>CM070562.1:20008194-20693097 GCA_036346405.1 Phyllostachys edulis | reverse complement strand
GGAATGCTTATTGGTAGAATTTGCATAAAGCAATGTTTTCTTTAAATACTTGTACTAAGTTCCAAAGCAGTTAGTCTATAACTAAAATTCATTTTATAAATTCTCTCAGTTTTATAGTCAGATAACATTCACACAAGAATGGTGAAGTATACCCTCCTATCACATGGCTTCCTGCCCAACTCCCATTTGGATAGAAATCCATAAACATTTATGTCAACTCATTTTGAAATCAAAACCAAAGATCTAACTTGGAGCAGCTTTGCTAGGCATGTCCATGGCCGCGGACGCGGCTATTCGAATTGTTTTATACTCTGCAGAGGTTGTACAACTTTACCCACAAGAGATAATCAACTTGTACTGTCCACTCACACACTTCCGTAGGTGTGTGTAACACCTTGGCTTTCAGAGTCTTTTTGAATTTTCAAAATAAAAAGAACCATTTGGTTTTGATGAGAATTCAAAGCTTAACTTGAGGTTTTAAAAAGAGCTTTAAAGGACTAAATCAAACCTCAACTAAATCAGTTCGGTTTTTATTTGAGTTTGTTGGAGTTCTTCCTTTTCCTTGTTCGCTCCGTGCTCTCCTTCAGCCCCGTTCTCTCTTTCTTCTAAGGGTCCAGACCACCCTTCGTCTGGATCTAGGGGTCCAGACCACCCTCGTTTGGATCTGAGGGTCTAGACCTCCCCTGTGGTTCGGACCTCCCTCCTTGTCCAGACCACCCCTTTGGATTGACCTCTTCTTGGGACGCGTCCACCCCGAGGCGTTTTAGCTCGGGTGTGTGTTTCAAAGGTTCTTGATTTTGATATTCTAATTTCGGGTTGAATTCCCCCTTCGTTTGGACCTCCCTGAGTTCCTTTGGACCTCCTTGTGCCCATCAGAGCCTCCTTTGAGCCTCCCTCGTGTCCGCTCGGCTTCTGCTCCTCCGCGCCTCTTCTTCTTGACTGTCAGGACCACCCTCGGGTTCATCCTGACCGTCGAGACCTCCCTTCACTTCCATGTTGACCGTCAGGACCACCCTCGGGTACATCCTGGCTGTCAAGATCTCCCTTTGATTCTTCTGAACCATTTAGGACCTCCTTTGGTTCCATCTTGACTGTTGAGACCTCCCTTATGTTGGTCTTGACAGTCGAGATCTCCTTTGGTTCCATCTTGACCGTTGAGACCTCCCCTGTGTTGGTCTCGACCATCGAGATCTCATTTGGTTCCATCTTGACCGTTGAGACCTCCCCTGTGTTGGTCTTGACCGTCGAGATCTCCTTTTGTTCCATCTTGACCGTTGAGACCTCCCCTGTGTTGGTCTTGACCGTCGAGATCTCATTTGGTTCCATCTTGACCGTTGAGATCTCCCCTGTGTTGGTCTTGACCGTCGAGATCTCCTTTGATTCTATCTTGACCGTTGAGACCACCCCTGTGTTGGTCTTGACCGTCGAGATCTCCTTTGGTTCCATCTTGACCGTTGAGATCTCCCCTGTGTTGGTCTTGACCGTCGAGATCTCCTTCGCTTCCATCTTGACCGTCAGGACCACCCCCGGGTTCATTCTGGCCATCAAGATCTCCTTTGCTTCCATCTTGACCGTCGGGACCTCCCACGAACTCATTCCAGCCATCAAGATTTCCTTTTAACTCATCTGAACCGTTCAGGAACTCCTTTGAGTTCATCTTGACCGTTAAGACCTCCTTTGATCTCATCTTAACCATCAAGACCTCCCCTTGATCTATCTCCTCCGTCGGATCCTCCTCTTTGTTGGATCTCCCTTTTCCTTCGCGTGGTCCGATCCAGCGCCGCGCCTTTCCCCTCTCGCAAGATCGGACGGCTCTGCTTCGTCGCACCTTTTTCCTTGTCCTTTAGACCTTCTCGTCCTCTGGACCTCCGCGTGGTCTTTTTGTGAAGACCACCCTTCGTGGTCTTTTTGTAAAGACCACCCTCTGTGGGTCTTTTTGCTAAGACCACCTTTTTGGGTCGCGACCTCCCCTTGAGACCGTGACCTCCCCCTCTTTTTTGTCGTTTAGCCGTGACCACCCCTTGGTCGGGACCTCCCTGTGGTCTTTTGTAAAGACCACCCTTCTCGATCTTTTGTAAAGACCACCCCTGGTCTTTTTGCAAAGACCACATGTGCGGGTCAGGACCTTTCTTAACCTCGGCGAGACCTCCTCAAGGTCTTTGCCGGAACTCCCGCCTGAGCATTGACTGGTCCCACTTGTCAGTCACGCTCCCTTCCTTTTTCTCCTACCGTAGCGGGCGCCACAAAAGTCTTCGTGCATTTAATGCCCGTTGTGTCACATTAAATGCTACCACTTTTTGCAGTACCCGCTCTTTCTCTTGTCTTTTCCTTTACCTGCTCCCGTCTCCTCCTCCACCTTCTTTTGGGATGTGAGTGCCTTGGAACTCTCAGCAACTCTGGATATATAAGCTGAGCAGCTCTCTATCTTTACTCTTTTTCCTTATTTCAGCTCTCAGGCTCCTCCGATCAGTTCTTGGACCACCTCCAAACCGTCGGAGCATCTCTGTTGGTTTTGTTTTGGTGTTTTGTTGGAGTTCATTTGGTTCTTGCTCGAGCTTTATTTGAGTTGGCTTTGTTTTCTCGTGTAGATTGCAACAACGTCGAGGAGCCTGAGCTCTTTGAAGAAGAAAACGCTCAAACCTTCGAGCAAGGCAAGTTACACTCTTGATCATGTTGAACCCAGTATTTTAAGTTATCTATATTCCGTTTTAAATTATTACTGCATGTTTATTTCAATTCAAGTATTTCAATCCCTATTTTAACTTTGTAGTTACTCCCAATTCCTTTATACAACCAATCTTGATTATTGAATTGATCACCCATGTCACCGTAGTAAGAGCTAGTTGTACACTAGTATAAACTAGCTTATTTTGCAAAAGTTGTTGCTTAGTCATGCTTGGACCAAAATCTTGGTTTAGGAGTTTCTCTGCCAAAAAGACCGATGTTGTCTAAATGTTTTAATCCATGGCATTGGGTTGTCATGGTAGTTTGCAAATGTTTTTAAAAAGCAAAGTAAAAGGAAAAATTGGTTTTGATTTGGGCGAACTGGTTGTTCAGCTGGGTGCATGTAACGACCCAACTCTAGGGCTCCCAAGAGGTCCTCCACAGGGTCTCTAGGAAACCGTCGAGACCTCCCAGAGGTCCCGAAAAGGATCTCTTGGTTTGTCCACTGTCCTCCCAGAGGTCCATCAGACCTCCCCGAAGTCGAGAGAACAAAACCCGAGAGGGTCTTGGAGCCAGGGAGCACCCCGAAGACGATCCACCACCAGGCCAGGGAAAAACGTGGAGGTCTGAGGGCATCCCAAGACCACCCGCGACCCTCCAGAGGAGGTCGTGGGGGACTGAGACCACCCCAGAGCCACACACGTTCATTCCATGAGTGGACGTGGAGGACTGGGCTTGCTCCAAGGTTCCCTGTGCATACTGAGCTAGTCCCAAGGATCATGGCTAGCTCTTCACAGCAATAATACAAAGGTGGTGACATCCAGAACGCATATTTATTATAGAAAAATATCAACAGAGTTGTTTACAAGGTGGCCTTAGGTCAAGCATAACTACCGAAGCACAAGAGTACAAAAGGTCCATCAGCACGCCACAGGCAACTGACTGGAAGGCACAACCTAATCGCTTTGATTCTCATCACTACCAAGGTCCTCTCCTGGCAAAAATTGTAATGAGCAAGAGTGAGCACAACAACCGTGCTTGCAAGTTACACCCGTGGATTAGCAAGATGACATGCATATATGGATAATCAGTAGATGGCATAATATTTGCATCAAAAAATAGATGGCATAATATGGTTAATTTGCACAAAGCCAAGTTTCTTTCAAATACAAATACTAAGTTCCAAAGCAGGTATTCAATAGATAAAACTCATTTTCTA
This sequence comes from Phyllostachys edulis, assembly GCA_036346405.1. Taxonomy (NCBI): domain Eukaryota; kingdom Viridiplantae; phylum Streptophyta; class Magnoliopsida; order Poales; family Poaceae; genus Phyllostachys; species Phyllostachys edulis. Next base: position 20,689,214 of record CM070562.1, on the reverse strand, counting down.
AACTTGATTTTCAGTTGGATAACATTCATCAACAAGTTGGTGAAGGATACCCTCCTGACACAAGGCTCCTTGCCCAAAACCCATGGGATAGAAATCCCAAAACAGATTTGATAAACATTTCTGAAAACCCCAAAACCAACATCTAACTCTGAGTAGCCTTTGCCAGCACGTCCATGACCGCGGACACGGCTATTCGAATAGATTTAACTCTGCAGAGGTTGTGCACTTTACCCACATGACATGATTTCTCTAGTTTATCCCAAGATCCGTCGATGCCACCTCTCACTACCAAAGGTAAGAGGTCTAGAGCTCATGACAAGGCCTTTACAGATGCATTGTTCCACCACTCCTCCTAGCTAAGGTTTCACTTTCCTATGGATAGAAACCCCATGAAAGCCCCTCTTGCACCAAAGGGGAACAGGTTGGTTATAAAAGACCATTGGCCATAAAAGACCTCCCACACCTCCAATGGAACAACTTGTGGTAGAACTTTGCAAATTATTCAGACAGGTCCCACGCCTCATTCTGGAGACATGTGGTTGCACGATTGTGGCATAGCCCATTATAGGCATAGCATTGGTCGCTCAAAGACAGGTCCTCAAATGACTAGGGCGGCTTTCACAAACCCTGGGCTCCGGCCATAGAAATGGCATGGTCCCGTGCATACACATGCACCATCCAAGCAACCATCCGCCCAGTCAATTCCATTTTCCTTTTCTTTGCTTTCCCAAAGAACATTTTCATCCTCCCATGACAACCCAATGTCATGGTGAAAACATTTAAAACAGTAATTGGTCATGATGGTAAAGATTTTCCCCAAATCAATACTTTTGGTCTAAGCATGACTAAGCATATGTTTTTCAAATGGCTCCTGGTTCATACTATTGTATCAACCAGATTTTGTCTAAGGTGACAACAATTTTGGTTCAATATCAAAGTTGGTCATATGAAGGGAATAGGCATAACTATGTGTTTAAAGACAAGTATTGAAATAACTTGGTAGAAATAAGCATGCATTGTACTTTGAAATTGAACATAAATAAATTGAATTATTAGGTACAATATGATCAAGAGTGCAACTTGCTTTGCTCACTGTCCTGAGAATCTTCCTCTTCAGTACACTCAGACTCATTGGAGTCTTCGCAATCTACACGTGAAAAAGGGCAAGTTCAATCAAAGCTCAACTAAAGAACCAACTGAGATCAACAAGAAAATCAAGCGAACCCCAGAGGGAACCCAAAACTCGACCAACAGGAGAGATCTATATTTTAGAATAGGTTCTTTTGGAAGAGGTCCAAGCTTACCAAGAGGAAGTGGTCTTTAACAAAAGACCCCAAAAGAGTGATTTAGCCACAAAACAGGAAGGTCCTGAGATATGATCCTTCGCTTTGCCGAAAAGGACAGAGGGAGTGTTCCTTAGCAAAAAGACCGGGAGGAGCTCCTCATATAAAAGCCATAGAAATCCGTAGGTACCCACAAGAGGAGGTCTTGAGAAGGACACACCCGACAAATGTGGCGGCAAGAATAAGAGTAGAGCAGATCACCAAGGACTTACCAAATGACAAGAAGGAGACAATGGATGAAGGGGAGGTCGTGGGGCAACAAGGTTTTCCCTGGAAGTCACTGAGCGAGAGCTAAGATGATGAGCGTGAAGAACGGTAATGTAGTAGGGTTTTCTGGACTAATCATAGCCAAAGTGGGTGAAGAAAACTAGGAGCTTACGCATCAAGGATAAGTACAAAAATAGGTCAAAGATAGGTGAGTGACAGGGCATATGTCACTACCACCTTGGTAAAAAGGTACGAGGAAAGGACAACGTATATTGCTATGGAAAGGAACAAGGAAGGATGTCGAGTACATTAAGTGACTAAATTCAGAGTAAACGCCACGATATGGATGCATTTAATGTGACATGACACGCATTAAATGCCCAAGATATTAACGTGGCAGAGGAAATGAGAATGACCAAGGCTGGCAAGTGGGGCCAGCCAACTTAGAAACAAACAGGTCAAGGAGGGAGGTCTTGCCCCGTAGGAGAGGTCCTTGAGGAGGTCCGAGGGGCTTAGGAGGTCCTAGGCCCAAAGGACAAGGAGGTCTAAAGGTTGGGGAGGTCCAGACATGCAGAGAAGGTCTGGACATGGGGAGGTCCTGACGGTCAGGATCTCTTCAAGGGAGGTCTGGCGAGAAGGTCCAGAGTTAGGTCTAAAAGGCCACAGAGAAATCTTGGACAAGAGGTCTAGAGGACTACAAGGAGGTCCCGTGGTTGGGATCAAGAGCAGGTTGAGGTCCGGGCGGTTGGATCTTCGAGAGGGAGGTCCAACAGCCAAGATCAAAGGTGAAGGTGAGGTTCCCAGAGGGAAATAATGCACGGGGAGGTCTGGACCTTTGGATTCGAAATAAGGAGAGGTCCGAACTGCTAGATCTAAACAAAGGAGAGGTCCAAAGGAGGGTTCCAAGAAAGAGGGATCCCATGGAGGAGATCCACAAAAGGTGGTTCCAAAAGAAGTCGCAAGGGTCAAGGTAACTCAAAGGAGATTTCCAACCGCTAGGGTGAGGTCAAAAGTCTTGGCGGTTAGGATGAACCCAAAGGAGGTCCTTTCGGCCAAGAGGAAATGTCGAGGAGGTTCAAATGAACTCAGGAGGTTCGAAGGCACGCGAGAGCTCCAATGGAATACAAGGATGTCCCGACTGGAAAGAGGTCTGGGCATAAGAGAGTGCCCATGCAACAAGGGGGTCTAGACTTAGAAGACGTCTGGACAGGAAGGAGGTCTGAACCAAAGAGATTCAAACCAACAAAGAGATCCAAGGTGATCAATCTAAAAGGGAAAGGTCCGAACATAAAGATATGCCTAAGTGAGAAAAGGTCTGAGCCCCAAGGGAGGTCTAACCTCAAGAACCACTGGGGAGGTCTAGGCCACAGAGAGGGTCTAAACCTTACATAACCCAAAAGAGATAGGCTAAAGGAGGACCTGCCGAGCATACCAGAAAGGAAGTATCAACAACTCAAACCTCTCTAACTAAACCAAACTTTGAATTCTCATCAAAACAAAATAGTTTTAATTTATTTTACACACTTAAGAAGGATTTAGAAAATCAGGATGTTACAGTGCATGTTTATGCACGGGATCGTCCATTTCTATGGACGAGGCCAGGGTTCAGTGGAAGTCACCCAGGTCAGTTAAGGACCGGTCTTTGAGTGTATTTTGCCATGCCTCACCGTGCAACCACATGTCCTGTGTGGGCGGAACCTGGCTGACTAATTTGTAAAATTCCATCGCGGTTGATCCTGTTGAGTAGTGGGTAGTCTTTTATGGCTTGTCATGTTATGACCAATGTTAGTCCCACTTGGAGCAAGAGGGGGCCCCTATGAACTTTATTGGGTTTCTATCCATAGGGGGGAGTGAAACCTTAGCGAGGGTGGACTGCGGTAGAATGATGCACTGTAAAGGCCTTGTCATGAGCTCTAGACCACTTACCTTCGGAAGTGAGTGGTGGCATCGACGGTTGCCAAACAAACTAGAGAAGTCATGTCGTGTGGGTAAAGCTGTACACCTCTGCAGAGCGTAAAACTATTCGAATAGCCGTGTCCGCGGTCAAGGACATGCTGGCAAAGCTGCTCCAAGTTAGATGTTGGTTTTGGTTTTTAAAAGGCTTTGTAAAACTGGTTTTAGATTTCTATCCAAATGGGTTTCGGCGGGGAGCCTTGTGACAGGAGGATATCCGTCACCACTTGTTGATGAAAGTTATCCAACTGTAAAATTATTTTAGATAAATGAATTTTAGATATTGTATAACTGCTTTGGAACTTATTACCTGTAATTGAAAATGAACTTGGCTTTGTGCAAAGACAACCTTATAAGCCTTCATTTGAGATATCCATGTATGCATATCATTCTGTTATTTAACGGGTGTAACTTGCGAGCACGGTTGTTGTGGTCATTCTTGCTTGATTTCATAATTGAGTAGGAGAGGACTTCTATGATGAAGATGAGGACCAGATCAATTAGGCAACGTCCTCCAGCCGTTTGCCTGTGGTGTAACGGGTGGACCTATTACTTTGTTTCCGTTGTGTATTTTGCTTTCGCCGGCTTGTAAGCCTCCCTTGTAATCAACTCTTTTGCTGTAAATAAAGTTTACGTTGATGTATGCTGCCACTATTGTTTGCTGTGTGAGCTAGCCATTGATCCTTGGGACTAGTTCGGAACACAGAGGGCTTAAGGCTTTTCCAAGTCTCACGATCTCCTCGGGTTTGGTCTTCCGACAACCCTCGAGTTGGGCCGTAGCACTTGGGGACGTCCCGGGTCCTAAGACCTCCTTGAGTTGGGACTCCAGACCTCCAGGTGGTCCTGCCGGACCTCCTGGGTGGTCCTGGAGGTCCTCTCGGGTGATCCTGCGGGACTTCCTAGGAGGTCCTGGTGGACTTTCCTAGAGGTCTTGGAGGACCTCTCAGGTGCCCCAGGTCGAGTCGTTACAGTGTGCGACTAAGAGATTATCACAAGGCCTTCACAATGCGCCATTCCACCGTAGTCTCGCCTCGCTAAGGATTAACCCCCTTTGAATAGAAATCCGCCGGGTTTAGGCCCCCTCTTGCGCCAGGTGGGAATACATAAAAGTAGGCCATAAAAAACACCCACGCCACCGGATAGCACGACCACGATGGAATGTTGCAAATTAGTTAGCCATGTCTGTCCCATTCCAAACTTGTGGTAGTACGGTAAGGCTTAGCAAAATACACTCAAAGACCGGTCCTTAATTAACTTGGGTGACTTTCCATAAAACCCATGGGCATCGATCATAGAAATGACTCGATCCCGTGCATCAACATGCACTATCCAAACAACCATGTTGCCCAAGTACAAACCATCATTTTATTTTATTTTGCAAAGTCATTTATAAACTATTCTAATAGTCGTGTCTCTGGTTATGGACAATGTCTGGTGATTTCACACAAGTGGTAGACTTTCTCAAGAATTTTGGTTGTGGTGGGTTCCGAGTGGTCTAGGAAGTGAATAGGGCGTTCACGAGTGGTCTGGGAAGTGGACAGGGTGTTCACGAGTTGTTTCAAAGAAACTTGATTACTTATGTATTAATTTTTCAACTTGTGCTTTGCAATCTACTTACTGTATTTCCAGTCAATTCTGCTTTCTGCAAAGTAACCATAAAGCTATCCTTGTTAAGCCTGGTATGAATACTATTTATATACATTTCCCTACGACTTGCTGAGTACATTCAAAGTACTCACGGCTTTTTGCCGTCTGGTTGATTAGTCGCTGAAGAGGACCCAGGGAGCTCCGAGCTCTTTGAAGACGAGTTCTTCGAAGACCATGCGAGCTAGGAGATGTCCTCCACTCGATTGCCTGTGGGCATGTCGAATGGCTTTCACGAGTGTTTTGTTTTCCACTGCGAGCTCTCTTTTGTTGTAAGCCTTGCGTGGCAACTCTGTAAAAACCTTGACCATAAGGTCTTTTGCTGCTTTTAATATTAATTTGTCTGCTTCTTCTATAGTTTATTGTATGTTTTTTATTACATCGGTGTTGAAACTATGTGAGCTAGCTACTGATCTTGGGACTAGCTCATAATGCACAAAGGGTCTTGGGGTTGCTTACTCGGGCACCCGACACAACTCCAGGGGTGATTGCACGTGGTACGTTGTTTTCGAGGGGAACGGCAGGCGGTGCTGCTTACTGTTGGACCAAAAAGGCGACTAGAGGGGGGGGGTTGAATAGGAGCACGATCTCTTTTTCTCCTTGATCAAATTCAATACTATTTTCACTCCAATAGCTATGAAAGTTATGAAGATCAATATACAAACATAGCGGAAGACTTGTATTGAATCCAATCAAAACCCCGAAGCAAATAGACCAAAATCACAAAAACTCAAACCCAAAAGAGTTGAGTGGTCAGACCTCCATGTACCTAGCGGTCTGACCTCTCCATGGGCGGTCTGACCGGCCAATGGTTGGCAATCTGACCTCCAGCCCAACGAACAGTAAAATCAGCCCAAACTTAAAATCACAAATTAGTTTAACTTTTGATCAACAACTCCAAACTTCATGAAACTTGAGACATACCTTCTATAAGATGTTAGGAACCTATTTCAATCAACGATCGTGAAGATCATTGCCAAAGTTCTGACCTTTTTCCGTTTGAGTGAAGGTTGCTCCAAAACTGGGCCAAATACGAAAACGGTGATTGAGAGGATTTCGTGGGAGGAATCAATCCAAGATAGCTAAGGATGGTCTCCCATATGTCCTAGCACCCTCAATCACAGGAAGAATCAAGCCAAAAGCCCTCAAGAGCAAAGACCCCTCAAATCACTATTTCTTTCACTAAACCGGGCAAAATCAAACTTAGATCCAAAAGCTTGCTCGTGGGTGGATGATGATCAACATAACCTTAGATCATATCCCACATGTCCCAGCAAGCAAGATCACAGCAAGATCCCAAATAAAAACTTAAGAAACACCAAAAATCCCAAAGGCATCAAAGAGAGAGCAAGAATAATATAGAACTCATCTTGGGGGCAAATCTTGCATGGATTGATTAGAGAGATTGTTTGTTTACAGCCACTCCACCATGGAGGACAAATCTCAACACTTGAGCACTCAATCAATCCATCTCTCTTGAACCCTAGCCTCTCCACTTTCCTCTCCTATCCCTAAATCACAAATTAGGGTTTATATAATACAAGGGTTGGGGTGCACAACTAGTCCTGGTAATGGGCTCAGACCCAACCCGAATTCTACCCTAACCCAAAAATGTTGATAGACAGCCCAACCCCAATCCAATCCAACTAAATTTATTAGAACCCAACCTGGCCCATTTCAAAGATAAGGGTCAGCCCATGTGCAACACAAAACCCTGTGATACTAATGCAATATGGCCCATGTGCGGATGTGCAATGAGCTTAGGTGCAGTCGTGGTTCCGCCTTCTACCTTATCTTCTTCGCGCCACCTTATGTTCTCGCCACCTTCATTCTCTAGCCTTCCAAGTTCTACTTCCCGAGCACCACTCACCACTACCAGAGCCGGTGCGCGCCGCTTATGACAGAGCGCTTAAGCGCCACCGCCTCGCTCGGCCGCTTGTTGCCGAGCTTGCCATTGCCGCCGACGCCGGAGCTCGTGCACGCATTGCCAAAGCCGATGCCGACACCGACATCGGGAGCTCGTGCACGCCCCTCGCATCGCCGACGCTTTGGGGAGCTTTGAAGCTTTTCGATTTAAAGTTTTTTCCGATATGAAAATTTTGATTTGAAAGTCTTCTATTCGAGGTATTCCCTATATGAACAAGTCCATCTAAAAGCACAGTGCCAAGAACCGTACATGATTGTGCCATCGTGAGACGGAAGCAAGCAACCGATGGAGGGAGATGTGTTGTCATGGCCCTCACGGAAGAGCAAGCAATCATCGAGGAAGACGAAGCAATCCGCAAAGAGGGCTTAGAAGCACCGCACGGCGGCGGCAACAAGGACATGGACATCCACGGATCCACCACGAAGTTCTTATGTATTAATGGGACATATACTTTTTCATGAGTTGCAATCGGGTTTAGTCCTTCTGCGTAATCCAACCCATTTCAATCCTAACCCAAATTTCTATTTAAACCACGCCCAACCCTATCCTAATCCATTTTTATTTTGGCCCATTCCTTTCAACTCGGTTACCCACACAAGGGCCCAAATTTCTTGGCCCTTTAAAGTCCGCCCCATTACCAAGCCTATGCACAACCAAAGACCTCCTCTTTTATAGTAGAGGCTAGCTCTAGAGAGACATCCCAAACGGGCACTCGTTAAGCCTACACACAAACGGGTTTCACTCACGCACGCTGCTCAAAGCGTTGTCTTCATCTTCTCTTGACCTAGATCACCTCTCCTTGCGCCGTCTTGCGCCGCGGTTTCTCCAAGGCCAAGAAGGTGGTTTCACACACCACCACTTACCACTTTTCCGGTATAGGGCAATTTCCCAAAATGCCCCTCTACCGACATTTGGCGATTCCTTCGCCTCGAAGCATCTCTCATGCCCCGTCATCATCCATATAGCCCCAATGACTTCCCGCCAAGCTTCTCACGTGTCCGGATCCCATCGAACCGTCCTCGCTTGCAACTGGGACCAAATCACTTGGCGCACTACATGTCTCACCATAACTTCATCCGGCTTCCTTGACCGTTCAGGACCTCAGCTCCTCCCTGAGCCTAGTCCGAACCTCTACTCCTCCCTGAGTCTTGTCCCGATCAACCTTGCCACTACCCGTCATGTTCATCACCGGTATCTTCCACTCCGGTTCCTTGTCTTCTCGGTTTGTAAGTACTCCGCTAGCCTCAGTCATCTTCCAGCATCACCTCGATCGTTCTGGATCTCGGTTTTCCTAACCTAGTCTCGATCTAGTCCGCCTCACCATGACCTAGCTCCGTTTCCTACAACTATCACAAACAAGCAAACTGTTGTGTAGTACCGCACGATACGCACAATCATCAATTCACATAATTGATGAGACCTGAGCACATACCTTCACAAAGGCCTTAGCTCAAACTTTGCCTTCTATGGCTCTAGTCCATCTTGCGCCTTGCTTGAGTCCAACCATCTCACCCGACATCCACGACCGATCTGGACCTTGGTTCTCCTAACCAAGTCTCGGTCCTCCTCGTCGTTGACCATAGTTGACTCCAAGCCACCTGCAGAACAATAGACCAAGCAACCATTTCTGGGCATAAGTTCTTCACAACTTGACCCATGTTAGCCAAAACATGCATCATGCAACATCTATGCAATAAAACCCATGAATTTGACCTAACTTACAATCATCGCCGCCAAGATGGTCAAGCGAACAAGTCAAAAGCGGTCGATCACACCCATTGGCTTGGCCCGACCGCCAAATAAGGACTTAGCCAAATTTCCTCCTTGGAAATCCGAAACCTCTATGGAATTTTTAAACGAATAGAACTTTTGACTCGAAGCTCCAAAAATTGTGAGACCAAGTGTAAAAGAATCCCCTCTCTTTCCTACACCCTCTATTTTTGGCCCAGCTCCAAACTCGAAAATCCTTTATGACCGGTCAGACCGCCGCCTCCTGGTCGGTCAGGCCGATCACACCTCTTGGCCAAAGCAGGCCGATCCGATCGCAGAGAATGGTCCGACCGCCACACAAAGCCGGTCGATCACCTCAAATGACAAAGAGAGGACTTTACCGAAAACGAGGGTTTCTACAAACACCTCGACGCTATTGCCAATTGTTCAACACACTAAGATTAGGATCATATCCACATGATCTCCACACTTGCCTGCCAAGCAGCCTTCACACAGCTGCTCGACATGCTTGATCAGTGGTAGCCCCTCGACAATTTGCTACTTCGACATGTCCCTCGGTGCACGAAAGTTCAGATGATCGAACCTCGCATGCCAATGCCACTCCTTCTCCTTGTGCACTGCCATCAATCACACAAGTTGCGCCGGCTGTAGCTTCAACACGTGCAGCCAGTTGCCGAACCTTCTCACCTTCGCCAACAAGCGACACTCCTGGTCGTAGACGTACAAGATCCCATCTTCTAGCACGGTTTTGCAACCGTTCTCATCGAGCTGTCCCAAGCTTACAATATTGCTTCGCAACCGAGGAATATAGTACACATCAGTAAGTACCTTGTGCTTCTCGATTTGGCTCTAGAACAGCATAGTCCCGCGGCCGCGAATCTCTGGAATGAACCCATCACCAAACTTCACCATACCTAAACACCTTCGTGTCCAACTCCATGAACACATCACGGCACCTGGACATGTGATTGCTTGCTCCCGTGTCAAGGTACCATGAGAGGTTCTTACAAGTGTCCCTATCTCCAAGCCTGGGAACCACTTTTTCTTCATTGAGTAGTATCGTTGCAGCAGGCTGGTTCTTGAGCTGCACAAGCTGACTCACTTGGACCATCAACAAGGCTGGTTCGTCGTAGTTCTTCTCGACAAGGTGCGCCTTTTCCTCCTTCTTCTTTGAACGACACTCATATGAGTAATGGCCATAGTTTTGATAGTTGTAGTAGCGCACTTTCATCTTATTGAACTTGAACTCCTTGTCGTTTCCACGCTCGTTGTCACCACGGCCGCGACCACGCCTGCGTCTGTGGCCATGACCGCCTTTCTTGGTGCCACTCCCGGACACCTCGCCTCCCTTCTTCTCCTCCTTGGCTTTCCACTGAGCTCAAGTGAGTAGTACATGCTCATCATTTTCATCGTCGGCGTTACGCAGGCACTCCTCGTGCGCTTTGAGGCGTCCGATGAGCTCCTCCACCGTCATGGTCTTGAGGTCTGCAAACTGCTCAATGGAGCTGACAATCTGCAGAAATTTGTTGAGGAGTGACTGGAGCATCCTCTTGATGATGTACGAGTCCTCCATGTTCTCGCCAAGTTCACGAATCTTGTTGATGATGGTGCCAACCTTGAACGCGTAGTCCTTGACGGTCTCAGTGCTCTTCATCTTGAGCCCGTCGAGCTCATCCTTGGGGATTGCACCCTCGCTTTCCAAGTTCTTTCGACCCCAAGGAACATGGTTTTTAGGGCCGTCCATACCTCCTTGGCACTCCACTTCTTCGTGACGAGGAAGAACACATCTTCGGGGATGGCGCTGAGGATGGCTGCACGTGCCACCTTGTTCTGCTTTGCATCCACCGGCTCCTTCGGATCTGTGGGATCTAGCATCTTGATAGACCAAGTGTCGGGACCCAAAATATTCAATTCTGGACCCTCTGTGTATAATGCACTAGTCCAGGATCATGCTAGTGCACACAGTGTCAACACAGGTGAATATCGATCCACACAAGCGATTAATAACATAAACGAGTAATTTGATAACAAATAGTTGTTTTGACCTTATGGTCGAGTTTACAATTATTAAGCCACGCAGGCTAACAAAGAAATAAAATAGCAACTAACAAAGAAACTTCAAGGAATCCTATCAATTCACCACAGTAACCGATCGATCAAGACCCTACGATCAAGCACCTTCGATGAACTCCTCCTCGAAAGCAAAGCGATGACTCCTCCTCTTCATTGTATGTTTTACAACAAGCATGAGTACACAACCGCACTCGCAAGTCATACAAATGTAAATGCAATTATACATGATGGCTTATTCCAAAGGAATGGCGTCTGTGGCTCTTTTGCGTAAATGCAAGATTTGCGCTTTAAATACAAGTAATAGATTGAAAGCATAATTCAAAACAAATAGACAATAATAATTTGACAGTTTCATTTCACAAAGACACATAGCCTAAACAAGTTATTCACATAGCCATATGACTTAAGTCACACAGCTCCCTTCCCAAGGTTTTCATGAAAACCTACCCCTCGTGTGAAATCCCCGAGCATGTCCATGGTCATGACGCGCTATTCAATAGATTTGTTTAACACTCTGCAGAGGTTGTACACTTTACCTACAAGATACAACTAGTGTAGCTAGCACTAGCCGTAACAAAACAGTTCAGAAACTTTATCTCGACATTGACACTCCCGGTATGCTTATCCGCCACAGACGCACACCGTTGGAGAGGGAAATGGCGAACCGCCCCGCGATGCGACTACTTGGTAGTACACACCTCCACCCAATCCGACACAGCTAGCCTACAACCTGAGTAATCAATGTCAAGAATCCATAACTTACTAAGTTAGTCCCGTCCCATACCATGCATGTGGTTGTATGAAAGGCTTAGTTCAATGGCGCACAAAGTTAAGTCCTTAATTGACTGAGGCAAGACTTCCAAATTCTAACCTATCATTCCTGCCAACACAGATCCACCATAAAAGTATATTAGACCACTTGTCCCTGTCCAAAACCTTTTCCCACCCTGTTGGTTAAGTGCAACATATGCCATCAACGAGTAATAGCACATAGTACACATAGTTTTTATCACATAGTTTCATAGTCACTTAGTCAAGTTTATATTTGCAACTTACATGAGATGATGACTCGTAGCATGGCTAAGCTATCTAATCACATCTAACCATCCCACGTTGGTAATACAATAGCACCAACTAAATAAACCAAACTAGGGTGACAAAAGATTATGGCATACAATTAGACAAGGAGGTATTAACAAATTGGATATTAACTAGTCCCAAAAACATTGAAATAAATAATTAAAGTAAATGCAATAATTTAAATCAATATAACTTTTGAAAACTGGGTTCAATATGATCAAAGGTATAACTTGCCTTGGAATAAGTCTAAGTACTGATCTTGCTCTAGAGGTGCTCCTTCTTCTTCAAATCTTCCCGAAGTATCGACGTCTACTCGTAAACAAAAGCAAATAAACAAAAGCAAATAAATAAAAAAGGCAAAACAAACTCCAAAAATTAAATAAAAATCTCAGATAAATAGATCTCGAATTTAGATGAATTTAGAAATTTGAATGGACTCAAACGGAGTTCGGATGCAAAAGATATGAGCTTGGGAAGTTTGAATTAGAAGAAAAACCCTAAAATAGGATTTTCGGAATTAACCCGAATTATTTCTCTGAAGGAAAATAGGATTATTGCGCAACGATGACGTCAGCGCTCGGAATAAAAGAATTAAAAGAAATGCTGACATGTGGGACCCACATGACAACAGATGGTTCACCAGAACTTAGTTCACCAACCATTGATCCGGTTGGCTTGGCTGCCACGCAGGCGGCCGATGCGACGCCACGCATTACCTACACGCAAGCATAAAGGCAGAGCTGGCGCTAACGTTGATGCTGACATGGGCTGCCATGTCAGACCGACGACGATGACGGCTTGGGAACCAAAGGCTCCGGCGAACGGTGGCTCTACTCCAGCAATGAGTGGCACCAGCGTGTAGCTCTCGCTATTGCGAACCTGTTGAGGTAGCTCCGGGCGGTTGAGGACGATGGTGGTGGCCAACGGCGAGGTTGAAGCGGAGAAGGTGATCGGATGTTGTCGGACGGCTGCTCCGGCGAGGTACTGGTGACGGCGAAGGGTCCTGGATGTAGCCCACACAATGCTGGTCACGATGGCGCAGACCACGATGGCTAGGCGACGTCGACGGCGGTGCAATTGAAGAAAAAGGCTGGCGGCGAAGAAACCCTAAAAACTAGATTACTGCCAAGCCGGGCGATTGGGGCTCAATGGGTGGCAATTTAGGATGCGAGGCGAGGGCGAACCTCGGGGTGCTATTTATAGAGTCCGAGTGAGTCTAGATAAGGAATCCCCAATTCGTATTCGAGATGAACATGAGAGGAATTCCCGGAATTCTTGGAGATAAAAGCCGATTAGGGATAAGATTCTAACAGATACGGATGCGGAAGAGATAAAAGATCAAGTTTGGCAAGATTCCCCGGGATTGTTTAGTTGGAAAATGGGTTTGTCGGACGGAGCTTCTAGAACATCAATGGCGGATGCGAGCAGACGCTATAAGAAGAAGCTCGGGGATCGATGAAGGTGCGGGCCCCACACAGCAGAAAGCTAACCCATGCTCCGACGACCTCAAGCCCCGACCGCCAAGATTTGATCGGATGGTTTAAAACGCCGTGGACGTTCGACCACTTGAACGTCTGAACTTCATCTGACCCTTCCTTTTTGATCGAATGGTCCATATCGCGAGTGAAGTTCGCATCGTCCGACAACACCTCTTCATCCAACCATTAAAACTTGATCGGACGCGGAGAATGATCTCGCTGACTCTGCGCGGAGAGAGATGGAAGGGTGACAGCGGGGTCCACTGTTAGAGCGAGGCAAAGCCAGGGGTTGGGGCCGACAGAGTTGGGCCAGATTGGGAAAGAATAAGGGTTTAGGCCCAAGCTATTATCTGAGATTTTAATTAGGTTTTCTTTTTTAGAAAATAGCAGAAATTCAAATAAGCAATAGAAAATAGCAAATGAACTTGGAAAAATTCTAGAAAAATATAGAAAATATATCCAAGCACATAGAACCCAAATAAAATAGTTTTGACCGTTGTTGATGTTGACTTTAATCATATTAAATTGTTTTGATGTACAAAGTCCATGTTTAAGCTTTTAAATTAAATTCAAATAAAATCAAATGGTGAATTTTATCCTATTAACTATTCAAAGGATTTTTAAAGCTCAGAAAATTGGGATGTTACAAACCTCCCCCCCCTTAAAGGAATCTCATCCCCGAGATTCTGGCTAGCTAGAGAAAAGGCTAGGAAACTCGGCTTTCAGCTCGTCTTCACGCTCCCACGTTGCTTCTCCTTCTGAATGGTTGCTCCACTGAACCTTGCAAAAACGAACGGTCTTGCTTCTGGTATGGCACTCTGCGACATTCAAAATCTTGATTGGCTGCTCTTTATAAGTGATATCTTCTTTCAGTTCGATTGATTCCAACGGGGCTTGTTCTTCTAGCACGCGAAGACACTTCTTCAACTGAGAGACATGAAAGACATCATGTACTTCTGCTAATGACTACGGTAGCTCTAATTGATAGGCTACTTCTCCACGACAAGCCAATATCTTGAACGGACCAACATATCTTGGGGCAAGCTTCCCTTTTGCATGAAATCTCTTTACACCTCTGAGTGGAGTAACTCGAAGATAGACAAAATCCTTCGGCTCAAAGCTGAGGTCACGATGACGATTATCAGCATAGCTCTTCTACCTTGATTGGGCTATCTTTAGCCTTTCTCGGATCATAGCCACTTGTTCTTCCGCTTCGAATAATGTCCGCCCGAAACTAAACGCTCAAATTGCTTTCGACCAATTCAAAGGGGTTCTACAGTCACGACCATACAAAGCTTCAAACGGTGATATTTGCAGACTGGCCTGATAACTGTTGTTGTACGAAAATTCTGCATACGGCAATCTCTTATCCCAGTGGGTAGCATTGGCTAGAGCACAAGCTCTCAACATATCCTCTAGTATTTGATTAACTCTTTCAGTCTGTCCATCTGTCTGGGGATGGCATGCAGTACTAAAATTCAGATGAGTCCCTAAGGCTTCATGCAGACTCTGCCAGAAACGAGAGGTAAACTGAGATCCTTGATCTGACACTCTCTTCTTAGGCACACCGTGCAAATTGATAATCCTTGACATATATAATTCTACAAGGCGGTCTCCCGAGTAAGTGGTTTTGACTGGCAAAAAATGAGCGACTTTGGTCAAACGATCCACTATTACCCAAATCGAATCGTAACCTGATTGAGTCCTAGGTAAACCGGTAATGAAATCCATTCCGACTTCTTCCCACTTCCACTCTGGAATCTTCAAAGGTTGCAACAGACCTGCTGGTCTTTGATGCTTTACTTTGACTTTTTTGGCACACGTCGCACAAGGCAACGAATTCTGCGACTTCTCACTTCATATTTGGCCACCAAAATTAATTCTTAAGATCCTGGTACATCTTAGTACTGCCAGGGTGAATTGAATACTTTGAATCATGGGCTTCTTTCAAAATCAGCTGTCTTAAACTATCAACATCTGGTACGCAGATACGTCTGTTGATCCACAACATACCTTGATCATCTAAGGTGAAGTCTTTGAACTTTTCTTCCGCCATCTTCTTCTTAATATCAGAAAACTCTGAATCCTTCGGTTGAGCTTCACGAATCTGCTTCTCCAAAGTAGATTGCACTTCTAGACTGGCTATAAATCCTTTAGACACAACTTCTAGTTTCAGCTTCTTAAATTCCTCTTGAAGTTCTGAACAAATCTCTCTTACTTCCAAAGCATTGCAATAGCTCTTGCGACTTAAAGCATCTGCAACTACATTGGCTTTACCGGGATTATAATCCTTTATTGGGACCAAAAAATATACAATTCTGGACCCTCTGTGTATAATGGTACTGGCGACGGCGAAGGGTCCTGGATGTAGCCCACACAATGCTGATCATGATGGCGCAGACCACGACGGCTAGGCGACGTCGACAGCGGCGCAATTGAAGAAAAAGGCCGGCGGCGAAGAAACCCTAAAAACTAGATTGCGGCGGCGCTGAAGCGATTGGGGCTCAATGGGTGGCGGCTCTAGGATGCGGAGGCGAGGGCGAACCTCGGGGTGCTATTTATAGGGTCCAGGCGAGTCTAGATAAGGAATCCCCGATTCGTATCCGAGATGAACACGAGAGGAATTCCCGGAATTCTTGGAGATAAAAGTCGATTAGGGATAAGATTCTAACAGATACAGATGCGGAAGAGATAAAAGATCAAGTTTGGCAAGATTCCCTGGGATTGTTTAGTTGGAAAACGGGTTTGTCGGACGGAGCTTCTATAATATCAATGGTGGATGCGAGCGGGACGTTGCGAAGAAGATGCCGGCTCGGGGACGATGAAGGTGCGGGCCCCACACGATAGAGAAAGCTAACCCACGCGCCCGATCGGACCTCAAGCCCTGACCGTCAAGATTTGATCGGACAGTTTAAAAACGCTTGACGTTTCGGACCGCTTGAACGTCCAACTTCATCGGACCCTTCCTTTTTG
Source organism: Phyllostachys edulis (assembly GCA_036346405.1). Taxonomy (NCBI): domain Eukaryota; kingdom Viridiplantae; phylum Streptophyta; class Magnoliopsida; order Poales; family Poaceae; genus Phyllostachys; species Phyllostachys edulis. The sequence continues at coordinate 20,672,805 of CM070562.1, read as the reverse complement.
ATCGAATGGTCCATATCGCGAGTGACGTTCGATCGTCCGACAAAGACCTCTTCATCCAACTCGTTAAAACTTGATCGGACGGTGGAGAACAGATCCGAGCGGCTCTGCTACCACGGAGAGAGGAAGGGCCGACAGCGGGGTCCTCCTGCCGAGCGAGGCAAGGCAAGCACGCTGGGTCGGGCCACACAGAGTTGGGCCGGATTGGGAAAGAATAAGGGTTTAGGCCCAAGCTATTATCTGAGATTTTAATTAGGTTTTCTTTTTTAGAAAATAGCAGAAATTCAAATAAGCAATAGAAAATAGCAAATGAACTTGGAAAAATTCTAGAAAAATCTAGGAAATATATCCAAGCACATAGAACCCAAATAAAATAGTTTTGACCATTGTTGATGTTGACTTTAATCATATTAAATTGTTTTGATGTACAAAGTCCGTGTTTAAGCTTTTAAATTAAATTCAAATAAAATCAAATGGTGAATTTTATCCTACTAACTATTCAAAGGATTTTTAAAGCTCAGAAAATTGGGATGTTACACCAAGTCGAGAAATTTGTTCGCAACAGCATGGGATACGGCAGCCCGGCCGAACTCTCCTTCCTAGGACCTTGGTTGCTCCCCATAATGTCCGCCGACATGTACTTGGGCATCCGCTGGTGATCGCACCTTCACCATCCTTGCTCTGAAACCAAATGTTGGATCGAGAACGCCTAATTCTCCCCACACACACACGATGGCTGGATACATGTGAGCACCTGGGATACAGAGAAGAATCGTAGAGAACAGAGAGTACACATAGGTTTTCTCTATCTCTGTTATTACCTTCAATGCAATTAATAACTAACTTATATAGGACTCTGTAAAAACTCACACGACTCGCTCCATTACCTGAGATTTAACCGGATCTCATGCCTGTACCAGCGACATGCATGGCACTACTCCGCTTCGGTGTGGTCTGGGATTCTTGGCTAAGGCGACGGTAGGGATGAAAAATGGTAAAGGATAATCTGTTTTATCCGATGTTCGTATTGGAGAAAATGTAAACGGTAAAGGATAATCCGTATTCGAATAGAAAACGAATCCAAATACGGATACTATCTGGTTTTTTCCTCGGATACGAATCCGGATGTGGTATACGAAATAACACCAAATACGAATACGGATTCGGATAGTATCCGTATTCAGAACAAAATGCCAGCAGTCGGCAGCAGCCAGCAGAACAAAATCCAGATGTGTCACCGAGCGGCCCAAGCCCACGCAGTGCCTGCCTGCTGCATGAATGATGATGGGCTAATGGCATTGGCATGCCGCCGCCCGCCGTTGTTCTTTGCTGTTGCGGCGTCTGCCGATCGCCGAGGGCCGAGTAGTCGCTGCGTGCGCTACCGGCTAGTGGGCACCGCCAAGATTGGGCGATGGCACCTACCGCCGCGATATATCCGAGCCGTTGGTTTTCCGCTCGTAATTGAGAGTGCGGTGATTGGGTAGAGGAGGAATAGGATGGCGATACGCGCGTCGTCGCACGAAGCCGAGCTAGCTAGCCAGGGGACGAGCGAGATAGCATCGTGTGATGCTTCCCTCCCAACTAGTACTATCTCCACGTGTGCACACGCGTATTTATACGGCGCTCGGATACCAAATACGCTTTTATTAGTTTTGTAATGCTCGGAGTCGGAGGAGAGACGAATGCATTGCATGGCCGTGTCTCCATGTTCTTACAAAGTCATCGACCGCCTGGTGCCACACTGGGGCACTGCACTGTAGAGTGCTAGTGCTTTAAGATATTTTACTGTAGACGTGTAGTCATGTACATACGTTATATAAATTTGTTCTACTAAGATTTGTCTCAAAAGTTGTAGGATATTTGTATTCGACCGAATTGAGTATATATTCGATTCGAATTCGTATTCGTTACGACATTCGATTCGCAATCATATTCGAGAATATTCGAATTCGTATTCATGTTCATTTTAAAAATATGTATTTGTATTCGTATTCGTATTCGATACTATTAGATTCGTATTCGATCCATTTCCACCCCTAGACTACGGCGCGGCGTCTCATGGTGTAGGAACAGAGGCAGCACCCAGGCTTGTGGGGCGAGATGGGTTGGGTGGGGCAACACAAAAGATTGCGGTGGAGTTGGGCCAGGATGGAGATTGAGGTGGGTTTCGGCCTAGACTCGACAAGCTGAGCCCAAGCAGAGCTCTACATTTTCAGCTTACATAACATGTACTCCGAAAGAAGATTATATGAACCTCTGAAGGTAGCCTCAAGCAATAGTCCTTAGACATTCCAATCTTCGTTTGTTCCAAAGTTGAAAAGGAAATCATTTAGAAAACAAACTTTAACAATTAATTCGAAAAGAACATAAACACTATAGCCTATACGAAATAAACCCTCCTGATCGGGTTTTTTTTCTTCTTATTTTGTTTTTACGGAACTCTAATCGTTATTAGGTGCCAGCAAGAATCTTGAGGCCATTTTGCTAACTAAAATGTGTTCCATGAACTAGCTTATCATGGCTCAAGCTTGTAAATCTTACAGAAGACCTACCAATTTGATGTTGGCTTCAACTTAACTATAAACCCATAAAGTGAAGCTAAACCTTCACCAATCATACATGATTATTTTCTTCAACATAGACAAGTAAAGTTAGGGCAAGATCGAACCAGCCAAACAGACTACATCACATCCGTTTATTTCTAGCGTAGCAAACTATACCATCACGCATTCACGCTCGTTTTTTTTTTTCTCTAAGCAAGCACGTCGTCCGGACTCCAGACGCAGCACTGACGCACACATCAAACCGAGGTGTAGAGGTGGGCCGACAGCTTGGGCTCGAATACGGCCTCGAGCGGGACCTTGCGCGGCACAGACAGGCCGAATTTCTCCTCCATGCTCAGCTCCTCCTTCGTCGTGCCGTCGGGGAGCCTCCACGTGAAGCCGTGTAGCAGGTTTGCTAGGCCCATCTGGACCACCTTCAGCCCAAGGACATACCCGGGGCACATCCGCCGGCCGGCGCCGAACGGCAGCAGCTCGAAGTCCACACCCTTCACGTCGAGCTTGCTCCCTACAAACCGCTCCGGCCGGAACTCCAGCGGCTCTTCCCACAGCGCCGGGTCGCGGGCGATGGCCCACACGCACACGAAAATGCGCGTGCCGGCGGGGATGTCGTAGCCGTCCACCGACGTGTCCTCGCTTGACTGCCGCGGTGCCAGTAAGGGCGCGGCCGGGTGCATGCGCATGGTCTCCTTCACGATGGCCTCGAGGTAGGGGAGGCCTGGGACGTCCTTCTCCGTGACCCAGCGGTCGCGGCCGATGACGCGGTCCAGCTCCTCGACTGCTTTGGCAATGACCTCGGGATTCTTGAGGAGCTCCGAGACGGCCCACTCAATGATGATCGCCGATGTTTCCGTGCCAGCGGCGAGGAGGTCCTGTGCCATTTGGTTTGCAATAAACCAGTAAGGGCGTTGCACTAGAGAATACATATTGTAAATTATATCGAGTGAATGTCCTCTTCACCAGCGTGAATCCCTTGATGTGGTCCCGCTTCATCTGGACATATTGGCTGGGGTCATCAGACTGCTGCAGGAGCACGTCCACCATGTCCCTTTCCACGAACTCCTCACCCTCGCGTTCCCGACGCTTGTTGTGCTCGTCCAGCACATGCTCCAGGAACCGGTCGAACATCTTGTTCAGCCTCTTCATCCTCCTAATGTACCCCTGCAGGTCCAGCCAATTCAGCCACGGGATGAAATCCCCAATGTTGATCACGCCGTTAAGAAAAAACAGCTCGTCGATCATCCACTTGAACTCCTCCGGCGTCGTCACCGAGGCCCCCCTACCGGCCGTCTCGTCGTCCACGTACTTCTTGCCTAGCACCATGCGCGAGATCACGCTGAGGCCTAGCATGGACAGGTAATCCTTGACTTTCACCACACGCCCGGACGTGCTGTGCAGGTCACGCAGCATCACGCGAAGCTCCTCGCTGCGGATGTACTCGTACGACCGGAGCCGTGCCGCGGTGACGAGCTCGATCTGGCACATCTTCCGCATCTGGCGCCAGTGCGGGCCGTACGAGGACCACAACATGTCGGAGTAGTTGTAGAAGGTGTACTTGCCCGACGCGGCCTTGGGACGGTCCATGAACATCAGGTCACGAGTCTTGAGGAAGAACTTGGCCATGTCGACGGACGAGCCGGCGACAATGGGGGAGGACCCGAGCCGGAGGTACATTAGCGGGCCGTGTCGCATGGAGAGCTTGTGGACGGAGACATGCGGGCGCGGGCCAATGAGGTTGAGGTTGCCGATGATTGGCCACGGCTTAGGGCCCGGTGGAAGATTGTACCTGCTGTGATGGCGGCGGTGATGGAAGGTGGTTATCAGGAGGAGCGTTGTGCCGAGCACAACGGCGAGGAAGGATGCACATAGTGTCAACTCCATCGGAAGGTGGTGATGATGGCTGATGGGGCTTGGAGATGGAAGTAAGTGTGCAGCTTTGGGCAAATCACAAGTGGTAGTATGATGTGATCAGTGGCATCCGATGTATCACGGGCGGATCCAGGATTTAAGGACGATGCCCCCCTCCCTTGGATGCGTGCTTAAATAGCAATGTCGCGAGGGTATTTGTGGAATTTTTTAAATAAAATTAATTCAAAAGATAATTTTTAAAAAATAGTCGATTTTTTAAAAAAAAAATAGTCGAAAAAATTACAAAAATATGCCGCCATTCCAATTGGCGACAGGCTCCTGCGCCATTCCAATTGGCGATAGTATCCCTGTCGCTAATAGGAATAGCTTGAGATGTTCTCGCCGCCAATCGAATCGGCGACAAGACTCGCCGCTAGTTCAACTAGCGACGTGATCCTCAACAATTGAACTGATTTACATGGCTCTATATTTATTTATTTTTAATTTATGTCTAGAAAAATTCAGCCTAAAGATTTAGTGTATGTCGCGAAGTTTTTTTGGATTAACCTTGAAGTGTCCGCGTAGTTCGTAATCCGAAATTGGATAAGATAACAAAATATGAAGTAGAGAATGCAAGATTAGCGGGGCAATTTAGAACGCGAGTTCGGTGGCGCAATAACACAAATAGCCCCCTTGGGAGCGAAATAAAAAAAATTTGGGTTTACAGTTGCTATGTGCATTGTTGCCCTAGTTGTATTGTTTGTGGAACCGATTCCTTTGGGAAAGATTACGTAATCTTTTATAGTCGAAATATTTGGAAAAAGATATTTAAGTTTGAAAGACTTCATAATTTAATTGCGAAATACATAGCGCGTTGGGTTTAGTTACGTACATTAGAAACACCAAAATGCATGAATAAACAAACCAAAATATACATACGATACATGTGCGTCTTTTTGGAATCCGAAAAAAAGGTTGATTGGAACGAAATCAATCACCCCGACAAAGAATCGTCCTTCCCTTGTCTCGGATCGCCATGCAGGTGGCGACCTTCAAAGTCACCATGTTCTCATGGACGGTCAACGATTGAATGGTGTTAGGATAGCACAATGTAGGGCCAAATTAATAATCAGGATGCATACTGAACATAACTTACCTCTCCGATCCAGACTGCGCCCGGGTGACGGGAAGCGCTAGGATAGCCACTAGTCTCACAAGGTGAGCCTTCCCTTGTGGGGTGGTGCTCACCTTCGCTCGACTTTCATTGCTCAGAGTCTCTCCACCACAACCCTGCTCTCCTAGGCTCCTCCGGTGCCTTTTCAATAGGGTCGGGTACGTAAGGTCTCCATTGTTTGAAGGTCTCGGCTCGCATCGCATAGTTCAACATGTACTTCTGCTCGATAAATATCCTATCGTACATGTCCGGGCTGTTGATCCATTGGAAGAAGTTGCATTGTATCTCTGGTTGTCATTATGCGTGGATGTAGTTAGGGATTTGTGGAATGGAACATAATATGTGAAAAATCTATGTGTGTGCAAGATTTGCTTACAAGAACGTTCTCGCATGTGTAGTACGCCCAGACGGCCGTCGTCGGGTGTGTGGATTGGATGATCTTAGCCGGTTCTTCACACACACATTGCGGGCGTAGAAACTTCGGTGGTACCGACGCATCCTTCATATAACAATCCAGGTATGGTTTGGCCCTCTCGGCAAGCCACATGCGCTTCCGCAGCATCTTCGCGTAGAAGTTCACTGACGAGTCCGACATCTCATTCTTCTCAGTTGTGTGAGCTAAGATTTGGTGAAGTGTTGGGTGTGGTGGTGTAGTGTTCTCCTCCAGCTCTCTTTTCCTCCAGTTCTCTTCTCCCTCCTTTTATAATGAGCCTTGTCGGTCTGAGAAGGTGGCATGGCGGAGTGTGGTATTTTCGGTCTACAAAGGTAGTGTTATAGTGTGTTGTCATCTCGATCGGCAAAAATGGTAGTTTGTGGCGTGTCGTGGTGCTTTCTTTTTGGTCTGCAAAGGTGGCGAGGTAGAGTGTGGCCTTTTCGGTTTGAAAAAGATAGCATCGCAAAGGTGTTGTCACTACCGCAAAAGTGACGCGGTGGCATGACAGGTGCGCTTTTTCTCATCGAAAGGGGCGACATCGCTTCTTGTTAGACCCAGGAGCGAAGGATCCCGGATCTTTTGTGTCACATACACTAGTCTAGGAACAGCTAGTGTGCACAGTCAAACAAAAGATGATAGCACAACCATAATATGCGATACATTCATAATAACTTAAGTTTGTTACAAAAGGACATAATACAACAAGCAAAATACAGCGGAAGCATAAGTAAAAGGTAGACCACACCATTCGCCACAGGCAATCGTCCGGGGGCGTAGCCTAGTCGTCCAAGTTCTCATTCTCCTCGTAGTAGTCCTATCCTGATCAACAATTTATTAAGCAAGATGAGTATATTTGAATGTACTCCGCAAGTTACACCCAATAACAAATTATAATGCATGAGGGTATAACAAAGGATGGCTTATAGGGTTTATTTTGCATAAAGCAAGTTTTTCTTTTTCAATACTTGTACTAAGTTCCAAAACAGTTATTCTATAACTAAAATTCATTTTTGTAAATTCTCAAGTTTTATAGTAGGATAACCTCCATACAAGAGTGGTGAAGGATACCCTCCTATCACATGGCTACCCGCTCAATTTCCCGATTGGATAAGATATCCAGAATCATTTGATAAAATCTCTTGAAATCAAAACAAAAAAAATCTAACTTTGCATTGGCTTTGCTTCTGCATGTCCATGACCATGGACACGGCTATTCGAATAGTTTTACACTCTGCAGAGGTTGTACAGCTTGACCCACACGAGATAATCATCTTATAATATCCATCTGACACACTTCCGTAGGTGTGCGACTAAGTGATATCACAAGGCCTTTACAATGCATCATCTCACTGTATTCCTGCCTCGCTAAGGTTTTGCTTCCTTTGCATTGAACCATCCGCCGAATTTAAGCCCCCTCTTTCTCCATGTGGGAATATATAAAAGTAGGTCATAATGACACCCACGCAACCGGATGGCACAACTACGGTGAAATGTTACAAATTAATTAGCCAAGTCCTACCCACTCTGGACATGTGGTTGTACGGTATGGCTTGACAAGATGCGGCTTGAATACCGGTCCTTAACTGACTGGGGCGGCTTTACATAAAAAACCCTTGGGCTCGATCATAGAAATGAATCGATCCCGTGCATAAACTTGCACCATCCAAACATCTATTTCGCCTAAATCTAAATCAGTTTTAATTTTATTTCAGTTTTCAAAGCATTTGTAAACTTCCATGACAAACCAATGTCATGGCTACAATTTTAGACAACATTTGATATTTTGGCTGTAAATTCCCCAAATCAAATATTTTAGGTCTAAAGCATAATTTTCTAACATGTTCTGATCATACTAATGTACCAACCGGATTTTAACTAAGGTATTAAGGAATGACTAATTCAATAGCAAAATTTGGCTATATAAAGGTATTAGGAATAACTACAATTTAAAACAGAACTTGAATTATTTGAATACAAGTATGCATGCAATAATGATTTAAAATAGAATTTAAATAATTTTAAATATTATGATTCAAATATGATCAAAGGATGTAACTTTCCTTGCTCGTATTCTTGACGATCTAACTCTTCAAATAAGTCATTTCACTACTACAAAAGGCTAATATCGACGCCTCATCACGCATTTGCTGACCAAAATCGCTTCAGATTAGATTCAATCACGACGGTTTTGGTTTAGAGACCGCTCAGGCATCGTCAGCGCTTAAAAACCGTCTCGGAAGAGGAATATCACGCACGGTTCATGTTGAAAACCGTCAGGAGTATCACGCACGCTCAACAAGAACCGCTCGCGATATTAATTCAGCATCACGCACGGTTTTAAAATACAACCGTCTCAGGAAGTATCGCGCATTCGCTCAACAAGAACCGCTCGTGATATTATTATCTCACGCACGGTTCTAACAATAACCGCTCGTGATAATATCGCCCAAATGATTTTCTTCATCGCCGGCGCGTCTCGTTTCGCCGCCATCCGCCGGCTCCCGATGCGCTCTCTTCATCGCATCGATCCGCTTCGCCCCCAATGCGCCTCTTCGCCTCACGCCCGAATTTATTCCTTGTTTTATAAAAGGATCATCCGCCATCCAAGATGATCATCCCCACATACTTATAAAAAAAGAAATGGCTGCCTTTTCCTTGTCGCCGCATCGATGGCCTTCCCGCCAAGACTGCACGAAAGCACCTCTCTGTGTAAGTTGAACTGCGTCTTGCAGAAGAACACCGCTTGATCAACAAAGTCTTCACCCTCTCGCTCAGCAGAATTTGCCGGAGCAGTGACGCCACCTCCACCGCCTTGACATCCTCCTCCGCCGTGTCTTCCGGTGATCTCCCACTTTCGGCGAAGTTTATCGTGTCATCGACGTAGTCCTCCAAAACGATGTTGCACGCCTCTCGTGAGGCTTGCCGTCACTTGACTCGTAATCGAGGCGGCAGAAGCATCGAAGTCGACTGTGTCGAGACCCTCAAGCAAGGGAAGAGAGCCTATGGGCTCAATTCTTCTTGGTTCAACAAATGAGGGTCTTCGGAGACACTCAACGAAGCGCCAACGGGTGGACGATTTCAGCTTCGTCACGATGATCAGAATCGTCCGATGCCGACACACTGCCGCTTATGAAGTATTGCGATGGAGATAGCAAATTACCTTCGCCACTAGAAAAACCTTGTTTAATTATAGGTTTCGCTTTTTAATATAAACATGTAATTTCTTCATGTCATGTAAGTGTATATACTTGAGAAAAACCATTTCACGCACAGTTCCATTATGGAACCGTCTGTGATATGTACCATTTCACGGACGGTTCCATTATGGAACCGTCTGTGATATGTCCATATCACGGACGGTTCTATTATGGAACCGTCAGATATTATCACCGACGGTTCCATAATAGAACCGCTCTCGATAAGTCTCTTTATAAGTAGGAGCTAGCCCAACTTGCCGCTAGGGTTTGCGCCTAACTCATCACTCCCAGTGGCCTTACTCTCGTCCGCTCTCCCCGCCGCCGCCGACGCCGCTATTCTTCCTGTTGCTAATCTGTTGTGGCATACGGTGACACCGCAAAAGACACTCGCACGATAAGAGTGTCTTTTTCACACGTCACAGCACAACCACGGTGACGCCCAAACTCGTCACTCCCCAGCTCCGTCCGCTAGGGTTTGCGCCGCCTCTAACTCCGCTCCTCCCCACCTCGACGCCGCCGACCTGTCGTCGCCGCCGCCGACCCTTTGCGCCGCTAGGGCCTCCGCCGCTTTGCTTTCCCCATCCTCCTCTATTCTCCTCTAGATCTGTTAGCTTAATGTCTTTTGTTGAGTTTGATTTTTATGCATGAGCCTTAAGTTGTGTCCTCGATGTTTGTGTGATTTATGCAAGGTAAAGGAAATGGATGAGGGTTGTGTCTGGTGGTGGGTCGCCACCGTGGTTGCGCTTGTACTAAGGTCCTCTCTGCCTCTACCCTCCTTGCTCAGTGATGAAAATGGCTAGCTAGTGCTCATGATGGATGCCGAGGGCTACTACCGTGTGGTGGGTTTGGACACCCTTGGTCTTGTTCTCTTGTCGATGAACCGCTTCAATGATGTTAATAGTCTTATGCTGAAATTGAATTGATAATTAGTTCATATTAATAGTCCCTTGCTCGTGATGTAATGATGTAAATAGTCTTATGTCTGAAATTGAATTGATAATTAGTTCATATTAATAGTCCTCTTGTCGTGTGATGTAATGATGTCAATAGTCTTATGCTGAAATTGAATTGATAATTAGTTCATATTAATAGTCCCTTGCTCGTGATGTAATGATGTAAATAGTCTTATGCTGAAATTGAATTGATAATTAGTTCATATTAATAGTCCTCTTGTCAGTGTGATGTAATGATGTCAATAGTCTTATGCTGAAATTGAATTGATAATTAGTTCATATTAATAGTCCCTTGCTCGTGATGTAATGGTGTCAATAGTCTTATGCTGAAATTGAATTGATAATTAGTTCATATTAATAGTCCCTTGTTCATGCCTGGTCAAGTTCTCCTACCTCTTGCACTGTGCACGCCCCACCATTCCATTCATAATCTCTTCTCTATAAAGTCTCCAGCGGTGGTTACTTGTGCCATTAAAACCGCATCATATATATATATATATATATATATATATATATATATATATATATATATATATATATATATATATATATATATATATATATATATAATTGTCTTTTGAGACAAAGCCAACAAGAACACCAAGCAACAAGTTGAGAATTCTTTTGAAATATGAGAATGGTTGCTTGGTGTTCTTGTTAGGTTTAAAGACGATTACATGCTCAAGAATGGTTGGTTGCTAATACATGATGCCACTTCCCACGGAGTAATGCAAGATCAACGACACTTTCTCTCAACATAGCGACGCCCAATCCGTAATTGGATGTCCGAACGCCTCTTTGCATCCATACTTTTTGAACTTGCAGGGCTCAATGAGGTTGCCCGTGGCTACCGCCTCATCCTTCTCATGTCAAGGTGGACGATCCCCAAAGTGGCCGAGAGATCACGTAACAATATATATATAATATATATATGATGCCGATTTAATGGTACAAGCAGCCCATCGCTGGGCCTTTATAGAGAAAAGTCATCACAGACGGTTCCAAAGACAAACCGTCTGCGTGATATGTACTTATCACGCATTTGTTTAGGGCTGAAACCGCCTATGATATGTGCTTATCACGACGGTTTAGGATGAAACCGTCTGTGATATTACTTATCGCAGACGGTTTGAACCACAAACCGTCTGTGAAAGTATACATCACAGACGGTTCAAAATCATCTATGATGACCTCATGTCATCACTGACCCATAAACTCAGACGGCTCATGAAATCGTTTGTGATGACGTTTTTGAACCGTCTGTGAAAGCCTTTTCGGTAGTAGTGTTTCCTCGGAGTCGTCGAAATCTACACGCGAAAATGAGCCAAATTCAAATAATATTCAAATAAATTCAAATGAACTCAAAATTTAATAATTCTAGTATAGATATCTAGATATTTATTTTATATGAATTTAGAAATTTGAATCACTGGAATCGGAGCTCAAACGAAGGAGAATGGGCTCTCAGAAGTTTTGAAATAACATAAAATGATGAAATGGAAATTTCTAGAGTTTAGGAATTTTTTCCGAAGGAAATCAAATTAATGTGCCATGCTGACATCAGCACACGAATTTCATTTCGGTCGAAATTATTTTTCAACTGAAAAAGTGGCTTAAGCCACTGACATGTGGGCCTACGGTCCATGGACCAAGTCCACGGGTTGGTCAAAGGTCCATGATGGACTCGGTTTGCAGCACAGTGGTGGGTGTGACGCGGGCATTGACGCGGGCTCCACGTGGCACTGACGTAGGCATGTGAGGTGAGGTGGTACCAATGTGGCGTGGGCGTGGCGCCATATGGTGGCCACGTCGCCTGAGACAGAGGACTACCATGTTCCGGCTACAGAGGCTCGCCGCGCCACGCGCCACAAATGAGGGGTGTAGGTGGTACCAAAAGGAAGAGGGCGACAAGTGCAACTCGGTGCTTACCTCCACGGAGGAAGAGCGAGAGGAAAAGGCCAGCGGTGAGGAAGAAATGCGATGGCGGGGATAGGGCTTGCGACGGCAAAGGGGTTCCGGTGATGCCCCGGTGGAGTTAGCATGCACAAGAGATAGAACGTGGCCTTGCAAACTCGAGGATGTAGACAACGTCACCGGAGCTTCAACAGTGATGACGGAATCGGAGAAGAAAGGGCGCGCGGTGGAGGAGCTTCAAGCTTCGATTCCGGCGACTAGATGGAGAGAGAGGCGAAGTGGTGAGGGGGAAATGGAAGAGGAGGAGATGGCGCACAGCGTGACACGGCCAGGGTGGTGAGGGTTTCACTTGAGCGGTGGTTTGGCGTCGAGGCGGCGTGATCGGAGCAGAAGGAGAAAGAGGGAGAGGGAAGGAGGGGAGAGGGAAAAGGAAGAGGAGGAGAGAGCTGTAGCTGGCTCTTATAGGCTGTGGCAGAGTAGACGAGAGGAGACAGCATGGGCGCTCTGGCGCGGGCGCAGAAGAATGGCGCCGCGTGGGCGACGACGTGGCGTGCGGCGGCGCGGGTGTTACGCTCGCGAGGAAGAAGGGCAAGAGGGAGGCTGACATCTGGGGCCCGCATGCCAGTGGCGAGGTAAGAGAGGCGCGGGCTGGGCTGGAGAACTGGGCCGAGAAATCGGGCCGCGCGTGCGGGGGAAATGGATTGGGCCGAGAGAGTATCGGCCCGATGGCTATTTTCGGATTTTAAATGATTTAGCGATTTAGAAATTCAGTTAATTCAATTTGGCTTTAGAAAATAGCAAATAAAGTCAAAAAATAATGGAAAAATTCACAGAACTTTCCTGAGACATTCTGGACTTAAATAAAATATTTCTAACTTAACATTGGTATTTCATTTTGCAAATAAATTATTTTGGCTTTAACATAAATAGGGAAAATCTTTTAAAATTCTAGAAAATTCAGATAACTCAAGGAAAATAATTAAAATTTATTTTTAATTAAAATTGAAAATTTGGGATGTTACAGTGGTGGAGAGTGATATTTTTGGTGTGGAAAGGTAGCATCGAAGTGTGTTGTCATCTTGGTCTGTAGAAGTGGCAGTGTGTGGCGTGACCGGGTGCGGTCTTTTCGGTCCGAAAAGGGGGTGTGGCGGAGTGTGGTCTTTTCAGTGCGGTAAGTCAGCATCAAAGTGTGTTGTCATCTCGGTCTACAACAGTGGCAGCGTGTGGCGTGACCCGGTGCGGTCTTTAAGGTCTAAAAAGGTGGGGCGTTGTCAGACCCTAAACCCTTGTCCCGGGATCAGTAACTAGTGTCCACAGTTACATCATTGGATATCAATCATATATCACGAATATGTAAAGCTATTGCGTAATAATAAACAAAGCATAAATATACCTTACGGCTTTTGACTTGCATAACAGCCGGACATGCCAAATACCTTTGAAAGAACAACAACGGAAGCAGATTAAAAGTATACCACGTGGAACCCTCGCTATATATCCACAGGCAATCGACTGGGGCCCACGATCTAGTTCTTGGCCTTCTTGATCTCCAGTCTTGACGAATGCTCATAAGTGTCCATGTAGCCTTCTTCTTTTATGCTTACTGAACAATAATATATTGAGTGAGCATGAGTACACAATCGTACTCGTGAGCAAACACACAGAATGCAGTTATATAATATACAAGGCTGATCAAAGGAGTGGCTTGTGGTTCTTTTGTTTGCATAAAGCCATTTATTGAAATAGATAAAAGTAGTAGCAAATCCTGAGACCTAGCATTTTTAACTAAAAGAGGTTTTTAACAAAGTTGAGTTTTGTTGTAAAAATACTAGTCGTGGTTCCAACCTCCTATGCCATTGAGTGGCTCCATCCACCCAATGCTCATATTCTTTCTCGGGTCACATCTCGTACTTCTCACTAGTTCTCAACCAGGCTATCTCAAATCTTTGGGTTCCAACCCATCTTTTCATTCCACCCACAAATTGTTTTATAAAAATGAAAGCTAATTCAAGTAAGTTCTCAGCACCATCCATGACCGTGGGTACGGCTATCTAGATATTTTTACACTCTATAGAGTTCACACTTTACTCACAAGAGACAATCAACTTATAATATCCTTGACATACTTCCATAGGTATGCGACTAAGATGATTGTCACAAGGCCTTTACAATGCCCTACTTCAACGCAACCACACACTGCTAGGTATATCCCCTGGGGCCGTGCCCCTAGCAGGTCTCCATTTGCACCGTGTAGTTCAATGGCTTCTACCGATACCCACCCACACACCCACCAATAGTGAAGTTGCGATGAGGTGAACAAATTAATCAGCCCGGTCGTACCCATTATAGACTTGTGGTTGCACTATTTTTACACGAGAGGTCGTACAAGAACTCGGTCCTTTATTGACTTGGGCGGTACTTTTCCATACTCATACCCACTATGTCGTGCTCTTCCCAGCACTCGCCACTCTTTTCAGCCACCCAAGTCAAAATCTGTTTTTAGTTTTCTTTTGTTTTGAAATACTTTTCTAATCAACATACCAGCGAGGCTCCAACCTTAACTACCCAAATTTAGTTTCAAATTTTATATGATGTCAGGGCAAATCATTGCTCGCATACGAATGTACCTAAGCAAGGCTAAGCATGACACTTAGGTATGGACTTAGTAGCTAGTATGTATACCATTAGTCTAGGGTAACAAAGGATAGTGTCCAAGTTCAAGGATTGTGAGTTTATACGCAATTATCATCAAGGTAGTAGCTATGAGCTAAATCAATATATTTGTATAAATCGTAGCAATGCAATTTCATAATTTAAAATAATATAATTGCATTTTAAAAGTATGTGTAAAGTGATCAAAGTGTTGACTTGCTTTGCTCAATGTTTTGATAATCGTCTTGCTCAATGTTTTGATAATCTTGGTCTTGTTCTTGTTCTATCTCGGACTGCTACTCCGTCATGGCTTCAGATTCTAACTGCGTAGAATACGATCGAACCCACGAATGTATGAAAGACAACCAAAGGAAATCCAATAAATCCAAAGGCAGATAACAAAGGAAACACTTCAAATGAAAGTCCATACAACCACGAGTGTTTGAAGCGGGAAATACTTTGAACAAAACTAAATCTACATGAGGGTATCCTGAAAGAAGGAATTACTCCAGATGAAACTAAACCTACTTAGTGGAGCCGATGAAGGAAATAATTTAGACGAAGATGAAGGAAATAATTTAGACGAAGATGAAGAAAATAATTTAGACGAAGTATATCCAAAGGAAGTTGATGAAGAAAATACTTCAAACCAAAATAGACAAACCCAAACTCTATTTGTTTGGTATAGTGGTGGGGTTTTGGGTCTATAGTTAGACTTAGGGTTGGGTAACCGTTTGGTCCGGAGTGAGGGCAAGAGGGATCGGCTCTTGAAAAGTCTGCTGGTGCAAGGAGTTAGTATTCCTACAGAAGGGAGAGAATATTCATAGGAATATTCCGCATCGGTTACCGAGATGGGAGAGATTACCCAGTTAGGTTGGACTCTTTGATCCACTTTCGGATCACGAAGGGTTCTACTACTGGGAATGGATGACGATGGATGATAGCTGGAATCTATACAATGTCGATTGGTGGTTGGACTAACATCGTTCCCTCTAGAGTGCCTCATCGTAACTCTTGTGCGGGGCCTAGTTGATCTAATGACTTCCTTTTGTTATTACTTTCTATTTATCGAGGAAGTTCCATGAAAGTTAGATGAGACCTATGCATAGGTTCCGGGTTCGTATAGGGTAGACATAAGTCTCACTGACACATGGGATCTGGTTTACTTAATGGTTTTCTTATCGATTCATATTTATCAAGAAAGTTTCATGAGCCTTAACTAGAACTTCCAAGCATTGGCTAAACATCAACCTTACACCCTCAGTGGTGTATATGGGTTGGCTTTTCATCTGTGAGGTGATCCTTACTTGGTCTCATTACTTACGTGGCTCGACATACACTAAAGTATACTCACCATACCAAGTTAACCTCCCATTATAGTACTTGCTCATGACTACTTTTAGTTAAGCAGATAACCACTCGTTCCCTAGGTAGGGCATGCGTGCTTTCATCTATCGATTTCTTGTTTAGTGATTATCGTACCGGCTTTGGTTTTGATTAACTAGCATGAGGTCATGACATAGCTACTACTGACCTTCATGACTATCTAGTATAATGATTATGCTTAACTTAGTCACAATCTTAGTAACTAACTATTACTATTATACTTTCCTTGGCATTGTAAAATAGTTAACCCTTATGCAAAGGGGGGCTTAGGACGATCGCTTAGTGACATATTGATCCCCTATGGTTATCTTATAACACTAATGGTTTTTGGGTTAACCTACCTATTGACGATCGAGTCGCTGATCTTACAAAATAAAAGAGGAAAATGATGCGATATATCCTAGGAGATAATGGGGCTGCTCTTTATTAATATGAACTGGATTTACAGGAGGTGCTTTACGACCCGGATGGGGACTAATCCTAATTACACTGAATCTCACGCCTACTATGCTAATCAATCAGACTTAAAGCACGAATCTAAGGCTGATTGTGTTGCTCTAATCTGATGTTGCTGTCTTGCTTGTCTCAGATCGCCCCTTTTGTCTTCTGCGCTCCACCCTTAAATAACTTCCGAAGAGGTGGCGCATTCTCGGAGAAGGCATCCTCGTGAAGTTGCCAGATCGGTCGAGCGAGGCGCCGCTTGATAATGTGTCAATCGCTTCATGTTAAGTGTCCGTGAGACACCCAATCGTATGGTGGTTGTTGTCAGTATCTTAGGATTATATAACATCGCGTGGTTTGGAATATAAAGAACGTGTTCCATTCATCACACGGTTAAGATACCAGTTTGTAGCTCTTCCTAGTAGCTACCTGGTCAGAGACTAGGCACAGGACCTTGTCCGACTAGGGTACCCATTATGTAACCTCTGGAATCCTTACGACCAGTGAGGTCGTTAGCCTTAGGAGTTATGACCATGAAGACGTATGGTCTTTTATTATGTATTAAAATAATACATAGAGGTTTTAATTCTCGTCAGCTAGCCCCCGAACTTTAAATAAATAGGTTGTGTGAACACTTTCTTCCGACGAAGTCGTATCGGGCAGACCTTATTTAATGTCATGACATACGAAGTGGTCTATGTTCACTTTAAAGTTGAGAACTTGCCTTGGGAACTAAAGAGTTTTTCTGTCCGTTGGACAATAATGTTTTGTCCGTTGGACTTTAGATTACTCTTAATTGCAGTTAAAGATCTAAAGCTATAAAATCCCCATTGCTGGGCTTTAGAACTCTTACGCTTTCAGATCTTCCATTAATCCCCTTCAGTTCCTTGCCACGAAAACCTTTCCGACCTCTAATTGTCATCCCGACCTCAAAGAACCATCCAACCACTATTCATCCCTTTGAGAAATTTCACCATGTCGGAGCAAATCACAAAGTGGATGGCTTCGAATCTGAATGAGAAGAAGCTTGAGGCGCTGGAGAAGATCGGAATGCTCCCGGATAGGAATCTGATCAGGTGGAGGTCAATGGCCGGAGAGCACTTTCGAAGCCGCGAAGATGGGGAAATCCCAGTTTTCCTCGCCTACATCGAGTGCGGATTGAGGGTTCCGGTGCACAAATTCCTCCCCTGTGTTCTGGAGTATTATGGGGTAGAGTTGGTGAATTTGGCCCCTAATTCCATTGCCAACATTAGTATCTTTGCCTACTTGTGTGAGGCGTACCTAGGAGTCCGTCCAAATTTGAAGCTCTTCAAGTATTTCTATCGGATGGCGATGTCAGGGAGATCCACGGTGGCTCCTGGAGAATATACACTGCGCCTACACGACGGGAAGGCCGATGAGTACATCCAAATGTACTCGAAGTCCTTGTGGTCGTCATGAAAAAAGAACTGGTTTTACATGACTACATTTAGGATGATGGCCTCTACTTCACGGACTTAGGCTTAACGAGAATCCCAAATGAAGGGGGACCGTGGAGAAGACAGGGATGGTTGGAAGATGTGTGGATGCCATTCGAGATCTGAGGATCAAGGGCTTGACTTCCTGTCATGTGGTGAGAGATTTCCCCAAATGCCGAATTAGTCCTTTGAAGCTCCGGACTCAATCCCTGCTCCGGTCTATTGGTCGTGATGAAGCTGTCACGGACTCATGAGATGGTAAGTCTTTGGAAGAAGCTCCGACCAGTATAACTTATTACTTGATTATCGTAAAACCTTTAAATCTACTCTGTCTCCCTCTTTCTCCTTTTTAAAGCACTTTCTGCTGAGGAAATCAGAGAGCGGATCAAGATGATCTCCGCCAGGGAGCCTGGTGAGAAGGCTGCATTCCCTGACATCTTGGCGATAGTCTCTGTTGAAGAGATACTAGCAAGACTTAAGGTAGATAATCAATTGTCCTTTATCTTATATATACATATTCTCTGATCAGTTTATTGATCTTGCTCTAATTTTGTAGGCGGTCGGACTGAAAGTCATACAACCCGGTGAGGATCGTAATCCTACCATGGTTCCGACCGATTCCTGCCTAGAAACAGCGGAAGAAGATGACTCTCCCGAGGTAAAAGAGCATTTGCAAGAAGATATATACTTAGATAGAAATTTTTATCACCTAACCAAACTTGTTTTTTGACTTAGGTGGAAAAGACTGAAGGCCCGCAGAACAGAGCTAACAGTTGTTCTCGACCTAATAGTTGTTGCTGAGACAACTGACCTGGAGGTTGATGAAACCACACCCTTTGACCTGATGGTCAGGGACGCTACCCTTGATCAGTTGGTCGAGGATATCACTTCCGACCTCATGTTGGAAGGTGTGAAGGGTATAACCAACCCTACCAGCCCAGAGCTGGTCAAATAAGTTGAGAAGAAAAGGAAGGCTAGCGGTACAGAATTTACTCTACCGCGTTTCAAAGTCAAAACCAAAAAATCAATTAGATATATACAAATGAAAGGTCGTATGAGTGCATACCTTTAATAGTTTTTGATGATTTAGAGTTTTAAGCTTCCTTTCTTCGTTTTGTACAGATCTTCTGGCGTTCCGGTCATTTCTGACCAGAATGTTCCTGAGGACCAAACACCCGTGGAAGTCCTCATCCAAAGCACTTCTCAGGACAAAGTTCCTGAGGATAACGTGGTCGAGGAAGCCCCCGAGCAAGTGTCGGTGCCGGTAGTCGTTCATGATCCATTGGTGATCCTAACTCCTTCTGCGGAGGTAGATGCCCCTAAAGGCCCTCAACAGGTCCCAACAACTGTTGGTAATCCCTCTCAACCTAACAAGTTCCCTTTTCACCCCCGATTTATCGAGGATAAGGAGCTTGATAGGTCATGATATCATTTTTGCCGATTATATTGACGTGGTAATCCGGGTAAGTATCTACGACCAGTTTCATAGCTTCTCTTAAAAAGTTAAAAAGTTTATAGGAAACTTAAAGAAAAATGCTATTTATGTAGCACATGGTCGAGAATTTTACTGTGGTCGGAGGACTGACCTAGCGAATAAAACTCCTGGAGCAAAAACACTCCGAATTGGAAAGTAAGAACTTTCTTCTTAACCTTTCTCCTTCTTTAATACTTTGTTCTTTTTTAATTATTCTCCCTTATCATATTCGATAGATTTGGAAAAAATAAAAGAAGAGGTCGTGGCTGAGAAAGCCAGAATAACCCAGCTTGAGGAAGAAAATCAGGCTAAGGACCAGTCGATCGCAGAGGCGACGACCAGACATGAAACTCTTGAAAAGAGGATTGAAGGTAATTTGGTCGTAGACTTGACTTATTAACCTCCCCTAATCATTTTTTCTTACTACTTGTTTTACTCGTATAGAGCAAACTCAAGCGTTGAATAGAGCAAAGAAGGCTCTGGAATTTGAGCAGGATAAGGAGGCAGCTCTTGTGCAAAGTCATGATGAAAAGATCCATGCACTAAACAAGATGATATTTGATATGGGATCAGAATCAAGTCCGCCTCCCTTAAGAGATCCAACAGAGAAAACGACCTACTTGGGCCAACTTCTAGAAGATCTCAAGGGTCTGTTCAAGACTACTCGAGAGAACTATGCCCAGACTATGAAAGAAGGCGTAGCTAGTGGAGTTAGTTTTGCATTGGCAAAACTGAAGGCTTATAACCCTTCCATCGATTTCCAAGCAGTTAAAGAAGACTTCAACTGCTTGCCCGAAGATGCAAATAGGCTTCTCGAGGAAATGAAACCGCTCGAAAACAAAGTTGCGAAGGAAATGGAAGTTGGATCTCCATTAAGCAGCAATTAGTCTGGAGATATTCAAGAGTAGGACATTGTAATATAAGAATTATGAAATGTATAAAACTTACCTTTTTGTCATCATCAGCAAGTCTTTTGTTTACCCTTTTGACTTTTAAAGTACTCAGATATGCCCTAGCCCCCGACTGATTTATAGTAGAAGAACTTTACTATATAATCAGTAAGCCAAGAAAAAGAGAACTTAAAGTCTTACCCATTCTGTTTGTTTTGAAGGCATATACTGATTATATGATAAAACCGATCGTAGTAATATTAGGAAATCAATTTGGTCGGAACCAGTGTATGACTTCGACTAGTTGTAGATCTGTTTTGTAATAATTGAAACACCAAACAAAGCAGTATATGGTCGGAAAAAGACCTGTGTTAATGAAAAGAAAAAATATACAAAGATGTATGCAATAAATGATAAGCAAGCTAATTTATATATAGTATCCAAAACTGGTCGGAAGAACTGCTAAGAACTGAAGACATGAAAGGCACTTCACGAAATGTGTTCAAACTCAAGTCTGACTGGCAGCAAGGATCGTAGGAAAAGAACCGTCGCTAGGAAGCTCCTTCCATTGGACAGAACCATGTGCGAAAAAGGAGAGACTTCGAATCAGGGAATGATCACAACTAGGACCCATACAACGTATGACTTGGAAGTCGTTGCCAAAGAGTAACAGAGATCCTTATAAAGGATGTCGGAGAGAAGGTTGTCTTCTCTGACCAGTATAAATAACAACTGTAGACGACTAGAGTATAGGTACAGACAAATAAACAATATTGCTCGTCAAAATAAATAAAGGAAGGACTAATCTTTATTTAAATGAAAAGAATTGAAAGAATGTAAAAAATAATTAAACATAGAACTTACGCAATGGATCAATGTTCCAAGAATTTGACAAAACTTGCCCATCAGATATGGCTAGTCGCATGTAACCCGGTCAGTGACTTCTCTACAAAGTAAGGATCTTCCCACTTGGGAGAAAGTTTGTTGCGATTTGCTTGGTTCTGAATTTTTCTGAGAACCAGATCACCTACAGCGAGGCTGCGAGGTTGCACCTTATGACTATGATACCTTCGCATAGCTTGTTGATAGACCGCTGATCGTACCAGGGCTTGGTTTCATCGTTCCTCAAGGAAATTGATGACATCGAGTTGTTGTTCATTCTGATCATTTTCGTTGAAACCATCAGTTTGAGCAGAGCCAAGTTTTAGTTCTGGAGGAAGCATGGCTTCAGCACCATAAAATAAGAAGAATGGTGTTTCATCGGTCGCACCACTGGTCGTGGTTCGAACAGCCCATAATACAGAAGGGAGTTCTCGAACCCAAGCTCCTGACCGTTTGATTAACTAGTCGAACACTCAGCGTTTGATCCCCTGCATAATGATACCATTGGCTCGCTCAACTGCTCTGTTGCTCTGCGGATGAGCAACCAAAGCAAAATGAACCTTGATACCAAGTTTGTCGTAGAATTCTTAGAATTGATAGCTTGAGAACTGGGCACCATTGTCTGTGATTATACAACTGGGTACACCAAATCGTGTAATCACATTTTTAGTGAGAAACCTCGTAGCAGTCGCCGTTGTTGTTTTAACAATAGGCTCGGCTTCGATCCATTTTGTAAACGTTTCAATCACGACGAAAAGGAATTTGAAGCCCCCGGGTGCACTTGGGAAAGGTCCCAAAATGTCCAGTCCCCAGGTTGCAAAATGCCAAGAAAGAGAAATTGTTTGCAAAGCTTGTGCCAGCTGATGTACTTGTCGGCTATGAAACTGACATTGTACGCACTTCATCATGAGCTCTTTTGCATCATGAAGGGCAGTTGGCCAATAGTATCCTTGCCTGAAGGCTTTATCGACCAGTGTTCTGTAGGAATGATGTGCTCCACAGACTCCTTCATGGATTTCGGTTAGCAATTCAATGCCATCCGTTTGAGATATGCATCTCATCAACACTCCGTGAGATCCTCGCTTATACAAGGTACTTTCGATCAGAGTGCATGATTTGACTTTTCGTGCTAGACGATCAGCCTCTACGTCATCTTCTAGAATTATGTCATGCTGAAGATAATTGTAGATCGATGTCATCCAATCTCTACCCTGATCATGACAGCGCCAACCATCAACGACCTGTGGAGCATCCATGCTCTCACGATCGATTTGTACGACCTGTAAAGAATCATGTATGTTCTCAGAAGGCTCGACCACCGAGGGTGAATCGAGTTGCTCGAGAAAACTCTAAGGGGGACGGACGACCACGTGGAGGCCATCCGTGCCAACTGATCTGCCAGAAAGTTTTCCTTTCTAGGAATATGTTGGATTTGAAAACCGAAGAAGTGTTTTTCGAGTTTCCGTACTTCCGCCAAATAAGATAACATTTTAGTACTTGAGCATTGATACTCTTTCCCTACTTGATTCGCTACTAGTTGAGAATCGTCTTTCACTAGTAATATGCGAATCCTGAGCGAACAAGCTGCTCGGAGTCCTACCAGTAAACCTTCATATTCTGCCACTTTTTCGGATTCAACTTGAGGTTATGCCTTCTCAAGTTATTGAAAGTCTCTTGTAGGTCTAGAACGTGATCGCCAGCGTTGATGCTCTTTACGACCCGATCATCAACGTAAGCTTCTAGACTCCAACCTATCTATGGATTAAAGGTTTTCTGCATCAATCTTTGAAAAGTTGCACTAGCATTTTTGAGACCAAAAGGCATCTTAACATAGCAGTAAGTGCCGTATGGGGTGATGAAGGAAGTTTTCTCTTCATCTTCTTTACACATATTAATCTGGTGGTACCCTGAATACGTATCTAAAAAACTTAGTAACTCACACCCGGAAGTAGAGTATACAAGTTGGTCAATGCGTGGAAGGGGAAAATCATCCTTCGGACAAGTTTTATTAAGATTTGTAAAGTCAATACACATTCGCCACTTTCTATTATTTTTCCTAACCATTACAGGATTTGCGAGCCACTGAGAGTGTTCGACTTCTTCCGATCAGATGCAAAACACCAGAGTTTCTGCTTGATCGGTTTTTTGTCAGGCTGGAGAGCTAGCCTGTGCTCGATCACCTCCCGGGGGACTCTGGGCATGTCGGACGCCTGCTAGACGAATACGTCCTGATTTGCTTGGAGGAAGGAGACGAGCAACTCTTCCTATTTGGGATCGAGTCTTGCCCCGACCAGTATCTTTCGGGTAGACAAGTCAGTGCTTCCTGATCCAGGTGGCGACTTGGCGCTGTCCGAAGAAGCGCCTTTGTCGAGTGGTACCTCCTTTGTCTGATTGGAAGGCTTTGGCGTCATCTTCGGCCTCAAGTGCTTGACCTGCATGGTAGATGGATTAGCCTCTCTGGTCGATAGTTCATCGACCAGTTCTAAGGATTTCCGATCACATGCGTAAGCCATTTTTTGATCTCCTCGAACCGTGATGACTCTCTTAGGTCCTAGCATTTTCAAACTTTGATAACCATAGTGCGTGGCTATCAAGAATTTTGCTAAAGCCGGACGACCTAGGATTCCGTTGTATGCGGATTCAAAATCCACTACATCAAACGAAATATTTTCTGTTCGGAAGTTGTCAGGTCTTCTGAATGTGACCGGTAAGGAAATTTGTCCTATCGGTTTAGCGGTGGAGCCAGGAACTATACCATGGAAGGCATATTTCACTGGTTTTACCTTTGAATTGGGAACCTACATCTCTTCTAAAGCTCCCGCAAATAAGATATTTAAATAACCACCTCCATCTATTAAGACTCGATTTTTAAAGAACTACCTCGATCTATTAAGACTCGATTAACCCTACAGTTATTAATAGTAGGTTCAACGACAATAGGGAACCTATCTGGTCGAGTCGAAGGAATGTGGCAGTCTTCTTTGCTGAAGGAGATTACGGTGTCCGACCACCTTGATGGCTTGATGATGGTCGGAGGCTCGACAAGGTTGACCTCCTGCTCTACGGCCTTCAGATGACATCTTGACTCGTACGAAGAAGAACCACCAAAGATCATGTTGATCGTATGTTGAGGCTCCTGGTACTCCATTTCTTCATAGCCATCTTTGTCGTTTTTGGAACTCGTCTCTCCGAGCCCTCAGACATGGGAATGGTCTCTTACCCGCATAAAAATCCTCCAAATTTTTCATTAAACTCGACAAAGCGCAAGTCATGCCCTACCTGCTGGTGAAGTGGACACCACTTCTTGTTTTTATTGTACCCTTCGGTCGGAGCTTTTGCTTTGCCTCGACCGGTATAGTCTTTCTTACCCTTTGTAAACTTTTCAAGAATCGCAAGGACTTCCTTATCGTCGGGTTTGCGGTTCTTCTTTTTCTTGAGAGCCTTCTTATTCTTCTTCTCTGGTTTATCCAAGCCAGGCTGGGGGATTGTATCCGTCCGATCGATGGCCTTCACACCATTCAACCGCTTTGCTAGCGGTACGATACTTGTCACCATGTCGAAAAGTTCGACGATGCGCCTTTGGAGGATGCATTGCTATGTCCTCTCAGAAACCGCTTGCCTTAGACTCGCTTTGAAGGCTTGGATGACAGATGATTCTGCAACCTCTGGCATGGAATTACGAACTTGGCTGAATCTCTTGATGTATTGACGGAGAGTCTCATCAGAGCCTTGCCAGATTCGGTGGAGGTCATCCTCCTTTCCAGGGCGGTCATACGTGCCTTAGAAGTTTGCAATCAAAAGGTCGTAAAGTTGCTCCCAAGTGTAGATTGATCCGATCGGTAGGTTAAGCAACCACGACTAGGCAGACCCTTCGAGTACTGTGGGTATATAGTTAGCCATTACATTTTCATCAACACCAGCCACTCTGATGGCGGTGGTATATATTTGGAGAAATTCTAATGGGTTTTGGGTCCCATTGAACTTGTCCAGGTTGGCCGGTCGGAACCTGTTCGGCCAACGTACAGCTTGGACCCTTGCAGAGAAGGCTCGATAACTTGTAATCGATTCATGGCGCCTTCTTTGAAAAGGTGCCGGATTGTAATTGGTCGGAGACTGATTTCTGAGGTTAGATTGCCAGATCTCCGGTGTCCTGATCTGGTCGTAGACGCTATTGTGATGTCTTCGACCGCCTGCTTGATTTAGACAATGTCGAAGATCGTCTGGCCCAAGCGATTGTTCCTCTCGACGAGGTGAGGGTGTGGCTGCCTGAAACAGCCTTCTCCCCTCGTGAATCCTTGGTCAGAATCGTCGAGGGGGCCTTGGTATCGATTGTTCCCCAACACGACCATGCTACCCTCTACTGAGGGAGGAACATTGGGATGAAGTCATGGTTTGACTTTCTGAATTCCTCTGTTCCCGGTATGCTTCCGTTCGTTGCATGGTATGCTGAAGAATCTCCGATACTCGGCCTACGAGTTGTACAAAACCTAGGGTCTCTGCTAGAGCAGGGTTAGAATTATTCAACATATCTTGAACACGCAGGTGTTTTCAGATCACACCGAAGGTCTCGGAGGATTCATACCGGTAGTAGGCATTCAAGATCTGAACCTTCCTGACCTTCGGTTTGCTCGTCCGATCACTACTCTTGAGGGGCAGAGCGAAAGTAGTTAACTAATGGACGTCGATCGGTTCTATTGCCTCCAGAAGTTGGTGCTTGATGGCCCGTATCATTTCTACCAGCACGTGGTGGCGCGGCAGAGTGTGTAGGACCGTGCAAGGCATCTTGATTTGTATCTCTGATCGTATTGACCTCGTGCCTCCAGCAACGATCTTCCGATGAGCTTCCATCATAACTAATGGAGAGCCTTCCAATGCTTCTACTAGGAGTTTCCACGATGGAGAGCGGTCTGAGATGAGCACCTCCTAAGGTCTTCTTGGGGGCTCGGCACCGACACGGGCGGATCGCCGATCGTATCTCGAGTCTTATCATCCCCACATGGCCTACGACCAGTGGAGGTTTCATCGACACCGTTACTAGGTGTCGGTTGGCCCCTGGAATCGTCAGAAGCCGTAGGTGAGTACCTTTCAGCCATGATTTCATTTAGAGTATAGAGATTCTCGGGTTGCGATGCTGAATTTTTGTCACTTGTTTTGCCAGTCGGAAGGACCGGGCTTGGAGAGGTCTTTGGCCGTTCCGAATTGGTTGGGACGGCTGATTCCTCTGGAAAAGCCACTTGTCGTAGTGGTGTATCCTCATCCATCCGGTCGATGTCGCTAACGTCGGCGACGTGCGAACCGGCGGCGGCAGAGGAGGAGGACATGCCGTTTTCTTGCATGGCACGGATGCATCCCTCCATATCGAGATTGGAGTAGTCCGCCAGGTCAAACCAATTCTCCTCATCCCAAACTCCGGCCATAGCCGCATGAGTGATTATGAGGAATGGGCGAGGACTTGACGAGCGAAAAGTTTCTTCAGGAGACTTGCATCTTCTTCCCTATGGACGGCGCCAGCTGTTGACGATCGAATCGCCGATCTTACAAAATACTAGAGGAAAATGACACGATATATCATGGGAGATAATGTGACTGCTCTTTATTGATATGAACTGGATTTACAAGGGGTGCTTTACGACTCGGATGGGGACTAATCCTAATTACACTTAATCTCACGCCTGCTATGCTAATCAATCAGACTTAAAGCACGAATCTAAGACTGATTGTGTTGCTCTAATCTAATGTTGCTGTCTTGCTTGTCTCAGATCGCCCCTTTTGTCTTCTGTGCTCCACCCTTAAATAACTTCCGAAGAGATGGCGCATTCTCTGGAGAAGGCGCCCTCGTGAAGTTGCCAGGATGGTCGGAGCGAGGCGTCAGTTGATAATGTGTCAACTGCTCTGCGGTTAAGTGTCTGTGAGACACCCAACCGTATGGTGGTTGTTGTCAGTGTCTTAGGATTATATAACATCGCGTGGTTTGGAATATACAGCACGTGTTCCATTCATCCAACCAGGGTACCCATTATGTTACCTCTGGAATCCTTACGACTAGTGAAGTCGTTAGCCTTAGGGGTTACAACCATGAAGACGTATGGTCTTTTATTATGCATTAAAATAATACATAGAGGTTTTAATCCTCGTCACTACCCAACTAAGTAGGCCCTAGTTGTTTTTTAGTTGTTTAGCTTAATTATATCTACTTAATCACCATCGTAGTGCTTAACTAATCATTAGCACCACTAGTTAACATCCAAGTCCTATGTGTTGATGATGTGCCAACCGACCCTAGTTATCATCTAATTACCTAAGCTAACCACTATTTAACTTATGGCAATTCTTAGTTAACCTACTTAGCATATGAGTATGTGGGACACAATGCTAGGTATGCATTATATTGAAAGCACTTTAAGAGGGTTTAAACCCTATGGCCCACTATCAGTTAGATCCTTCTCAAAGCACTAACGATTGCTTAAACTACTTACAGGTGGACTCCACTGTCATTGAGTTGTTTTAACTAGGCCTTGATTGATATGGTCCATTGATAATTGGATATATTACATTTGCTTGAATATATAAGTTTATTGTTTTATTATGAAACCAATTAAATTTTATCTCTCACCTAAATGCTAATAACACATTTATTTGAGTTAGTTCTTTTAACAGAGCCTTCAGATCTTATTTAGCTATAACTTCCCAAGACATCACAAACTTTTGGGGGGGGGGAGAGGGGGGGCGAGGGGTGAGCACATGTCATACCCCTACACTTAGAGAGAGCACTAGAGGGAGCAGACACAGAGACCTGTAGAGGGGCCCCACCTGTCATTCACCAGGGACAGAGACATAGAGAGATAGGGAGAGATAGAGCACATAACATGGGAGTAGGGGGCGGCTCGGATGACACTCGTCGCTAGCGGGGGAGGCTTAGGCAGCAGCCGGGGCTAGGCAAAATGGAACTGGGGAGGGACCATAGTCCTAGGTAGGGGCGAAAATGGATCGGATAGTTTCTGACTGATCCGGATGAAAATGGATTCGGATTGTCCCGGATCGGATTTTTCTCGGATAATTTTCGGATCGGAAACGGATTCGGATTTTTTTTCGGAAACAAATACGGTAGGCCTGATATCCGGCAGAAACAAATACGAATACGGATTATCCAGATAACTCTAATCCAGATATCCGAAATTTGCAAACAGCCGCTGGCCCACTGCCCAGCCGACCCACTTAGATAGTGACGGCCTACTTAGGGGAGCTTCGTTCTTCCATTTCCTCAGTTCCTCCACTCCACACTCCACACCACGCTGCTGCCATCGATCCGCAGCTTCGCTCGCCTCGCCTGCTCGTCGCCATCTCGCCTGCCGCCGCCCTCGGCGCCGCCACTCACCGCCGGCCATTTAGTCGATGGCGTCGCCCTCGCCGCCACGAGGCTAATCTCGCTGCTGCCCGCCATTGCCATCTCACCCTGCCGCCGTCCCTCGCCGGCTTCTTCACATGGCCATTGTTTTCGCTCTCACGCAGTCACGCTTTAGCGCCGTGGCTATCTCTCGCCGACGCCACCTCACGGCCCCAAGACTCTCATGCTCCTCACCGCCCCAAAGACATCCGCCTCCCTCGCCTAAGGCCTCGACGGCCTCACGGATCCCCTCGTCGTCAGCCACCCCGCCTGCCAACCAAGGTAAATGTCAAACAGGAGGAACATCTCATCAAGAGTATAATAAGCCAATTAACTGAAGATCTAACAATAGCTTTGCTTTAGTTGGGATTGAAGAATGAACTTGTTATTCTGAAATATATGACCTTTAGAAATACTCTGCAAATTCATTTGTGTAGCTTACCGTTGAAATGCTCTTGAAGAAATTAGTCTTTTTTTTAGAAGTACCTGAAATGGAGCCACTGGAAGGTTTATATGAGTACCAAGAATTGGTGGAAATTCAATGCAAAGTTGTAAAAAGAGTGGATTGTTGTTATAACAATTGGCTATTACATTATCCTACAGGATTACTAGAAAAATAAAGTTCTTTTACCCTTGCTTTGGATGAGATCTAGTTTTCTGACATTTTTTGTTCTTTGGAAAATTGGAGGTTTGTAGTACCCTGACAAATCACGAATCATTTTCCCATGAAAATTGAACGTGTAACCATTCGCATAACAAGAAACTATCTCATGAATCCCAAATCTAATTATGTCAATTCATTATACACTGGATCTTGTTAATCATTTTGGAATTGAAAGAAACATGTAAAAGCATTTGAATGAAGCGTGTGTTTTAATATCGCTTTGAGACTATGATTAAATGTTCTATTGTTGATTAATACACATATTTAGATAATCTTCGTAGTTTGTAGAATATGCATGCCTCAACATGTCCACTAAAATTGTCTCATTCATAGTTGAATGCTCATACCATTACGATGTCCATATGCATGCCTGTTGTTATAGATAATTTATCCTTATAAAATTTCACTATTGATTCCATGACTAATTGCTTTGATGTTGTTTAACTGGTTAATTTCTATCTCTTAAAAATGGTTGTAGTTTCTAATTATACACTTGGGGGTACATGTGAGGGTAGGGGTGCCTAACACTGCCGATGCCGGTCCCAAGCCCGGAAAAAAAGTGGAGGGAGCATGAACTGTTTGTAATAATTATTTGTTGTAATAAATGTTTATTGTAATAATTATAGTTAAATACGCTAATCCTTGATTCATATGGTGGAGAAATTCGTGCAACATGTTACAATTCGATGCTTGATCAGTTTTATGACCTAATTGAGGTTGATAAGGTGTACTTGATATCTAGAGGATCAATAAAACTTGCTCAGAAGTAGTTTACAAGGACTATGAAGGAACTCTGGATGCTAAAAATATGAACAATTCATGAATGTTTGCATCAAACGAACTAGTTATATGTTTTCGTTAATTTCTAACATGCAATTTAAGGGGTTTTTATGTTCCGAAAAAATATCCGTGACCATATTCGTTTCGATTCGTATTCGCTCCGTATTCGTATTCGATATTATTCGCATCCGTATTCGTATCCGGGGTATTCGTATTCGTATCCGCATCTGGGGAAAAAAATGAAAACAAATATGGCAGAGCCATTATCCGTTCGTATCCGATCCGTTTTCACCCCTAGTCCTAGGAGTGTTGATGTCGTGACCGAAGGTGAACGGTGGAGGCTGGGAGAAGGCGCACGACGACCAGCCATGGAGAGGAGATGGGGGCAGTGGTGCCTGAGTGAGGGAGGAGTAGCATTAGGGGAAGCATGGACACAAGGGAGGTGAGGGGGGTCCTACCGGCACTGTTAATGACGGTGGGGAATTACTGAGATGGGATGGCGGTGGCGACCCGAGGCGGCGTGGCATGGTCAACATGGCGGAACCACTGGAGGGGGAGAGGGAGGAAACTAGCACACGCACAAACATCTAGGAGGCATGGGGAGTGTACCGGTGTGTTTATATGATCAATATCTTTCCATTTGGATAATATATTCTCTCTTGTGATTCCACCTTTTCATGCATATCATTCTCACATACGTAATGATTGAAGCTTCAAATTGCTTAGTGATATGTATGGATATAGTTCAATAGCTTAAATTCTTATCTTATGATGATTTCACCTTATTTCCATGCATAGGAAGCTTTGTGTCATGCATGCAAATAGTCAAATAGCTTAAATTATTATCTTATGTTGATTTATATCCAAATGTTGTTATTTATAAAGGATTTGTCATCAATCACCAAAAAGAGAGAGATTGAAGAATCTAGACTCGCCATTATGTGCTAATGGAGTTTTGGTTATTAATGACAAATCTACTTATGAGACTAACACTTCTATTGATATACCATGTTTAGTCTCAGCTTGGATATAAAAGGACAAATCCAAACAGGTATGCACTCATAATGATAAATCTATTTGTGATACTAACTCTTCTATTGCTATATCTCATATTTAGTTTCGGTTGGATTAAAAGGTGAAAATCAAAAAGGTATGCATTCGACATCATATTCTTATATATTGTTGCATTCCACGGATCCAAAATATAGGTTGAACTCCACCAAAAGTCTAACTTGAACATGTGCATATGTTCTTATTACACATTTGTGTATGCACACATTTAGGGGGAGTTCACTCTATGTTTTGTGGTTTCATTAGTATTGATCCATATTCCTTTGTCCACATACTTTAAGGATCTTTACTTTGAAACATATCTTTGAGTGTATATAACTTGTATAGTTAATATATTCATATGAGTATATGAGACTTGTGTAGTTCATATATGCTCATATACCCTTTGAGTATATTCAACTTGTGCAGTTCGTACATACTCATACCAATCTATTCAATTTATCATCAATTACCAAAGAGGGAAAGATTGCGATATCTTGTCCCACCATTATGAATTAATGGTATGTCATGGTAATTAATGATAATCATATTGTGGAACTAACATTTTCCATGAGTTGGATGAATAGGTTATGTTCCAGGGTGATGAAGACTTTGGATGGCATCATATGTTGATTGTCATCAAGTCAAGATTCGGGAGAAAAGGAAATCATCATGTGTTGATGATATTCGAGTCAAGATCCCAAAGTGAAGAAGATCATCATGTTTTGATGATCATCAAGCCAAGTTCAAGAAAAAGATGTCATCATGGATTAATGAGCATCATATCAAGAACTCGAAGAAACGGAAATCATCGTGTGTCGATGATGTTCAAGAAGAAGAGATGATCATGAGTTGATCATCAAGTCAAAGAGAAGGCCCATCATGTGTTGATGGAGGTCAAGTGAAGGATGCATCATATGTTGATGCATTTCAAAACTCGGGATGATGGATGTCATCATGTGTTGATGAGCATGATGTCAAGATCCCGAAGTAAAGGAACTCATCATGTGTTGATGTTCTTTCAAGTCAAGAACACGAATTTGAAGTGAAGATGTGTGTCATCAAGCTTCAAGTGTGTGCGCAAGGCAAAGGTATGACTAGCTAGGGCTAAGGATGTGTTCCTAGTCTTTTACCAGTCTTGGTGTTTGGTTGGAAGACCGGATTGCTAGTATAGGTTTGCCGTACTATTAAGAGGGGTCTTGTCTAGTAGCTTGAGTCTCATCATGTGTTGATAGCTCAATCTCGCTTGCTCTAGCTCTCCATGGCATAGTGCAATTGTTTACGAATGTGTTTTGCAAATAGTTGAAGCTCATGCATTACTTTGTAGCATGAGACTATAATTTGTAAATATGTTTTACAAATGGTTGAAGTCCATGCAACTACTCCTTGTGGCATGTTGCTGATATTTGTGAATGTGTTTTGCAAATAGTCGAGGCTCATGCATAATCCTTGTAGAATGTGACTATAATTTGCAAATGTGTCTTGCAAATGGTTGAAGTCCATATACCTACTCCTTGTGGCATGATACTAAAGTTTGCAAATGTGTTTTGCAAATTGTTGGGATTCATGTATTTTCCCTTGGCATGGTCTAAGATTGCTCGTTGATATTTCCTTGGACTTAGACCATGGTGTTGGCTCTTTGGAGTTGTGCTTTTTGATTTTATCAAATATGTTTGAGATCAATCAAATAGGTGGGTTGTGTAACCCTCTGAATAAGCTTTCCATAGAGTCCAAGATCACTCAATTCCGACATCGGAGTCAAAAGTTATGATCGTTTTTCCGAGTGTCGTTTGTGCTGAAATCCAGGGCTGGACTGACCGCAGTTTAAAGCCCGGACTGACCGCCCATATGCCTGTGGACTGACCGCCCTTATAAGGCCGATCAACTTTTTCCAGAGAGCGAGTTTTTCGTTTTTCTTTCACCCGCAAGGCCCAGACTGACCAGGGGTCCGGTCAGATCGGACCCTGTGAGGGCGGACTGACCGGGAATTGCATGTAACGGCTATTTTTATAGCCGTTGTATTGTAGCCCGGACTGACCGGCCCTATGCCTGCGGTCTGACCGAGTTTCCCTGATTTTCAGTAGATTCTTCTCCAACGGCTAGTTTTTGTATGTGGGGGTATAAATACTCACCTTGGCCGGTTGGAGGGCAACTCTTGGCATCCCATTTCATTCTATTGAGCTAGTGTGAGCTTCTCCTCTCAAATGTGCATGTGTTGCACCTTGTGAGCAAAGGGAAAGACTCTAGTTGCATGTGTTGCAACTAGAATTGGATTGAGCGTCAAATTGTGCATGTGTTGCACTTGGTGAGAGTCAAGCAAGGGGCTTGGCTCATTACTCTTGGTGTTTGCCGATACCTAGACGTCGTGGAAGTGTCGTGGTCCGGTGATCTTCTCAAGAAGCTTGTGAGAAGGTCCGGTGTGTTGTGAGTGGTTTGGTGCTCGCCATCTCCGGAGTGTAGGAAGAGCAACCCCGAGTGGATCGAGGTGTTGGTTCGTTTTGGAGCCAGTCCAAGTGGTTGGACTTACCTCGGAGGTGTTGCCTCAAGTTGTGGAGCCGGTCCAAAGTGGTTGGGCTTATCTCAACGTGGATTAGGGGAGACCGGCAAGTCTCTGAACACCACGGTAAAACATTGTTGTGTCTTTGTGGTTTGTTCTCTTGTGATTTACCTTGTGCAATTTATATTCCTTGTATTAAATTGCTTACTTGCCTTTGTATGATTGCAATAGTTATCGATAGTCTCATATTGTTGGTGCACTTAGTAAAGACTAGTTGATTTAGGCTCTAAATTGTGAAAACCCAATTTGATTTACAATTCCGCATAAAACTCAGTTTTAGCCAAAGAAGTTTTTAAAACTGCCTATTCACCCCCCCCCCTCTAGTCGGCCTCCTCGATCTTGCACGGTGCTGAGAGGAACAACGAAGGTGGCTGAAGGAAGCTTGGCGATGATGGCTCGTGGCGGTGCGACAGTCTTCACGCGGCGGCAACAACCTAGGAAAGGGGGGCGCCATTAACTATCGGGGAAGCTTAAGGGAGGGAAGGTGGTGGTAGGGCAAGAAGTAATTGGACCGGAGCTTACCAGGTGAGGTGTGGTGGCAGAAATGGTAGGGTTGGCCGGGGACGGGGAAGAAGAGGTCATTGGCGAGCACCTGAGGAAGAAGAGGCAAATTAATAGAGGGGAACAGATCCTCGTGTCCCAGAACACGCGGTGACACGTGTGGCAAGGAGAGGAGCTCACCGAGGCGATGGTGCGGTAAGGGAAACATCGGCGGGTCTGGCGGCCGGAAGCAGAGCTTCTTGCTCTTGTGCTTCTTGGGCTCGGTGGAGGAGAGCAAAGGGAGGGGAAAGCAAGGAGGGGGCTGGGTGAGTGCAGTGTCGGCTTTAAATAAGCGAAAGAGGGAGGGAGAGTAGGTGGTTAGCGGCGACGGGAGTGGGTGGAGCAGTAGAGGCGCGATATGGGAGCAGCACTGTGAATGCGACCCGAGCGTGGTGCGCGTGACGGGAGCGGTTGAGCGACATGGGAGCAAGCGACGACATGGGCGCGCACGGGCGGTGGTGTGGCGACGCGATGTGGCACCTAGGAAATGGGTGTGTGAAGGAGGCAGGGGAGGAAGGGAGCTAGGGCTAGTAGGTGGGCCTAGAGGGAAAAGAAGAAAGAAAAGGAAAGGAAAAGATAAAAGAAAGAAAAAAATAAAAAGAGAAAAGGGCCAAGAAAAGAAAGAAAAGGACAAAGAAAAAAAATGAGAAGTCGGGCTAGACCGGGTTGTTTTGGTCCAGACCGCACTTTTGATATTTCAATTTATTTCCTTTTTCTTTTCTTTTTTAACTCGGTTTGAATTCAATTTTCTATTTTTGGGGTTGAGATTTCAATTAGCAACTCAAAAACGCGTGTGGCAAGGAGAGGAGCTCACCGAGGCGACGGCGCGGTGAGGGCAACATCGACTGGTTTGGCGGCCGGAAGCAGAGCTTCTTGCTCTCGTGCTTCTTGGGCTCGGTGGAGGAGAGCAAAGGGAGGGGAAAGCAAGGAGGGGGCTGGGTGAGTGCAGTGCCGGCTTTAAATAGGTGAAAGAGGGAGGGAGAGTAGGTGGTTAGCGACGACGGGAGTTGGCGGAGTAGTAGCGGCGCGACATGGGAGCAGCACCGTGAATGCAACCCGAGCGTGGTGCGTGTGACGGGAGCGGTTGAGTGACGTGGGAGCAAGCGACAACATGGGCGCGCACGGGCGGTGGTGTGGCGACGCGGTGTGGCACCTAGAAAATGGGTGTGTGAAGGAGGTAGGGGAGTAAGGGAGCCAAGGCTGGTAGGTGGGCCTAGAGGGAAGAGAAGAAAGAAAAGGAAAGGAAAAGATAAAAGAAAGAAAAAGAGAAAAGGAAAAGAAAAGAAAGAAAAGGGAAAAGAAAAAAAAAGAATAATGAGAAGTTGGGCTAAGCCAGGTTGTTTTGGTCCAGACCGCACTTTTGAGATTTCAATTTATTTTCTTTTTCTTTTATTTTTTTAACTCGGTTTGAATTCAATTTTTTTGTTTTTGGGGTTGAGATTTCAATTAGCAACTCAAAAATTCGAACAACGACAAAGCATAAGAAAAAGTTTTTAAAAATCCCACATTTTTAAACAGTTTCAAATGTTCATATTTTTTGGGATGTTATAGGTGTTGCGATGCTGACTCCCTCACATTGTTACCTGTAGACACAAGAACAAATAGTATCGAAACACGAGACTAGCATAATGTAAGTTCTATAGAAATTTATATTTACATGACATGGTTGATATTTACAAGAACAAATATCTATTCATGGGCCCTCTTGGGGCGTACCCCCACATGTGGCTCCTGGCCTCGTCTAGGGTAGCTACGGGTGCTGGTACGAGTAGGTCAAAGGCTCAAGCGGCCGAGGCACCCTACCGGCGTGAGTAGCCCGAGGGGATGTCGCGAGAGGGTGATACGTCAGCTGGCTCGCTTCGGGCACACCGTGCAGTTGTGAAGCCCCCACGAAGACCTGGCTACTCTCGCCGTGCGAAAGCCCACTGCCACCCTAGACGAAATCGAAGTCCCTGGAGCGTGACTCCTCGTGCGACACCAGCTCCTCCTCCCAAAGGGGTGTACAAGCTGTGAAACAGTACGTTATGCGTGTAAACATGGTAAAAATGATGAAATAGTATGTTGTGGATGCAAACAAGATAGACATACCTCGTCGCACGAAGGTAGTGAACTGCTCCGTGTACTCGTGCCGCGTGTATGGGTTGAACTCAGGACCTGTCAGAGAAAATTGCCGTTAGTAACTAGTGAAGTTCGAAATAAACAACCAGACATGAGTGTTTCATGCTAACCTATGACTGTGCTAGGGTACTCACAGCACGGTGCCACGAGGACCCGCCCACCATGTCCGGGTGAGGAGCCATGGGGCGTGATGCACCATGGTTCACCCCCCAGTCCACGCACAGGTGGGTCTACCTCCTCCCTCGGCCTATGGCAGGACGCCAGCTTGATGCCTCACCTCGTCTTCTCGACCATGACCCCTCTAATCTCCTACGCTGTCATGCTGAAGCGCTCCCCGAGCGTCATACGATTCATGGAGGTCGCCAACTCGTGCATCTCCCAATGTAGATCGACCTGTACACATAATTAACAAGTTAGGAACCAAAAACTTGCGAAGCAAATAATATGTACGGATCGTTCAATACGTACCACGTGATGGAATGCAGAGTCCAGCTAGGTGGGGTACATGTCGAACGTCGTGGCCTCGTGTCGTGGTGGGTCATCCACGACCCTAACGCAGCTAACCGTTGTCCAATTGGAGTACCATTCGATGTACTCGTCGTACGTCCTGGGGTCATAGGGAGCATCCTCCTGGACGATGTCCTCCAAGGCATGGAGCCACCCCTGAACCCAAAGGAACATCCTGTCCATCCAGGAAGTCATAGTAGGGACTCCCTTCCTAGTGTACCTGTGGAAGGCAAAACAATTGTTTCGTAGGTACGTATAGGGCTGGAAAAAAAGCTCGTGGCTCACGAGCCGACTCGGCTCGTTATGAGCTCGAGTCGAGCCAGCTCGAGCGCGCTTTTTTTCAAGCTAAGCTGAGACCTATTCCTAGCTCGACAAAAAAACACGAGCCGAGCTTGAGCCGTTTGGCTCGAGTGGCCCACGAAGGTCGAAGGCCCAATCCTACGGCCTGGCCTTGCCCTACCCCTAGACCTGAATCTCTCTCTCTCTCCCTTCGTGGCTTCCTCCAAGTCTCGATCCCCTTTGTGGCTTCCTCGGTTCCTCCCGATCCTTTTCCTCTCCGGCTCTCCTTGTGCACCCGGCGCCGTGGTCCCCGCCCTGTGCGCCCCTCGTTATCCTTAGTCGCTCGGCCGCCTCCTGCAACCTACTCCCTCCACCCCTCCATCAACCCCACCCCGTGCGCCCGTGCCCCATCCGCCGGCCTCTCCATCCGACGCCCCACCCCATCCTCTTCAGCTGTCCCCTGCTCCATCCGCCGTGCCGTCCAAGGCCAACCGACGCGCATGGATCGCCACCAATAGAGCTTGGAGTCTCGTGTGCTAGGGAAGAAATCGGCCGACGTTGGGGCCTCCGCCTCGGCACTATCGGGCAGGCGTGGAACTGGTCATCATCTCCTCAGCTCCCAGCCGCCTCCTGACATCGCCAAACTGGCATCCTCGTCCTCGGTGAGTCTTCAGTAGTGTCCTCTTAAGATAATGTGCTTCTTCAATCTTCATTCTTCAGTATAATGTGCTATTCGGTAGTTAAATGAATGTACAAGCGTTTATGTGTTCGCACTTCACAATGTGGAAGTTTCAGGTAAACGAATATATGATGCTTAATATACCTAGAGGGATTATCAATTTATCATAGTTTGCTAGAGTCATGTTAGACTGTTAGTGCTGCTCGCGTGCATGGGAAAAAATCTAGGGGTCATCTCCTATAGTCTTGCTGAAATGCGCTCCTCTACTATATTATTTCCGTCAATCAGTTTTATTTGTTGATAAACTTGCCTAGGCAGTGTTTGTTTGGACTAAGAGGAGGGTCTGTTTTTCCTGTGCCCAGATTTGTACATTTAGCTATATGTTGAATGACAGAACTTGTACATTTATATCCGGATTTAACTACTATTTCTTGCATCTTTGGCAACTATGAGCTCATGCAAAATTGTTTATGGAGTGCATCTTTTGTTTTTTGAGAAATTATGTGCAAAAAATATTGTCTGCATAGGTGGCAAATTGGCAAAATTTTTAGACTTCTACATGTCCAACAGACATGATAGGACTAGAGCATGCACACAAAATATTTTACTTGAGCATATATAACATGATTCATATATTCTTACTTGAGCTTCATATATTCTACTTCTTTTAGACATGCTGTCACATTCCCTGTCTAATTATCTCTAGTTTTTTATCGAAGTCGTCCAGCGAGGATGCGGATTGGGAGCATATGGCTGATGATGATCACAATGGTGTACCATCTGACGTGGAGGGGGAACAAGGACATGTCTCGGTGGATTCTTAAAGTTCAAATGATGATGAACAAGGAGTCGTGGAATTAACTGAAGATGGTACTACCGTGTCTCAAGGAAGATCAAAGAGGGAGACAAAAAGGCGGAAGGGATCTCCAAAGGCAACTAGGAGACAAAAACAAATATCAAATTATTGGAAGATCTTCAAGGTGGTAAATGTTCCATCCAAGATAAACAAAGGGGAGATCGATACAAGGGCAAAGTGTAGGTTTTGCTACAAACTCATGTCTTACAAGCAAGGGGGAGCTACTTCACATCTGATGAGGCACATACCAAAGTACACGCCATATCAGAACAAGGTGGCTAAGATGAAGGCTCAAGCTAATATGAACTTTGGTCCGGCCATGGCAGGTGACATTGGTTTACCTCTTATTGCCACTCCTAGGAAATATGATCAAGATGAAACTCGTTGAATCATTGCTAACATGATAATTGTCCATGAGTATCCTTTTAGGATGGTCGAGCACACTTGGTTTAATGTTTTGATGCGTTACTTAAATCCATCATATCAATCCATCGGTAGAAAGATGATAAGAAGTGAATGCATCAAGATTTATGACTTAGAGAGGGAAGTTCTTAGGAAGAGTCTCAAAAGTGTCTCCCATATAAGTTTAACTTGTGATTTGTGGACCTCTAACCAAAACCTTTGCTACATGAATTTGGTAGCACATTATATAGATAAAAATTGGGTTATGCAATGTCGTGTTCTAAACTTTATTGAGTTGGATCCTCCACACAGCGGGGTTGTCATAGCTCAGGTTGTCTTTGATTGCATTGCTGAATGGAAGATAGAGGACAAGATTATCACACTTACTCTTGATAATGCTTCCTCAAATACTACTGCTATGCGTAGCTTAATGGCCAAGTTTGCTACTAGAGGATCAACTCGTTTCATTGCCAAGTATTTTCATGTTCGATGTGGTTGTCATATAGTGAACTTGGTCAGAAATGATGGCCTACTACCATTAGCACCTTTGATAAACAAGCTCAAGGAAACAATCAAGTATATAAAGAAGTCTCCATCTCGTATGCATAAATTCTTACAAATTTGTTCATCACTTGCTTTGCAAATTGGTCTTGGGTTGAGCCTTGATGTGTCCACACGATGGAGTTCCACATACAAGATGTTGTCAGTCTGCCTTGCTTATAAGGACGCTTTAGTGTGTTATGCCGACACCGATGCAAACTACCGATGGCAGCCATCGGGCGCAGAATGAGCATTGTATGAGAAAATTGCACCAATATTGAAGTCCTTGGTTGAAGTGACTAGTGCATTTTCTGGATCAACTTATCCAACGACGAATATTTTTTATCCTTACATAGTTAATGTGAAGGTTGCATTAAGGGCTACAATTGCTTCTAGAGATGATCATTTGAAGCTCATGGATGCTGCAATGTTGGACAAGTTTGATAAGTATTGGGAAGAAAAGAACAATGTCATGGTCCTTGCTACTATTCTTGATCCTAGGTTTAAGATGAGATTCATTGGTTGGTGCTTCAACCAAATGTATGATCCCTCAAAGGCTGCATATGAGCTTGATGATGTGAAGGTCGAGTTGGAAGATTTGCATTCACAATTCGAGATGGATCATCGGCACAACAAGGTGGCTAGTAGAGGTGATGTAACCTCCTCTTCAACTATGGGTACAAGCAGCTCTTTATCCTCAGTCTCATCTCAGTTTCAGTCATTCTTGCGTTCCACTTCTACCGAGCCTTCAAAGTCAGAGTTGCTTATCTATCTATATGAAGCGAATAAAAGTTTAGATAACAAGGTCTCCAAATTGCTTGAGTGGTGGAATTTGAATGTAAATAGATTCCCGGTAGTGTCAAATATGGCTAAGAATTTCTTGACTATACCAGCTAGCAATGTATCTTCAGAATCAACTTTCAGTGCTGGAGGTAGAGTACTAGATGACTATCGGAGTTCTCTACGTCCGACTATGGTTCAGTATTTGGTGTGTGCCTCTTGCTGGATTAGAGGTGCAGTTGATGACATGAGACCTCCTATATTTGTGATAGGTTCTTACACACTTTAATATGTCTTTTGTATTTATTTTTTTGTTCATATCATGGTTAACTCGATTATTATTGTTGTTTTAAGGAAAAAGATGATGAGGATGATGTTGAGACCATTCTATTTCCTCAAAGCATTGTGGAGAGCAACTAGTGAGTGCTACTACTTCTAAGTTCTCTTTTACTTCATAACAAATATATAATGTTTTAGATATATCAAGTGCACTTTTACTTCATTGATGCATAATGTCAAACTGCACATCAATTTGTAGCTTACTGGATCTTTTTTCAATAGGCATAATGTACAATGTTTTTCAATATGTACATCATTTTCCCCCAAAAATACTGCTATGGATCTTTTTTTCAATAGGCATAATGTACAATGTTTTTCAATCTGTAAGATGTCATTACCAACAATTCCACAGCTTATTGGATCTTTTTTTCAATAGGTATAATGTTCTGTAAGATGTCATTAGCAACTTGGGCATATGTACATCCTTTTCCCCCCCAAAAATATTGTTGTCTTGTCATGGTAGATTGGTAGTGTTCATGTGGTTGTCAACTTGGTGCCATTTCAGTTGATTCTGCATTGTTTTTGTAGGATCATCGGATGCTTCGGATGACAAGATGGCACCAATACGCCATGACATCGGGCCAAGAGGACCTTTTATTTTGGAGTTTGGATTGGAGTTTATACTTTAGACTGTTATTTTGGACTCTTGTATATTAGGTGCTTACTACTTAGCATAGATCCATGGACTATTATATGGATCAATGAATGGACTATAATATGGAGTTATGGACTGTTATGTTGACAGTTATATGGAGTTATGGACTATTATATTATATGGAGAATGGAGTTATGGACTATTATGTTATATGGAGAATGGAGTTATGGACTATTATATGTAGTTATGGACTGTTAAATATTAAGTGTTAGTCTTTCAATTGAATGGATTATGAATCTATGATGAATGCCTGTGGCTGTATGGATTATGGACTGTTATGTTTCTGGCTTTGTTTACGATGAATGGCTTTTTTATGATGAATGGATTATAAATTTATGATAAATGGCTCACATTCTGCCTTTGTTTCTTGCTTCTAGCTTCGTGTCTGGGCTTGGGGGTCCTTGGCTCGAACGAGCTTGCGAGTCGGCTCGAGCTTCTTTTTGAGCCGAGCCGAGCCAGCTTTCGAGCTCGTTTTCCAAACGAGCCGAGCCGAAGTTCAGACCGAGCCTGGGCGAGCTTGTTTTGAGCCGGCTCGGCTCGTTGCCAGCCCTAAGTACGTAAGGCAAATGGTACGACATAAGTAAAACGTGAACTTACCCATGGACGTTCGGTGCCACCTGCTGCCCCTAGGAGGTTGGG
The DNA here is from genome assembly GCA_036346405.1 of Phyllostachys edulis. NCBI lineage: Eukaryota > Viridiplantae > Streptophyta > Magnoliopsida > Poales > Poaceae > Phyllostachys > Phyllostachys edulis. Next base: position 20,630,777 of record CM070562.1, on the reverse strand, counting down.
ACCTCCTGTCGTAGACCGAACTGGTGCATCACCCAATGCACGTGGTACTCCTCCATGAAGACATCGTGCACCAAGCACCTCCGTGTGTACCAGTACGCGTGGTCTCGCGTGCATAGGCTCGACAGGCCTCGGGGTGCGCTCATGTACACCCTGTCGGGAGTGTACAGTGTCCAGATAACGTGGTTAGCTGTCAACTGATCGAACATTGCAACGTAGTCTGGGTAGAACGCATGTGTAGTGATCAAAGTGAAGGTGACCTGTAGAATGGAACAACAGAAACTTAGCACAAGAAATTGAATTACATCACGAAAAAGAACAAATGTTCAGAAAACTTTCCCGTGAGCGACACCACACTGTACCCATGGTCAACCAGTCCACGTCATCGGCGTCGGCGTACATGGCGACTGTGTAGGCACTCAGGTCCAGTTGTGGTCGTCCGATTTGGAAATGCTCGAAGGACCATAGCCGAAGAAGCAGCGGGCATCTGGAGAGGATGGAGCTGTCCCGAACCCAATGGGATGCATCACACAGGGCGTGGTACATTGCACACAGCATCGTCGGACCCTAGGCGTAGGGCTGGATCTCCTCCATCTCCCAGTCTGCTAGCCGGCGTGCATACCGGATGAAGCGCTTGTCGACGTTGTCGTCGTGGAACCCTAGGAACATCACCCACCCGAACAGCCACAGCAAGATGACCTCGAAGTGCCTACTCACTGTGTACTCGTCCGCATCCTCTGCCATACACTCCGGCTGGAAGAAGATAGATACACATCAGTAAGTCGCACAAAGCAATTGAAGCGGAAGGACAAGAGTTACAAAAACTTACGTAGAACTGGTAGATCCACTGTAGCGATGGCCCGTGTGTGCTGCTGAACTCCCTGTAGCTGCTGTTGGGTGGCAACACCCCCTGGAACCTCGCGAGGATCTAAGTGCACCATGTGGCCGGGACGTCGTGCATCGCTAGGGGGAAGCCCGCGCAGGGCAACCCGGTCAGGAAGATCACGTCCTAAAGCATCTACGCCATCTCCCCGCACAAGAGGTGAAACGTGTGCATATCCGGCCTCCACCGGTCAACCAGTGCCATCAGGAGGCACTGGTCATATGGAAAGCGCCTCAATGTACGACAACCACCCACGCGGTCCTGGTCGTCCTCCCACGTCGCCTCCAACATCCTCGCTAGTGGAAGGAGGCATGTCACTCTCAACCTGCGTTGAAAGAATTAATAACAAATGTGAGTCCACCCAAAGTAGTCAGACTGCAATTGATCACACGAAGGTCACAACTACACGTACCTCAGAACCCAACATGGGTCCACTCTCCACGCCCTCATGGGCGTGCGCAGCCGCAATGCGCCAAGCTCAATCGCTGCCCTGCCCTCTTGGGGAGGATGGTATTGAGGCGGCTACGGTGATGCGCGTTAATGATCAGGTCAAGCAACTTGTATGGCCACTGTGCAGTATATCCTGGGTTCACCATAAAAAAAATTTAGTGCATACATTGTAAATACTACGAAACATATATAAAAAGTAATATGAAGCAACATATCTATTTAATTCAATTATTGCACGATTAGTGACACATAGGAAACTGATATGCACACATCTGTATCAACATATAAATTTTTAGAGGTATCTTGCCATGTACAGATGGAAAGTAAAATTAAGTTCACAATGTTTTAATTAATGTCTACATTCCCTATTTAGCTACTCTGGAATTTTCATAGAATTTTTAAAGGTACCTTGCTATTTTCGTTGATTGCAAATTATTTAGCGTGCATGAATGGAAACCAAAATTATGTTCAGATATATACCCTATTTAGCTCCTCAGTATTTTTTTATAGATTTTCAAAAGGTATCTTGCTACTTTCCTTGTTTAAAAAGTATCTTCAGCATTTATGAAATATTTACCGTGTACAAATGAAAACAAAAATTAGGTTCACAATATTTTAATTTAGCTCTACATACCCTATGTACCTACTCTGGATTTCTTAAAGAATTTTTAGAGGTGTGTTGCTATTTTCCTAGCTTAAAAAGTATTTTCGGCATTAACAAAATATTTAACGTGCACAAATGTAAACCAAAATTAAGTTTGGATTATTTTGATTAAGCTTTACATACCCTATTTGGCTACTCTACAATTTTTATAGATTTTTTATAGCTACCTTGCTAATTTTCTTGTTTCCAAAGTGTCTCCAACATTTACAAAATATTTACCGTGCATAAATGGAAACAAAAAAAATAAGTTCACAATATTTTAATTCAGCTCTACATACCTTATATACCTACTCTAGATTTCTTAGAGAATTTTTAGAGGTGTTTTGCTATTTTTCTAGTTTAAAAAGTATTTTCGGCATTAACAGAATATTTACCATGCACAAATGGAAATCAAAATTAAGTTAGGATAATTTTGATTAAACTCTACATACTCTATTTAGCTATTTTGCAATTTTTACAGATTTTTAATAGGTATTTTGTTATTTTTAGAGTTGTTTTCCTATTTTCGTGGTTTAAAAAGTATTTTCGTCATTAACCAAATATTTACCATGTAAAAATAAAAACCTATAAAGTTTTCTTAGTATTTTTGTGAATTTGTTCTAAATCGTACGAGTACTGCAACATAAATAATATTATACGACGAACTAAACTATGCACAGCTAAAATGATGTACTACTTCAAACAGGAATACACCTAAAATTATCTAATACATTGAATTCTATTTCGCTATTTTTATTTGCTAACCTACAAGGTTTGGAATTTAGGAACAAAGTTACAAGAACATTTATCTGCAAAATGGACAACCAAATCTCTCGCTCGTCCCAACACGCGCTGCTTGCTAGGAAGCTAGCAGAGCTTCACTACGTCTCTTCTCCCCTCTCATCCGCTCTCTTCTCTCTTTCTTCTCTTTTTTCTGGAATTAAAATGATTTTTCCATTTTTGGGGGTTTATATAGCTAGTTCTTGTCGCCAGTTCAACTGGCGATTTGCACACTCTTTGATGCAAATCGTCATTTGAATTGACGACAGACAATTGGAACAACTACTGGCAGTAAATCGCTAGTTGAAATGGTGACAGGAGTCTGTCGTACCTATTTTTGTAAAAAAGATAGTGGAATGGCGGCAGACATCTATTTTTGTAAAAAAAAAAAATCGACTGTTTTTGTTTTTGTTTTTTTAACTATCTTTTAAATTATTTTTTTTAAAAAAAAGGTATTTGTGTTGTGTGGGAAGCGGGGTTTCATGGGACAATTTCGGACAATATTATGGGGAAATTAGGCTACCCACGGCGTTCATTTCGCTGGAAAAACATACCCTGGATATTTGCTGACTGCTTGACGTGCTAAATCCTAGAGTAGGTAGGAAAGTAGCAAAATAGAAAACTCAGATTGCGGCTTGTGGGCTATTGGTTTTGATCATGTAGTTTGTGTTTATCTTCTGTGCAGAAGATACAAGAATGATTTGAGAGTTTGTGTTTATCTCCGTTATGCTATGCTACGTGGTGAAAGGCATAGCGTGTAATTAGATCCACTCGAAGTTATTGTCAGCTCTCACTTCCGTTAGTGAACTATACTTATCTTGTACTTAACTTCAGTGGTAGATCTAGGATCATAATTTAAGGAGTGCACGTTCCGTTGGGTCCGCCCCCTGCTTATCTTGTCTCCGTGTGTTGTCGCACAAGAGTTGTCCTTGTCAAAAAATCTCCTTGTCCTGATCCTGATCTGCTCTCATGTATTTCTGATTGGGCCAAATAATTGGCATGGGACCTAGGGTTGCCTGTGACATCTTCAACCATATCTTCAATAGTTAGAGATAATTTTGTTTCTAATATATACTACATCATCTTTAGAGACAACAGCTCCAATATATAGTCTCTAGCACACTCTCTAACATTATATTTTATAATTTTTCTTTGAAACGGACCTACATGTCAACTAGAGTAGATTAATGTATCGTGTCTTGTTTCACGTGCATGACAGTCTCTTCAGTAAGAGACGACATATGCTCTCTCTCATCTCCCTCTCTTCTCCACATAGGATTTTGTTGACGTGGCATAACTAAGAGACGACAATAAATACACTATTAGAGATGCCATCAGGAGTGGCAGGACCTGTCGGCTAGATAGGCTAAATACCCCTTGGCCCAAACCAAGAGCCGATGGCAAAAATGTAACTTCAAGCCCCTCTCCCCCACTAACTTCATAAATAGGACCCATCATGATTGGGTGGAGGGTCATTAGTAGCTCTCTATATACATGGGTGGACCCTCTTGAGATCAAGTGTGTTCAGCCGAACACCCATTTTTCTTCTTCAAAATATCTAATATATAATAGGTATGTTAGATGTATATGTTATTAGTTAGGTCGAAACTATATATTTGTGTCCGCAAATGAATTTAGCTCGCACTCCCTATGTAACACATTAGGCTCATTTTCTTTCCTACTTTAGCCTACCAAACCCTAACCTCTATTCTCTCCGGCCTCCAAGTGGCGAACGAGCGGAGGCGTGGGCTACGAAGGCGAGCGATGGTCGGTGGATACGACGCTACGATGCAACGGCAAGTAGGCGTGAGGCGGTGCAGGGCGAGCGTGTGGCAGCGCACCTGTGCGAACGAACAGAGATACGATACGAGCAAATGGGTGGTAGCGCGACAAATAAGGAGGAACGTGGTGGCCGAGGGGGAGTGTAGCAGCAGGAAGGGAGCAGTATATTCAGCTCACAGTCATCGTTCTCTCTCCAGATCTAAGTGTGTTCTGCGCACTCCAATTCTTTTCCCTCGCTCTGCTCCGCTCCAGCTCCGATTCTTTCTGGAGTCTAAGCTTCTTCCTCTGCTTTCTTGGTTCTTTCTAATGGATGTTATACGAAAATACAATCTTTGCCTTGGGCAATGAACAGATAGTTGAGCTCTTGTTACATATGTTTACATGCTAATTTTTGCTCTATGGAAGGAACATTCTCAGATGGGGTTCTTACTAATGGGAAAAAAAAAAGGCAAAAAAGAGCAGGATCAGCAAGGTATGCATCCGTCAAAAAAATTGAAAAAAGAAGGTAGGAGCTCTACCGATCACTATTAGAGGAAGAAAATAAGTTTTAGCAGTCTAGCTGCTATAACCTGGAACAGAAAAAGTGAGAAAACAACAACGACTAAGACCAAGCACAAGTTTTTTTTTTTTTGAAAAAGAAGACATGGCATCTACCGATCACTATTAGAGAAAGAAAATAAGATTTAGCGGTATAGTTGGTACAGTCCAGAACAGAAAAATAGAGAAAACAACAACGGTCAAGCACCAAGCACAAGTCTTAGCCGCACGCTGCAACAACAGCATAACTCAGAAAAATAAGAAGCCTGGAGCAAAAATAGCTCTATTCCTAGTTTCCACCTCCTCAACTGTCATTGATATCTATAATTTGTTGTTTAATTCATGCCATTATGCTTGCCTTTTATCGCCCAATTCCTCATATGAAATCATTAATTTCTATATATTGTTTGTATTTTGTTATATATACGTGTATTGTCGTATTAGTGTTTTTGGAGAAATGACATCTCACGGTATCGGCACATTGGTAATGACATATCTAGACAATCTAGCTCCGAAGTCCGAACACTCATCCTAAAAATCCTGGGTACGCCACTGTCTCCACATATATGCAATCCCACCGTATGACCTCACGTGTGATTCTTGCCGAGTTCGCTTCACGCACACTTGACAGTCGACGCATCTAACTAGAGGTGTCTACAAGTGTATTGTCTAATCTCATAACAACGACAATAGTGTATGAAAAATTTAACGATTTGTCACTCCAAAAATCCCTATTTAAGATTTTTTGCCACTGAAAATATTTCTCTTGATCATTTGTCACTCCAAAACTATAAATAGCTGAGATTTGCCACTCTGACGGTGATTTTTTTGCCCAAAACTTAAATGTGAAAAGACTAAAATGCCCTATTATTCTTCACCATCTACGTACCCCCAACTACTCTTCTAGTCCCTCCCCTACATCACAGACCGATACACCCTCTTGAGCCTGCCCTCTGCCTCTTCCAAACACGGCGACAGCGATGAGGGCATGGGAGGAGTCGACGAGCTCATGGCTGGGGCGTGGACCATGGAGTTGGAGCCAAGGATCATAATACCGGCCGATAATTGGCGATTTCGGTTTTACCTGTGGGGCCAGTAAGAATACAAACCGGTCCTAAAAAAACCGGTTTGAATGAATTTTTTCCAAAAAGATCAAATTTGTTTGAATTGTTTTTTAAAATTTTAAAATCCGATTTTTTTTTTTTGAAAATTTCGGCCAAAATTTTCCGATTTTCGGTTAGATCGGACTTACCGGCCACCCCTGGTAAAAAAATCCGAGTAAAAAAAACCTGGCTGGAGCACGCAACAGATACATCGCTAATGTCGTGAGTCCTGGCGCAAAACACGGGGTGCAGCATACGCGACATGTGCTCGACGAGCTTGACCAAAACGAGTCGGAGGCCATCGTGGTGGACACGTGCTTGCTTCTCTCAGGTTTCAACTAGGGCGAGGGCATCCGACGCTTGAGCCCGTGTAGCCACGTGTGCGCTTTGGGATCAACGATGTAGGGAGGGGAGGAGGCCAGTGAGGAGGACACCGAGGGGAAGCGCACATGGTAGTGACGCCGCGTGAGGGGATGGAGGCGTTGCAGACTTGGTACAGGAAGGCATCGTGTTCTGTGCAGTGCCATCGTGCCCTCTGCTGTGTCCAGCCGTCGTAGGCGTGTGCCGCACGTCCCCAGCAAAGATGCTGGATTTGGGGAAGAAGGGAGGTGAGGAAGAGGAAGAAATGAGACTCTGATATCTGGGCAAAAATAAACTCAGATATGCCAGAATACGGGTATATTGGCAAATCTCAGCTATTTCAAGCTTTGGAGTATGGCAAATAATCAAGGAAAATATTGTGGATGGAAAAATCACAAACAGAGTTATTTGGAGCGGTAAATCATCAATTTTTCCGCGGTATATTTGTTCATCGCCTCATTCAATTACGCTGCTGATGTCACCACTGTTGGTTTCACCGTTGAGTCGTTGATACCTCGATGCATTTTTTTTTTGGGGCCTTGTTCGACACTTCGCAGTACTACATACGACTAAGCTATCTAGAAGGTATGCAGTTGTCTACGCAGAGGACGGCCGTACCTCCCGTCCTCCCCACGGGTTACACTGTGAAATTCAGAGGGACCGAGGCACGATCGAGATCGACGCGACGCACCCTCAGCACTCGACCCGCTAGACCGAGGGCTTGTTTGGTAGTTGGTACGCGTGCGTCCTCACACCCGCATGTCTGGGCAGGACGCTGCACGGAACCGGCCGGGGTGGTGTTTTGTTGTTGCACTAGGTGCATCTGGCTGCCAGACGAGTGCTTCAGGTTCAGGCGTTCAATTCTGATCTAATCGCTTTTCTCCTCTAGTTGTCAAGCTCATCTAATCATCTTCCTTCTCATCATCTCAATGTCACCGACGCTCAGCTCTGCCTCACTGATGCCGACAGCCCTCGCAGGCCTACTCTTGTCACCGCTGGAGGCCCGCATCTCGCCACTGACGGTCGCCTGCATCGCCGATGGCGCTGCTAGTTCGGGCGAGGAAGATGGCGTTGAGACCTCGCTGATCTACTCGCTGTGCGTCGTCCAAATCACGGATACACCACAAATGGGTTGCCGTTGTCGGAATAGGTGGAAGATGGTCGTTGGGAGCGAGAGAAGTCGTTGTCGGCAACGAATTTCGTGGCGAGAGGAAGACGGGGGAGGACGAGAGTAGTAGCTGTAGGTAGTGATTTGGAACAAGGCTAGTTTTTTAAGGGTTATTATAAAAGTATATTTTTATTTTTTTAGATTGAGAACATGTTTTTTTTAATATAATTTTACACTTTCCTCGTACTGAGATCTCCAACCAAACATCATATCTTCACATGCAACAAACCGCTGGCCCGACTATGAAGTGGCCCAAGACCCCTTACGGGGGGCGGGACCCAAGCGAGACTGCGTCTCGTCCGCGACAGCCGAGTCGGCGAGAAGCCGGAGATTTGTCCTGAGCAGGCCAGCACCACCCACCGGTCGCGTGCACCTGGGCGGCTTAAGCTGCCTGCCTTCCCAGTGGAGCAACCACAATGGGCCCCATCCTTGCCGCGGCGCTCTCCACGCCAGACGCCAGCCGCTGTGCTTGCCACCCGCACAGATGGGACCGAACCTGTTGCCGAGCATTGGAAGCCTGTATCCCACCATCGCCATCGGCCCCTCTCCCTATATCCCACGGCCCACCACGTCCACGAGCTGGGCCACTCAGCTAGTGGTCCAGTCGGCCAGTGGTGAGGATCCGTCACGTTCGCTGGTTACGGCCGGTCAAACAGAAGATTAATTTATTTATTTTTGTCTTGGTCCTGTTGGTTTGGTCGCCGAACGGTCGATTCCAGTGGCGGGGCTATGCATAGGGTTGCATGCAAACTCCTTATATAATGTATATATCTAGTATAATACATAGACTATACAATAAATTACATTGTGTTATTCTCAGCAATAAATAGTCAGTAGCTCACAAACACAAGCAATATTTTGTGATATCGGTTGTACTAAAAATATGTAATTTGTTTCACTTGAACCTTTATTATGTTATTTAAACTTTTATGTTGAAATATGTCATTTAAGTTCGCACCTTTATACACACACGAGTGCGCTTTCAGTAGATATTTTGTAAGGTTGTGGATTTATTCCTGACCTCTATCTTAGGTGCACTCATGCGTGTGTGGTGGGATATGTGTATATGTGTCTTTCTTGTAATCATAAAAAAAAAAGTTTTCATTTCTATCGGCGAAATTATGGCTTCGCCACTGATCGATTCCATGGCCGATCTGTGCCGGATTTTACCTGCAACTTCTAGAGAAACTTTGCTACATCGAGCTCAAAATAGTTTGCCTTCCTGTAGGCTCGCAAAGTCGAAGCTAAACGGTCAGCTTTGTATTGTTTCCTTGCGTGATGGGTGTGAGCTACGTGTGGACGTAAGCGAGGCACTCGTCAGGCTCGTACGTACATCACCGTGTTACGTGCTCGCTCAGTGGCTCGTTAGTCGCCATCGATTATTTGGAGGGGTGTTGTGCTGTTGGTTGTCCATGACTCGAGCAGAATTTCGACTGCAACTTCTCTTATGAAGAAACTTACTTTGGTGAAAAATGGCAGATTGAGAAACTGCAACTTCATACGGCTGTGTAAGAATGACTGGAGGTCTCTCTCTCAAAAGAACGACTGATGAAAGGTAAGGTTTCTAGCATATAAACTACAAGTTGTTTTAACCGTTAATCTTCATATGATTCTTGAGTGTGGTTTTACGACACACTAATAAGGTATCCGTATGTTGTAATGAGCATGGATAGACTAAGAGTGTTAGGGGATACACCATGAATTAACCATCAGTAGGAGGTGCCAGCCCCGGTTGCCCCCTTGGGTCCGCCCCTACTACTATCTTGTCTCTCTGTGTTGCCAAAATTTTTCCTTATCCTGGTCCTTATCTGCTCTCATATATTTCTGATTGGGCCAGATAATTGGTATGGGACCTAAGGGTGCCTGCGACATCTCCAACCTCAGGGAGGGACCCTGTCGGCTAGATAGGCTAAATACCCTCCACTGACTTCATAAATAGGACCCATGGTGATTGGGAGGAGGGTCATTAGTAGCTCTCTCCACACAGGGGCGGACCCTCTTGAGGTCATGGGTGTTCAACCAAACACCTATTTTTTCTTTAAAATATCTTATATATAATAGGTATATTCAAGGTTCAAGAAAGCGCTAGGCGCTAGGCGGGCGGTGGCCCGGGGCCTAGCACCTAGGCAGACTAGGCGGTGCCCAGGCGACCGGCTTGGCTACGGTGTAGATAAGCCCACAATAGGAATAATATAATGAATTGAGCAAGTATCAGGCATCAAAATTGAGCAAGATAGAAGAAAAATTACCTGAAGAAGCAAGACATAGGCAATTTGATGTAGTCATGTATATTATCTCTCCTCCAAGAGCTTGATGTAAACATGTATGTAATCAAATAATGATGTAAACATGTATATTTAATCAATGATGAGTTATTTTGCTATTGTAGTATTGTATTGTGTGAGAAAGAATGTATGAATGATTGATGAATAAATGAAAGTATGAAACATATGCGGCCACACATCACACATTTTATACATCTATTATGATATTATCATTCTTAATATCGGAACAGGTTTTACAATGTAATTAGGTAACATAACAAACCAGCTCACTGAAAAAGGCTAACAAAGAATACAATACTTAACGAACACTCCAATGAAATAATAATCCAAGTCTGAAGGTCAAAATGACCAGTGCCTCTGTTTCTGTGAAAAATGCAATTGCGATGATTAGTCCACAAAACCGCAGACGGATCCAATCAGGCCTGCATTAATTGGAAAAAAGGATCTGTCAGCATGCCGCATGAACAACGGCATGATTAGTCTAGAAAAAGTATCATTGTTTGGAGTATGGAGTGGTGATAAAACTCTATAATGATTTGCTAAAGAAATTTTCTAATGGCACATAGGAACTTGGTACCTTGTTTACAATGTTGTTGGAGAGCCAGTCAAGACCCTCGTACAAACCCTCTCCGATTGTAGCACAAGTGCTCTGGATATACCTATGTTGACAATAAAAAATACAGGAGGTTATGGCGTGTTACAATCATGCATTTCAAAAGGCAAAAGGAAAGCAGTGTTAGACGAGTCCAGCCATCATGTAACAAAGAATCAATTAATGTATATGTGAACACAGACGTGGATACTGAAATCCTGAGCAAATCTATCACCACTACATTTAAATATATAGGATGGTTCTTAGTTCTTACTGCAAGTAAATGTCATAATGCACTTCTATGAGCTAGAAAGGATATGTTGCATAAGATGATAAGATCTGTAACAGTTATTTACACCTGGTGAATAGACATTTATTTAGTTTAATATGAAAAGAGTTGGACAATAAAGTGAAAAAAGAATAAAACAAGTTGCACAGAAAATGACAGCTTAAAATGAAGAGTCAAAACATACAATGGCCAATAAGATTGTTAAGAAAAACATTAATTTAGTGTGAAAATAAAATGGATGGCAGGACAAGTGGGATATGTAACAGCCTGACAAGTGACAACTAAAACAACCATATCCTACCAGTGGCGTTGACGCAGGGAATAGAGTCCAAGCTTATCAGTGATCTCAATAGCATTCATTGCATTGGGCAGATCTTGTTTGTTAGCGAAAACGAGCAAGACGGCATCCCTGAACTCATCTTGCCTATGTCATGTGAATGAAGGCTAATATATGCATGCAACATAGTCCAAGTGTAAGTGGAGGCGGAATCTGAGTACCTAGAAGGATATTCAAGCCCTGGCATGAGTACCTCTTAAAAGTAAAAAGCTACAGACAAATTTCTTAGCCATGAAGAATTGATATCTAGTTTAAAGGTGGCATATGCTAGACCATAGTAAAAATCTCAGGTGTGCAATTGTTGGCTTCATGTATACTGGTCCCTGATCTCATATATTGAGTAACACATCACTAGTGATGTCAGAACTCAAATTTTGGATAATGTCAAATTATTTCCATGGCTATAGCAGAATTGCAATCTTTTTCACTTATTTTTTTGTTGTATGTCTAATAGCTCGAAGCCTATCAGTATTGGTCAGTTAATCAGTTGAGTATATTGCAAACTTTGAGCAAAACTTATCTGAATTTTTTTTATATCTGACAGCACAAATGTCTATCATTTCATATTATTACATTATGGTCATGATTGTACTTTATCATATTATGAAGATATCTGCATTGCACACATAAAATATGTACTAATGATGCATCATGCTGCTCTAAAAGCATCATTCTGAGCACATCTTGAGAAAACATCAAAATTCCAAAGCCAAATTCAACATATATTTGAGATGCTCACTTGACCATGCAACAGTGCAACGAAGCACAAACATAATATTTGAAATAGAATTTACCTCATTCAACATCCTGTGGAGTTCATCCATTGCCTCAACAACACGATCTCTGTCGTTACTATCAACAACGAAGATAAAACTAGAGGGGAACGAGAGCAGAGGGGGGAAGGCGGCGGCACGGTAGGGAGGACCAGAGGGGAATGAGAGTAGAGGTTAAGCAAGGCGCGATAGGGGGGGACCAGAGAGAAACAAGAGCAGAGGGGGGGAGGTCGCGGGAGCAGAGGGGAGTGGCTACGACGTACCTCGATTCAGCGGCGGCGACCTTGATTCGGAGGCGACGAGGTCGAATCGGCGGCGGCGAGCTCGATTCCACGTCGGGGGAGACGACGAGGTCGAATCGGCGGCAGCGACATCAATTCCACGTTTGGGGGAGGCGGCGAGCCCGAACCCTAGTGGCCGCGACAAAACGATGGGCTCGGGGAGTCGGGCGCAAAACTCTTATACCCACCTCGACGCCCGCCTCAAGTAGCACCGCCGAGCGCCGCCGAGCACCGCCGAGGAACGGCTTGGACTGCCTGGCCGGTCCAAGGCAGCCCGCCCGCCTAGACAGCCGTTTGGAAGGAAATCACGGCACCAGCTCGCCACCGAATGCCTAGGCACCGCCTCGCCAGCACCTGGAGCCGATTTTTACAACCTTGGGTATATTAGATGTATATGTTATTAGTTAGGTCGAAACTATATATTTGTGTCCGCAAATGAATTTAGCTCGCACTCCCTATGTAACACATTAGGCTCATTTTCCTTCCTACTTTAGCCCACCAAACCCTAACCTCTATTCTCTCTGGCCTCCAAGTGGCGAACGAGCGGAGGCGTGGGCTACGAAGACGAGCGATGATTGGTGGATCTGACGCTCTGACCTTAGCGGCAAGTAGGCGTGAGGTGGTCTTGAGGTGAGTGTCTTGATGCGCGCACTGTCTTGAACGAACAGAGATACAATGCGAGCAAGTGGGTGATAGCGCGACAAATAAGGAAGAAGGGAGCGGACGATACCAAGGGAGCAACGCAGTGGCCGGGAGGGAGCGTAGCAACATGAAGGGAGCGGTATATCCAGCTTACCGTCATCGTCCTCTCTCCAGATCTAGGTGTGTTCTGCGCACTCCAATTCTTTTCCCTAGCTCTGCTCCGTTCCAGCTCCGGTTCTTTCTGGAGTCTAAGCTTCTTCCTCTGCTTTCTTGGTTCTTTCCAATGGATGTTATACAAAAATACAATCTTTGCCTTGGACAATGAACAGATAGTTGGGCCCTTGTTACATATGTTTACATGCTAATTTTTGCTCTATGGAAGGAACATTCTTAGATAGGATCCTTACTGATGGGGAAAAAAGCAAAAAAGAGCAAGATCAGCAAGGTATGCATCCTTCAAAAAAATTTGAAAAAGAAGGCAGGAGCTCTCCCGATCACTATTAGAGGAAGAAAATAAGTTTTAGCAGTCTAGCTGCTATAACCTGGAACAGAAAAAGTGAGAAAACAACAACGGCCAAGGCCAAGCACAAGTTTTTTTTTTTTTTGAAAAAGAAGACATGGCATCTACCGACCACTATTAGAGGAAGAAAAATAAGATTTAGCGGTATTGCTGGTACAGTCCAGAACAGAAAAATAGAGAAAACAACAACGGTCAAGCACCAAGCACAAGTCATAGCCGCACGTTGCAACAACAGCATAACTCAGAAAAAATAAGAAGCTTGGAGCAAAATAGCTCTATTCCTAGTTTCCACCTCCTCAACTGTCATTGATATCTATAATTTATTGTTTAATTTACGCCATTATGCTTGCCTTATATCGCCCAATTCCTCATATGAAATCATTAATTTCTATAAATTTTTTGTATTTTGTTATATATACGTGTATCGTCGTATCAGTGTTTTTGGGAAAATGACATCTCACGGTATCAGCGTATTGGTATCGGCATATCTGGACAACCTAGCTCCGAAGTCCGATCACCTATCCTAAAAATCCTGAGTCTGCCACTGTCTCCACATATATGCAATCCCTCCATATGACCTCACATGTGATTCTTGCCGAGTTCGCTTCACGTACACTTGACAGTCGACGCATCTAACCAGAGGTGTCTACAAGTGTATTGTCTAATCTCGTAACAACGACAACAGTGTATGAAAAATTTAACAATTTGTCACTCCAAAAATCCCTATTTGAGATTTTTTGCCACCGAAAATATTTCTCTTGATCATTTGTCACTCCAAAACTATAAATAGCTGAGATTTGCCATCCGACGGCGATTTTTTTGCCCGAAACTTAAATGTGAAAACACTAAAATGCCCTATTATTCTTCACCATCTACGTACCCCCAACTCCTCTTCTAGTCCCTCCCCTACATCACAGACCGATACACCCTCTTGAGCCTGCCCTCTGCCTCTTCCAAACACGGTGACAGCGATGAGGGTGTGGGAGGAGTCGACGAGCTCATGGTTGGGGCGTGGGCCATGGAGTTGGAGCCAAGGATCAGAATACCAACCGATAATCGACGATTTCAATTTTACCAGTAGGGCTGGTAAGAATACAAACCGGTCCTTAAAAAACCGGTTTGAATGAATTTTGTCCAAAAATATCAAATTTGTTTGAATTGTTTTTTAAAAATGTAAAATCTGATTATTATTTTTTTTTTCAAATTTTGGCCGAAATTTTCCGATTTTCGGTCGGATCGGACTTACCGGCCACCCCTGGTAAAAAAAATCCGGGTAAAAAAACCTAGCTGGAGCACGCAACAGATACATCGCTGATGTTGTGAGTCCTAGCGCAGAGCGCGGGGGTGGAGCATATGCGACATGCGCTCGACGAGCTTGACCAAAACGAGTCGGAAGCCATCGTGGTGGATACGTGCTTGCTTCTCCTGGGTTTCGACTAGGGCGAGAGCGTCCGACGCTTGAGCCCGTGCAGCCATGCGTGCGCTCTAGGATCAACGACTTAGGGAGGGGAGGAGGCCAGCGAGGAGGACACCGAGGGGAAGCGCACACGGTAGTGACGCCGCATGAGCGGATGGAGGCGTCGCGGGCTTGGTACAGGAAGGCATCGTGTTCTGTGCAGTGCCACCGTGTCCAGCCGTCGCAGGCGCGAGCCGCACGCCCCAGCAAAGATGCTGGATTTGGGGAAGAAGGGAGGTGAGGAAGAGGAAGAAATGAGACTTTGATATCTGGGCAAAAATAAACTCAGGTATGCCAGAATACGGGTATATTGGCAAATCTCAGCTATTTTAAGCTTTGGAGTATGGCAAATAATCAAGGAAAATATTGTGGATGGAAAAATCACAAACAGAGTTATTTTGAGCGGTATATCATCAATTTTTCCGCGGTATATTTGTTCATCGCCTCATTCAATTACGCTGCTGATGTCACCACTGTTGGTTTCACCGTTGAATCGCTGATACCTCGATGCTTTTTTTTTGGGCCTTGTTCGACACTTCGCAGTACTACATACGACTAAGCTATCTAGAAGGTATGCAGTTGTCTACGCAGAGGACGGCCGTACCTCCCCACGGGTTACACTGTGAAATTTAGAGGGAGCCGAGGCACGATCGAGATCGACGCGACGCACCCTCAGCACTCAACCCGCAAGACCGAGGGCTTGTTCGGTAGTTGGTACGCGTGCGTTCTCACACCCGCATGTCTGGGCAGGACGCTGCACGGAACCGGCCGGGGTGGTGTTTTGTTGTTGCACTAGGTGCATCTGGCTGCCAGACGAGTGCTTCAGGTTCAGTCGACGTTCAATTCTGATCTAATCGCTTTTCTCCTCTAGTTGTCAAGCTGTCGGGATCCAAAACTACGGTTCGAGACTCTCTGTGTTTAATGCACTAGCTCAGGATCATGTTAGTGCACACAGTGTCAACAAAGATGGCAATCATTCCATACAAGCGAATAATAACATAAGCGGTTAACTTTGATTAACAAATGATGGTTTTGACCTCAAGGTCGAGTTTACAAATCTTGAGCCACGCAGAACTAACATAGGAAATAAGCGGCAGCGAAACATAAGCGGTAGTGGCACTCCATCGATTCGCCACGAACAACCGATCGATCAAGACCTCACGATCGAGCACCTTCGATGTACTCGTCCTCAAATCTTTGGTGAAGACTCCTCCTCTGCTTGATTCGTCAAAACAAGCGTGAGTACACACCGTACTATAAGCCACACCACGTAAATGCAAATATATACATATCTTTGGCTTTTTACAAAGGAAGGCATTACATGGCTCTTTTGCATAAATGCAACTTTTGCAATTGAATACAATTCAATAGATTAAAGGCAGTAACACAAATAGACAATAATAATTTTAACAAGTTATTTCACAAAGACACACACACCCTAACGGGTTATTCACATAGCTAGATGATTTGTTCACATATCTCCCTTCCCACACGTTTTATGAAAATCTACCCTAGTGTCAAATCCCGAGCATTGTCCATGACCATGACGCGCTATTCAATAGATTAAGTTACACTCTGCGAGAGGTTTGTACACTTTACCCACGAGGATACAATTAGTGTAGCTAACACTAATCATAACAAAGCATTTGAGATACCTTATCTTACTATGCTAGGCAGTCTCAAAAGCAGACATGTGGTCGTGCAGAGCTCGAGTTCAAAAGAGCACATGGTGAGGTCCTTAATTGACCAAGGCAAGACTTCCACAAGCTAACCAAATCACACAGACACACAGATTATTATAGTTCACATAGTCCACCCTTTCACACAGTTCCCACCACTTGCCTCAGTTCAAATCCTTTTACCACCCCATTGGTTTTAAGTGCAACACATGCCACAAAGACACATAGTACACACACTTTTATCACATAGTTGCATATTCACTTAGTCAAATTTATATAGCAATCTACATGACAAATGATTAAGTGGCATGGCTAAGCGATCTAATCGTACTAACCAACCCACGTTGGTTCTCAAGATAACCAACTAATTATCAACTAGGGTGACAAGGAATCAAGGCATAACAATTACACAAGGAGGCATACCAATTTGGATTTAACTCGCACCCAAAAGCTTTTAAATAAATACTTGAATTAAGATGCGATAATTTGAATTAAAATACTTTTATAAAACTGGGAAGCAAAATGGTCAAGGGCATAGCTTGCCTTGAAAAGGATCTAGGAATTGATCTTGGTCTTGGAAAGGTCCTTCTTCTTCAACTCTTCGGCGACGTCGAAGTCTACTCATAAACGACACAAACAAACAAACTAAATGAAAACCAGAAGCAAATAACTCCAATAAAATAAATAAAAAGCTCCAGTAGATAGATCTGGATTTTAGACGAATTTAGGAATTTGAATGGATGGATTTGGAGTTAGGATTCAAAAGATATGAATTTTACAAGTTTTAACCTAACTCTTGAAATTTAAATGAATTTCTAAATTTAAACACAATCAAATTTAAATAATTTTGGTTTGATTAGCTAGATCTTAATTTTATATGAATTTAGAAATTTGAAACACCCAATTTGGAGTTTGGATGCAAAAGTTATGAATTTTACAAATTTAAACCTAAATCTGTTATTTAACAATTTTTCCGAATTGTTTTCTAAAGGAAATTCTAATTATTGCAAAGGTGGCGTCGTGAAGGATTTCCGGAATTTAAAAGAATTAAAGAATTAATCGACATGTGGGACCCACATGTCGGTGACCCGCTCCACGTGGACCAAGTCCACCGAGCCATCGAATCCGGCGGCTGGATCGCCACGTGGGCACTCACGTGGCGCACTGCCTGCGCCGACGCTGCGCCACATGGGCGGACACGCAAGCACGGGCCGAGCCGACGCCGGCGTGGGCGGCGAGGCGGCGGCGCCACAAGACGGAACCAAGGGTCCCGTGAGCGGCTCGCCGGCGAGAATGGGTGGTCTGAGGAGATAGAGAACACGGGATCTCGAGGTGTGCTCATCGGTGCGAGAAGACGGCAGTGGCGGCCGTGGCGAGTCGAGCGGAGGAGGTGGTGCGGGCTCGGCGGCGGCAATAGCTAGAGGGTCTCCTGCGGCGGCGGCGAGCACCGGCCAGCGGCGACACGGCGAGTCCAACGGTGGCGGCGACGACGACGCAGGGCAACGGAGGCGCAATTCCTCGTCGAACAAGCGGCGGCGAGATTAGGTCCTCAAGCTTCTCTGGCGGCTCAAGGGCTCGGGAGGAGGAGTGAGTTGGGGTTTGGGAAAAGGAGGCGGTGCGATCCGGGGTGCCTTTATAGGGGCGGGAGCTCCGAGGCGTGGCTACGTGGAGGTCGTGGCGGCGGCGATTGCGAGCGTGGGCGCAACCGCCGCGAGGATGAGAGGGGTTCTTGGGGTGGCGGCGTGGTCGTGGAGGTCGTCTTGCACACGCGAGGAACGGGAGGTTGGGCGCCAGCGTGAAGCTTCGGCGTTGACCGCTCATGGCGGTTGTGTGCAGCGCATCATTGAGAAGAAAGCGGCAAGGAAGACGGCTCGAACAAAGCGGGCCCACTGGCGGCCGAGACGGGAGGCAAGGCAAGTGGCGAGATCTGGTCGTCCGCTCAAGATCGGACGGCCAAGGAAAGATGGGCCGCTGGGCTTCCGCGCGGAAAAAGGAAGTTGGGCCGGAGAGATTCGGCCCAACACTATTTGGAGATTTAAATTAGCTTTTTCTTTTTAAGAAAATACGGAAATTCAAATAAGCATTGGAAAATAGCAAATGATCTTGGAAAAATTCCAGAAAATTCTAGAAAATATATCCAAGCTCATAGAATCCAAATAAAATAGTTTTGACTATTGTTCATGTTGGAATTATTCATATTAAATTGTTTTGTTACTAAAGTCCAAGTTTAAGCTTTTGAACTAAATGCAAATAAATCCAAATGGTGAATTTTCTCCTTACCAACTATTCAAATGATTTTTAAGGTTACGAAAATTGGGATGTTACAAACCTCCCCCTTAAAGGAATCTCGACCGAGATTCAAAGCTAAACTGGAGAAAAGGCTGGGGAACTCGTCTTTCAACTCTTCTTCACGCTCCCACGTTGCTTCACCTTCTGAGTGGTGACTCCACTGCACCTTGCAAAAACGAACCGTCTTGCTTCTGGTTCGACGTTCTGTGACATCCAGAATCTTGACCGGTTGCTCTTTGTAGGTGAGGTCTTCTTTTAGTTCAATTGACTCTAACGGTGCTTGTTCTTACGGCACACGAAGACACTTCTTCAACTGAGAGACATGAAAGACATCATGGACTCCGCTAGCGGCTGGCGGCTCAAGCGATAAGCTACTTCTCCACGGCGATCCAAAATCTTGAGCGGACCAACATACCGAGGGCAAGCTTCCCTTTGGCATGGAACCTTTTCACACCCCGAGGGCGAACTTCGGAGATACACAAAATCTTACGGCTCGGCGAGATCACGGCGGCGATTATCGGCATAACTCTTTTGCCTCGATCGAGCTATCTTTAGTCTCTCTCGATCATGGACACTTGCTCTTACGCTTCTTGAATAATATCCGGACCAAAGATATGCGTTCATTTGTTTCGACCCGGTTCAGCGGGGTTACGCAAGCACGACCATACAAAGCTTCAAACGGTGACATTTGCAAACCGGCTTGATAAGCTGTTGTTGTACGAGAATTCGCATATGGTAGCTCTTATCCCAGCGGGTAGCATTTGCTAGAGCACGTGCTCTCAACATATCTTCAATATCTGGTTAACCCTTTCGGTCATCCATCCATGCAGGGGTGATCGCGATCTTGAAATTCAGTGAGTCCCTAAGGCTTCGTGCAAACTCGCCAAAATCGGAGGTGGCCGAGATCCTCGATCGACACTATCTTCTTAGGTACACCATGCAAACCGACAATCTTTGACATGTACTGACTCGCCAGACGATCTCTGAGTAATGTGGTTTTGACTGTAAGAAATGGGCAACTTTAGTCAAACGATCCACTATTACCCAAATCGAATCGTAACGAGTGAGTCTTGGGTAAACCGTAATGAAATCCATTCGATTTCTTCCCACTTCCATTCTGGAATCTTCAAGGGTTACAATGCACCTGCTGGCCTCGATGCTCTGCTTTAACTTTTGACACACGTCGCACAAGACGAACTTAACTGCGACGTCTCGTTTGATTCGCCACCAAAACCTATTCTTAACATCTGATACATCTTAGTACTACCGGGGTGAATCGAATACTTTGAGTCATGGGCCTCCTTCAAAATTAGCATGTCTCAATCCATCAATATCTGGAGCGCAGATCGTCCATTGATCCACAAGTATATCCTCGATCATCCTTTGTGAAGTCCTTGAACTTCCCTTCATCATCTTCTTCTTAATGTCGGAGAACTCGAGTCTTTCTACCGAGCTTGCGAATCTGCTTCTCCAAAGTAGACGCACTTCCAAGTTTGCTCTGAATCCTTGAGACACTACTTCTAGCTTCACTTAAATTCTTCTTGTAGTTACGAACAAGGCTCTTTCACTTCGAGCATTGCGGTGACTCTTCTGGCTCAAGGCATCTGCTGCGACATTGGCCTTACCAGATGGTAATGGATTCCAAGATTATAATCCTTTATCGGCTCTAGCCATCTCCTCTGTCTCATATTCAGATCTCGATGAGTGAAAATATATTTCAAGCTCTTGTGGTGCATGTATACCTCACAGCGATTCTGGATGAGGTAATGGCGCCAAATCTTCAAAGCATGTACCACGGCAGCCTAATTCTAGATCATGGGTAGGGTAATTTTCTTCGTGCGGTCTTAAGCGCCTTGGCGCGTGTTTACGCTCTTCCTTCTTGCATCGGGACACATCCTAATCCTTGGCGAAAGCATCACAATAGATATCAAAATCATTGCGAATATCTGGCGAGAATCGGCACTAGGGTCAAGTCAAACGCTTCTTCAATTCTTGAAAACTTCCTTCACAAGTGGGGTCGAGTAAACTTTTCTCTTTCTTCAACAATTGCGTAAGAGGTTTAGCAATTGATGAAAATCCTTCAATGAAACGGCGATAATATCCTCGCTAATCCCAAGAAATCTGCGAATCGAGTGACAGGTCTTGAAATTTGTTCCCAATGTAATATAGCTTTTACCTTCTTGGGGTCAATCACTACTCTGCATTTGTCATTACATGACCAAGAAATCCACTTCCTTCTTCCGAAATCACACTTGCTAAACTTAGCATACAACTAATGCTCCCCGAGCTTCTCGAGATTAATCTCGGTGTTCAAAGATGTTCTTCTTGACTTGGAGTAAACCAAAATGTAAATCGATGAATACAACTACAAATTTGTCCAAATACTCCATGAATACCTTATTCATCATGTTCATGAAATAGGCAGGGGCATTAGTCAGACCAAAGGACATGACCAAGAACTCATAATGTCCATACCGCGTTGAGAAAGCGGTCTTAGGTATATCCTTGGGACAGATCTTCAACTGATGGTAACCTGATCGCAAGTCGATCTTCGAGAACACTCGGCTCCTTCATTTGATCAAACAGATCATCTATCCGAGGCAATGGGTACTTATTCTTAATAGTGACTTCATTGAGAGACCGGTAGTCGATGCACATCCTCATGCTTCCATCCTTTTTCTTGACAAACAAGACTGGTGCTCCCCATGGCGACGAACTAGGCCTCACAAAACCTTTCTCCAAGAGTTCTTCTATTTGCTTCTTCATTTCCACTAACTCATCGGCTGGCATCCGATAAGGTCTCCTCGAGATGGGTGCTTTGTTCACGGCACTAGATCGATGACAAACTCAATGTCACGATCCGGTGGCATTCTGGTAACTCTTCCGGGAATACATCTGGATACTCCTTGACGATAGCACATCTTCGGTATGACGGTCTTGGTATTGACTATCAAATGCCCATTACGCCGAGGTAGCTAGGAACTCCACTTTGTTTCCTTTGGTATCCTCGATTATAACGGCTCTTGACCACAATCTATGCGGCTTTGTGCTTGATTAACCAATCCATGCCAAGGATGACATCTATAGTTTGGGTGTCTAGAATAATTAGGTTAGCTAGAAACTCAACTCGACTATGAGTAACTTAGCCCTAAACAACCCACATTAGAACTTAGCTCTGCTCGGTCGGACTAACTAGAGTACGCTTAAGATGCATAACTTCCAATTTATTCTTGGTTGCAAAACTCCGAAACAAGCGAATCTGAAGCTCGAAATCAAACGAGCAGGCAGTCTTGAATTCACTAGGAACTTACCCAAGACTGACGTCTGGTGCTTCTGAGCTCCTTCAAAGTGGCGTGATTAACACGACCTCGACAACGGACCGAGGCGCTCCTCTGGTTGATGGTTCCTGAGAAACTCCTTGGTTGTTCTGCGTTGGGGTCTTGGCGGTGTTGCTCCAAGGTTGAAGCGACCGGAGTGATAGTTCCTTCGAGGACACCGATTAGCAAAATGCTGGTGGACGGCAATTGTAACACACTCTTGGTTCACTCTGCGGTTGTTGTTCCTGAGGTGGGGTTGATTGGTGTAGGGTTGCGAGAATTCGAACAAAAGGACGAGTCTTTGAAGGCGGTGCAGTGTCTGAAAGAACTCTGCTTGGTGGACACGATTAAGCTATTTGTGGCACTACTCTTGCCCTCTGTTTGTTGTGGTGATGGCTTCCTATTTGAATCATCCTCGCTTGCGGTGGTCCTCCAATTCCTTGCGTTTGTCTTCCATAACCAATGCCTTGTTAACCAACTCTTGAAAGTGCAGGAAGGTGTGGGCAAGCGGTGACTTGCGACCGAAGTTCAATCCCTTCAAGAAGCGACTCTGGCGAGACACAGCCGGAGCGACATCCTCTGGAGCATAGCGAGCTAGTTGGGAGAACTTATTGAGATAGTCGATCATCGACATGGTCCCTTGCTTGAGAGCTTGAACTCATCCTTCTTGAGATCCATAATGCCTTGGTACATGATCTTGGCGAAAAGTGCGGAGAATTCTTCCCAAGTGATATTCTGCGGTGCTCCATGTCTTCTTGAAGTTCTCCCACCACTCGCCAGCCTCGCCCTCCATCGATGGGTGGCATACAAAACCTTCTCATGATCGCCGCATTGGGTGATCGCAGCTTCCTCTCAATCACGCTGAAGCCAATCATCGACCTCTCTTGGCGTGACATGTCGAGAGAAAGTTGGCGGACGGGTCCTCATGAATTGACCAACTTGGATGGTCCTCGATGACCATGAGCGATGGGCTCCTCCACGACGATTGTTGTTGATGTTGTTGTTGTTGTTCATAGTGCGCATCTGGTTCATCATCGTATACATCATCTGAGTTTGTCTTTGCCATGAAAGCTCAAAGTTACGCAAGTCAATAGGAGGTGCTTGGGGTGGCACTACTCTGTGAGGGTTTGCTCATTGCTGCGATCCTTGGGCTCCGGATCCACTTGCGGCAGATGGCGAGTCTGAACCATCTGGTGAGGTTCCATGGGTCGAGATAAGGTAGAGAGCACAAGATGAGTTAAGAACTAGGCGGAAGTAGATTAAACCCAACAAACCTGACTCAAGAACTTGAATGAAATAATCTTCATTAATAGCTTAATAGCATGGTCGCAACAAATGCCTAAGGGCTTTTGCACTCACACTTACACACAGGAAATAAAGCGAACCTAAGCACACAAGCTACCGCCTAAAGGCGACTCGAAAAGGGAAACCGGCTAAGCGACTAGATGGAACCTAAACTAACTACTCCTCGAAAGCCTCCAAAGCCACGGCGACGCTCTGCTGGTGTATACTCAAATGGTGGCATCCTCATGGCGGATTCGATGCCGGGGATCGGTGCAAAGCAGAGAGCGCGAGCGTCTTTGGCGCAGTCTGGTGGCTCCTCTGGTGTCAGAGCTCATTTGGATCCTCTGGAATCTCTTCTGGATCTTCTTCGACTTCTTCTGGTTCTTCTGGATCTTCCTCTTGATCGTCCTCTAGCTCATGCTGACCGTAGAGAGCGTGCTCTAGTACGGCGATCCTTTCCTCGGCTTCTTCCCAGGCCTCCTGATAGGCGCACCTCAGCTCGGTGGCGGCCATCTCCAGCGACTCCTCTGAGCAGCTGTGAATCGTGCGAGATGCACCACTGTGGCATTGCCTTCCCCGTTTGTAGACGGAAAGTGCGCGGATAGCTCCCCTGAAGCAGCTCTGGGATGGTAGCGGAAGACGGTGTTCTGCAGTTCTTCCGCGTAGATGTGGCAGACTCGAAGTATGGCCAAGCGTGATGACTCCTGGATTCCTTGCGTGAAGGTGATCCTCCTGACTGAGATGTCCAAAGGTGGTGCCTCTAGTGTTCCTCTGGCGTGAACCGTCGGTGGCGAACACACCACGATCTCGTCCGTTGACCATGTACTTGCTGCCACGATACATTGGGCAGTCGAAGCCTCCAAGTGTCTGCAGCAGCTTCCACAGCTCTGCGGCAAGTCCTCCGTTGCAATCTCCAAAGGTCTGAAGGTAAGGCATCTGTCAAGACAGACAAGAGGTAAGAACCACGTTAAAACAAATGGGAGAGGAAAGAAATTGTAGCAATAGATGAGTCAAGAGAGATATAAGAGGAGTTAAGCAATTCATTTAGTCTTGTAAGTTAATTTTCTTTTAGAAAATAATTTGGACACTCGAACGGCCAATCTAACTAAGGTCTAGACCTACAGTCAGTATGGCTCTGATACCACTTTTGTCGGGACCCAAAACTACGGTTCGGGACCCTCAGTGTTTAATGCACTAGCCGGGATCATGCTAGTGCACACAAGTGTCAACAAAGATGGCAATCATTCCATACAAGCGAATAATAACATAAGCGGTTAACTTTGATTAACAAATGATGGTTTTGACCTCAAGGTCGAGTTTACAAATCTTGAGCCACGAGGCTAACATAGGAAATAAGCGGCGGAAACATAAGCGGTAGTGGCACCCCATCGATTCGCCACGAGCAACCGATCGGGATCAAGACCTCACGATCGGGCACCTTCGATGTACTCGTCCTCAAATCTTTGGTGAAGACTCCTCCTCTGCTTGATTCGTCAAAACAAGCGTGAGTACACACCGTACTACAAGCCACACCACGTAAATGCAAATATATACATATCTTTGGCTTTTTACAAAGGAAGACATTCTCAGGGCTCTTTTGCATAAATGCAACTTTTGCAATTGAATACAATTCAATAGATTAAAGGCAGTAACACAAATAGACAATAATAATTTTAACAAGTTATTTCACAAAGACACACACTGACCCTAACGGGTTATTCACATAGCTAGATGATTTGTTCACATATCTCCCTTCCCACACAGTTTATGAAAATCTACCCCTAGTGTCAAATCCCGAGCATTGTCCATGACCATGACGCCTATTCAATAGATTAAGTTACACTCTGCAGAGGTTTGTACACTTTACCCACAGGATACAATTAGTGTAGCTAACACTAATCATAACAAAGCATTTGGATACCTTATCTTACTATGCTAGGCCCGTCTCAAAATGACATGTGGTCGTACAGGAGCTCAGTTCAAAAGAGCACATGGTGAGGTCCTTAATTGACCAAGGCAAGACTTCCACAAGCTAACCAAATCACACAGACACACAGATTATTATAGTTCACATAGTCCACACAGTTCACACAGTCCACCCTTTCACACAGTTCCCACCACTTGCCTCAGTTCAAATCCTTTTACCACCCCATTGGTTTTAAGTGCAACACATGCCACAAAGACACATAGTACACACAGCTTTTATCACATAGTTGCATATTCACTTAGTCAAATTTATATAGCAATCTACATGACAAATGATTAGTGGCATGGCTAAGCGATCTAATCGTACTAACCAACCCACGTTGGTTCTCAATGATAACCAACTAATTATCAACTAGGGTGACAAGGAATCAAGGCATAACAATTACACAAGGGAGGCATACCAATTTGGATTTAACTACTGCACCCAAAAGCTTTTAAATAAATACTTGAATTAAGATGCAGTAATTTGAATTAAAATACTTTTATAAAACTGGGAAGCAAAATGGTCAAGGGCATAGCTTGCCTTGAAAAGGATCTAGGAATTGATCTTGGTCTTGGAAAGGTCCTTCTTCTTCAACTCTTCCAAAGAAATAATCAAGTCTACTCATAACGACACAAACAAACAAACTAAATGAAAACCAGAAGCAAATAACTCCAATAAAATAAATAAAAAGCTCCAGTAGATAGATCTGGATTTTAGACGAATTTAGGAATTTGAATGGATGGATTTGGAGTTAGGATTCAAAAGATATGAATTTTACAAGTTTTAACCTAACTCTTGAAATTTAAATGAATTTCTAAATTTAAACACAATCAAATTTAAATAATTTTGGTTTGATTAGCTAGATCTTAATTTTATATGAATTTAGAAATTTGAAACACCCAATTTGGAGTTTGGATGCAAAAGTTATGAATTTTACAAATTTAAACCTAAATCATTATTTAACAATTTTCCCGAATTGTTTTTCTAAAGGAAATTCTAATTATTGCGCAAGGTGGCGTCGTGAAGGATTTCCGGAATTTAAAAGAATTAAAGAATTAATCGACATGTGGGACCCACATGTCGGTGACCCGCTCACAGTGGACCAAGTCCACCGAGCCATCGATCCGGCCGCTCGATCGCCACGTGGGCACTCACGTGGCGCCTGCCTTGCCGACGCGCGCCACATGGGCGGACACGCAAGCACGGGCCGAGCCGACGCCGACGTGGTGGGCGGCGGCGGCGCGCACGACGGAACCAAGGGTCCCATGAACAGCTGCTCACGGCGAGAATGGGTGGTCTGAGGAGATAGAGGGAACACGGGATCTCGAGGTGTGCTCATTGGTGCGAGAAGACGGCAGTGGCGGCCGTGGCGGTCGAGCGGAGGAGGTGGTGCGGGCTCGGCGGCGGCAATGCTAGAGGGCTCCTCCGCGGCGGCGAAAGCACCAACCAGGCGGCGACTGGCGAGTCCAACGGTGGCGGCGGCGACGACGCTGGGGCAACGGAGGCGCGCAATTCCTCGTCGAACAAGCGGCGGCGAATTAGGTCCTCAAGCTTCTCTGGCGGCTCAAGGGCTCGGGAGGAGTGAGTTGGGGTTTGGGAAAAGGAGGCGGTGCGATCCGGGGTGCCTTTATAGGGGCGGGGAGCTCCGGGGCGTGGCTACGTGGAGGTCGTGGCGGCGGCGATTGCGGAACGTGGGCGCAGCCGCCGCGAGGATGAGAGGGTTCTTGAGGGTGGCGGCGTGGTCGTGGAGGTCGTCGCACACGCGAGGAGAACGGGAGGTTAGGCGCCCGCGC
Organism: Phyllostachys edulis; assembly: GCA_036346405.1. Taxonomy (NCBI): domain Eukaryota; kingdom Viridiplantae; phylum Streptophyta; class Magnoliopsida; order Poales; family Poaceae; genus Phyllostachys; species Phyllostachys edulis. The sequence goes on along the minus strand of CM070562.1, from coordinate 20,603,568 downwards.
GTGAAGCTTCAGCGTTGACCGCTCATGGCGGTTGTGTCAAGGCGTCCATGTGAGAAAGAAAGCGGCGAGGAAGACGGCTCGACAAGGCGGGCCCACTGGCAGCAACAGACGGAGAAGCGAAGCATGGCGAGATCTGATCGTCACTTCGCGATCGGACGGCCAAGGAAAGACAGGCCATGGGCTTCACATGAAAAAGAAGTTGGGCCGAGAGATTCGCCCAACACTATTTGGAGATTTAAATTAGCTTTTTCTTTTAAGAAAATACCGAAATTCAAATAAGCATTGGAAAATAGCAAATGATCTTGGAAAAATTCGAAAAATTCTAGAAAATATATCCAAGCTCATAGAATCCAAATAAAATAGTTTTGACTATTGTTCATGTTGGAATTATTCATATTAAATTGTTTTGTTACTAAAGTCTAAGTTTAAGCTTTTGAACTAAATGCAAATAAATCCAAATGGTGAATTTTCTCCTTACCAACTATTCAAATGATTTTTAAGGTTCTGAAAATTGGGATGTTACACAAGCTCCTCATCTAATCATCTTCCTTCTCATCATCTCATGCTCACCGACGCCACCTGCCTCATCGATGCCGACAACTGACCTCGCAGTTCTGCTCTTGTCACATTGAGGCCCGCATCTCGCCTCCGACGGCCGCCTGCATCGCCGATGGCGCCGCTAGTTCGGGCGAGGAAGATGGCGTTGAGACCTCGCCGATCTACTCGCTGCGCGTCGTCCAAATCACAGACACACCACAAATGGGTTGCCGTTGTCGGGAATAGGTGGAAGATGGTCGTTAGGAGCGAGAGAAGTCGTCGTCGGCAACGAATTTCGTGGCGAGAGGAAGACAGAGGAGGACGAGAGTAGTAGCTGTAGGTAGTGATTTGGAACGAGACTAGTTTTTTAAGGTTTATTATGAAAGTATATTTTTGCTTTTTTAGATTGAGAACATGTTTTTTAATATAATTTTACACTTTCCTCGTGCTGAGATCTCCAACCAAGCATCATATCATCACATGCAACAAGCCGCTAGCCCGACTATGAAGTGGTGTTCACTAGTGGCCCAAGGCCCCTTACAGGGGGCGAGGCCCAAGCGAGGCTGCGTCTCGTCCACGACAGCCGAGTCGGCGAGAGTTGGAAGGCCCACTGGCGAGAAGCCGGAGATTTGTCATGTGCCGTGCTTTAGGATTTTAGGGCCTCCCAGCACCACCCACCGGTCGCGTGCACCTAGGCGGCTTAAGAGCATATTTAGTGTATTGAACCAACGTCGATTTAAAGTCATGCCACGTAAGCATTCTAGGAACCGAGCTTGTTTTTCTCCAATGTATTGAACCGATTCCTACTAATAACTGGGACCCATATTACATTAAAAAAACCACAAAATAATAATATCCTCTCTCAAACGCACTATCTTCTATGTATTTGTTTAATGCTCATATGAATTGTTTAATGCTTTGAATCGATTCCTAAGTAGAGTTCGGTTCCATGCATTCTTTGGTTGGAATCGACCTCTCTAATGTATTGAATCGATTCAATGTATTCTCTGTCCTTATTTGAACAGGCTAAAACACAACATTAGAGATGATCTAAGCTGGCTGCCTTCCCACACAGGCGTGCTGCTCGGCGCGCACTGTTGCTTGGATGCGTGGGTGAGGCTGTGGCGCTGTACTGCCGTGAGCCAGCGACGCCACGCCCAGTGCGTGTCGCGCTATTATTAATTTTGAACGATAACCCTTGCGCTACTTCTTCCCTCAGCTACTCTACTCTCTATTTAGTCTGATGGCTACTGAACTGCCCCCAACTGCAATGCATTAGTTCAACTGCAAGGACATTTTCTTAAGTGAAATGCATGCTTAGTCGGGTGGTTAAAATCATCGGTTCTTGTTCTTATAATTAACTTGATCAAATTCCCATTTCTATCAAATTTAAAGGATAGGCCAGCTTCCTTTCATGGGGCATATGGGCCTGTGATCTAAGGAACAGTATAGATCTGCTCTGAATAAATCACATCATCAATAACGGGCACAATTTGGCATGAACAATGTGCGTGGGCCCAAAAACTATTTTATTTCCGGCATAAGCTTTACACACTGAAAAGAACGATTGAAATCCCTAGACATATTTTAGTGGTACAAACTTACACTCCAGTTGCAAGTTTGCACCAAAACTCATGGTTTGCCCGCTCGGCTTAGTTCAATATTCTACTAGAAAAGTAGAAATCATATACACCTGCGCCAGTTTTGATCTGTCTCGTACATTTAAGCATGCTATCATACTCGAGAAAGACCCCTTAATTAGCATTTAGCAAGCATCTTATTGAGTTACACTCCACACTAGTATTATTCCACACTACGCAAAACACGACGCAAAGCTTGTAGCAAAACTAGCAATACAAGCAAACACAGCGGGTGGACAGCAACGCAAGCAGCACCTACTGAAGAAACACACACAGATATCAAGCCCCTGTGTAGAGGTGAGCCGGGAGCTTGGGCTCGACGACGGCCTCGAGCGGGAACTTGCGCGGCGTCGACAACCCAAAGATCTCCTCCATGCTCAGCTGCTCCCTCGCCACGCCGTCGGGGAGCCTCCACGCGAAGCCGTGCAGCAGGTTGGCCAGGCTCACCTGGATCACCTTCAGCCCGAGGCTGTACCCGGGGCACATCCGCCGGCCGGACCCGAACGGCAGCAGCTCGAAGTCCTGCCCCTTCACGTCGATCTTGCTGTCGAGGAATCGCTCCGGCATGAACTCCTCCGGCGCGTCCCACAGCGTGGGGTCGCGGCCAATGGACCACACGCTGACGAGCACGCGCGTGCCCGCGGGGATGTCGTAGCCGCCCACAGACGCGTCCTCGCGTGACAGGCGGGGCACCAGCATAGGCGCCACCGGGTGCATCCGCATGGTCTCCTTCACGATGGCCTCCACGTAGGGGAGGTGAGGGATGTCCTTCTCCGTGACCCAACGGTCGCGGCCGACGACGTTGTCCAGCTCCTCCGTGGCCTTGACGAACACCTCGGGCTTCTTGAGGAGCTCCGAGATGGCCCACTCAACGGTGACCGCCGAGCTTTCCGTGCCACCGGCGATGAGGTCCTGCACGTACCATTTGAAATGTAAGAATGTCGCACTGGTGATGAGTACATGCGGAAAAAAAAAACTGCACAGTTGATCAAATCGGTTGTGATTAAGTAATTGCGTGCGATGTTGCAATATCTGCATAACGTGCAATGTTACAATTGAATTTGGGGGTGTTGCAGTGTTGAACTTCGGTCCGAAAAGTCGTCTTTTTTTATATTTTTTTTGTGGGACTTGTCTACCCGATTAAGCACTTAATTATGCATTTGGTGGGACGTATATCTATCAACTAGGCCCATTCCCCAGAGTTCAGAGTTCAGACAAGTGGATCTGTGCTCCCCGCAACCATTGACCCACTCACGCCCATCGGCTATCACCCAAGGAATCTGCAAGCTCTTTAGGCAAACAATGTAAATAGTTCTTGGCCTGTCCATGGCCTGGTGGCCATCCTACTATCACCAGTTATCTATTGACCCAGGCAAGACAGTGACGGTAATGAACTAGTGGCAGCAGGTAGACTTTACGTAACTATTCATGCCCTTAAAGGACAACGACTTCCATTTGGCAGCTCTGATCCTAGACTATCCTGTTGGTTTGTTCGGCTTAGAACAAGGATTACTAATGTAACTAATGTTGCTTTCGCCTTGACCACATGGAATCCACTTATTTTTCTCGGAAAACATTTATTTTCGTCACTGCCGAATGTCTAGAATTGATTAAGTAGGACGCTGCAGCATCTCTCCTAGAGAGACTCCATTTCTCAAATAATGCTCGAATTAATTAGTTAATTTCGCAAGGTGGTGTTGAGTTTTCGACAACGTGTTAGATACGAACCTGATCTGAAAACACCATTTTTGGCAGAAATAAGCAAGGGGGAAACAGAATGAATAGAAGCAGAATCCTACAGCTGAGCATGTTATATTTTCAAGAACAGTTGAGCATATCGCAGTTGGGAAGGAAAGCAAGCCATGGACGGACTCACAGACTCACCTGAGTGAAAGCCTTGACGCCTTCCCGGTTGAGCTTGACCTCAAGATTGGGATCGCTGGCGATCTGCAGCAGCACGTCGACCATGTCCTTCGCCACGAAGCTCTCCCCCTCGCGGCGCCGCTGGTCGTTGTGCTCGTCGACGACATGTTCCAGGAACCGGTCGAACATCTTGCTGAGCTTCTTCATCCTCTTGATGTACCCCTGCAGGTCCAGCCAGTCGAGCCACGGGATCGAGTCGCCGATGTTGAGCACGCCATTGAGCAAGAACAACTCGTCGAGCATCCACTTGAACTCCTCCGGCGTCGTCACCGAGCCCCCCTCGGCCGCCACCTCCTTGTCCAGGTACTTCTTGCCCAGCACCATGCGCGTGATCACGTTCAGGCTCACCGTGGACAGGTAGTCCTTGAGCATCACGACGCGCCCGGACGCCTTGTGCAAGTCGCGCAGCAGCGTGCGCACCTCCTCGCTACGGATGTACTCGTACGACTCGAGCCGCTTCGCGCTGAAGAGCTCGGTGAGGCACATCTTGCGCGCCTGGCGCCAGTACGCGCCGTAGGGGGACCAGGTAATGTCACTGTAGTTGTAGGTAGTGTACTTGCCGGCGGCGGTCTTGGGCCGGTCCGTGAACACCACGTCGTGGGTCTTGAGGAAGAACTTGGCCATCTGCACCGACGAGCCGACGACGACGGGGAAGGACCCGAACCGGAGGTACATGAGCTGCCCGTACTGCTTCGAGAGCTCGTGGATGGAGCGGTGGGGGAGCGCGCCCATGAGGTTGAGGTTGCCGATGACCGGCCACGGCTTAGGTCCCGGCGGGAGGTTGTACACGCGGCGGCTGCGGCGGAAGACGGCTTTGAGGAAGAGCACGGTGGCGAGCACGACGCCGAGGAAAGACGCCCATGGCGGCAGCTCCATCAGGAGGTGGCGGTGATGACGTACGGGTTGGTGATGGAAGTAGCTTGTTGAGTGACGTCTTGAGGCTTTGAGCTGGTGAGATGGTACTCACTCAGAGCGCGCACGGGTTACTTATAGAACGCGAGGTGGTAGAGCGCGTGCGGAAGTTGAGGTAGCACTTGGTGGGAAAGGACGGGGAAATCGGTGAAGACTTCAGAAAACTTGACGATGAAAAGTTGATGCGGACGTTCATTTCGCGGGAAAAACGTGGGGAGAATAACCGCTGCCCAGCAACAGACTTCAGTAGGCAGTCTCAAAGGGAAAAAAATAGACTTCAGTAGGCTAGGAAGTTGCAAATTAGAAGCTCAGACAGATTTATACTTGTTGTTGAGATTCCCCAGAAGAAAACTCACACACTTAGGGCAATTTTCTGAATTGTATTTCTCTCTTGTTAACCCCTACTTAACAATTGATCAAATAGGCTTTATATAGTCACTAACACACACATGCAAGCACTACGCCACTACTCCACGCATGCATTTAATACGGTTACATGCAGCAGCCATGCAAACATATACTCACACATACACTTAACTACTTTGCATGCAGACTCCTTATCTTCCTGCGCTGAAGACTCATCATCTTCCTGCGTTGAAGACTCCTTATCTCCACTCGTGTAGTCTAGCACTCACCACCGAAGACTCGGCCAACTACTAGGCCAACAAATAACATGTATGGCTAATTCCAAGTAACACATACGTGCACTCAACTCCCGGGCTCACGATCACTCACTCACGATCTGTCAATCACCCGCTACGCCATGCTACACGTTTCAACTAACTTGGACTCTAGCCACTATACATGTTACACTCAATCATAAATAAACAAAAAACACATAAACAACAAGATTAGTTTCAACACTTGTGGCATAAATATGTAATTTTTGGATACTTCTGGCTCTGTTTTGTCCAGGAATGGCAAAGGCTTTCTTTATTCAGATCCATGTCATTTTGTGTTCAGTTTTTGAGAATCTAGCCTGTTTTCTGTTGCTTGATCAGATTCAACCATTTCCATTTTACCTGTTTACTCTGATTTACTCTGTTTTGTCCAAGGTTTTCTTTATTCAGATCCATGGCCTATTTCTGTTCGTGTTGGTAATCTGGTTGATCAGATTCAACCATTTCCTACGACCCAAGTACATGGACACTCTGACAGATATTTTTTTGTTCTGCATACACATATGGGAGCACATACCTCCCATTCAGTGAACAGGCAGAGGCAGGCAAAGAGTGAGAGAAGCAGGATATCAGACGCTTATGGCCACACAGAGAGGGGAGTGGCATCAATTATCAATAAGGCAACAGAAATGGCCCATGAAAACCGACAGATCAGGTTCAGACTTCGGTGCGCACTCACATTTTACTCAACATCTTTCCAGTTCAATGATCTGCCACTTTCTACACTGATCCCTTCTATGGGATGCACTATCACGGTAGTTTAGGCCCCATTTTGTCGCCACCTATGATACACTTGCACAAATGCTGAAACGATTCGACTGTGATGTGTAATCCTACACAGAGAACCGGGGACACTGGCAAATGATAATGTATTCAGGTAGAGTGATGCAATCAGTTAAAGTTTCACTGCGATTTATCTCAGGGAGATAGGTTTCTGAAGATACATGGCAATCAGCAGCAAACGACACGAAACGTTCGGCAAAGTGGAATTTTTTTTTATCTTAGCCTCTGGCGCCTGTGAATTACAAAAATGACTTCCGTACCAACGTATTTGCAAATTTGACTCCCTCCTGAACAGAATGCATTAAGCATGACATGTGTCCATTTCCACTCTCAGAGCCACGGAAGCTCGATGGCCAGCGCGGCAATTCTCCGGTGCGGGAACTAGCGGTGACAGCGGAAGGTGGTGGACACGGGCTCTTTCCGCACCGCTCCAACATGTCTGCCACTTCCCACGCTCCGCCACCGTGGCAAGTGGCCGTGCAGCCTGTCTCCCGCGTCGGTGGCCTTGGTCCCGCGCTCGGCCACCTAATCGGTCACTTTCCGCGCTCCCCGACCGTAGAAGGAGACTTTCCCTACTCTCTGACCGCGGAAGGAGACACGTGTCACCATCCCGTTCTTCCGCGCTCAGAAAAGGGTTATATTTGCAAATTAAACGGTATAGAAGCTATTTTTTAATTCACGTGGCTTCAAGGGTCAAAATAAAAAAAATCGCCAAATGTGGAGTACACTAACCCTCGAGACATGACTCGAATATTCACAGTGATTTCTCTTTTTTGTTTCTTCTAACATACATTGAGTTTGAACTTCAAATTTTAAAGGGTGGAACATAACACCATAAACTACATCTAGAATTTTTTTCAGAATTTTTTATGCTAATTTGATACCCAAAGTAAAGTTTTTTTATATGTGCACAAAATAGCCTTTGTGCACCTGATATCACCCCTCCTATTCTGATGCAATTCGATGGACAACTTGTTGTGAATGAAATTTCCCTTGATTGATGGATGTGTGAATTAGTTTGTTGGGTCCGTGTGGACTTGATGGACTTCTCTAATGATGCTTACATACAGGTTGCGAGGGGAATTGCTCGGACAGCACTGAGAAACACATCGTACTATTTGCTTTTGGACTTGGACTTACCATTTGAAACGGATGACTTGACCATTGACTGACCAAGAGTCGACCTTTTCGTGAAGCAGATAGTATCTTCTCTCCGTTTTCCATGTATTTTTCTTAGGTGGCAGGTATGCGACTGATATTCTTGTTGTGTCGAAGAAAATATAAAAGAATTGTGCGAAAAATCTAGACCACTTGTACAAGGATGGTACATGCACCAATCCATCCATTCCGGCTACAAGATTCGTTCTAGCGGCGTCGGGAGCCGACCGGGAGCGAGGAAGAAGACCGGGGCGGCCGGTGCGCCGGGGGATGGAAGGAGAGAGAGTGAATGGCGCGAATCTCGGAGTTAGATCCAACGGACATGGATGTACATCGACATCCATGTATCTCTACTAATATAAAATGGAAGTTTGTTCGTTGTCCTCCCATTGAGGAGAAGCGAATTAAAAAAACCCATTATGTTGCCGCACCGACAAATGGGTCCAAGTTAGCGCTCTTGCGTCTCCTCAGTCTGACTCATGCCGCGTCGAATCTGTTAGGAAACCGGGCTCATGACCAGGAGTCCTAGCCCAATTGAACACCTCATAGTTTAGTAGTCTATATAAAGGAGAGGGGACCCCCATTGTATTTGATCAATATTGAAAGAGCAATAAAGAGAAGCCCGAAGTCCCCTCATATCTCGTGTTCAATCTCTTATTCATTCTTGTGTTCTTGATTTGTTCTAGCGATTCTCGCTTGTTTGCGAGGTAATGTCGTTGATTTGGGTGGCAATGACGGTTACTCAACACGTTATCGGCCGCGATCGACTCTCCTCGCGATCGAAAAGGTAATCTGTCGATGAGCGACACTCGTAGATTGAATCGTCTTCTTTCTAGATCGCTTTCAATTCTGCAAATTCGCTTTCTAGATTATTTTCTACGGTGCAAATCCTTTCTAATCTACCGTGAGCCGACTTGAAGTCGCCGACACAATGTCGATGGGTAGATTACACGAAAGATGGATGTCGATTGTACCGTAGAAGTTGCAAATCCGTTCTAATCTCCGTGAGCCGACTTGAAGTCGCCGACACAATGTCGATGGGTAGATTGCACGCAAGAACCGATGATGATTGCACTGTATCGCATCGCATCGCATCGCATCGCATTACATTACATGCATATATGAACAGTAATATATGAACATGCATATATCGCATCGCACAACCGCGTCGGCGGGAAGCGATCGGCCATAAAGCTTGCCATGGAGCCGCTTTGCGCCCGCCATGGAGCTGCCAGTAAAGCGCCGCCACCGCCGCCGAGACCAGTCCAAGTCGAGCCGCCGCGCCTAGGCCCGTTCTGCGGGCGGCGCCGCGCCCGATCTGGGCGGCGCCGCGCCCGGCGGCCGCGCCGCGCGCCGGCGCCGCGCCGCGCCGCCAGCCGCCGCCCGCCGCTAAGCCGCCTCGCGCCTGCCTCAAGACGAGACTGCCGCCCCTCCTGCCCTGCCCGCCTCGCCCGTACGCCGCTTCAGCCGGCCGCCTCCTCGCCGGCCTCGCTCCCTCCATCGCCCGCCTCCTGCAAGACGAGGCCGCCGCCCGCTCAGCCAAGCCCGCTGCTTGAACCTCTGCGCCGTGGCTCTGCCAGCCTCCGCCTTGCCATGCTCGGCCACTCATGCCTCCTGCCACCCTCACCAGCGCCATGGAGGCACTGCCGCCGCTTGACATGGGGATAGGGGAAACCCTATCCCATGCTTGGTGCCAGCCGTGATGGGCCAATGGGCCGGCTAAAAGAAAAGAGAAAAGAAAAAAAAGGGGGGGAAAGAAAAGAAAATCCGATTTTGCGAATAGGCCCTCCGAAAATTTGAAAATTACGTGAAATTTTCTCTGAACTGAAAATTTTCGCGTTTTAACCCCCGGAATAGCGAATTCATGAAAATTGTTTTCCAATAGAAAAAGGCCTCGGGAATTCAAATTTTGCACCAATTTTTGCATTTGAAGCATATTTTACTTTGTTATTGTTATTTCTATGCAATTTATTTATTGTATTTACTGTTTTGATTATTTGTGATTGTTTATATTGCTTTTAATCATTAGAAATAGCAGTAAATCATGAAAAATGCATAGAATAATATGGGAACATTACGAGAACCTTTGCGACCATTATATGCAAATTACCAGCAGTAATCTCATACACCTTTTGAATGAATATGCAGATGACTGGCATTACGAACCGGGAGTTCGAAGAGCTGGCCCAGCATGGCCAGAATTACCTGACTTGGGCATCAGATGTCGAAATTGTACTTGGAGCCAAGAAGCTCCGTGCTGCTATCGGACTTGGCACCTCAAAGGATGTCCTACCGACTGCTGAAGAGAATGATCAAGCACTTCATTTCCTCAGACATCATCTCTGTCTAACGCTCAAGAATGAGTATATGGCGGAGAAGAATGCACTAGCTTTATGGACCGCCCTGAAGAAGCGGTTCGAGAAGCTAAAGTACACCATCCTTCCTCGTACAGAGCAAGAATGGAACCGACTACGTTTTGCAGACTATAAAACAGTGGGGGAGTACAATTCTGCTTTGCACAGAATTTGTACCAATCTTCAGCTCTGTGGTAAGACAATCACAGACGAGGAAAAGATTGAGAAAACCCTCTCTACCTTTCACCCAAATGCGGTGCAATCCGCACGCAACTACCGTCAAGATGGCTACAAGGAGTATGCCGAACTGATTGACATTATGCAAGTTGCGGAAGCTCAAGATGAGATTCTAAGGAAGAATTACATCTCACAGCCACCTAGTAGCAAAGTTGGCCATGAAGTCCACGCTAGCAGCTACAAGGTGAAAAAGCCTCGCTCAAGAGAAAGAGGCAAGAAGGGTGATGGTCGCAAGATTAAGCAAAATGCTCAAGTCAAGAAGGGCGGAAATAAGAAGCGTGATGAGAAGCCCTATGGTCAGCAGGACCAAAATTGCTACAAATGTGGCACTCGGGGGCATTGGTCACGTATTTGCCGTGAGCCGCAGCACGTGATTGATGCTTTCAAGGCCATGAAGAAGGGCAAAGCACCGCATGAGGCACACCTCGCCATTGCAGGCACGGAGGATCCACACTCATTGGTTGCATCCATGGATGTGGACAACCCTAGAAGCGACCCCATCACTCCCTCCTGGACATCGCAGCGACAAGAATCAGAAGTTGCCAAGAAGAGAAGATGGACATAGAATGATTCATCGAAGTTAATTCATACTTCATTGATTCGATCTAGTGCACGCATTGCACTTAGATTTTATAGTCATTTGCAGTTTTGGTTAGAACTTTGAATTATTGAATAATGGTTGTAAGCTCTAGGAGAGCAAATAATTGCATTCTCATAATGAGTCTGCAAGACTTTTCCGTATTAATAAAAAGCAAGTTATGTTCTGCTTTGGAGTATTTTTTTGTGTGGATTGCTTTCTACCCCATATTAATAAATACTTTATATATATCGAACGCGTGTGGCGCCCTATGGAGGAAGTGTGCTTAGCGAGATAGCGGCTGTTGAATACCATATTAAGAGAAACGAAATTTTTCGGTCGATCGTAAAGAATCTTTGGCAAGATTACGACAATCGCAGAAGCGATACATGTATAATAGGTTCAGAAGAGCCACAATTATACTCCCGATGGGCACAATATTGGTCATTGAAGAAGCCTTGTTGTACCTGAATCGACTAGAACTCTCTTAAGCTTTAAGGATATTCGCGCTTAACGGTCTCCATGTAGAGACTGAAGAAGAGTATGGTAAAGAATACCTGCTCATTACAAAGCGTGAAGAACATGGGAAAAGGGTATTAGAACGACTTCCTTCATATGAATCTGGGCTATACTACACTAATATTAAGGCACCAAGCCTATCTCATCACGAAAACCACTTTTAGAAGCTCAACTTTTACATCTCTCGCATGATAGATTAGGCCACCCGGTCTTAGAATGATGAGAAATATAATTACCAATTCTCAGGGACATAATGTTAATGTAAAGAATTTTCCAAATCAAGAAGATTTTGTGTGCCCCGCATGTGCCACTGGGAAATTAATTACTAGACCCTCTACTCTGAAAGTGAAGGATGAAATCCCTGCTTTCCTGGATCGTATCGAGGAGACATTCTTGTCCTATACAGCCCCTGTTAGGGCCATTTAGGTACTTCATGGTGCTCATCGATGCTTTCTCGAAATGGTCGCATGTATGTTTATTATCTACGAGAAACCACGCTTTTGCAAAGCTGATCTCGCAGATAATTAAAATTAAGAATAATTTCCCTGATCATCACGTGAAGTCCATCAGAATGGACAATGCCGGAAAATTTACTTCAAAAGCATTTGATGATTATTGCATGGCAATGGGAATTACCGTTGAGCATTCAGTACCGCACGTCCACACCCAGAATGGACTAGCAGAGGTATTAATTAAAAGAATTAAATTTATTGCCCGACCGCTTTTGCAGAATTGTAAATTACCAACTACATGTTGGGGACACGCAGTCCTGCACGCAGCAACTCTTATCAATTTTAGACCATCGGCATATAACATCCATTCACCTATGCAACTAGCGCAAGGGTCACCACCAAAAATCTCTCACCTCCGAAGGTTTGGTTGCAAGGTTTATGTACCTATACCACCACCGCAATGAATCGCAATGGGACCTCTCCAAAGTCCGGGATATCGTTGGTTATGAGACAAAGATCCATAATCGGTATTTGGACCCTATGATCGAGATTTGCATCTGACCACGACAAAGATATTTGATGAGGATAGTTTCCGTCATTAGGGGAGGAAATCAACCCTTGATGAAGAATGTCGGGAAATAACGTGGTAAGCCACGGGAATCCATGCACATGACCCGCGCACTAGTGAAGCAAATGGAGAAGTCCAAAAGATAATTGATTTGCAAGCGTTAGCGAATCAACTGCCTGACCACTTTTGTGATTTGAAGAGCGTGACCAAGTCGCATGTGCCTGCACGCAATGCACCGGAGAGGGTCGAAATACCAAAGAAAATTGAAGGTATCCCTAATCCCGTCCAAAGGCCTAAGAATAAAAGGATGAGAACTCCGGCCCCTCGAATCCCAAGTAACCGGGGACGCCTGGCGAAAAAGGATAAGAAGGACTTGACACACGGTGATCACCAAGTTCCCGAATAAAAAGGGAGCCGTTGAGACCTGGCACCAGTATGGAACCTTCAGTAAAAGGCATACCGGATTTGAATATTCCCACGGAGGGAAACATCGGCATGGATGTGTGCGCACACATCGGTTTAAAAACTAAAGGACTTGCCTCGCAATTGGAAGCGGCGGTGGCGAGTAGAAGCATTAGCAGAACCGCCCTATGAAGAAATAGCTATAAATTATATGACTACGGGAGAATCTATGAATAGAACAACAGCCAATATCGATATTTATTTTGCAAAGAAAATTGCCACAATCATCGATCTTGATCCAGAGCCTGCATCGCTCGCTGAATGTAAGAAAAGATCAGATTGGAAAGATTGGAAGGAGGCAATAGAAGCAGAATTAATATCTCTGAATAAAAGAGAGGTATTTGGGCACATGGTCGCACACCTCCCCATGTGCACCTGTAGGGCATAAATGGGTATTTGTTCGAAAGAGAAATGAAAACAATGAAATTGTAAGATATAAAGCAAGGCTTGTTGCACAAGGTTTCACTCAATGACCAGGAGTTGATTATGAAGAAACCTATTCCCCGGTCATGGGCGGAACTACCTTTAGATATTTAATCTCAATGGCAGTGAACCTGAATTTGGAAATAAAATTGATGGATGTGGTAACTGCATACCTTTATGGAAACTTGGATTCGAACATTTACATGAAGGTACCGAAGGTATCCTGTCCCCAAACCAAGACAGAGCAAATAGAAACACATGCGATGTGCAACTCGAGAAAGTCATTTGTATGGATCAAGAAGCGATCGAGCGTAATGTGGTATAATCGCTTAGCGACTTTCTCTGCAAGAAGAAAGGCTACACGAACAATGAGGATTGTCCTGTGTATTTATACGAAGATCCCGGATGGATTTTGTATAATCTCGGTATATGTAGATGATCCGAATATCATCTAACCTGGAAGATATTAAGAAAGCAAGCTCTTACCTAGAATCAGAGTTCGAAATGAAAGATTTGGGTAAAACCAAATATTGCCTAGGCTTGCAACTTGAGCATACCCCTGAAGGGATTTTAGTACATCAATCAACCTACACTCGAAAAGTGTTAGAAAGGTTCGGTTTGAAAAGGCATACCCTTCGAAAGTGCCAATGGTCGGAGATCTTTGCAAACAAGACAAGGACCCGTTCGGACCTAAAGAAGAGGGGAGGAAGTTACGGGACCAGAATTCCCATACTTGGCCTTGATTGGAGCACTCATGTATTTAGCAAACTGCATACTAGACCGGACATTGCATTTGCAAAGTGAACCTTCTAGCAAGGTATAGTCTGAGAACCCACCAAAAGGCATTGGCGGGGAATAAAGGACATCTTCCGATACCTCCAAGGAAGTAAGGATCTTGGACCGTTCTCTACGTAAAGAACCAAGACCTAACTATGATCGGTTATCTGATCTGGGTACCTATCGACCAAGATACAGACTAAGTCGCATAAAAGGCTATGTATTCTGTGTGGTGGAACTGCAATTTCATGGAAATCGTCTAAGCAAAGTCTTGTATCGACTTGACGAACCACTCGTAAATTATAGCATGTATGAGGCAAGACGAGAATGTTCTTGGCCGGCGGATGATTCACCACATCCAGCAGTCTTGTGGATTGAATACTGCAAAACCCCACTATTATCTATGAAGATAATGCGACTTGTGTTGCACAAGTGCAGATGGGTTATGTGAAGAGTCCCCTCACTAAGCATATCAACCCCAAGTTCTTCTATGCTCATGAATTGCAAAAGATGGACGAAATTAAAGTACTGCATACTAAGTCATGTGAAAATCTAGCAGATATGTTCACTAAGTCACTCCCAGCGTCTAGTTTTGAAAGATGCATACGTGGAATTGGAATGATGAGACTTAGAGAAGTGCAGAATTCAGGGGGAGAACCTTCACAAACTCTTTGCTAAAACTTGATCACGAAGATCGAGTACCTAAATGAAAATTAGGTGGATTGTACTCTTTTTCCCTTGACGAGTTTTCCTGAAGTTTCTCGGTTAAGGTTTTTGATGAGGCAATTCGTGCAACACAACGGAACGCATGACATGTACTCTTTCTCCAAATTTTTCCCACTGGGTTTTTATGGAGTTTTGACGAGACATGAACATGTTGGATGAGTGTCCAAGGGGGAGTGTTAGGAAACCGGGCCCATGACCAGGAGTCCTGGCCCAATTGGACACCTCATAGTTTAATAGTCTATATAAAGGAGAGGGGACCCCCCATTGTATTTGATCAATATTGAAAGAGCAATAAAGAGAAGCCCGAAGTCCCCTCATATCTCTGTGTTCAATCTCTTATTCTGTTCTTGTGTTCTTGATTTGTTCTAAGCGATTCTACGCTTGTTTGCGAGGTAATCGTTCGGACTGGACTGGCCAGCGACGGTTACTCAACAGAATCAACTCACCTTCCCAAAACCACTGGCCTGTCCACGATCTCCCACCTCCCCATGTCTGAACCACAACCACATTCTCACCTGCATTAGCTGTTGGAGTTTTGGGCTTGGCCCATTCGATACACTGTTTGAATTGCCTTTCATGGCACGCATTAACCGCGTTTAAAACAGTGTTATGACGGAAGTTTCTAATGATATAATGGTGGCAGTTTCTTCTACTGAATCTGGCTCTATATAAAGGAGACATCTCCTCTCATATTTCAGATTTTTTGACAGAATAGAGAGGCTCGTAATCATAACAGACTCCGGCCAGATCTTTGTTGCGGTTCCTCATGTGTGTGTGGCCTCGGCTTCTCCATCCCTTCTTCGGCGTGCACCGATGTGGGGAGAGCAGCGTCTCCGAAGCCAGTGTCCCTCGTGATCCTGCACGGGTTGGGACGAATCAAGTTTTTGGAAAGCGTTCGCGTGACTGTTCACAGCTTCCTCCTTCATCATCATCTGCGCGTCGTTTTAGTCGAATCAGACTCTACCGCGACCTTCGTTGGAGCGATTCTCTGTAAGTTACGGTGATATCATTTGATATGGCTAGGTCTTGCTTCCTAGATATTTGTCATATATTGATCGATGTTCATGTCTACTGCTGTTAGTATCGTTCATGTTCTAGGCTTTGCCTTGTTAGTGCATATACATGAGATAGATATATTTGAGCTGATGATCATGTTTCAGTTTATAGTCACAAATATGCCTAGTATATATGCTACTGTTGATTCAATCATTATTTTAGGAATTATAATAATCACAAAAGTGCTTATATTCTAACATTCTTCAGGGGCCTCGCTGCAAACTTGAGGTTTTCGACCTCGTATGGAGAGTGATCCATCGTCGCATTTAGTTTGTATCGGTTTAGCATTTGTGGTTGTTGAACTTTGGATGCCTGTGTTGCTAGACCAGTGGCGGAGCCACAATAGAGCATGGGGGTGCAGTGGCACCCCTAAAATTTTGTGTTGTACGTGACGCGGCTGGCGCGATGAAGCATGCAGTCGGTGCTGGCGTAGGTGATTTTCCCTTGGTTAATTTGGAGCTCTTTTTTGTTTCCCTTTGAAAATAAGTATGGGCCGGTAAGATCGATCGAAAGGCTTAATTTCCATAGGATATATTAATTCTCGATCTAGCTAGCGTTAGCCTTTGATCCAAATGGTGAGAGAGAAGACATGCAATTCTTAATGAATGTATTTCTTGCGGTCTATTTTTCCTACATTTTTTTCTCCAATCCAGATGGGGCCTGAGCCTGAGGCTAAGGGATATATACGATGGGGTGGAAATCAATAGGCAGCAGCCCATCAACACAAGCAATATTTTGTTATGTTGGTTGTACTAGAAACATGTAATTTGTTCCACTCCAACCTTTACTATGTCATTTAAACTTTTATGTTGAAATATGTCATTTAAGTTCGTACCTTTATGCACACATGAGTGTGCTTTCAGTGGATATTTTGTAAGGTCGCGGATTTATTCTTAGCCTCCGTCTTTCTAGACATGTGATATAAGGCGTACTCACATGTGTGTGTGGTGGGGTGTATGTATATGTGTCTTTCTTGTAATCGTAAAAAAAAGTTTGCACTCTCATCGGCAAAATCCTGACTCCGCCACTATACTAGACGTAGGATGCCACAACTCTTGGTGTAGGATAACTGCAAATGCAGAGTGCTTCGGATCTCGTAAAATAGTTTCTCTTCCTATTCTGTTCTCTCTTCTTCTTAACTTTCTATTGCAGTGTGTGAAATTGGAAACCGCTTTAATGTGTTCATTTCAACAAATTTATTATCAAGAATTGGCTTGGAAGTTTCCGATGTAAATTTGATACTCCCCTGTATCTGCAAATAGCTAAAGAACTAAAGAACTTAGTAAGATGTGTGACTGAAAGTTGACAATAATTCAAGATATAGTTGTTTAGGTGTGCAAGCTGGTACTACGAAATTAGATCGCCTTTCCCGATTGTTAAGGAAATTACTCAATAAAGGGTGTTAATACCAGTTAATTGTGTCGTCATCTCATTTGAGGCTAATGATAGTGTTCAAACACTGCACTACATCGTGAATATATATATGTGAAAAAACTTGTGTTATGTTATGCATTCACTCAAGGGTTTTAAGTTTATTAAGTATAATTTATCACTAAGAGAGAATATGCGTCCATCTATTTTTTTTGTTATTGTAGCAATATATATATATATATATATATATATATATATATATATATATATATATATATATATATATAGCTTCACTAAAATATGATGTTATTGCACTAATTTCTGTCTCAGATGACCACATAAAGTTGTTGGGTGAATTAAGTACATTGACTTAGCTAGAGTTCTTTGGGCCGTGGATTGGTAAAATTTCTTTTATTAAAATCAAGCTCTAACGGGAGCTTTGAAGAAACAGATTTTATTTTGTTGGAGAATATGCTATTTGGCAAAAACAAGTGTTTTTGTAGAAAACAAAAGAGAACGGTATGCGGTAAAAAACTGGATGTAACGAAAACTTGTTTTGCTAAAACTTGATGTCCAATCAACCCCTAAACTCTTAAACCTACATGATAACACGTGCATTGACTAGTGATGCCGTTTCTGCAGCCTAGATGATGTGCTTTGCAACATATTTGCTATTTTCGCATGACTTTTCATAGTGAAAATTAAGAGGCGACAAACATTATCTATTAGCTAGCTTACCCGGTGGGTTTAATCTTTGAATGATTTTCTTTTCTTGCAGCCGTGGAAAAAACTGTAGCTAAGCAAGAGGTGACCATAGTAGGTCTTTAGTGCTACAACAGGGCGACGAGCTACTGAGCCGTTGCTTTGGCGGTGACCAGAATCAAAGATCGACAAAGTGTTGAAGAACCAAATTAAGTGGTTTGTTAATTAAAGGATTGGTGATGGCCAGAATGAGAGATTTATATTGTTTATTTTTACTAAGATTCATGGGATATGAGATTGAAAGATTGCTCATGCATCTTCATTGCTCGGTAACTACTAGCCATATGTGAGGTGAACATAATGATTGATTTTTATAAGAAAAACTTTGCCATTTGGAAACATGGGAAATGAAAATGGTATGAGTGACAAAGCATTGTTGTATATGTTGGAGTGGAGTTCTATCCTATGATTACCGCCAAAACTTCTACTTATAGCTTAAGGAAAACAAAATGCTCTCAAACATGAGCAATCGGTATAATGATGATAACACAACCTTTTACTTTAGTTGAACAGGAAAAGTTTGCATTTGCATTGCAACGCACGAGCATCTTATTAGTGTGTGGTAAAACCACACTCAAGAATCATACGAAGATTAACGGTTAAAACAAGTTGCAGTTTATATGCTAGAAACCTTACCTTTCATCAGTCGTTCTTTTGAGAGAGACCTCCAGTCATTCTTACACAGCCGTATGAAGTTGCAGTTTCTCAATCTGCCATTTTTCACCAAAGTAAGTTTCTTCATAAGAGAAGTTGCAGTCGAAATTCTGCTCGAGTCATGGACAGCCAACAGCACAACGCCCCTCCAAATAATCGATGGCGACTAACGAGCCACTGAGCGAGCACGTAACACGGGGACGTACGTACGAGCCTGACGAGTGCCTCGCTTACGTCCACACGTAGCTCACACCCATCACGCAAGGAAACAATACAAAGCTGACCATTTAGCTTCGACTTTGCGAGCCTACAGGAAGGCAAACTATTTTGAGCTCGATGTAGCAAAGTTTCTCTAGAAGTTGCAGGTAAAATCCGGCATAGATCGGCCATGGAATCGATCAGCGACGGAGCCAGAATTTCACCGATAGAAATATTTTTTTTTTTGCGATTATAAAGAAGATACATATACACATATCCCACCAGACACGCATAAGTGCATCTAAGACGGAGGCCAGGAATAAATCCACAACCTTACAAAATATCTACTGAAAGCGCACTCGTGTATGTATAAAGGTGCGAACTTAAATGCCATATTTCAACATAAAAGTTTAAATGACATAGTAAAGGTTCAAGTGAAACAAATTACATGTCTCTAGTACAACCGATATCACAAAATATTGCTTGTGTTAGTGGGCTGCTAACTATTAATTGCTGAGAATAACACAATGTAATTCATTATATAGTCTGTGTATTATACTAGGTATATATACTATATAAAAAGTTTGTATACAAAAATTTGTAGAGTGCAACTGTACCCTATGCACTGGTATGGCTCCGCCACTAGAATCGACCGTTTGGCAACCAAACCAACACGACCAAGACAAAAATAAATTAATTAATCTTCTGTTTGACTGGCCGTAACCAGCGAACGTGACGGATCCTCACCACTGGCCGACTGGACCACTAGCCGACTGGACCAGTTCGCGGATGTGGTGGGCCGTGGGATATAGGGAGAGGGGCCGATGGCGATGGTGGGATCAAAGCCCAACGCTTCAACAGGTTTGGTCCCATCTGCGGGTGGTGTAAGCACACGTGTGTGTCGGCGTGGAGAGCGCCGCGGCAAGGATGGGGCCCATTGTGGTTGCTCCACTGGGAGGCTGTGTGCACCCCGACGCACAAGGAGGCCCTGAGCCCCGTCGCAGCACGCTAGGGGCCACAGCCGGCATGTTCGACTGGCCTCAGCCCAGTAGAATCACTGCGGCAAGGACCTCCAAGCCCAAACTAAAGCTTAAACATCAAGAGCACTAGGAGGCCAAATAGAAGGGAGAATTTATTATTTGTCCTCCTATTAGTTGGGTATTCGAAAAATACACTCATTCCCGATGCAAATACATTTTTTGCCCTCACGTTAGTGTTTTTCTTCATTATTTGCCATCTTCGCATTATTTTAATCATTTATGCCTGTTTTTCCGTTACTAGACATGCGAAATGATTTTTTTACCCCTCCTCCAACCGCCCTTGCCTCATCTCTCCCCCTTCCTCCACTATCACGACTCACTAGTCCCCCTCGCCCCGCTTGCTTCCTGCACTATCACAAGTCCCTCACGCACCCGCTTGCTCTCCATCCTCTCCTCTCCTCTCCTTCCTTCCTTCCTTCCGCCGCCGCCTCCTCCTGCTATCCCTCCTCTCCTTCTCCTTCCGCGACGGGTGGAGGCTTCATGGCGGCCGGATCTGGCGATGAGCCTTGGATCCAAACCGGGGTTCAATCTCGCTGGATACATACATGCCTCCATGGATCCTGTCGCCGACTCACCGCCACAATGGCCCGGTGAAGCGGGCGGCCACCCACACGATCACGCAATTGCCGGCTGGCTACGGGGAGGCGCGGAGTTGATCCGTGGGTGGAGGTCTTTGGCGGCGGCGACGCAGCCTACGTGGTGAGAAGGAGGCACCGAGGAGGCGGCGCAGGGCCTGGGCGAGCCGAGGCAAAGCGGGCCTCCATGAGACGGCGGCCAGCGAGGCCATGCTCATGATTGAGCGGCTGCAGCAGGAGATGGCCACCGCGCATATGGAGGCCTGCTAGTTCCGCCGCTACGCCAAGGGTCGCGCCGACCACGAGCGCGAGGTCCAGGATGAGCTCGACTCGCTCTCCGACCTCGTCACCTCTTACCTCTCCCGCCTCCAGTCCCACGGGATTGACCCTGACACTTTCTCCGACGAGCATGAGCTGGATGAGGAGTGCGAGCAGGTACAGCTTGAGCAGGCCACCGCGGAGGGAGAAGGAGGCAGCGCGGGGGCTACAAGCGGAGCTGGAGACGGAGCGGGCCTCCGCGGAGACGACGGCCAGCAAGGCCATGCTCATGATTGAGCGGTTGCAGCGGGAGAAGGCAGCCACGCAGATGGAGGCCTGCCAGTTCCGCCGCTACGCCGATGATCACGCTGACCGCAAGCGTGAGGTCCAGGATGAGCTCACCTCGCTCTCCGACCTCGCCGCCTCTTACCTCTCCCGCCTCCAGTCCCACGGGATCGACCCTCACTTTCTCCGACGAGGATGAGCTGGATGGAGTGCGAGTAGGTACAGCTTGAGTAGGCCACCACAGAGGATTTCAACCGACCGACATACAACTTTGTCCAATTTCCGTTTCTTTTTTCTCCAATTTTTCCCTTCTCTGGATTTATTCTTGTGACGTCCCGAGTGTTGCTGTGTTCTGTGGCGCTGATTCAAGTGCATTTTATGTATACTCAAGTAGAGTTTGAATGGTGAATTAGAAGAACAGAGTGAGTGAGAGATGTTCTTGTTAGTTTTTTTTTGTGTTTGTCGGGTGCGACGAGAACGGGGCTGTGCCGACTGAGGGCAAGAGGGTAATTCTGCATGCCATGTCACAGGAAAACGAGCATATAAGAATAAAATAATGCAAAGTGGGCAAAAACTGAAGAAATAGACTAAGGAGGGGACAAAAAATGTATTAGGTCGGGAATGGGTGTAAATTCTGAAAATGGATCTAAAGGGAGGGCAAATAATGAATTCCCCCCAAATAGAAGGGGGAAAGGGGATAGATAGCACTGGGGTAGCACGGGGATTAGGATCCTTGTGGCCAGTGTCGAGATCCGCGTCACCGGCAGCATACTGGACGGTGGCGACTTGGACGAGGTAGAGAGCAGTGAGAAGGAGACTAGAAGCAGAACAAGGAGTGTTGTGTGCCTGCGAGGCGGAAGGAAATCCTCCGGGGGACAGAGGCCCTCCCCCAGGCCACTTGATCAGGGGGTGAAATGAACGGGTGGATGAAGAGGCCTCTCCCCTAGGGTGACTTAGAATGGAAAGCAAATTCTCTGAGGGAGGGCTTTACTAGCCCTTGGATCACAGGGGTGAAATGAATGGTGGATGCCTCCCCCAGACCCTCCCTCACTGAATTTTTTTTTCTCTTAGAATGTAATGACCTGTCCAGTGGGGCCTCTCCATTAGGATAGTGGTCTCCAGGCCAAATGGGGCGAGCAGCTGAGTGGTTAGGCTATGCATAATGCAGTATTGCAGCCACATTGAGTTAAGCTTGCAGTACTACAGCCACATTGAGTTAAGCTTGCAGTGCTAGTCCGGCTTAGACAGAGCATTACTATAATGTGAAACTTTAGGAAGTTTAACTCATTCATGATCTAATTAGTACTAGTACATCACATTTTCTATTTGACCGTACAGCTGACCACAATGTTACGTGATCCGGTTTATTTTAAACTAGAAACCCGCACGCGCCATTGGCGCGCAAAGTTGAAAATGTGCGATTGTAATCAGGACAAAGCAATTGTCGGAGATAGACCGTATGCAACATCAGAAACTATAATAGATGAATAAGAACCTTATAAAGAGTTGAAAATGTGTGATTGTGATCAGGACAAAAATTGTCGGAGATAGACCGTATGCAACATCAGAAACCGTAATAGATGAACAAGAACCTTATAAAAGGATATAGAGCAGCTGCGTAGCAGGGGATTCAAATATTTGCACCACTGGAGAACACTAAATAAATAAAAACATATTAAGAATTGCACGAAATGAAATACAAGATTAAGAACATAATTTTCCATGTTCAGCTATGTATGGTCGAACTTGAAATTTATCTTTTGTTCCTAAAGACACATGTGAAGACATAAAGTGCCAACTCTCTATAATTAATAAGCCTTCTGTTGTTTGTCTGACAGGATAGGATATGTACAGTAAAGTTTGGAAACAAAATGTAAACCGGAAGCTCATACTCCCATGTCACTTGACATGTTGGAAACTTTCAC
Organism: Phyllostachys edulis; assembly: GCA_036346405.1. NCBI lineage: Eukaryota > Viridiplantae > Streptophyta > Magnoliopsida > Poales > Poaceae > Phyllostachys > Phyllostachys edulis. Next base: position 20,580,716 of record CM070562.1, on the reverse strand, counting down.
TGATGTATGGACGCTTCTCGGCTATGGAAGTGCTAAATAAATATTTTCTTGTAGCTCCATGTTATGAGCGGCTAATGGCCTTGTAGAGATCTCAGGAGACGGACCAAAGACATCACTCCCGGTGGGCTCCTTGCTCTTGACTTCAGAAAGCTGCCTATTGATTTTAGCTTTAGCATTACTCTTCAGTGTACCACTAAGCTGCTCGCTATTTAGCCACCTTAGGCAATGAGGATGGCTTCTTTGGAGAAACACTTCCATCAACACTAAATGAGATCTTACTTATTCCAGTTACAGTTTGCTGTCATGAAAAGGTTCATCAGTGAATTATATTGTTAAGCTTTGGATTAATCACCTAAAATAAAAAATAAAAAAACTTGAGAGACGTTAAGGGTTACAAACATAAACAATGAAAATATTCTTGCAAATATGCTTCTTTTCAAGTCTCAAACCAAATAGCAGTTTTTCTTAATAGAAAACGTATGAGGTGTGTATTAACTCTAAACTATGTCCATCAACACGTACTATAATATTAATACCACCAAATGCCACCACAATAATACTAATACCACCAAAAGCCACAACACTAATACCAAGTGGAGGAAGACATACTCAATAAAAAGCAGGGACCGTGACATGTTTATAAATAGGAAAAGCACCTGATACATCTTCACAGAAGTTTTGTTAGCAAGATTTTAAGCCTCTAAATCACCATTTTCATTAGTTTCAGCAAATATCCCACTCCCAGTCATTTCGTTCAACTTTGAGCCTAAGCAAAATTTCCTTTCACTATAATAGATAACAAGGTTAGAGTTCAATGTATTCTATCTTAAAATAAATATGGAGATGAAAAATATAGTGATGAGAAATGGTTATGGTGTAATATGGTAGGTAGGCCTTCTCTGAAATAAACAGGGAGTGAACAGAGGAACCCTTACCCATACTAAAGTAATTCCAAAATCCTCCTCGGAATGTCACTCCTGAACAAACTTTAAAAACGATTAAACTCACAACATATTCAGATTCCAGTCTTTACATGTCACTCCAAAGTGATGATCCATGGAAACTTTTACTTTAGTAATCAAAATAATTGGCTACAAACAGTAGCAACAAAAAGATATGTCTTACCACATTGAGGGAGTCACAACTTGATACACGATGGAAAGCGTGCAATGAATGAGGCAGCTCCAAGGGAACAATAGGATCACATGGACCTTCCTGTGGAGCTTGTATTCTCATGATGATATGCCAACTAAAACAGAAAAATGGGAGGACACATTTTAGTCATGCTTTAAACTGAGTGGAACAACAATTGGAAAAGACCAAACAATACTTCATTAAAATGAGATATATGACCAAACTATTGTGCTGACTTGTACACTTTAATAAGAATAGAGAGGACGGATATAACTTCTTTCCATTCAGAAGCATGATATAGACAAAAACAAAGCTAACATTATATTTCTATGTGAGACAATACCTATCAATGTTCATTTCTCTTGCTTTTTTAACTTACCTGAGGAACGATTTCACCGCCTCTTGGTTAGTAGAAGGATTCTTCTTTCCCTGCGGTCAAGTTGAAATTGTTATGAAAACTTAATTCCTTGGTCAATTAAGAAGCAAGGTACACAAAATCATGTCTTGCACAGTATGCAGAACAGCTAAAAATAACATGACCAAGGACACGGTTAAATTACATAAAAACAAAACATCATAATAGCAAGTTATTTCCAAATTCCAAAATCTTCTAAACCAAAATGAAAAGTTATGTTCCTTTACTAAATAAATTATAAACACTAAAGAATAGAATTAATCAAACTAAATGTAAGCACATCATTTCATTTTCTGTTAGAATGAAATGATGTGCTTACAAGTAATACAAATCCAGAGCAGCATCCAGTGGCATTTGAAGCACCGGTTGCCCATCGGACCATAGTTTCTTCAACTGCATGTATAATAGAAAATGAAATGATGTGCTTACATTTAGTTTGGTAATTCATATTTAATAACCTAAGGTCTTTCTTGTGTTGTTTTCTTACAGACAAAATTTGATTTCTATCACATGTAATGACCTTATGCCTCTTAAGTCTTAATAGTTTGGTGTTGCCAAGATACATGAGTCTTAATAGTTTGGTATTGCCAAGATACATGAATTTCAATTATCAATTTCCTTTTGTTTGTGGAATCATTTCGAAGATTCACAATGGAAACTGATAATTGGAATATGACAGTTTTTATAACTGAACTGGAAGCTGTATACTGAAATAACTAAGCTTTTGTGTTATTTATGTTCAGTTGTTTTAGTTTGATCCTTTTTTCCATATGTTGTGTGGTACTGCCTATATATACTTTTATGTGGCGAGAACTACTTTAGCCATTCAAATTGGCCTGCCTAAAAAACCACAGCTAATAAAGAAGCTAAAGATATGAAAGCACACATTGCAATTGAGATATGCAAAAGATCAACAGGCCATGTAAGCAAAAATAAACGAAGCTTACCAGCAGAGTGTTGAAATGTGAAAATCTTTTCAACAAACCCCTGAGGAGACAACACTTCATGGAGCGCATCGATCGTTATAGGATATGTCATGTTGTGAATGAATACCAAGAGGATCCTATTGGGCTGAGATTCTTGAAAGAATGAAATGCAGCATGAAGAAAAAAGTACAGTGGAAATGCGGCGTACCATGATAGAGATAATTTGCATAATTCAATCCACAGCAGCGCGAACACAACACGGACCTGATCAGTCTCTTGCCCTGAGAAGTCTAGTCATTTCTAGTCAGTTCCTGTTGTGAAGAAAAATAGAGGTAAAACATTGGGAAGGAGATGAAAGGGAGCAGAGCATAGGGACCGTGACATCGACGGCGAGGGAGGCTGTGGATGGGAGGCCTCGTCGAAGAAGGAGGTGGAAGGGGGATATGGTGGGCGGTGTGGGCTTGACGGCAGTGGCAGGAGGGATGTGATTCATTGTCTGAGTCGGATTCACTGGATGAGGAGGAGGAAGGGAGGGAGGCCACTGGCGGTCGGCGTAGGTGAAGGGGTCGAACTTGTGGCGGTGGAGCTCGTGGTGACATGAGCGGAGGACATTGGCGACGTCCTCGGCGGAGGAGCCCCAAGGATGGCAAGGCTGGATCTGAGGGGGCGGAGGTACAACTCGATAGCGCCGAGGGAGAAGGAGGAAGATGAGGACAAGGAAGCAAGGGAGGATACCGGCGGTCGGCGCAGGCGAAGGGGCTAAGTTTGTGGCTGTGGAGATCGCGGTGGCACGTGCGGATTGCGGAGGACAATGGCCACTAGCGGTCGGCGTAGGTGAAGGGGTCGAGCTTGTGGCGATGGAGCTCGTGGTGACACGAGCGGAGGACATTGGCGACATCCTCGGCGGAGGAGCACCAGGGATGGCGAGGCTGGATCTGAGGGGGCGGAGGTACAACTCGATAGCGCCGAGGAAGGAGGAGGAAGATGAGGACGAGGAAGCGATGGAGGATACCGGCGGTCGACGCAGGCGAAGGGGCTAAGTTTGTGGCTGTGGAGATTGCGGTGGCGCGTGCGGACTGCGGAGGACAATGGCGAGTGGCGACGCTCTCTACAGAGAACGGGAGGAGCAAGGCTGTATCTGAGGAGAGGCCGAATAATCCAGAGAGAAATCACGTGTGACAACGCGTGGTGAGCGGAGGCTGTGGAGCCTGGCAGCCAGCACGTCGGCGAAACCTCGGATCGGATCAAAGGGCGCGAACCGAGAGAAGCAGCATCCAACAGCCAGGAAAAAAAGGCGACGTGGCCTGTCTCCCTGAATCCCAATCCAGCCCCTTTTGTATAGAAGGACTAGATGCCAACCCGCGGCAAATGGTGCGGCTACGGCCACTGTAAGACTCAAAAAGGCTGGTGCTTTTTTATCTACATTTGTTGTCAGGTGCTAATCCGAAGAAACCAGACAGTCTGGTAAAATCAAAACGTACAAAAGCAAGCGGCAAAACGATAAAAACACAACATAAATAGCGACTGCGTATAAACACCGGAGTATATATATACAACAAAAGGGTAGGGTTCACATAGCAAATAGGACCTATGCTCTGTGTATGCTGGGTTTGGATAACATAGCGCGAAGATTAGACTATCAGAACGACATATTGCTGTGCTGGAAAAAGCAAGAAGTCTAGGTGGAAGGATAATATTTACATAAAGGTTTTGAAGAACAGTAGCACGAGTAGCGAAAGATAGTACTTTTTTTACATAAGCTAGATAATAATAAGCATCTGTATAGAAACTCACTCAAAGTATTCAAGGCACCATTAGCTATAGACTCAACTTTAGCATCTTTTCCATTCAAGGTTCCATTTAGGACTTGGTTATCTTCGACATATAAGTTCTCAGCCAAACAGGCCCACACAAATACATGACCTTGTTATGTGACTGGGACAATTAAAAGTGAAATCAGTACATTTTCTGAATGAATTCGATAGCAGGAATATATTTTTTTTTTAAATGTCCCAACATTATATAAAGCTACAAAGTATGCAACCAGCATTAGCATTCATGTTTAATAAGCATATCAAATGTCATGATACCAAAATTTGACTACTTACTTCGACTGCGTTGTCCACTAAATCTGCAAGTATCTGTCAAAATCTCCAAGGATCCCCAATAACAACTTCTGGAACATCATCACATACAAACACTGCAAGCCGCAACAATTAGGAAAATATTAGGAAAAAATGTGCTACTGGAAAGGAAATATAGGAAAGACTGAAAATTTGGCATTTGTGGAACCAAATTATCTCCTGGTTGCTCAGCCACAAATAAGGGATGAAAGCAGTCCATATCCATTATGACTATGAGGGCATAGAAACCATCTTTCGTACTTTATAAATGTACAATAAGCTACCTCAGTGCACTTCTTTCTTGCCTTTGAAGAAAACAAAGAGATAACATCGTCCATGAGAGAACGCAAGTCGAAAGGCACTGCCTCAAGTTCCAACTTTCCAGATTCAATCTTTGGTCGATGAAGGACATCATCTATCAATGCTATCAATGCTCTGCCACACATCTGAGTAGTCTGAGCATAATCCTAGTGACATTTAACAGACACATCTGCACTAAAAGGTAAACTCACACTACTGTTGCTCTTGTAATACCCTCTGAGGCTGCTCAAATGTAATTGCCCTCCATCCATAGTTCTCGTTTTTCGTTGAAAAGAAGCAAACAAAGCACATCGCAGCATTCCCTTCCAAAAGAATAATGATCGACATAATAATATGGCCACATACCTCGATAGGTACATAGAAATTTTCTTCAACTAGCTTCTACCTGAATTTCTCCATCTTTTTCGGCAGGCACAACTCCATCACCTAAAAATTTCCAAGTATAATTAACAACCAACACCAATCACCTCGGTCTCACACAAATTAGTCTCTTTGTTCTAATAATGGATGCTGACCTCTACTCTCTAGACCCCAGGGGACTATATCTCATTCTATTAGACGCCACCTCATTTCCTGCATCTCTTTTTTAAAAAATCTAGGAAACACTGATACAAAATGACCTTAACTCAAGGCACTACCAAACTGTTTCGTTTTTCAAGGAAAATGGAAGTATCAATTACTTATTATCCCCTTGCTGGCAGCCCTTGTTAACAGAACCGCGGCGATCTCTTGAAAAAATGCAGTGATCTATAACTAATACATCAACAGATAATTTAAAATTGATTTTAAAGGATATGAACAACTAATGGCTGAATCGGAGACCGGTCCGCAAATAGAAATATTGAAAACATAATGATAAACTTAATGTAAAATAAGCTGACATGAAAGGCATGAACTTTACATGGCCTTGTAACATATAGACACAATGTTGGCAGCCAGTGTGGCAATAACCTTAGCAGCCTCAACACCTGGAATCTACATCAATAATCTAACAACACGAAATATTACGAACCACAACTCCATTACCTGGAAATTTTCAAGTAGAACTAACAATCAACACCAACCACTTCGGTCTTACACACTATCTTTGTTCTAATCAAGGATCCTAGCCTCCCTAGACCCCAGGGGAGCATATCCCATTTTCTTAGATAGCATCTCATCTCGTATATTTTTTTCTAACAAAATTTAAGAAACACTGAGACAATACGGCCTTAACTGTCGTTACTGCCTAATTGTTTCATTTTTGAAGACAAACGGAAGCACCAGTTATTTACTATTCCCTTGTTACCGGTACTGCAGTGATCCTTTATAAAAACAATCCAATAAATCTCTAACTAATACATTAGGTGCTAACAAAAAAACACAAAGGATATGAACAACTAATGGCCGAATTGGAGACCGATTCATGAATAGATGAATGGAAGCTCACATGAAAGTCATGAATTTTAAATGTTACAGGTGCATAGGAGCTAAGATGAGAGTAATGATGTATTAAACGGTGAACGTAACTAACAAAGGTTGCAACAGAGAACCGTAATGGAGTATAGTGAGCACAGCAATGCTAAAGGGAAGAGAAAAATTGAACCATCTCCAACGGCGGCTGCACTGCTAAAGACAGCACTAAAGAGAAATTAGGAAGACTGATGTATGCAGGTATATTGCGGATGACTAACAATAGCAGTAAGTTATATGCATAAGGTGATTGCAAACAATAGTAGTATAGTCTAGATCACTGTTTTAGTATCTTAGTCAAGGGATAAGGCCGCAGTACGTAAAATTTCAGCAATGCTAAAGGGAAGGGAAAAACAGAAACACCTCCAACGGTGGCGGTGCTGTTACAGATAGCACTAAAGAGAAATTAGCAAGATTGATGTATGCAGGTATATTGCGGATGACTAACAATAGCAGTAAGCTATATGCATAAGGTGACTGCAAACAATAGTAGTATGGTCTAGACTGTTGTTGTAGTATCTTAGCCAAGGGATAAGGCTGTAGTACGTAAAAGAAATTTTAGGCTAAAGCATGTATGCAGGTGTACATACGGCCGAGGCAATAGACGGAACCCAAAAAAAGAAAGATGTAACAAAAAACCAATATATCAAACGCAAGCAACGGAGGATGATGGATGCTGAACTGTAGAGGCTATGCGAACATTCTTGAAGCAGCATTAATGGTGACCGTTTTATGAAAGTTACTAGTAAATAGAATCTATAAATAATGATATGCATGCTTATGTTGCAAGCTACGAAAAGTATTAGTTAGCTAGATGCCCAATTCGATCTCAAATCACTGTGTTATTGTAGAACTTAGAGAACCAAAGAAATAAAGTATCTTTAGAGGGTAACTCTGTAGTGGTGTAAACTGTATAAAACAGATACGGTGCCTAGAAAGGTAAGAAACATGGTATGAAATGGACAATGAGCCTTATTATTTACAGCGAATAGCTAATAGAAATAGCAAGGCTTCTGTTCAAAGTGATCAATAACCAGTGCAATATAGTACAGTTAAATAAGCTCTCTTTTTCGATGGGTGATAGGATAGCAATACGTAATTAAAAAACTGGATGCAAATGACTACAGAGGCATATCTATGAAAAGGCAACAGGTGCGGTGCTGAAACATCCTTAAACACTAAAGACTGTGTTTGTATAGTATATAGAAGCATAGCAGTAAAGTAAACCTGTAGGGGAATACTGCAGTTTTTTCTACCAAAATGCAGCAGGTGTATTCTAAAACACATGATGAAGTTTTGTAATATAAAGACTAAAACATAACAAATCGTAGGTTACCGTAACCGTCGCTAACTGTTGCGATGGGTGGGGCGTTAACTCAGCCATCTATAGGGACACATGTGTAGCAAATGATGTCCCTATCTCAGTATCGGTGAGGAAACCGCTGGGTGGGGTGTTAACTCAGTCATCTCTGGGGACCCATATGTAGCAGATGATGTCCCTAGCTCAGTATCGGTAAGGAAACCGCGGCAAAACATAATTGTCCATGGTTTATATGTGTACTGATGTAAAGCAAAACCAAATTCCCATCAGAATCACATAGCAACCTCTCTAGTGGTGGAAATGCTTTTGCTGTCAAAGTCACGCAGTAGTCATCAGCCTAATCCACTAAAAAATTTATAAAAACAATGAATATGAAATTTGATAATAAACCATGGAAAATACATTCATGCAGATTTGCAAGATCTATTGGAGTTTCACTCAGCAAGACAGCATGCAAATTCTGTAGAAAAACATACCCTTCAATTTGGATTCTTACTTTTCCTGTAGAGGCCCGGTATCCTGAATAATCATAGTTGCAAAAGAAAACCTAGTTAACATCTTTAGGCACATGTAATATACAGTGTGTTGGTTACATTCATGAAAGGAAAAATGGCAGGATATTAATTCAACATAATTGGCCATGGTTTATATGTGTATTGATGTAAAGAAAAACCACAACTCCATCAGATTCAGATAGCAACCTCTCTGGTGGTGGAAATGCTTTTGCTGTCAAAGTCAAGCAGTAGTCATCAGCCTGATCCACCAAAAAAATTATGAAAACACTGAATATGAAATTTGATAATAACCCATTGAAAATATATTCATGCAAATGAAGGCGAATCTTGGACAGGGGACCCGAGCATGGGGACGGGAGACGCGGTAAACACGGAGAAGGCGCGACATGACAAATGAAGACGGTCCAGAGGAAGAAAGAAGCACCTAGAATTAGTATGCAAGGCGCTATCTACATGACAATGTTGTAGATCATCTAGGAAGAGCAAGCAACCGCGCTGAACAACAGCGGGTGAAAAATGTAACCCAAAATTGACAGTTCTGTGTAGCAGCAAGGAACCCGTAAGAACGTCTCTGACTAGGAACGATGGCCCAGAACCCAATCGGCTCTAAATCCAAGCAGCGCAAGGGAGGGGGTGGAGGGTGGTGGGAGGAGGAACAGGGAGGGCGGGAGGGATCTGAAGCGACGGGGGAAGGAGACTAATGGGGCGGTGGGGAAGGAGCCCGAGAGGGCGGAAGGGAGGTAGCAGGCCAAAACCCAAACGGCGCAGGGGGTGAGGAAGAATGAGTGGGTGAGGGATCGACAGCGACGGGGGAGAGAGACCAAGGGGGCATTAGGGGAGGAAGAGCAAGGGACGACGCCGACGCGACGCGACTGGGGAGGGTGGGAAGGAGCGGCGGCGACGGGGGCAGGAGCTCGAGGGGGCGGCAGGGAGGAAGAGAGAAGGCGTAGCTGAGAGAGGCTCTGGAGGAAGGGGACAGAAGGCAGCGGGGCAAGCAGCGAAGCGAGGAGGCGACGGGGGAGGGGGACCAAGGGGGCGTCGGGGGAGGAAGGGCGAGGGACGACGCCGACGCGGCGCGACTGGGGAAGGAGACCGAGGGGGCAGGAGGGAAGGAGCCCAAGGGAGCGGCGGGGGAGGAAGAGAGAAGAAGCACGCGAGCGCACGTGAGAGAGCAGAGAGGGCGAAGAAGAGACTGCGGCGGTGCAGAAGGGGATAAGGGAGAAGGACCGGGCACGCGCGAGCGAGAAGCAAGGCATGTGCAGGTGTGACGCGCAAGCAATCCGATGGGCCAAGACCGGCCAGACACGATCCAACGGCGATGCAACGCGCAAAGAGCAAGCCGAATCGAACGACCATGAAACATCGAAAAACGCATTAGGCGTCTGGAGTTTTTCTGATGACGTAGATGGCGCGGTTGGACGCCCTTTCTTCTAGGAATGTATAAGGGTTAATTTAGATTCGACTAAGTATCGATATATGTACCGAATTGCAGGAAACAAACAAGAACCCGAGAAAGAACCTTCGCAGACCACAACCGAGCCCAAACTCAACTTCGGATACTCGGGCAAGCGAATATCACCATATGCATAAAATGAATTTCAGAACAAAATATGCAAAAAGTGTGAATACCGATGATGTCTATACTAGTAGGCTCAGTTGATGGAGCAGCTGATCTACAATTAATTACTAGGTGGGTGGAGGGTGCCCAAGCTGGGATAACAACGGTTGTTGGGGCTCTCTACATATGGATATAATAGAAGACTAAATCCCACTCTCACTTGTGTTAGTGTGTCGTACAACATCGTACCGACAATGAACTCGTCTAAAGGTGGGTTGAGCTAAGTATCCTATGAAGTTGTTATACACTCCACATGGGTATGTAGTACTAGGAAAGTGAGTATTGCCTGATAGGTGCTAACTCATGGTAATGTCGAACGATGGCATTATCGGCTCAAGTGGGCGTGTCTATATTTAGCACAGGTTGGTGGTAGGTAATAGAAGCATGTCACAATGGCTATGGAACACCTAGCCGTGTGGTGGTATAATATACGGATATGGGAAAACACTATGTACTCTGACAAGCTTCGCATCTAAGGAATTGCGAAAGAACCGGGAGCTTATAAAAAAAACAGAGTATCTATGGGTAAAATGATAAAGCTTGCACAGTGCTAAACTAAACTGTGATTCTCATCAATCTCCTGGACTGGAACCTACAGGGGCCTATTGGTGACTCTTGTCTCGCGATACGAGTGATTAATAGTTTTATAAATTAAATTGGACATTTCCCCACAATAACGATATTTTACAATTTGAAGAATTGAGATAGGATCAATGATTTTGGGAAACTCAGCAACTACTCATTGTGAAGTTGACCAGTGATATCTTTTTTGGGGAAAATAATACCTGGGACTCCAGGGTTGTTGATTTTCTCGCGGGGATTATGCTTGCAACAAGAGAGTTTTGTTTCGTCACTTGTCTTTTAGAATCAATTCGATTTCTACTAAAAATTCTCGCGTTTCAAAAGAGCTAAATTTGAGTTTTTTTTGTGAAAGAGAGATGAATTTGAGCTGAAATAACCTTGGACCTACAAATCCCGATTGCAGAACTGAGCAAGTACTTTTTTTAGGGAAACTCAACAACTACTACTAAACCTTGATGCATTATTTATACTAATATAAAAAGCATGAGTTATTTCTTTGCAAAATTCATCCAACTTTGTATCCCAAATGATTCAAGACTGTCCGATCAAGTGAATCTAACGGCTAATATCCATAGATGGTCCCGCCATCCTACCATCTTGGCCCTACATTCGCCACATCCAACGGCCAGATTGCAAGTTGGTCCTACTAATCCCGTAATTACGTCAATAATGGTAATTTGCCCTCATTACCTGCCATTAGTGGAGGACCCAAGATCAAATTTTAGGTACGGCGGATTCAACAATGTGGACCAAAAGGTATTACCCCAAAAGCGAAGAAATCCATACACAAACTATATTGCAATCACACTAATAAGATTATATGACACTAAATTGATCAACAACTACTAGTACTGTGCCCCGAGAGCCAGACAGCTGAAGCAAAGCAGCTTGATCTGCTCCATTTCGTCGAGCATTTGGTGGGTAGCACAATGTCAATGTTGAATGCTGCCAAGTTATTTCAAGCTTCTTACGGGAAATAAATTAGCAAATTTGCATATATCATATGGAGATTTTACAACTAACGCAAAGTACGAATACATTATGTACCCTTCAGTGTTACTGCTCTTCACCCAGTCCCCCACTACTGGCCTCCTGCCATGCGCGGCTAGGCCTCAACGTCTCGCACACTCAGGTGTGGCGGGCCGACCACCATGGTCCCAGTCTCCCACTGCTGGCCTCCTGCCATGTGTGGCTTGGTCTCAACGCCTGGCACCACCACGCTGCGCCCAGCCGCACAGGCCACCTCCTCACCTTATCGCTCCGCCACACGTGCGATTGCCCGCTTGACGATGCCGTCGGCCATCCCAAGCCCCCACCGTCGCGGTGCCGAGCCGCCCCGCCTCCTAGGATTAGGGATGTGCACTTGCGCAGGTGCTGACCGCCCCAAGCCTCGTTCGATTCCTAATGTTTCAGAGCATCACGTGGTGGGCTAGACTCAAGTCTCACGATCACGGATGGGAAACTAGGCCTCGGCCCAACAACTACAAGTCAGCTCGGTGGCGACAAGCTGGAGCGCAGGCATGCTGGCATAGTGGCACTCAGCAGAGAGGTTCGACGTCTCAAGCGACGGGCAAGGGCACTGCCTACTGGCGCTCAGCAGAGAAGGTTCTCGGCCGATAGTAGCTCTGGCGGACGCTAGAGCTCGCCAGAATGCCGAGTCCGCCCCTGCCTGCCATAAACCTCCTAATCAATGCCTTCCAAAATACGGAGCCCCTATCCACATCTCCTTGCCTCCTTCCAAGATACATTTCAAATTTTATATGTGTGTGTATATAGGATTAATACTTTCTACTCTCGGGAGTAGTTACCCCCATCTCTGATATACCACCTAAAAGAACTTGACATACTCCTTTATCACTTTGGGTATACTCATATACTAATTATAATATACTCCAATGCGAACCACATGAAAAATTTGCAAGAGAGTCCATAGTTTTTGGCATATTTTGTAAATACCTTCGTATTCACATATAAAAAGGAGTAGAACTAAAAAATTGTACATATCACCCCTCAAAATTGGGGTGTGTGTGTGTGACGCCTTTTTCTACTCTAGGAGCAGTTACTCCTTATTCCGTATCTCATAATGTATGGAGTATCTTGCGCAACCAAGAGTATGTATGTGTAGTATACAAGTATATAAGACCACCTAGGTGGTATTTACACATTTTCAGGGGTGGTATGTATAATTTTTTTAGACATTCTCCTTTTTATGTGCGAATATGAAGGTATTTACAAAATATGCTAAAAACTATGAACTCTCTCGCAAATTTTTCATGTGGTTCATATTAGATTTTCTTATAATTAGTATATGAGTATACCCAAAGTGATAAAGGAGTATGACAAGTTCTTTTAGATGGTATATCAGATGTGGGAGTAACTACACCCGGTAGTAGAAGGTACTAATCACACACACACACACACACACACACATATATATATATATATATATATATATATATATATATATATATATATATATATAAAGCTATGAAACTAATCAGCTTTAATACAACTGTTTTTTTTCCTTTTTTAGACGTGAATTTCACGTGCATGCTAACTAAGTAATACAAAGCCGAAGAGTTGGAGACCGGTGAAATAGCTTTGGGCCTTCAATTCTTTGCGAAACAAGGCTTTCTTTCCTGTCCATTTCATCCCTGGGAGCGCGTAGACAGTAACTCACGGGAGGTGATACACTGATATCCGTAGAATGTAGTTAGGGGCATCGCAAGGCCATCTAATGTTGAAGTGTGTATCTTCACGCATCTTTTGAGGCCGTAACAAGCCACACCATTCCGAACGCACTGGGCCCAGCCCATCCTAAATATCAAAACCAAAAGTGACCAAGACCACACAAACCACGGCGCACGAGCAGGACCGCACGCGGCAAACTCACCTGCCGCTGCCAGGGCCAGGGCCAGCGCACGACACTGGCAGCCGGGGACCACCACACCAGACGAAACCAACGGCGACTGGCGTAGTTACTACCGGAGCACCAGTAGGCCATCATTACCCCCAACCATGCCATACCCACGAGTAAAAACACACTGTCCATTGGCACATGAAACCGACCCGGGAAACGTACGCTACCTTCGGTCCGCCGCTCGTCCGCCACCGCCACCGCCACGCCACGCCATGCCGCGCCGCTGCAGATCGCAGGCACGGCACACACAGGGCTCTGCGGCCGCGGCAGGGGATTCACGTGGAACAGCGTGGACGGCCTGTGCCGTTCTGTGCCCGCTCGGCCGGTTGGCCCGCCCGGCCCCGCCCGACGCTCCACTGCAGTCGCCCAGTCGTGGCTTGTTGCCGCGCGCAGGGGCAGGCGCCAGGCGGAGCTCAATAAAGCGCGCGGCCTCAGGCCACCACTAATAACGTGTCCCATCGCACGTACGCCCAGCTAAACCTCGTAATATTCCACCTCGGGGGCGGGCAGGGGCAGTCCATCGTGAGAAGGGGATCAGGGGAAGCAGATGAGGCAGGGGCGCAGGGCTGGGTGCCGTTTGGGAGTGGAGGAATGAACGTGCCGACTGCCGAAGCCTTCGCTGGTTAGTTACTTCACTCATTGAAGTTGCGGCTGGGAAGATGCAGTAGGAGTAGTAATTAACAACGCTGTTTCGGATGGTTCTATTCAAGAATGCATCCTAGGAGGAGAGCTATATAAAACGGCTTGTGCGTGTCTCTTTCATTTCGATTTGCAAATTGCAGTAGTGGCGATGGCTACTCAATACTGATGCGGAAGCAGTACACGTACGGACTTCTCGTTTTTTATGTGTTTCCATTGATTACTTGACAGTACTCAACACTGTTCGCGTGCATAGTTAAAGGGCTCTACTAGCGCAGTACACTCGTGGTTTTTCTTTCGAGGGCGATGCAGTACACTCAGTGAATACTGGCGGCCCAAAATATACTACTTCAGCTTTGTACTCCTCGGTAGACAATAGGATTTCAATTTCAAATCGGAGGGGAAATAAATTGAAAATATGAAGTAAAAAATATGAATTGAGCGCGGGTACAATTCTGCGCTGGTGATTGGGCGTTGAGGCCCACGGCCCACGTGAAACCGCCACGCGTACCGCGAGGGGGCAGCGCTGCCTGCAGTGCATCCTGACTGCTGCTGCGGCTGCCGGCCTGACTAGCGCACGTCAGCGAGCCGTTTTCGGCCGTGGAGGTGCGTGCGAGCCGGGCCCACGGTCGTGGAGGTGCCTGCGAGCCACGGGCCACGGTACACTTTAACGTTGGTTTCTACGTTCACAAAAACGAAGGTCACCAGTAGCGAAACTATCAAGATTCGAGATCGTTAGGGTCATATGACTTCGGTCATTCCACTTGGATAAAGAGGGAAAAAATGGAATTTTTCCTTATTTTTCTACGGAAGCAAGATTTTTTTTTATTTTCCTGTAGAAAAACATGTCCTGGAGACACATTATATCTCACTCTAGCGGTCTCGCCCATTCCAAATATCAGGAACAGTTGTTTCTTCCACACAAAAAAATCAGAGAACAAACACTTCTAGTATATCCGTCAACTGTTACTCTGTCAAGCTTCGGCGCACGCTGCAAATTCGATGCAATACGTGACAATAATTAAAAATGGAACTCTCCTGTGTCGCAGACGAGCAGTGGCGTAGCAGCAGACTACTACTGCTAGTAGCAGTAACCCAAGCCAACAGCAGAGAACTCCAATAGAGGAACGAAGAACTTTTTTTTATTAATTAATCCTCTTTTAATTTTTATTTTAAAGTTAACCTTCGACGCACTTTATTTCCAATTCTGACCTTTTTGGTCATACCATCATTGTAGCGTGATAAAACAACGCCGACGCTAGAATAAATCCATTAAATAAGCGCTTTTATTCTGTGGCTAATCGTGGCGTGGCCCAACACAACACTATCACGCCTTCTGACGCGGCGTGGCAGATTATTTTGTCGCGTCGCGGGTAATGCGTGGTAAAACGGTTAAAATTGAAAATAAAGTACGTTGGAGGTTAACTTTAAAATAAAAATTAAAAAATATTAATTAATAAAAAAAAATCAGGAACGGAGGATCGGAGGAAGCAATGATTTGGCTTTGCCGGTTTCGAATCGAGCAGCAGCGTGGCAATCCCGTGGTTCCACTCAACACCGTGGTGCCGTTCCGTGGGCCACACCGCCATCAGTGGGCCCCACGGGCGACGATGCGTGCGGGGAGAAAGAGGAGGCGTCGGTCACGTGCGGTGCGGCCCGCGGTACGGGCGTAGCTGACCTCCTGCCCCCCTCGCGCCCGCCCGCCCGCTTCACTGCGTCGTGGGCCCAAACGGTCCCCGCGCCCGCCCGTCGTACTGCTCGACTTATGTGTGTACCCAGGACGCGGACGTGTCAGTGGTGCTTGTCGCGGTTGGTGATGCGGCGAGTTGCGTGAGGATACACGGGGTGGGTGTGGGCCAGAGGGTGGCGTCGTTTCCGTCGCGGTTGCGTCTTTGTCAAAGGCCTCGTTCTGCTCCATTTATTCTCGCCTTTTTCGTACCCCGACTCGCGATGCGCCATATCTCGAGCACCGTCACTCTCGCTTGGCCTTGGGCAGACGGGCTTTGGTGCGTGCTGGAGGATGCTGCAATCAATCTGGAGTTGGTTCTTCCATCGGCGTGTACAAGGCACAAGCTCCATATACCGTCGCCCATAGCATGCATGTGGGGATCTTATTTCTCACCTTTTATTTCTTCACCTTAGCTTTAAAAAAGCTAATAGCGCCCGGGACGTCGATGACAACGTTCTCATCGCAAGCTCCCCCAACCGTATGATCTCCGTAACGCTGCAACCACCCGACCATTAGATTTCCATCAACCATAAAAGTTTGGGGATGAAAAAGGTTTCAACCGCCGCAACAAAAATATCCACCCCGCGGAAGAAGAAAAAAAGCAACCATTATATATACACATATAAGAAAGGAAAATGGTATGAATCTGTGAAAGACGTCTTCTCATCTCTCATATCTGGCTTAAATCGTATGATGATACCTTTTTATCAATTTAAGTATACTCCAATAATGATTATAAGATACCCCAAAGTGAGTCCTATGAAAAAATTCATTAAAGTCCACCTTTTATAGCAAAATTTGTGTATATACTTCTTTTATATATGAAAAAGGGTATATAGCAAAAATAAAGGGCTCCAATGAAAATGTTTCAATCAAGTCACATTAGAGTATCTTATAATTGGTATTTAAGTATACTGAAAATGATAAAGAAGTATAATATATCCGTTTAAGTGGTATATTGAAAGTGGGAGTATGTGTTGGAAATATGCCCTAGAGGCAATCATAGAGATGATTATATTTCATTATGTTCATAATACTAGATAATATGTTATCCTGTTCTTTGAATGAATCATTGGTTATGAAGATTGACAAGTATGTGACTCGTTGGTGAAACTCTTAATTTATATGATGTCGTTCTAAATGAATCCCTGGTCAGATGTCAATGGTCGGAACACCAGTGACTCTATCGATCAACACATGTATTGATTGATGACCATATTTCACCGGTCATGAATATAGAGATATCGAATCAATAATGTGAACATATGTTAGAGAACATGGGGTTGGATTGACCCACCTTGAGACACTATTGAGATTGTTATGATTCTATATGTCGTTAGTTGGTCTCAAGCAATGATGATGTATAATCCTTAGATCTGAGATCAGCATGGTTTTCTACATGTGTAATAGCACTCTTAGGGGTTGCCAATCGCTACTTATAACTGGGTAGTTATAAAGGTAGCTTTCGGGTATGCCATGAAACATACAGAGGAATGTGACTGGTCGGATATGGGGTTTGCCTCTCCTAACATAACAGGAGAGATGTCTCTGGGCCCCTCGTTGTGGTCGGATAAAAAAAGTGCATAGACATGCCACTAGTGGTCGAAGTGTTTGACCACGTGAAGTTATCCGACACTCGATCGAGAAAGTATTGAACAGTTCATGGATGACACAACATCTCACCTAGAGTTCAACCAGATATCGTGAGGCAAAGGGAGAATACACGAGTAGGTCGCTTAGTTCGATCAGTTACGGACTGATCGTATGGAGATACGAGCTAGTCAAACGTAATCACAGAATGGTCATAACCTAATCGTAAGGAGTTACGAATTGGTTGTGACCAAATACGAACTGGTCGTAAGTGATGAGGACTTGGTCGTAGATCATATTGCATTAACGTTTGTCCGATATAATTTGTGTGTATTCGGGAATCGTTATGTCCTACTAGGAACCGCTAACGACTCGTGGTCGGAAAGAATTTCCGAGTCACAACTGATTACGCATGAACCTAACGGGTCACACACTTAACGGGTTGGAACAAACCAGTACGGATACGATTCGTCATACGTGTTCGGATAGGATCCGTCATGAGCATTATATAAGGAGATGCATGAGGCTGTTGGGAGGGAGGTGGTGAACGTAACAGACGAGACACACGAAAGTCGCGAGTTGAGTTGTTCCACCGAAACCCTAGCCGCCATCTTCCTGAGGGCTCTGTCGTGCGACTTGGTGCTAGCACACCAGCGTACGGTTGTTCCTTCTCTGGACGTGTGGATACCGTAGAGGCGCTACTGCGATTGCTGCTGCGCTTGAGGACGATCCGCGATCTTCATAAGGAACTGCAGAGGTCGCTGGAGAAGACGATTGACCACGACCACCGCACCGACGTGCTCGACGCTAGACGATCAACTACGACCACTACATCAACGTGCTCTTCATTGGACCAGGCTGCTCCAACTCTTCTTCCGCTGTTGTACGCGTCTAGTGGTAACAATCTGTGATCATCTACTTACTTAGCTTTCTGATTTACGTGGTAGAAAATTTTGATTTGTTTCTATCGTAGCCTACCCGTATCCCAACAGTATGTACTCCCAGGAGTACGAAACGAGCGTCCTATAAGAAAATGATATAGTACTTCTGGGAGTACGTACGTCCACTTCTCGTATACCACTTAAATCATATGATAATATCTCTTTATCTATTTGAGCATACTCCAAAAATGATTATAAGATACTCCAAAGTGAGTTACATGGAAAAAATTTATTAAAGTCCACTTTTATAGCAAAATTTGTGTATATACTTCTTTTATATATGAAAAGGGTATATAACAAAAATAAAGGGCTCCAATAAAAAATTTTCAATCAAGTTACATTTGAATATCTTATAATTGGTATTTAAGTATACTGACAGTGTTAAAGAAGTATAATATATTCGGTTAAGTGGTGTACACACACACACACACATACATATATATAGCCTTTTTTTCCTACTCCCGGGAGTAGTTACTCCATATTCCGTATCTCACAACGTATGGAGTATCTAGCGCAACCGAGAGTATGTATGTGTAGTATATGAGTATATAAGACCACCTAGGTGGTATTTACACCTTTTCAGAGGTGGTATGTATAATTTTTTAGACATACTCCTTTTTATGTGTGAATATGAAGGTATTTACAAAATATGCTAAAAACTATGGTCTCTCTTGCAAATTTTTCGTGTGGTTCATATTGGAGTATCTTATAATTAGTATATGAGTATACCCGAAGTGATAAATGAGTATGTCAAGTTCTTTTAGGTAGTATATCGGAGGTGGGAGTAACTACACTTTAGAGTAGAATATATATATATATATATATATATATATATATATATATATATATATATATATATATCTTTGTGTGTGTGTGTAACATATGTATGTATGTATGTGTGTGTGTGTGTCTATATATATATATATATATATATATATATATATGGAGTCATATCTCATGCACATGGGTGCATTAGTGAACATATGGACATGGCACATTGGACGTCAACATGAAATAGATGGTCCAGATCTAGTGAGCCAAATCCCACCTCCCACTTAAATGCAGGGGTTTTTTTCGCAAAACCTCAGGCAAGTGGGTTTTCGTAGATCCGCGTTAAGTGGGAGGTGGGATTTAACTCACTGGATCTGGACCATCCATTTCGTGTTGGACGGTCCGAATGTGCCATGTCCATATGTTCGCCAATGTACCCATGCGCATGAGATATGCCCTCTATTCGGTTTGAATTGATTCAATTTAGTAAGGTTCATTGTTATGTTACCGCACATCATGGATTGTACAACAAATGTCTCACAATTTCTGAAAGCATCCAGGGCATGACTACCTCCTTCGCTCGTTGGCAGCCTATGCCGCCTCTTCCGCTCGGTGGTGTCGAGGAAGAAGCCCAGCTAGGTGAAGTGGTGGTGGACGGATCTAGACACGTCTTCTTCCACACCATCGAGACCCCGTTAGCCTTCTCTGCTCTCTAGCAACGCTAGCCTCCTCCGCTCTCTGGTGACACTGGCCGTCCCCTCCACTCGCTGGCGGTGGACACAGGCAGTTCGTATAGGGGATTTGGGGGAGACCGGGTGGGGTTTAGGGTGGTTTCATAAAATCGTATTGGAGGCGTGGGTGAAAAATGCAAAAACAGCATAAGTGAGAGATGGGAGCGCCCCGGTTTCATCTCACCCGTTGATTTCGGATCGGATGGCCACGATCGCGTTTGTCCATATGTCCACAAAATGGGTCTTGTGCACCTGATATTTCTCATATATATGTATATGTGTGTGTATGTGTATGTATGTGTATGTGTGTGTATGTGTATGTATGTATATCTATCTATATATGTATGTATGTGTGTGTGTATTACAAATGTATATGTATGTATATGTGTGTGTGTGTGTATATATGAATGTATGTATATATGTATGTATGTACACACGCACATATATATGTATATATGTGTGTGTATATATAGCGAGGAAGGGGGAAGTACCGACCGCATGCCGAAAATGCATTTATCCTTTGAATTACTCATTGAATGGAATTTCGCATAGCTAAGCCCTTTCTTACCCTATCTTTGGACTCATATTTTGTTCGTACACAATCAACGAAGCCCCCTTGACATATGTTGCAACGTCTTCCAATAGCATGCTCTTACTTCATCTTTCCCTTAATAAGTCATCAAATTTGGAGCTTTTCGATCCCAGTTGCTATGGGGAACATAGGCAGAAATATAACACACACACACACACACACACACACACTATTCTGTAGCCGAGGCCAATAGTTATTCTACGTCTAGTCAACCCACTATTCAATAGTTATTCTACGCCTAAGCAGCCCTCCGCGCACAATCCAGGCTAGGTGTGACGCGCGCATGTGCAATCCATATGGTCGGGCCACCAACTGCAGAGTCGGCCCATAAACGTTTGCGCCCGCAAGGGTCTTGATTCGACGGTAAATATCAAGTGTTGTAACAGTAATACGTGTATCCCTTTTACTGCATGTTTCGGGGGAACACATTTTTTTCTGAGCTCCTACGTCAGTTAATAAAACTTAACGGCGTACACAGTAGTCAACTTCCATTTTTTATCACATCAGATCACGCAGTAAACAGTTTCACCATAGATAGCAAATACAGATTCAACCGGGTTTTTTGATTTTTGTATTTATATATGGCCAAACAGCGTGGCCAATCGCTTCTTACAAAGATTAAAAAAAATAGAAACCTAAGTAATCAAAGTTTTTCTAGTGGTGTGGGTAGCCTGCTATCTCCATCTTCAAAACTTTGTAGACGACATCGTTGGCATCGGACAGTTCGGGATCAGCGAATGAAGGCCGAACTGCGTCCACCCACTGACGCGCCCGTTTGAGTGTTGCCCAAAGACGCTCCGACTGAAGAATCAAGTCAAATTGTGTCCATAGGCTCTCTTCCCTTACTTAAGGGGTCTCGATAAGGTAAACTCGGTTGCCCGCCGCCTCGATGAAGAAGTCGAAGCGATGGTAATCCTCTAGGAGATGTGCAGCGTCGTTCTAGAGGACCACATTGATGACGACGTTAGCTTGCCGGAAGCTGGAGACAATACGGAAGACGTAGTGGAGGAGAACGTCCAGACGGTGGAACGTCGCCGACACATGCCTCGGCATAACGTTCGACGGAGGAGGTAGGACACTATTATTACAGTGCCTCTCCGCAGCATCCACCAGCGCATGGCCAAAGAAGTGATCATCCAAAATGGCCAGGTAGGCCATCAACGCAGACGTCAGGAGAGAATAGTGGGGAGCCATTTTTTTTAACTATTCTAGTTATTGATGGAGGGTATGAAAGAGAGTATAGCGGCGTGATAATCCATCTTCCGGTGGCGGATGATCATTCTTATAAAATAAAAAGTAACATCGGCGCGCAAGACGAAGAGACGCATCGGGAGCCGAAGCGGCATTGATACGCTGAAGGCATCGTTCGGTCGAAGCTTAATAGAACCTTCCGCTCACACGCAACGTTGACAGTAAAAACATACTCACAACTTAGTAAACCTAGTCGGCCATATAGTGATTAAGAAAACCAGATACGTAATAGTAACATTACTAGTACCATATAGTAAATGCATTAAACCATTGCAGTAAAAGTATGAGGCAGTATTTGCAATAATTGATACCAGTGTTTACTGTGTATAATTGCTTAGGTTTCTTTTCTTTTTTGAACGGGCGCAAAAGTCGCATATATTATGTGTGTGGGGGCCGCATCATCTGGGCCATTTCCCCACACTACAACAAATTGTATTTTCTCTTTTCCGCGACATGCTCAACCCTCGAAGGAACGAATAAAGCAAGGTCCACGGTGAGCTATACCTGGAATAACCTTCTTCCCTTATGACTCCTTGGTCGAAATCATCGAGGAAGCCTTGGTATTGAATGTTCCCCACACGACCATGCTACCCTCTATCGAAGGAGGAGCATTGGGACGAAGTCATGGTTTGACTCCCAGAATTTCTCTGTTCCCGATTTGCTTCCGTTCGTTGCATAGTGCATTGCGAAATCTCGATTCTTGGCCTCTGGTGTATAAAACACAGGGTTTCTGCTAGAACAGGGTTAGAACTATTCAATATATCTTGAACACGTTGCAGGTTTTGTACGATTCTGAAAGGTCTCGGGGGTTCATCTTGGTCGTGGGTGTCGTGAGTGCGAACCTTCCCCGACCTTCGGATTTGTTCCGTCCACCGATTACTCTCGGTAGAGGCGGTGGCGAAGCAGTTAGCGATGGACGTCGATCAGTTCTATTGCCTTCGGAAGTTGGTGCTTGACGGCCCGCATCATCTCCTTCAATACGTGGTGGCGTGGCAGAGTGTGTAGGACTGCGCAAGGCATCTTGATTTGCATCTCCGATCGCATTGACCTAGTGCCTCCAGCAGCGATCCTCCGACGAGCTTCCATTATAACTAATGGAGAGCCTTCCAATGCTTCTACTAGGAGTTTTCACGACGGAGAGCGGTCGGAGATGAGCACCTCCTGAGGCCTTCTTGGTGGGCTTAGCGATCCGTGGAATCTGATCGTATCTTGAGCCTTATCATCCCCACTTGGCCTATGACGGTGGAGGCTTCATTAACCTTGTTACGGATGTCGGTTGGCTCTGGAATTGCGGAAGCCATAGGTGAGTACCTTTCAGCTATGATTTCATCGAGAGTATAGAAATTCTCGAATGGCGGTGCTGAATTTTGTTCACTTGTTTTGCCGGTCGGAAAGGCTGGGCTTGGAGTGGCTTCCGAACATTCCGAGCTGGTCGGAATGGCTGGACGCGCCACTTGTCGTAGTGGTGGATTCTCATCCATCCAGTCGACTTCGCTTACGTCGGCGACATGCGAACCAGCGGAGGAGGAGGAGGATGACATGTCGTTCTCTTGCATGGCACGGATGCATCCCTCCATGTCGAGGTTGGTGTAGTCCGCCAGATCGAACCAATTCTCCTCATCCCAAACTCCGGGCATAGTCGCATGAGCGATTACGAGGAGTGAGCGAGGATTTGATGAGCGAAAAGTTTCTTTAGGAAACTTACGTCTTCTTTCCCACGGACGACGCCAGCTGTCGACAATCGAGTCGCCGATCTTACAAAATAAAAGAGGAAAATGACGTGATATTTCCTAGGAGAGAATGGGGCCACTTTTTATTGATATGAACTGGATTTACAGGGGGTTGCTTACGACCTGACTAGGGACTAATCCTAATTACACTGAGTGTAAAGATTGCTATGCTCTGTCGATGATGCTCTCTTGCTTGTCTCGGATCGTAATCTCCTTGTTTGCCTATATGTCTCGCTCTCGTCTCCTCTCGCCCCTTGGTCTTACATGCTTCACCCTTAAATTACTTTTGAAGATGTGGCAATTACTCCTGGAGAAGGCGTCCCTAGTGAAGCGTTGCAACTGGTCAGGGGCGAGGTGTTAGTTAACAATGTGTTAACTGCTCTACGGTTGAGTGTCTTAGAGACACTCAACCGTATAGTGGTTGTTGTCGGTGTCTTTAGGACTATGTAACCGTGTGATATGAAGCATACAACACATGCTATATTCATCGGACGGTTTGAATGTACTTGGGATCAGTTACAAATACCAATTCATAGCTTTTCGAAGCGACTACAGGTGGAGACTAGGTCTGAGACCTTGTCCGACCAGGGTACCCTTATGCAACCTCTGGAATCCTTCGACCCGGTGAGGTCGTTAGCCTTAGGGGTTACGACCATGAAGACGTATGGTATTTTATTATGTATTAAGATAATACATAGAGATTTTAATCCTCATCAACTAGCCCCCGAACTTTAAATGAACAGGTCGTGTGAACACTTTTCTTCCGATGAAGTCATATCGGGTAGACCCCATTTAATGTCGTAATGTACGAAGTGGTCTGTGTTAACTTTAAAGTTGAGAACTTGCTTTGGGAACCTAAGAGTTTTTCTATACGTTGGACAAAAAAGAGGCTTTTGTCCGTTGGACTTCTGAGTAAATCCCCATTGCAGTTAAGGATCTGAAGCTATAAAACCTCTATTGCTGGGCTTTAGAGTTTTTTACGCTTCCAGATCTTTCTCAAATCCTCTTCGGTTCCTTACTAAGAAAATCTTTCCGACCTCTATTTTGTCTTTCCGACCTCAAAGCCTCCTTCGACCACTACATATCCCTTTGTGAAATTTCACCATGTCGAAGCAAATCACAAAGTGGATGGCTTCGGATCTGAGTGAGAAGAAGCTTGAAGCGCTGGAGAAGATGGGAATGCTCCCAAACAGGAATCTGATCGGATGGAGATCAGTGGCGAGGAGCACTTTCCGAGCCGCGAAGATGGGGAAATTCCAGTCTTCCTCGCTCACATCGAGTGCGGGCTGAGGGTACCAGTGCACAAATTCCTTCCTCACGTTTTAGAGTATTACGGGGTGGAATTGGTGAATTTGGCCGCTAATTCCATGGCCAATATCAGTATTTTTATCTACCTATATGAGGCGTACCTGGGAGTGCGCCCAAATTTGAGGCTCTTCAGGTATTTTTATCGGATGACGATGTTAGGGAGATCCACGGGGGTTCCTAGAGAATGCACGCTGCACCTTCATGATGGAAAGGCCGATGAGTACATCCAAATGTACTCGAAATCCTCGTGGTTATCATGGAAAAAGAACTGGTTCTACATAACGGTTACGAGAGATAATGGGCTCTACTTCACCAGAATTAGGGCGAACGAGAATCCCAAGTGGAGGAAGTCTGTGGAGAAGGCAGGGGTGGTCGGAAGATGGGTGGATGTCATTCATGATCTGAGGATCAAGGGTTTGACTTCTTAGCATGTGGTGAGAGATTTCACCAAGTGCCAGATTAGTCTTCTGAGGCTCCGGACTCATTCCCTGCTCTGGTCCATTGGTCGTGATGAAGCTATCTCAGGAGGTGGTAAGCTTTCAAAAGAATCTCCGTCTAGTTTGATTTAGTATTTGATTATCGTAATACCTTAAAATCTGCTCTTGTCTCCCTCTCTGTTTTTTTAAAGGACTTTCTCCTAAGGAAATCAGAGAGCAGATCAGGATGATCTGCGCCGGGGAGCCTGGTGAAAAGGCTGCATTCCTTGATATCTTGGGAATAGTCTTTGTTGAAGAGAGACTAGCAAGACTTAAGGCAGATAATCAAATCTCTTTTTATCATGTATATATATTCTCCGATTAGTTTATTGATCTTGCTCTATTTTTGTAGGTGGTCGAATTGCGAATCATGCAATCCGGTGAGGATCAAAATCCCATCGTGGTTCCAACCGATTCATGCCCAGATGCACTGGAAGAAGATGAGTCTCCCGAAGTAGTAGAGCATTTTAAAAGAAGAATGGATTAATTCCTTATATGCCACTGAAATTTGACCTCAATCCCTGATTGTGTCATTGACATGTGGGGTCAGGGCCCACATGTCAATGACACAGTGAGTGGCAAATAAGGGATGAGGCCAACTTTCGATGGCATATAAGGAATTAGCCCAAGAAGAATATATATATTTTAGATAAAGAATTTCATCACCTAACCAAACTCGTTTTTTATTTAGGTGGAAGAACTAAAGGCATGAGCTTAGCTGCGGAGGTCAGTGAACTCGATTGGTGGTTCACGACCTTACGATTATTCTTGAAACAAGCGATCTGGAGGTTGATGAAACCACTCCTTGAGGCCCAATGGTCGAGAATGCTACCCTCGACCGGTTGGTGAGGATATTACTTCGACCTCATGTTGGAAGATGTGAGGGTTTGACCAACCTGCTTGGGTTCGAGCCAAGCAAATTTGGTTGAGAAGAAAAGGAAGGCTAGCGGTATAGAGTTTACTCTACCGAGTTCAAAGTCAAATCCAAGAAATTAACTAGGTATGTACAAATGAAAGAGGTTGTATAGGTGCATACCTTTAATAGTTTCTTGATGATTTGGTGTTTTGAACTTCCCTTCTTTGTTTTTTATAGGTCTTCTGATGTTCCGGTCATTTTCGACCAGAATATTCCTGAGGACCAAGCAACCGTGGAAGTCCTCGACGAAAAGACTTCCTAGGACAGAGTTCCTGAGGACCAAGCGGTCGAAGGAGCCCCCGAGCAGGTGTCAAAGCCAACGATCGAGCTGGATCCATTGGCGGTTCTAACTCCTTCTGAGGAGGTAGATGCCCCTAAAGGCCCTCAATAGGTTCCGACCTGTAACGTCCCAAAATTTGGCTTTTCAAAAATCTTTTGAGTAGTTTAGGTCCCTGGAAAATTTCACCAATTTTATTCGAATTAATAAAGCTTAATTGGGACTTTCATAAATAAAAAACATTTTAATATGATTAATCTCAACATCAACTATTATCAAAACTATTTTATTTGGATTCTATGTACTTGGAAATATTTTCTAGATTTTTCTAGAATTTTTCCGAGTGCATTTACTATTTTCTATTTGCCCTTTGTGTTATCGGCTATTTTCTAAAAAGAAAACTAATTATTAATCTTAAATTAATTCTCAGGCTGAATCTCCTTTATTTTAGCCCACTTCCATTTCTTTTGGCCCGGCCAATCATTCCTTCTCCAGCCCATGTCTTGACCCCCCTTTCGTCCCACCAACCGCACCTTCTCATCCTACCGACTACGCCTGCCTTGCCTTGCCTCCAAACCCTATCGCCTCGGGCCCTTCGCGGCATTTTGCCCGCTAAGTGCGTGTGTACCACCGCCTAGGCGTCCGTGATGGGCCCGCCTCCTGAGGCCGTATAATGTTGCCTCGGTATCGCTTCGCTTAGCCGCCACCCTCAATCCCTAAGCGCCGCTTGGAGAGCCGCCAAGCGCCGCCGCACGAGGCCATCTTCTTCGCAACCGGCGTCGAGCCTTCGCCGCCGTTCTTCGCCATGGAAGCCCCCGAGCCGCCGAAGCTACGCCATGGTGATAGCCTCCTCCTCCTCCGTCGAGTGCGACCGACATCTTGAGCTCCCTTACCTCCGTTCTCCGGCGTGCACGTCGTCTTCTACCTCTCCGGCCGCCCGAAAACGTCTCTGTCACCTCGGTGGGTTTCCCGTGAGTCTAACCGCATCATTATGCGCCTCACCCCCCATCCATCTGTTCTGACTCTTGATTTGGTGTTTCGTCTAGTGAGATCGAAGATCCTTTCACCTCTTCCATATCCGGCCACCACCCTTCGCCTGCCGAATTGGTCTTCTCTGATGATCTCCGTTGCGTACGGCCATCACTATAGTGATCCCCGTGCGACGTTCTCTCCTGTGCCTCTCTCACTTTTCCCGCAGCTTTGCCGTAGCTCGTCATCGACACGTGAGCCACCGTCGCTGCTCTTATGGCCACCGCCGGCGCCTGCCGATGAACCCCGTCGCCGCGTTTGCGTCACCGAGACCACCAGTGCCTCCTCGTTCCGTTTTGGACACCCACTTGCGCCGTCGGCCCGCCGCGACCCGCAGCCTCGGCGGGCCAGCATGGCCGAGCACCACCATGGGCGTGCGCCTTTGTGCCTGTGCCCGTGCCTTGTGCATTGCCTTATCAGCATGCCACACATGCCATGTCACATGCCACCTCGTGGCCATGTTGGCTTTACATCCGATACGGCAGCCACATCATCGATCCCGTGCGTGCCACCTCGTCGCCACCTCCCTCTGTGTCCCTTCCATTTGGGCCGTCTAGCTCTCCCTCTCTCTTTAGTCTCTATGGCGAGTGGGTCCCGCACGTTAGATCAGTGCCTGTGCCACATATGCCCTGTCATCCGCCTAGTCATCACCATCTTGCCACCTCATCTTCTCCTTGCACATATGGCATGCACCGTCATAACCTACGTGGCCTACAACCTGACCTAAACCAAAAGCCGGAACCGTGTAGACTCAGTTCATGTGGACTAAGTCTATGCCAAGCCGGTCCCGCATTGTCAGCGCCTACGTGGCATACTCCTAACCCTAACCCTAAACCACACCGCATGGACATGGTTCATGTGAACCGAGTCTATGCCAAGCCAGCCCCGCACGTCAGTGCACTATTCCATGAACCCAATCTACCATGAACCTACCCTATGCCTTGTGGACCCCGTACGTCAGCCAGACATATCAAACCCTAGATGTAAACCTAACCCTAAGTCATACCCGGGTAGACTTGGCTCACTATGAGTCGAGTCATTTACTCGTGGTCCCCACCACGTCAGACCCTATTCTGTGAACTCAGTGCACCATGCACCTTAAACCCTAGATCGTGGACTTGGTCTATGGACCAATGGCCCACTTGCCATTCACTTCGATCTTTTCTCGAATTAATTTAATTCTGGACAACCCTTTTATCCAGTGGGTCCCACCCATCATCCACTGTTCCTTATCGAAAATTAATCTGATTTCTGAAATCCAATTGGTCCCACATGTCATTCACTAACTTTGATCTCTCTCACTTACCCGTGAACCCCACTTGTAAGCCTCCAATTCTATTTAATTATTTAATCCGAAAGAATATTCTTTGAATATTCTTTTCTCTCTCGACTTCATCATTTCATGTGATATTCCGAAAGCCATATCTTCTTCATCCGAACTCCAATTGAGTTCCTTCAAATTCCTAAATTCATCTCAATTCAATATCTATTTATCTGAGATTATTATTTAATTTTTGGAGTTTGTGTGCTCTCTGTTATTTATTTATTTGGTTTATTTGCTTGTTTTGCGAGTAGCGTTGATCTTTGAAGTCTTGATCAAGAAGGAGTGAAGATCAAGGCGATGAAAGATTAAAGATTACATAAGATCATCATTGATATAGCGAGGTAAGTCATACCTTTGATCATATTGAATCCAGTTTTCAAAAGTTATATTGATTCAAATTATTGCATTTACTTTAAGTATTTATTTAAATGCTTTTGGGTTTAGTTATTAATCAATTTGTTATATCCTCCTTATCTATATTGATATGTCATAATCTTTTGTCACCTAAGCTTGGCTATTTATTTAGTTAGTAATATTGTAGTACCAGCGTGGGTTGAATAGATCTGAGTAGATTGCTTAGCCATGCCACGAATCACATGTTCATGCAAAGTTGCAATTATCAACTTGACTAAGTGACTATGGAACTTTGTGATAATCTATGTGTACTATATGCTATTATGGCATGTGTTGCACTTAACCAAGCTGGGTGGTAAAAGGTTTAGGCGAGGCAAGTGGTGGAAGCGTGTGACATGGTGGCTATGTGTTTGGGAATATTAATCTATGTGGCTTAGTTAGAAATTGGAAGTCTTGCCTTGGTCAATGAAGGATGAACTTTGTGCGCCATTGAACTAGGCCTCTCGTCTAACCACATACTGTTATGGGGCCAGGCCTAACTTAGTAAGTTATGAATTCTTGACATTGATTGCTCGAGCGGTAGGTTAGGCTCGATGATGGGTGGAGGTGTGTGCTACTAAGTAGTCGCATCATGGACGGTTCGCCGCTTCCACATCCAACGGTGTGTGTCGTCAATCATTGTGTAAGGCTTGGTATGACGGTTAAGTAAGCACACTTTAGGAGTGTCAATGCTTGAGATGAAGTTTACGAAAGGTTTTGTTGTGATCGACTCGATCCGGTTGATTGCATCTTGTGGGTAAAGTGTACAAACTCTGCAGTGTTAAATC
This sequence comes from Phyllostachys edulis, assembly GCA_036346405.1. Classification (NCBI taxonomy): domain Eukaryota; kingdom Viridiplantae; phylum Streptophyta; class Magnoliopsida; order Poales; family Poaceae; genus Phyllostachys; species Phyllostachys edulis. The sequence goes on along the minus strand of CM070562.1, from coordinate 20,550,904 downwards.
AATCTATTGAATAGCGCGTCGCGATCATGGACATGCTCGGGATTTCACGAGGGTAGATTTTAAGTAAAACAATTGGGAAGGAGGCATGTGATCTAAATCATATGGCTATGTGAATAACTTGATTAAGTGTGTGTCTTTTTGAAAACAAATGATAAAAGCTATTATTGTTTATTTGTTTTACTTATGCTTTCAATCTATTATTCATATTCAAATTGCAAATGTTGCATTTACGCAAAAGAACCACGACATGCCATTCCTTTGGAATAAGCCTGCATGTATAACATTTATGTGGTGTGACTTGTGAGTACGGTTGTGTACTCATGCTTGCTTTAATAAATCAAGCAGAAGTGAAGGAATTGTTAGTCAACAAGGTCTACTTCAAGGATCGTGGAGAACTAGGTCGCGCTTGAAATTGATTGCTGTGGGCATATGGATGGGCTTCACTGAAGTTATTTCGTTCCGCTGCAGCTTCATTGAGTTTTGCCTTCTGAGGCGTTAATTGTAAGCTTTGACCTTAAGGTCTTTACTCTGGTATTTATTGTTATTTGCCTAATTATTAGTCATCTTTGTATATGGAAGTGATATTTCACTGATGTTATCACTGTGTGCACTAGCGTGATCTTGGACTAGTGCAATATACACAGAGGGTCCAGAATTGCATTTTTGGGTCCCGACACGACCAATGTTGGTAATCTCTCTCAACCTAATAAGTTCCCTTTTCGTCCCCGATTTATCAATGATAAGGAGCTTGACGAGGCATGGGGAAAAATATCGGATCATCAAATCAAGACAAATCCTGATTTGATATTTGCCGGGTATAATGACTTGGCAATCCGGGTAAGTATCTACGACTAGTTTCATAGTCTTTCTTAAAAGTTTATAGGAAACTTTAAAGAGAAAATGCTATTTGTGCGATATATGGTTGAGAACTTTCTTTGTGGTGGAGGACCGAGTTGCGAATTAAGGACTTGGGCGAAGCACTCGAGTGGAAAGTAAGAACTTTCCTCTTAACCTTTACTTCTTCAATACTTTGTCCTTCTCTAATTATTCTCCCTTATCGTATTTCATAGATTTGGAGAAAATAAAAGAAGAAGTCGTGGCTGATAAAGCCGAATAACTCTGCTTGAGGAAGAGAATAAAGCTAAGGACCGGCGATTGCGAGGCGATTTACCGAGAATGAAACACTAAACAAGAAAATTGAATGTAATAGGTCGTAGACTTGACTTATTATCCTCCTCTAGTTATATTGTGCTTACTACTCATTTTACTCTTGTAGAGTAGCATAGCGTTGAATAGAGCGAGAGAAGACTACGAAATTGAAAGCGGGATAAAGCGACTTTTGTGCGAGAATCTTGATAGGAAGATTCATGCTTTAAACAAAATGATCTTTGATATGGGATGCGGATCAAGTATGCGACTTAAGAGATCCAATAGAGAAAATGAACTACTTGGGCCAACTTCTAGAAAATCTCAATAGTCTGCTCAAGACTACTCGAAAGAATTATGCCCAGGCTATAAAAGAAGGCGTTGCCAATGGAGTTAGTTTTACACGGGCAAAACTGAAGGCTTCCGACCCCTCCATTGATCTCCAAGCTGTTGAAGATGACTTCAACTGCCTACCTGATGAGGCGACCAAGTTTATGAAAGAACTAAGGCCGCTTGGAGACAAAGTTGTAGAGGAGATGGATGTCGGATCTCCATCAAGCAATAATTAGTCTGGAGACATTCAAGAGTAGGACCTTGTAATATAAGAATTATATATAAAACTTACCTTTATATCATCAACAATTCCTTTTTTAATCCTGTTGACTTTTTGAAATTCTCGTATACTCCCTAGACCCCGACTGCTTTGTAGTAGAAGAGCTTTACTAGACAAGCAGTTAGTCAAGAAAGAGAATAAAAGTCGAAACCATTGTTGTGAAGGTAAATACTGATCATAAGACAAAACTGATCGTAACAATACTAGGAAATCATTTTGGTCAGAACCAGTATATGATTTGGACTAGTTATAGATCTTTGTTTGTCTTAATCGAAATACCAAACAAAACTATATATGGTCGGAATAAAGATCTGTTGTATTGACAAAAGTAGAAATGCAAGAATGTATACAAAAAAACGATAATTGATCGTATTTATATATATTACCAAAAAGCGGTGAAAATCTTGCTAAGAACGAAGATATAGAAAAACATTTATAAAGCATGCTCGAGGCTCAAGTCCGACCGCGAGGATCGTAAGAAAAGAACCGTCGCTAGGAAGCTCCTTCCGATTGGGTAGGACCACGTCTTGAAAAGGAGAGACTTCGACTAGGAGGCTTTCGAGGTCCCACCAAGAGCGATGTAAGCGAGTATATGATTTTTGAAATGAAGAAATATAGTCTTCATGATCTTAATAGTATAAGGCACTATATGAAGTTATGTGGATTGTGCTCTGTTTACTCGTGTGGTCGCGCGTGGAATCATTCTTGGAATGGTCACGACTAGGACCTATACAGCGTATGACATAGATGCCGTTGCCAAAGAGTAATAGAGATCCTGATAAAGGATTCCGGAGAGAAAAATTGTCTTCTCTGACCATTTTAAACAACAATAATATGTTACCAGAATATAGGCATAGATATATAAACGATATCAGTTGTCGAAAAGAAATGAATGAATGTACTAATGAAAATAAAAAGAATTGAAATAATGCACCACTTTTGTGCTTGTAAGTTACTTAGTAATCTTATTTGTTGCATTTAGTATTTTACACATCAATAAGTAGTAAAATGTGTAGAGTGGGATCACATTAATTATTAACATTAGATTCCAGTAAAATAGATCGCACACATCAGTAATTTTTATCGCACACAAAACATAGTCTACCACACACAGTAACAATATGTTTCAACTTTAGTAACATGGACACTAACCAGTAATAGTGTCCCGCATGTATCGCATGCAGTAAACACATGAACAACATGTAGTAATACGTATTTTTAACAAGTAATAAATTATATGTGTCAGATATACTACCTCGACAACCTGAGGTGCATCCACAACATCGACATCGTGGAGACTCCACGCGCCGCATACTTCATGTCCGCTCTCGTCGACAAGATAATCGTGGCCAACAGGACAAAGGCACTGGATGGCGTCAACATGTTCGCCAAGCTCAGCATGAGTTACTGAAGTTTCCCATAAGCAGTAAATACGATGTTCATTTAAGTAATGTGATTAATGTACAATAGTAATTCATTCCTGTCATTTGAATGGCCAGTTTAGGAGGAGGTAGGGGACCTGTTATTGGCACAAGGAGACGTTAATGCCGCATCCGCTGGAGTTACCCAGACAACCTGTCATGGGGCATTTCCTGAGCCTCGCGTGCTTCTCGGCGACACTGTTGGATTGTTCGACAAGGAGAAGCTGTGCCTGACGATGGAGAAGTTCGATGATGAGGCCAGGAGGGCGACGAGGCAGACGGAGAAGGCCATGGCATAGATACAGAGGGTGTAGCATAAAATCGAGATGGTACATATGAAGGTAGTCAGCGTCCTCCGGAAGCTGCTCGGGGCAGCAGATGCGTCCGGATCGGTATCCCACGTAGGCTGGGCGGAAATGGTGAGGAGCGACAAGAAGGCGCGTGTCGAACCTGCAGCCCAATCCCTTGACCGACACACGCGGTGTTTCCAAACTCTTTTCTGTGACCCGACATAGGAGGATACCACAATCATCCTGTCTTGTCCAAACTCTAAGCGAGTGCACTTTTTAGATTTATTCACCCTTTGGTGTATTGATTCGTCTCAACTTAGTCGGAGGAAGAAACACATCTAGTCGAAGTCTCTCCTCTCTGCACGTGGTCCTGCCCACTAGAAGGAACTTCCTAGCATCGTGCAGTTTCCTACTCTTGATACCAGGACAGACTTATCGAGTCCTCCAAAGAAGAAGCGAACGAATTTTTGAAGTCCTCTGGATGTTTGTTTAACTCAAGTTCTTTGTTCTCGATTTAATTAATCTAGTCGGAGATGGTGGCATCACCTAGTCGAAGACTTTCCTCTCTGCACGTGGTCCTGCCCACTAGAAGGAACTTCCTAGTGTCGATTCGTTACTAATTTTTCAACCAGTGCATGACAATCGTGACCAAAAACTACAAGTTAACCAAACCTCTCTGTTTTCATAAACCCTTTTTAACACTATTTACTTAGTTTGTCTAAACAAACTAAGCAAATAGTCGGGGGCTAGGATAAAGTTATTAATTTGACTTCATTTCTTAGTCTTTCATTCGTTGATTATCTTTTGAGTTACTAACTACTCGACAAGATGATTTGCAGGAAAAATATGGATTATATAATACATCAACAAAAGCTTGTTTTCCCACAGGTTTGTTACAAACTACTCGAAGAGGAGAGCCCAACAAGATCGCATCTCCTCTGAAACCTTAAACCAATGATTGCATTTCTTCAATCGAGACGACTTGCTACGCTTGAGGCGATCGAAGTCGGCCGATTGGTTGAACATTAAAATTTGGGGTCATGAGCTTTAAGTTTTGCCAACGCATAACTACTGCGGTCGGCCGCCTCCTTTATCGATTCAAATTGGTTGGCCTTGAGGTGGTCATCGGTTCTTGCAAAGTCGGCTTGTTCCCCAATTGTACTTCGTGGCGATCATCGTATCATCTTGAGGAGCTTTTCCTCGATATGTAGCTCACCAAGTACATTGTTCGAGGCGTGACCTTTGCTTTGAAGATTAATCTTCATTGTCTCCATCTCTGTTGGAGTGCAGTCGAAGCCTCATGAGTTGTTTGTTTTCGACCGCTTGCTCTGAAAAGAATAAGACCGGTCAAGCAAAAATAAACTTCTAGAGGAAAAGAAAACAAAAATAATCACGGTAAAAGATTTCCTTACACGCTAGTCGAGAATCAATTTCTTGATTTCTTCCTCATAGGAGGCAACGGTCTCGGCATGCTTCTTCTCCCATGATCTAATCTCCTCCGTATTTTCTTTGGCGGTCTTGAGACGGTCTCGGTATAAATCATGGTTTTATCCACGAGCTCATTTTGAGACTTCCAGTTCATGGTCCATTTCTAGAAAAGAAATAAGAGTGAAAAAAGGAAAGAACTTCGTAAAGACTTGCGGTAAAGAGTTACTTACGATTGTAGGGATTTTAACATATAATTTCTTCATCTTTCTCTCACGGATCACGAGAAATTTCGCGAATGACCAAAGTTTTATCTTGGACTTCATTACGGAGCTTTCTCATATCATCTTCTTTTCCTAAAAAAAGTAATCGAGTAAAGATCAACAACATAAGCGGTCTTAAGTTCGACTTCTTGTTTATCCTTTCTGCACTTTTTGATTCTTGAAATTAGCTTCTTTAAGCTTCCTCGTAAGAAATTCTACTTTGTCCCATAGCTTTCTCGACTCCTCTTTTTGATAATCGAGCGAGTCGGCCAGAGTCTTTTCGTTGCTTGTTAACCTGTAAAGGTTAAAAGTGGACATGAACATTATTAAATTGGTTGTAAGTTCTCCTACAACCATTGATCTAATCGTAAGTTCTTCTCGACTATGGATCTAGTCGTAAGTTCTCCTACGACTAAGCATCGGTCGTAAGCCTTTTACGACTAGTACCTAGTCGTGAGTTTTTCCACGACAAACCACATAAGCACTATATAAGTAGTCAAGTCAAAAGCGACTATGAAAAATAGTAACTTACCACCTCTTTGCTGTTTGCGAGTTCCTCTTTTTCTATCGCACTCTAGAAGTTGTCGATGATATTCACCGAAACAACGACGATTTACTCTATGGCTTTACGCAAAAGAAAAGCGGTGAGAAACAAGAGAAGATTATACATGTATGTATAAGTATCATCAAATACTTACACTTATGGTTGATCGAGCAAATATCGAGTAAACCGACTCTGGATGCTTGACTTGTCTACTCTATCGACTGATCCCACAAACCTTCTCAAGGCGCTCATTGTCAAAAGTGTCCCTCTATTGGGAATGTCTTTGGGATGGGGGACTCGATGTGAGATCTAAGCGAAGACCCCACTATGGAAGCGAGGCCAAAGAAATCGAGCGAAGTTGAAGTATTCCTCATCTTCCGATTACGAAATTGTAATTTCCTTTGGATACCGGGAAGGAGGTTTGTAATGATTTCCTTCCCTTGCGGTGGTCGGCACATCACCACCTTGGGCGGAGGTCTGCGACTACCTCTGCTTGGTCCCACGGTCACATCGGTGGTCATGGCGGCTACCTCGGTGGTTGTAGGCGCCACCTCATTAACTATGGCATTGCATCGGTGGCCATAGCTACAACTTCGGCGATCGTGACAACCGCTTGAGAGCCAAGACTTCTTCCACAACCCGAACGTGGATGGTCCTTCGACCATCTCTGTTGTCATCTCTCAATCATTTGGAGAGGTGCAATGGGCTTTTCGATAGAAACCATTATGGGAGCTGAAGGAGTCGAGCTAAAACAAACAAAAGGATAGCAAGTCAAATTGTGGAAAGCAAAAGGTAAATCTTTGTTCTTACACTTTAGCTTGTTTCACATACCTCGCATCTGGACTTGATCGAGACTTTGGAGCCATCTTCCGATGAAAGAATTCTTTGACTTCTTTTCTCGACCACGTCTGTCGTAGCTTCGGGTTGGAGAATAGGCTCGGTCCACGACCACGTCTGGTCGTGAATCTTGAACGAGGACCATCTTTACGGTCTCGACTTTCCGGAGGCCGAGATTGGTCTCGATCACTCCAAGAGCAGCGCTACCCTCAGCAGTAGGCTCAATTTGGATCAACGTTGTCCTTCACAAAGACATAAACTCCTTCCAGGTTCTTCTTTTCTAGTTGCTTGACAAATCTAGAAGTGGCGGCTGGAAAGCTTTCTTATCATAATAAAAGGTACCTTGGCCATGTGGACTTTATGCCTAGGAGGTTCTTGACCTCCTCGGTCTCCTCATTGCAATAGCTTGGTCTCGGCTTCATTGGCGATGCACTGCCCTTACGGGCCTTGCACACAAGAGGTTCTTCATCGTCCTCAATTTAATTTGTTTCGACCTCGGCTATTGTTGCGAGCATGTGTCTGCATGATTTTCTTAGAGACACTGGTCAAACAAAGGAACTTGAGCTTGATCCTCCCTTGTCGGCGACTCTTGTAAGTCGACGCTTTTTCGTCGAAGGAGATGAGCCCTTATTCACTGTAGCCCCTGCGCCAATGGTCACCAGTTCGACCTCTTCGTCGTGCCGGCGGTTTTTCATGCCTACTTTATGTAAAGAAAAACAGAAAAAGAAGAATCAATGACCAGTCGTAAGTTTTTCTACGACCGGTATCGATCGTAAGCTCTTCTCGACATATCACGATCGTAAGATTTTCTACGATCACTACCTAGTCGTAAGTTCTTTCTACGACTATGAAGTCCTAAGGATAAAATCAACTTTTGATTACCTTTAGGCGCTCAACCTTTTCCTATGCGGACAAAACCGCAAAGATTTGAGGAACCACCATTCCAGGTGGCGGGGGCTTCTCACAAACGAGTTTGACTCGAACGTCAATCTGTGCCTATGAAAGATCTGTATAAAACAGATAAAGATATTCGTTAGACAATTCTGAAGAAGACCAAACTGAGAGTTAAGTTGAAAAACTACTTACCCTCCTTATAGTCTCTGGTCGGGTCTTTTGGCCCCGTGTGCCTCCACATAGGAGGTACTCGTTTCTTCAAGGGGCTGATTCGACGTGTGATGAAGTCCTTCACCACATGCCATCCGGTTAACCCCTCTGCTTTCAAATCCTTGATGGCTTGAATATAGGGGGCAATCCGACTAATATCCTGGGGAATCGAATCCCAAGAGGCTTTCTTTTGCGACCTTCCCTCAAAGGTAAAATTTGTCTTGAATGACTTTCGGTAAAACCACCTCTTCCTCCACGGCGCCCACGAAGACTGGTGAACATCTGAATGTACTCCCTCGACTTCCGTCATGGAGCTTGAGATCCATGACTTAGGCTATTCGACTTGTCGAGCCATTCCAGTAGAAATCTTTGGAAGAGCTCAAGGTCATTGGAATTCCAGTATGCCTCACAGAGATACACAAATCGCTCGGCATTGTGATGGAATTGGGACCAAGGTTCACCAATTCCACTCCAAAATCTCAAGTATAAGCGTGAGAAAGGGGTGGCCGGCAATCGAAGACCACACTCTGTCGCTTTGGAAGGCGGGGATTTGTTCATCCTCCCCGACGGCCATTCTTTGCTTATCTGTAGGGAACCACTCCACGAGAACTCTCTCTGGAATCTTCCAGCGTTGACAAGGGCTTGCATCTTGTGTATCCATCTCGACTCGGCCCACTCGGAGACCCTCCGGCCATTTCTCTCAAAGGGAGATTCTTGATTGAGTTGGTGGCGGAGAAGACAAGAACTTGATGAGCGATGGGATGATTTGGGGAAAAGTGTGAACTCTAAGTCTTACCCGGTAAGTATTTATAACCGCATGCCTTGGGCGGGCGTGGTATTCAAAGGTTGCCACCGTCTCGGGAACCGCTCAACAGACAAAGCTAACGGTGTCGTTTGAAATTCCCAGCGTGTCTGTTTAGAAAATCGGGTTTGCTTTTACACCTCAGCGAAATTACTTCCTTGGTTAGATTCTTTTTAACCAAAGGAAATGTTAATCGGAAATGTTCTTCTTCCGATCACCATGATCGACCACCTTGTGATCGTAGAAATGTTCTCGACTATTTGATAGCGTAAACAATTTCCTTGACCAAGCATATTTACGGTCAAAGTAGTACACTAATGACGAAGAGTTTTTCCTTCGACTATCTTTCTCTGACCTCTCGTGGTCGTAAGACCAACTATAACCCTTTACCAAGTAAGTTGCTTTCACTTGAAGTGGGGGGCTAGATGGCGAGGATATAATAATCCTCACTTTATCTTTTATCTATATTTCTTATTAAAGGTAAATATGACATCATATGGTCCTGAGTATACCCCTTAATGTTATAAGGGAAGAGCCTCTTTGGGTGGTCGTAAGTTCTTCTCGACCACCCCCATAGTCGTAAGATATGCTCGACTACCCCATAGTCGTAAGTCTTGCTCTGACGACCTCATGATCGTAAGTTCTTCTACGACTAGGTCACTCGACCACCTTATGATCAATTAAACCTCTGAGACAAGTGGGCCCAATTGATTAAGGAATTCAAGCGGTCATCATCGCTATTACTCTGTGAAGTAATAGCACGTAATCTCCATTATCTACGGTATATTCTTTGTTGGCGGCGTGAAGGAGTTATCGCGGTGATTACTATTAACGTCTTGCCGTTATGGGATGTAATGGTAGCTTCACAGGCTTCTTTGCTCCTTCACGTACTATATAAAAGCGGCAATCGAGAGAAGGAAGAGGCGGATCAATCGGACCATCGGGAATACAAGCACTATCTGTAATAGTCTTAGTTTTTCCCGATTGTTGAGAATACACTCAATACCATACACACACAGGGAGTAGGGTTGTTATTCTCTCGGGAGAAGGCTGAACACATATAAAAATCCCGTGTCAATCTCTGCGTGATTCCATTCTAGGAGACCCCGAATCAAACAATCTTTACGTAAGTTCGGTTCTAAAACACCGACAGTACTATTATTACTTTGAAAGACATGTCGTGTTACTGCTGCTACAAGCTTGCGCTTTGTGTTTTTTGGTAGTTACTGTGAGTTTGATAACATTTTACTGTTGTTTGAAAACGACATTACTGGTCTACCCCACTGAAAACATGAGTTTCGCTTTGTCAGTTTACTATGTATGCTGTTGTTTACAATGTATAATGTATCTATTTACTGCTCGTGTTACAATGGTTTACTGTGATGTGGTTCATACTTTGAGGTTCGTCGCCCTCCTCCTCTTCTTGATCGGTGGAGCAATGACGGCGTGGGGACGTAAACGACACCTCTGGATGCCTGGGGGGGCTGGTTTGAAGTCGTTTGCGGTGGGGTTCTTGCTCAAGTGTCCTCCTCACTTTGGCTGTGAGAATAGATACACTTAATAGGTAAATTATTGTGTGCTGCTTTAATGATTACTACATGCACCTTACTCGCTTTGTTGTGTTCGCTTTGTCAGTTTACTGTGTTTGCTGTTGTTTACTACGTGTAATGTGCCTATTTACTGCATATATTACAATATTTTACCATGATGATGTGCATGTAACATCCCAAATTTTGGTCTATTTTTTAAGCTTTAAAAATAGAATTTACCATTTGAATTTTTCTGTTAAAGTCAAAGCTTAATATGAATTTTCATAAATAAAAAAAGATTTAATGTGAATAATTTAAACTTAAATTAAATTAAAAGTTGTTTTGTTTGAGTTCCTGGTGTTCTAGAGAATTTTCAAGGAATTTTTGGGATTTAATTGCTATTTATTTGAGCCAAGTTTTATTTATCTCCTTTTTCCTAAATTCAGAAATCAAATCTATTCCAAAAAATGTTTTGGGCTCAATCTCTCTTCCTTTGGCCTGCACCATTTTCATTTCGGCCCATTCTCCCTAGTCCTTTTCCTTCCTCCATCGACCGCTCCTTTTGCCTTTCGTGCGGACAGCCGAAGCCTAGCCAGCCCATCTTTGTTTCTCCTTGGCCCGGGCCGCATTTTCCTTCCTCCCGAGGCTACAGCCCACCTTTGCTTCTTGGCCCGAGCCAGGCCGAGCTAGCCTCTCCTTTTCTTTGCGCACGTGTGAAGGCCAACCGTGCCTTTCTTTCTTTTTCTTTTGGTCACACTGCCGGTGGGACAACTTGGTCTACACGTGGCTTTCTTCTTCCTGTGTTCAACCTGGATAGGGAGTCCCGAAGCCGCACGCCATAGCCGCTGGCTCTTCCTTGGACTCTTACCCCCTTCAGCACTATTTAAAGCTGGGTATCCGTGTCAAAATAACCGTAGTGCTTTCCTCTCCCGAAACCCTAAACATTCCCGGTTGTGTCTTCGTTGCGCCGCATTCGCCGGAGGACCAAGTCGTCATTGAAGCCGTTCCTCACTAGAGTTTGTCGCCCACAGTGCACCTCAGCTCACGCCGTCACCTCTGTTGGACCACGAAGCGACGTTCTACGCCGTGATGCCATCCCCTTCGCTCGAGGACCTCCACATCGACGTCGCCATTGTTGCCCAAATCCGACCGCCGCCTGTCCTCGCCGATCTGTTCGCCGGTGAGCTCCTCCACCCTCCTTTGTGCGTCATCTTGTGCCTTTCATCACCCTTAGTCAATTCCCCACCTCCTTGTTGCTTTCCTATCATCGGAGTGTTCGGCCACCACTCGTCTTCTTCGGTGCCGTTCATCATTGTCGCAGTGCCATCCTCGTCGACCTCTGGCCACCCTGAGCGTCGCATTGTGTTCTTGGTGTCATCCTCAATCCGGTGCTCCCCTTGGATCCTCTCGGGCGACCTTGAGTCTCCTTCACCACTGTGAGCCCGAAGCTCCCCACCGCCAATGTCACCGCCGTTGACGATTCGCCACCGACCGTGTTGCGCCACCACCTCCCTCAACACCGTCGTGACCTCGAGAGCTCATTTTACCACCTCACCGGAGCATCCTCATCGCCAAATTCCTTCACCGCCATTGTCTTTCATCACCGGCCTTGTCCTCTGTTTCCCTCTCTCGTTTTGCTCTATCTGCTGATGTGGTAGTCCACATCAGTGTCCATCTCAGCTATTTTGCCTGCATGGCATCCTAATCATCTCGTGGTCAACAGCCATGTGGCATATCCAAAACCACCCGAGCCAGAAAGGTCCAAAGACCCAGTCCACCGTACATCATCCCTATGACGAGTGGGTCCCACCTGTCATAATCATTTCAAGTTCCCAAATATGTGTCTCGCATTAGCTCCCAAGATCAATGGCTAACACACACATATCCTGAACAACATTGTATATAGTCATACACAATTTATACATTATTAAAAGGTGATTTACAAGACTAGGACTTAGGTTCATAAGTTACACAAGTGACTGAGCGGTCTACTAAACATAAACAAAAGTACGCAATGGAAAAAAAAATATAATACACCAAAATGTCCATCCAAGTATGCCTAGCTCCCAGAGGCAACTGAGAGGAGGTAGAAATAACATTATTTATTAGCGCCGCCATATTCGGCGCTAACGGATTGATCGTAAGAGTGTTCTTCCTCACCTGAAACAAGTGGTCAATCTGATTGAGTACAAAAGGTACTCGTAAGTCTTACACAAACTAATAAAAGAAAGTGTATGATAGAGCATATCCAAAAGATAAGAGAATATACATGTTAGTGGCAGTCCAAAGGAAGGGTGTAGTGGCATAAGTATTGCATAAAAGCAATAAATTTCATTCGTACACATTCTAGTTTGTAAAAGCCATTTAGTAACCAAAATTTGGACAAAAGAAAACAAGTAACATTGATATAATCATAGATCAACCAATATAAAAGTGGTTTTACACTTTGATAAACTAACACACATGAACAACCATTCATGTCGATACCAAGTTGTAACCATGTCTATTTTATTTTGGAATTCTAACAAATACTGTCTCGAACCCAAGTGGTTATCCATAACCGTAGACACGGCCATTCGAATAGTTTTATCCTTGCAGGGGTGTACATTTTTACCCACACGTCTTGATTAGCCCGTAAGTCTCCGGATAATGACACACTTCCTTTGGTATGCCGGCCAGAGAAATCAAGACTCGGTATTTTTTAGCAAGACGATATTATTGAGTTGAAACACCTATGCGAGATGAAATCTCGCTTAGTACAAGCTACTGATAGAACCTACTAAGCGGGGCACACAAGTTGTGTTGGGAATGCCGACCAAATGAACAAAAATTAAAGCTGTGCTCCCTTGCACATAATAAATTGCAACAAGCCTGCGTTCCCAAGGCTACGCTACAAGACAACAACTCAGCTTAGTACAACAGAGATGACACGAAAAAGGAAGATGAACGGCAAGGGAACGAGAAGCTAACTCTCAATGACGAAGAAGAATTGCCGAGCTTGTCTACCCGACCGAGAGAGAGAGAGAGAGAGAGAGAGAGAGAGTGAGAGATTTTAAGAGGCCCCAACAACGGAAATGCAACGGAGTTAACTCGTGGAGTCTCAGTATTGGACATCTTTAGCGGTGACAAAAGCAGCTGTAGAGTGCGCATGGACGAGGCGCTTGGGTGCAATGCCACCTCATGCTTGCTCTGGAACGGCCTAAGCGGCGTGGAGAAGACGAGGCTACCAAGTGGGCCCAGCGCATCGGTGGAAGCAGCGAAGCGGTGTGAGTTAGACTTGGGCTCGTGCGAACTAGTTAGGTGTGAGCGAAGCGGTCTGATCGAGTCAAATCAATTGGGTTCGAGTGCATAGCGATTACTGACCCAAAGGTTTGGTAATTTAATTCAAACCTTCTTCTTTGACCGAAGCAGGTCTAAAAAAACAAATAAATTTAGAAAATTATAAATTTTTTAAGGAAGGCTCTTGGGATGATATAGAACTCATAAAAATTTTCAAACATCACTATTTGTGATTAAAATGTTTATTTTAAAATCCTTAACCGAATAGGTTTACATAAAGAACATAGATTTTTCTTGAGGTCAAGATGAATTCTAAAAATTTTAAACAAATTATATTTATTCATAATAATTATTCTAGCATTTGATTAAATTATTTTCTGGTGGTCTTTACAAGCATTAACTTTACTTTTGTTTTGGAGTTTCCTTTTGAGTTATAAGATTGACTTGAATTTGAAATTGTCAAATGCAACGATTTTTGCACATGCTCCGAAATGACATGTATGCTCATGAGATGCATATAATTTCCATTTATTGAAAATAGGGCTGTGACAAACCTCCCACCTTAAGAGAATCTCCTCTCGAGATTTCGGTAGTTCAGAAATCGGAACAAGATGCTTCTAAATAGTTCTTTTAAAGAAAAACAACATCTGTTGTCTTGATTTCCCTCAAAGATAGAAAATAAAGATCCTAACAAGATAACATAGTGTTGTTATTACATTTTTCTTTCCATCGCTTTGTTTAACCTTTCATTTCTTGATTCAAAGGCACTTCAAACATATGGAAGAGGTAGGGGTGCTCAGTCCTCATTTGGTCCTGATGCTCCTAAGTTGCGTTTTGTTCCGTGTGGCTGCTCCATTGAATTTTTAGAAGCTTGATGGTACGGTTCCTCGTCTTGCGTTCCATTTCACCAAGAATACCTAGGATGCTCTTGGTAGGAAAGATCGGGTGGGGGATCAAGGTTCTCGTACTTGGTCGCTTCGATAGGAACACCAAGACATTTCTTTAGTTGTGAGACATGAAAGGTATCATGTACCGTTGAAAGAGAGATGGGCAACTCCAATTGATACGCCACAGCTCCTCGTTTTGCAAGGATTCGGAAATGTTCGATATAGCGAGGAGCTAACTTGCCCTTCGCCTGAAATCGATGGGTGCCCTTCATCAGTGTGACTTTAAGGTAAATATGATCGTCTACTCAAAGCTCAACTCACGACAACGACGGTCGGCATAGTTTATTTGACGAGACTGCGTCGTCCGCAATCGGTCTGGGATCAAATGAACTTGCTCTTCGGCATCCACTACTAAATCCGATCCATAGAATGGTCTCTCTCCGGACTCAAACCATTTCTAAAGTGTCCTACAAGCTCTCACATACAATGCTTCAAAAAGTGACATCTGAATACTTGACTGGAAATTATTGTTGTAGGATAATTCCGCATACGACAAGCACTTCTCCCAATTCTTGTTATAGGACAACACACAAGCTCGGAGAAGATCTTCCAAAACTTGGTTCACCCTCTCAGTTTGGCCTCCCATTTGCGGGTGATAAGCAGTGATAAAGGATAGGTTGGTCCCTATGGCTTGGTGTAGACATTTCCAGAAGTATGAGGTAAACTAAGGACCTCGGTCTGAAACGATGATTTTTGGTACACTATGGAGACAAACAATTCTTGAAATGTACAGCTTCGCTAACTTGATTCCTGCAAAGGTAGTCTTGATAGGAATGAAATGAGCAACCTCTGTCAAACGATCCACGATCACCCAAATGGCATCAGACCCATTCTGAGTCTTTGGGAGACCGGTGACGAAGTCCATACCCACATCTTCCCATTTCTACTAGGGAACATGCAGTGGTTGGAGTGTATCTACTGGTTTTAGATGCTCGGCTTTCACCCTCTGGGAAATATCACATTCAGCAACATACTGCGTGATTTGTCGCTTCATTTGGCTCCACTAGAGCCTCTTCTTAAGATCTTGATACATTTTGGTACTCCCGGGATATATGTAAAATTGAGAGTTGTGAGCTTCTTTGAGAATTAAATCTCTCAACTGGTGGTTAAATGGCACTACCAAATGTTTCCTAAACCAAATAATGCTCTGCTCATCTTCGGTAAAACCTTTGGCTTTGCCTTGCTTCAAAGCTTCCCGGATTTGAGCTACCTCCAAATCAATTTTCTAGGCCTCCATGATTTGGTCTTCTAATGCGGATTTAACTATTAAGGTAGCAAGGGATCCTTCCTCAACCATCTCAAGATTCATCCTATGAAATTCAGCGCACAAACCTTCTGAAGTAGTTGTTACCGATAAGCAATTGCATTGAGACTTTCTGCTCAACGCGTCA
The DNA here is from genome assembly GCA_036346405.1 of Phyllostachys edulis. Taxonomy (NCBI): domain Eukaryota; kingdom Viridiplantae; phylum Streptophyta; class Magnoliopsida; order Poales; family Poaceae; genus Phyllostachys; species Phyllostachys edulis. The sequence continues at coordinate 20,535,313 of CM070562.1, read as the reverse complement.
GCTACTACATTTGCTTTTCGTGGGTGATAATAGAGTCCCATATCATAATCCTTGATCATTTCAAGCCATCTTCTTTGTCTCAAGTTCAGATCAGCTTAAGTGAAAATGTATTTCAGACTCTTATGATCAGTATAGATATCGCAACGATTACCAATGAGGTATTGTCGCCAAATCTTCAGAGCATGGACTACGGCAGATAATTGTAAATTATGTGTGGGATAATTTACTTTATGAGGCCTCAATTGTCTAAATGCATATGCCACAACTTGGCCTTCTTGCATGAGATCGCAACTGAGCCCATGGCGAGATGCATCGCAATAAATGTCGAAGCTCTTGTTAATATCTGGCAAAGTGAGTACTGGAGCTTTGGTCAGGAGTTCTGTCAACATTTGAAATCTTTCTTTCCACTCAACCGACCATTCGAGCTTCTTCTCCTTCACTGAATGGGTCATTGGCCTCGCAATTTTGGAGAAGTTTTCAATGAACCGACGGTAATAACACGCAAGTCCGAGAAAACTTCGAATGTCAGTGGCGCTCTTGGCCTGACCCCAATTTAGTACATCTTGTACCTTACTTGGATCAACAGCAACACCACCTTCAGATAGCACATGACCCAAAAAGTTGACTTTCTTGAGCCACAACTCGCACTTGCTGAATTTTGCATAAAGTTGATATTTACGCAGTTTTTCCAACACATGCCTTGAGTGCTTCTCATGCTCTTCATTGGATTTGGGCTAGATGAGAATGTTGTCAATAAACACGACAACAAACTTTTCCAAGTACTCCATGAGGTTCATAAAATATGCCGGTGCATTCGTCAAGCCAAAGGACATGACAGTGTACTCGTACAAACCGTAACGAGTAGAGAATGCTGTCTTTGGAATGTCCTCATCTTTGACCTTGATATGATGATAGCCCAATCACAAATCAATCTTAGAGAATACTTGGGCTCTAGTTAGTTGGTCAAACCGATCATCAATACGGGGAAGAGGATATTTATTCTCTACAGTGACTTCGTTTAGCGGACGGTAGTACATGCACATCCACAAAGTCTTATCTTTCTTCTTGACAAAAATGGCTGGGCATCCCCAAAGTGAGGAGCTCGGTCGGATAAATCCCTTGTCAAGAAATTCCCCAAGTTGTTTCTTCAATTCCACCAGCTCATTGGGAGGCATCCGATATGATCGCCTTGATATTGGCGCTGTACCGGGTGCTAGTTCGATCACGAACTCCACTTCACGATCTGGGGGCATGCCTGGAAGTTCTTCGTGAAAGACATCTAGATACTCACAAACTACTGGTACCATCTCCAACTCAGCGGTGGTACCAACCTTCAGAGCATAAAGATGAGACCCAACAGTTTTTGATGCGAAACTAACTTGTTCTCCACTTTCACTAATAATAGAAATTGGACCGTTGTGCACAATTAATTTGTCCCTGATTTTTAGACAACCAATCCGTCCCCAAGATGACATCCAAACCTTCTAAATCTATCACTATTAAATTTGCCAAAAATTCTACCCCATAAATCTCCACTTTTATGTCCCGACAAATCTGATCAGTTTGCAAAACCAACGCCGGTGACTGAATAAGGTGTGGTTGTCGAAGTGGATGCATATCTAATTGATGAAGAACAGCAAAATGCCTCTTGACAAAAGAATGGGATGCTCCGGAATCAAATAAAACAGTAGCTGGGCTGAAATTAACAAGAAGCATACGAAGGACGACGTCAGGTGCATCAATTGCCTCTTCGGCAGTGATTTGATTCACTCGGATTCATGCCTGAGCTGGACCATGCTTGACAGGTGGCCTCGGAGGTGGTGCTAGACGCACAAGTACAAAAGATGGTTGGACAGGAGGCAAGCCACATGCCTTTGCCAAACACTCATTTGCGAAGTGTCCAGGATGTCCGCAGAGATAACAGATCACACCCGGCCTGATGTTGCTGACATTAGGTGGCTGATAGATTTCCACCAACTCTTGGCTGCCAGTTAGGTGGTGTAGGATAAGGTGCAAATACTGGTGGCCTCGGTGGAGTTGATTCCTGGGCACGAGGAGGGTTGGGCAGGCTAGTGCACGGCCTTGGAAAACCGCGCTGAAATTTGAGTTGCCCTCCTTCGCTTGCGTGATTCGTCCAACGCGTTGCTCTTGCCCTCCACTATTATGGCCTTGTGTGATACATTTCCTCCGTTAGGCCATTCATGAAGCGACTTCAGCGATGGATGTCAGTGGCAACATCATCTGGAGCGTAACGAGACAAAAGGTTGAACTCATGAAGATACTCCATCACGCTCTTTTGCCCTTGTTTAAGAGCGATAAATTGTTGCTGCTTGATCATCATGGCTCCTTCCGGAATGTGTGCTTCGCGAAAGGCTTCCTTGAGCTCGTCCCAAGTCGGGAAGTGTCCAGCTCATGCTCGGAGAAGACGAAGATGTCAGGTGGGCCCAGTAGCGTCGATGGAAGCGATGGCGTGGTGCGAGTCGAACTTCGGGCTTGTCTTGAGCAGGTTAGAGTCGCGGCGAAGCGGTCCGATCGAGTCAAATCAATTGGGTTCGAGTCGCAATAGCGCTAGACCCAAAGGTTTGACTGAATTTGAATTCCAAACCTTCTTCTTTGACCGACGGTTTAAAAATAACAAATAAATTTATAAGATTCTAACAATTTTAAGGAAGGCTACTGGGATGATATAGAACCCATATAAAATTCTAAACATCACTTTTTTGTCATTAAAATGTTTATTTTAAAATCCTTAACCGAATAGGTTTACATAAGAAACATAGAATTTTCTTGAGGTCAAGATGAATTCTAAAAATTTGTTAAAAATTATATTTATTCATAATAATTATTCTAGTATTTGATTAAATTATTTTTCAGAGGTCTTTAATAGCATTAACTTCAGTTTTCTTTTGGAATTTCCATTTGAGTTATAAGTTTGACTTGAATTTGAAATTTTCAAATGCAACAATTTGTGCACATGCACCAAAATGACATGTATGCTCATGAGATGCATCTAATTTCCATTTATTGAAAATGGGGCTGTGACACTTCCAATAGATGTTCTTCTTCATACGAACTCCGATTAAGCCCATTCAAATTTCTAAATTCATCTAAATTCGAGCTCTATTTTGCTGAGATTTTTATTTAATTTTTGGAGTTTTGCTTTATCTCTGTTTTGTATTTATTTGTTTATTTGCTTTGTTTACGAGGAGACGTTGATACTTCAGGGAATTTTGTGCAAAGAGGAGTGCACCAAGATCAAGACCAATCCCAAGATCTATTCCAAGGCAAGTTGTGGTTTTTTGATCATATTAAACCTATGATTTCAAAAGTATATTATTTTATATCAATTGCATTCTATCTTTATATCAATTGTTTTGGGATTATCTATGACATGTCATTATGCCTTCATTGATTATTTGAATAACTTGAATCATTTGTCACCCTAGTGTGGATAATTTTAGTTGGCCATATTTGTATCACCAACATGGGTATCGTATTGATACTTAGTCAAGCTTAGTTGCGATGGGTTCAAGATCCCATGTGTCATAAAGGTTAGTTTTGACTTAATGAGATATGTAATTATGGTGGTTAGCCACCGTTGTTAAAATTTGTGTGCCATGATAGGATATATCATTGGTCTTGGTTGAACAAATGATTTCCGCTCGGGCTAGCGATCGTGCAGTAAAGGGGGTGCAGTTAGCATGTTGTGGGATGTGGTAGACTCGTCTGAGTAACTTGTCAAGTATTTAATCTTATGCGCCATTGAATTGGGCCTTAACTATACAAACACATGCCTGATGGGACGGGCCTAGCTAACTAATTAACAATATTTTGATTTGGTTCTATTTGGGTTGTGTTTGGCGCAAGAGGAGGCCAGATAGGTGAAACCTTAGCGAGCAGAACCAAGTCAAAGCAAAGCTTTGTAAAGTCCTTGTGATAATCAGTTAGTCGCACACCTACGACAGTGTGTCAAACAGACATTATATGTTTATTTATCTCTTGTGGGTAAAGTTGCATAACCTCTGCAGAGTGTTAAAAACTATTCGAATAGTCGTGTCCGCGGTCATGAACGTGCCCAGGAATTTTCACAATAGAGATAGAGTTTCTTCATAAAATATATCGGAGTGTGAATGGGAAGTTCACTTGATGAATATAATGTTCATTTGGTGAATGGGTAATTCACTTGGTGGTTTGTCTTGGGAAGTGAATGGGAAGTTCACTGGTTCTTTCAAAGCAATTGTTTATTTATTTATTATTTTTTCAATTACGAATTTCAATCTATTTATTGTATTTATCGTCAATGTTACTTTTACGCAAAAGAACCATCTGACTAACCTTGTTCCAACCTAGCATGAATACTATTTGCACACATTTCCTATAACATCCTAAATTTCGGTCTTTTCAAAAATTTATTTCAAAATAATTAATTCAAAGATTTGGATTTTAATTTAGAGTTTTCTGGAATTTTAAAAGCTTTTCCCTAATTATTTTAAAGCCAAAATAAATTATTTACAAAATTAATTACCATTTATAAGGTGGAAATATTTTATCTAAGTTCAAAATAATTCTAGGAATTTTTGTGAATTCTTCTACAATTTTTGGACTCTATTTGCTATCTTTTAAAAATCTATTTGATTTGTTGTTTTATCTTATTTTCAAAAATAATAAAATAATTATAAATATTTTTCCCGCTCAGTCAGCCCTTCCCACGAGTCACCCATCCAATTTTGCCCCACAACCAACCTCGCTTAACTCCGAGCACTCAATGCATGCACAACCAACTTTTCATTTTCTTTCAATTGAATACTAATTTCCCTATATTCCTTTATTCTCTCTTTCATGTCTATCTTCTTCAACCTCCAGACCGTGGCCTTCTTCTCCTTCTTGGCAACCAAAATAGCCATGGCCGTTCACCTCCATAACCACACCCCCACCAGCAACCTTGACTCAAGCCCGCGCCCTCATGCCGCGCCCCTCTCCTCCACCATTGCGCCTCTCTCCTCCTCCCTTCTCTCCTGTGCAACCTATGAGCTTCATCTGCCATTAAAATGGCTGCTGGTCCCTATTCCTTCCTGTTCTCCGCACTCGTTCAATCAAAATCAATTCCGTTTGAAGCACTGAGACCGCATTAACATCAACTACGTTCTCAAACCATCAATTCTTGCCTTCTTCACTCCTTGCATTCAAAATTTCAGTTTCTTCATTTTCACCATTAAACTGAAGCTTTAATTCTTCTGGCAATTGAAGCACCACCTTCACACTATAAAAGCACTACTACATTCCCTTCACCAAGGCAGACCGGTGCTCACCTCCTCTCGCTTGTTCGGTCACTAGAGCGCTATCCCCGTGTGCCGCTGACGCCGTGCACTCCGAACGCCACTGTCGTCACCTCGCTCCGTCTCTGGTCAAACCGCCACCACCATCGGGTAGAGGACCTCATCGGGGTTCCATTTTTGTGCTTCGCCGGTCGCCTCTCCCTTCCTCTGGCCGGCGACACCACCCTCCTCCATGCGTGTGCTTTCTATTCAGCTGCGGCTGGAAGAACTCGTTGCATGGCAATGAACAAGTCCCTAATTATCTAGTCTTCACCTTGAGCTTTGTACATACACATTTTATTCCTTTCAAAAATTTGTTTTCTCATATGCAAACTCCAAATCTGTTGATTCTTCCACCTAAATTCATCCACTAATTTCCAGTATTTATTTTATAATTTTTCGATTTTATTTATTTTTTGCTATTTATTTGGTCCTATTCGCGCATGTAGAGTCCGACGTCCCCGACGCGAGTTTGGATCAACAGGAAGCGCTTACCTCTAACGTCACCGAAGGAGAGTCTCCTATGACCATTTTGTACCTATGATTTTTAAATCATGTTTTCTGTTTTTAAAGTATTATGCATTGCTGTTTACATAAAATGATGAATTTAAATTGTAAGTTGTTAGTTAAACCTAAAAGTTGTTAATGTCTTCCTTTGATATTGCTATCATAATCCATTGTCACCCTAGCATAGCAAATCCATGATATTAATTACAACATTGTGGAATAGTTTAACGCGGTAGAATTGCTTAGACATGCTTATTGGTCTGGATCACCCATTGGGAGAAAACTCTTGTTATCTTTTTATGCAAATCCTTTTTGAAATGTATGACATTAGGTAATGTCAATATTTAGAAAATAAAACGCTAAAAACTTGTTTTAGACTTGGTAATTGGTAAGATCGGTAGTCTTGGCTAGAGCATGAGAACTTGGAATGTGGTAAGTTCCGCCCAAGTCATACTAAGGACCGACGCTTGTGACTATCCAAACCGAGCACTACCGTACAACCACATATCCAAAATGGGAACGGACATGGCCAACTAATTTACTATGTTCTAGCATTATGCCCGCGTGATGTAGATAGTAGGTGTTACCTGGTTAGTGCAGACGACGGTAATTGGCGTCCATGTCTGTCGGGGCTTGCGCCGGGCATTGGTAATAGACGTCCAAGTCCAAGCAGGTTATCCCCCACAACGGTGAGCTCCAGGTCGATGGTAAATGACGTCCATGACTTGGGGTTAAGCTCATCGGGCAGGCTAATGTTATGATAAAGTATTGTAAAGGCCTTGTGATAATCGCTTAGTCGTACGCCCAAGGAAGCGTGTCATGGCTGACATTATAAGCTGATTATCTCGTGTGGGTCAAGCTGTACAATCTCTATAGAGTGTAAAACTATTTGAATAGCCATGCCCACGGTCTAGGGCAGGCAATGTGCGTTTTCACATGGTAGATTTTGGTTTTGATTTCAAAAGAATAATTTTGGGAACCGAGAGTAGTTGGGACTCTCGGGTAGTTTCTGGCAGCTAGAGCCCTATCCTTTAAACCTTGGCGGCTAGAGCCTTTTTGCTAGTGGTTGGTAGCTAGAACCTCCACTAGTAATACAATTTATTTATGGAAAAAGTTCGGTTTACTCCCTCGAACTATTAGCTGACTTGGACAAAACCGGCCACGTCAGCAAAACCACCGCTCCAAACCGCTACGGGGTGTTATTTGACCAGATTTCGCAAATTCAGGGGGTTAAATAACCGGTTTGTAGTTCAGGGGGTAAACTAGACTTTTCTGATAGTTCGAGGGAGTAAACTGGACTTTTTCCTTTATTTATTGAAACTACGTTTGTGAAATGTGCTTTATGAAAACTGTTTAAACTTAAAATATTGCTTTGTGCAAATGAACCCTATAAGTCCAAGTGTTAACGCTATGCATATGCATGTTTCCCAAGACTCGCGGGGTACTTTATGTACTCACATGATACACTTATAATTAAATCTTAGAAGCCTTCAACGACATGGAGGAGGACTACGACAACTTTGCATGTGGCTTTGATGAAGGACACCCGAAGTACTAGGTTGCGCTCCCCAGTCGAATGCCGGTGGGCAATTTGATGGGCCACCACTTAGAGTTTATCATTTGTTGTTTCCGCTGCTGTAAGACTCAAGATCTTTTGATCTCTTTTGTAATAAGTGGCCATAAGGTCGGTAATCAGTTGTTTATTAATGTTATTTCATGATTCGAACTTGTTATCAACAATGTTTCTACTATGTGCACTAGCTACTGATTATGGGACTGGTGTAGAAATACACAGAGGGTTCGGATGTAGAAATCCAGTCCAGACATTTCCCCACGACTTGCTGAGTACTTTATGTGCTCACGGCTTAAATTCTATGATTCAGTTGAAGAATACCAAGCTGCTCAAGAGTTCTTTACCCAGAAGTATCATGAAGGTTTTGCAGATTAGGATGCGTTCTCCACTCGATTGCCTGTGGGCATGTTGATTGGTCTTTCCAAGTTTTCCTATTCCGCTGTAAGAGTTATTTTTTTCTTTAGCCCTGCATGGCAAGTTAAAAAAAACATTGACCATAAGATCCAGTTGTTATTACTATTTGCTATTTTGTGAACTTTTTAGTTGAATCGAATAAATGGACGGTATTTCATCACTATTTCTAGTGTGAGCTAGCTACTGATCTGGGACTAGTTCAGAATATACAGAGGGTTCCTAAATTGTATTTTTGGCTCCTGACCGTGCTTACCTTGAGATCCGTCGCCCTCTCCCTCTTCTTGAGTCGAATGGAACAGCGATGAGGCTGGGACGTAGACAAAACCTCCTGTATGCACTAGGGGAGGCGGCGATGCTGGTGCCGGCGCCATTGCAGCCGGGGTGGCGGGCTCAATCGATGTTTGCGAACGGCTATGCTGCTGCCCGAATGATATTATCGAATGACGTGGGGGCTACCGTCACCTCGATCGACGCGGCTGCGGACGGTACAACTCGTATCAGCGTGGGGGTTGTGCTCGCGTGCTCCGACGCCCGCGCCTTCCTATCGCTCCACGCTTTTTTCGCCCCGCCTGCGTGGGAGGTTGATCCGGGCGTATCTGCCTCCCCGAGTAGCTTCCTGATGATGCTGACTACCTTCGTTTGTGCTATCTCAGCAAGAGAGAAACCGTGTTTTACTTGATGTCAAAAAGAGTTTTACTGTACGACAAACTTGTCCATATGACCACTCGATCACCACCGGTAGTTTCATCTTCAATTGTTGCTATTATGTATAATTACAACTATTGTAATGTTTGCTTCTTTTTACTATCTAAAATATAAATGGATAAAGAAAAAAAAACACATTTAATGTTTTGTACTCTCTATTTTACCATTTCATGTATGCGCTTTTACTGTCAAACTAACTAATTCGTTGTACTACCTGTTGAACATTACTCTAAGATGGTATGTGAGAGCTCTTTTACCGCAAGATGCACATGAAAATACTGACCTCCATTTTGTTTGGAATTATTATATCTGTAACATAAATTTACAGTAGCCTGCTTTTAGTTTACTGCATGTGCAAAAACTCGCTAAGCATTAATTTTATTAAATCGCATGTGCTGCATTTTATTAAATGTTAGACGTAACGTCTAACGTCTCCAGCAGGGGGGGGTATCGAGGGTCCTTGCCACTAACTACACATGAAGTTCGTTGTGACATGATGATGATGATGGTTGAAACATGCTCGATGGAATTGTTGTAGTATGCTTTGCATGTTACTGCCGGATGGAGCATCGTGCCTCAGGGGGGAGAGTAGGAGCGTGACCCTATAAAAAAAATAAACGTATGTGATTCGGCAGTCAAACATATTATAACTGTACTGTCTTATCCGTTATGTTTTACTATTCAAATATATGATCTCGAAAAAGTCGCATGCCGCAAAATAGGCAGTAAAAGGGATTCACGAATTACTATCACGTCTCATATTAATTACCATTGAAATGAGTTCGACACGGGTGTGTGGACGTTTCTGGCTCACCGACTATAGCTAGTGGGCCAGCCATATGGGGATTGTGCGCACACGTCACACCTGGCCTACGTCACATGTGGTGGACTGGCTAGGCGTAGAAAAACTATTCTAGGCTCGGGTACATAATTTACACACACACTATTTCATACTCCCAGGAGTACATACTCTCACTTCTAATGTACCATTTAAACGAGCATATTATGCTTCTTTTTTACTTTTAGTATACTTAAATACGAATTACTAGATACTCCAATGCGACTTGATTGAAAAAAATTCATTGAAGCCCTTTATTTTTGCTATATACCCTTTTTCATATATAAAAGAAGTATATACACAAATTTTGCTATAAAAGGTTGACTTTAATGAAATTTTTCATGGAACTCACTTTGGAGTATCTTATAATCATTATTGGAGTGTGCTCAAATTGATAAAGATGTATCATAATACGATTTAAGTGGTATATAAGAAGTGGGAGTACAAACTCCTAGGAGTACCATACCATTTTCATTCATATATATATATATATATATATATATATATATATATATATATATGTATATGTATATGTATATGTATATGTATATGTATATGTATACATATGCATATGCATATATATATATATATACATATATATATGTATGTATACATATGTATATGTATATATATATATATGTGTGTGTGTGTGTGTATGTGTGTGTACATATATACGTATATACATATACATATATATGTATATGTATACGTATACGTATATATATATATATATGTATACATATATAGGTATATATATATATATATATACACACATATATAGTACACACACACACACATATATAATGTGTGTGTGTGTGTGTGTGTCTTGTGCGCCTCTCTCATACTGTAGTCGCTTGTTCCCCGTCGCGCCCTCCACTCACTACTACAAAAAGGTTAATACTGGACGCCTTATCATAGACGGTTCATCAAAACCGTCTGTATTAAATACAATCACAGACGGTTTTGGTTTAGCGACCGTATGTGTTACTGGCTACATTAAAAACCATCTATGAAGAAGTAATATCACAGACGGTTCTGAACAAGAACCATCTGTGATATTTAGTAATACAGAACCGTCCGTGATACTTTACATATGGTTTTCAACATGAACCATCCGTGACTTACCGCCCTCATCACAGACGATTTGTATTAAAAACTATCTGTGATAAGTATTTCTTATTTTACCATGGCTTGAAATCACTAACTCTCTGATTTTACCACGGCTTGATTTTACCATGCTTGAAATCACTAACTCTTTGATTGTATGAAACCGTCTATGATTCGCAGCGCAGGATTTTGAAAAAATTTGAACGCGTGTGCGGGAAGCAAAATATTTTGGTGTTGTCCTTGTATATTGTAGCCACTACAGCTTTGTCTTCCATCAGTCTCTTCCTCTCCCCTCCCCATGCCGAGCTCCGGCGACCACCCTCGATTCCCCATCGTGGTTCGGCGAGGAGACACAGTCGACGACGATGAGGAGGAGAGATGCAGAGGAGCTCCTTGTCTACCGCAGGAGGTAGACTGCCAGAAGGTATGTGTACATCCCCAAAACATACACAATTTGTTGGCTGTTTGTTGTAAAGAAAATTATCTTAATTTTATGTTACCTAAGGTCGGAGCGCCGCCGAAGGTTTTCAGTCGTCTCTCCTTGTTGACGAGCTTGAGTTGAACTCAACGATATGTAAGAACATCTTGTGATATGCTGGTGAGGTACAGAGAGGAGCTCACAAGACCAATCCAAGAAGTCGATGAGTTCTTCAGGAGCTTGGAGGTATAGATGGTTTCTAGCTAGTTTAACTTTGTAACTTTATTACTTTTTTTCCATTCGGAAGGGACGTTGTGAAATTTTTTGGTTTCCCTTTCCTATGATGTGTTTGCCATCAAAATTTTTATTGGATTTTAGTTGTCTTGCTAGATGTTGCATATGGAAACTACTGTCCAGCAATTGATTGATTTGGCTCAAAATCCGGGGTTTTTTTTCAATAGAAAAAACTATCACAGACGGTTCTTAATAAGAACCGTATGTGATAATTATCACATACGGTTCTTGTTCAGAACTGTCTGTGAAAATAAACTATCACAGATGGTTTTCTGTGATAAGTAATTATCACAGACGATACTTGTTGAGAACCGTCTGTGATGACCACATATCATCACTGACCCATAAACTCAGATAGCTTATAAAACCGTCTGTGATGATGTTTTTAAACCGTATGTAAAAATCTTTTCTGTAGTAGTCACTCGTCGTGCGTTGCCATGGCTCCTCCGCTGACCATCAGTGTCACCGCCCTTTCCTTAACAACCCGGTGAGAAGCGAGAGGAAGAGGAATAGGCGAGAGTGAGGTCGTCGTCTCTCGTCTCCAGTGAGAGCTGTGGGCGTGAGCTCATCTTTGGTTTCTCGTTGAATGAAGAGCTTAATGTTCGTGCGTGTGTTCAGGTTAAGCAATAGATAGGTGTGCATGGCTTGCGTCGTTGGATCATTATGGAGCGATGGATGAACCGTCCAGACGGAAATATCGGGACCGGATAAAGGACAGTAAGCGTTACCCTTAAAAAAAGTACTCCACAAGACAAAATGAGGATAAAATGAGTTCCTTACACCGGAGAGATCATAGCATTCGTGGTCGTTGTCGCACCACTAGGATTTTACCATGCCGTTTCTCCATTTTGTTTGTCGGTTACACAATCGTCCAGGTAAAAGGATCTGAACGATGCAACATAATTATAATGGGAGTTTTGAGTTCTTGTTTGAGAAAAAAAATTATCATCGATTTTTTGTTTCAATGGTCATGCGACGCATGTCTATTGCGAATACATGCTGGTGTGTTCACCATTGCACCATTTCTCCCCAGTTTCTTTTGAGCACAGAGTATAGAAACATTCTCATAGTCAGTGGCGGACCTAGGACTAAATCTTAGATATAGCAGCTCATCGTCGTATTGTCGGATGCTGTTTTTTCAATGGGCGTACCGGCTACCGCCGTCTCCTCGCACGCCACTAGAGCTTGGTCATTAGGCCCTCGCTCGATAGCTCCATACAGTGTGCCATTTAATGAATTAATAATAAGTTCAACTAACCTCTTTTTCCAGAGAACAAGTGCTCATTGAACTAATAAAAATGATCATTTTGGAATATACAAACATCCTAGATGCTTTAAGCACTCATGTTAGTATGTTACTCCATCAAGTAGAAATTTCACTAGCCTACCTCTATGTTTGCTCTTTGGAAAAACAAATACAATTCCTAGTACGTTAACTCGCTCGGACATTGCTGCAAACTCTAAATCCATCTACCGATCTTGCAATGGTACGGCATTTCCTCAAAGTAACAAGAACAAATCACACAAGGGGAAACTGAAGCACAAGAACAAATCACAAAAGGAAAAACTGAAGCACACCTCGAGCGATTAGTTACCAAATAAGGAGAGCACGTGGGAGACAAGCAGCACAAGCTGGGCCTCATGAACCGCCGGACCCCGGACGCCACCCCTGCCGGGTGCCGGCCCAAGAGCAGAGTCCAGCCAGGCGTCGGCCGTGCTAGCACTACTGCGCTAGGGAGGAGCAGCCGGCAGTGTCGCCTGCGCTTGGGTGGCGAGGCGCAGCTTCGCCCGATCGCCGCACAGCCCTCGCGCCATCACGCACATCAACCGCGAGAGCCCACGCCGCACCACCCGCCTTGCTTTGTGCTCGGCCTCCGTCGCTCGCGCTCCGTCGGCCGCCCTGTGCCTGTGCCCACGCTCACCGCCTCACCCCACCTGCGCTCCGCTGCTGCCTAGGGCTAGGGTTGAGAGAGAGTGGGGATTGGATCTGCCGATTGCCCGATCTGGAAGGCCGGAGTGGAGGCAGTGATACTCGGTTGGGCTGGGCACTTGAGCTGTGATTCAGCGAAAACAGCCCATGGCCTCCTCCGTCGCTAGATCGAGCTACTGTCTTCAGTGGCTCACTACCGCCGCCACCCAAGAGAGAGGGGGTTTCTGTCAACACTGTCTACCTGGGACAGCCGCCTAGCTTTGCCCTATTGCTAGGACCGCCCCTCCTCATGGCAAACTCCATCCATCTCACGATTTTACACGCCCTAGTTTCCATGCTTCAAAAGTTCAGACTGCAATGGCTCGTGCACCTTCTCATCAACCGCAGCAGCCTTCTTCACGGTCCATAACTCTTGAAGTTTTCTCAAACTTCTCCTCCTTCCAATCCATACAAAAACATGCAGCATTAAATTGCTTTTATTGGACATGTTCATTCACCGCTCATCTTCACGCACACAAATCCTCGCTGCAGCGAGAACCGAGTGTAGCTCGGGTGGTCAGTGTTGCCAGCAGCGCATGCAGCCTACCAGCATTCGAGCCTTAGACTCGGCGTTGGTGCTCACCCGATAATACGTGGTTAGGGGGTTTAGGATTAGTACATGTACATATAAAATATTTTTAATGGTCAAAGCGTATGCTCGTATTTTGTGAAATTCTTGATCTCCATTCTAGATTAGATGTATGTTAATATCACACTCATGTATGTGTGGACGTGCTGTGCGTGCGCGCGTCGTGTACTTAAAAAACAAATCCTCGCTGCAGCCGGCAAGTTGGCGCGACTTCGCCGACGCTTCGCATGATACGTACGTGGAATCATGGGGGCTCGCACTGTTGCGCTCATGAGCCGCGCAGCCCAACCCCCTTGGCATGCCGACCGACCGGACCCATCCCACGGAGCCAGCCCAGCCACGTCCGCCACGGCCCGGCCGTAGCGCATACCCCGTGGGCCTGGGCCCACTGCACAGTCAAACACCCCCGCACCCATTAAACCCCACACAGTCCATCTCCATCTCCATCTCCATCTCCATCTCCATCTCCATCTTTGATCTTCTCTCTCTCTAAACCCCACCCCCGCACCCCGCTGTTTTTCTCTCTCTAAACCCCACCGGCTCGGCTCCCCTGCTAGGCTGCTATTATTGCCCGCGCAGCGCAGGCCATCCTCGCTCGCTATATGGGGGGTCCTTCCTCCTCCGCTCCACTTCCATCTCCTCCTCCTCCTTCTCCACTGCCTCTGCCTGCTCGCGTCGCACATTCGCACGCACGCGAGAGAGCGTAGCACTCACCGGGCGCGGTGCGCTGCTCCCCCTCGTACGTCCACGCATCGCCGCGATTTCTTATATCTTCCTACTGCCACTGCTGTGGCTTCGGGCTTCCCCTGATGAACGTGGATCGCTGAAGCTCGAGCTCCTCTGGGTTTGATACATGTGAGATGGGGGAGGAGGTGGTGGTGGTGGTGGAGGCGCCGAGGCCCAAGTCGCCGCCGAGGTACCCGGACCTGTGCGGCCGGCGGCGGCTGCAGCTGGAGGTGCAGATCCTGGACCGCGAGATCACGTTCCTCAAGGTGAAGCAGCTAGCGGCTGCGTTTCTCTCTTGCCTTACCCCTCGGGCCGCGTGCTCTTGCTTGATTGCTTCGTCTTCCTTTGACTTTTCCGGTTAATTTAAGAATGGGATCCGATTCGTCGCGCAATTTTTTTTTTAAAAAAACAAGTGTAGAACGAGCTAGTACTAGTACTAGTAGTACTTCGTCAAATGCTTGGTTGGTGTGAAGGGTAATGCCATGGAGAGGTAAGGGTTCTACTACATCTAGGAAAAGTATTAATTTCGTTTTGGTTTGGGGATACGAGCCTAATACGAAGGGAAACGGGGGCTGCGAATCGCAGCGCAATCAATCCGAGGCGGGACAGGCTTGCCCTCTTTGGGCTTGCCATGTATGTACCTTTGTCGTGTTTGGTCCGGTTCCTTGTGGAAAAAAGAGGGCATGAGCAGAGCGAGTGGCCTTGTCAGGCCTTGTGTATGGAAGCAGTGGGCGTGTCCCCGTTCTTGCTTCGTGGACACG
This sequence comes from Phyllostachys edulis, assembly GCA_036346405.1. Taxonomy (NCBI): domain Eukaryota; kingdom Viridiplantae; phylum Streptophyta; class Magnoliopsida; order Poales; family Poaceae; genus Phyllostachys; species Phyllostachys edulis. The sequence goes on along the minus strand of CM070562.1, from coordinate 20,520,097 downwards.
CTCACGGCTCGTCTCGTCAGGCATTATCATGAGGTTTTGCGCGACAAAGGGAGGTGTTATGGGCTGCTGCCACGCAGTTTTGCTGCTTTTGATGTGCTAGATTTTTGTGTTTTTATTAAGAAAAGGAAGATCTTTTTGACACGGTGTTCCGCTTTTTAGGAGCAGATTCCGAAGGTTTTCTGATGGCAGAATACTTCTTTAGCTGTTAAATGCGCTTTAATAATATTTTTATCTCTTCTTGCAAGTTAGCCGCTTTCGAACCCCAACTTTCTTTTTCAAAAAGATGTTGAACTTATGGCCGTAAAGGAGGAGATAAGTATTAGTCAATTAGTCCAGACTATCATTGCTGTTTTTTAAGCATCGATTTGCTACTAGAAACAACCTTAATTTAGTCAGGCAGCGGCGCTGAGTTCACTTTATTTTTTCTAGTGAAGCTACGTACGCTTGCTCAAATCATATTTGTGATTTTGTTGGTTTTACAAGGGTGTCCCACAACATAAAAGAAATTATTCATGAGTTATTTGCTTTTTTTATTAAAATCTCTTCTACATGGTCTGTCTCACTCAGTTCAGCACTGTAAACAGTACGGTATGGATAGTACCAAGTCTTTAGTAATTTCTTCTGCATTTTGATTATGCATAATCTTCTTTACATTCTTGTTTATCTATAGTGTTTTCGTGCATATCAAAGGGAACTACATTAATTTGACAAAAAAAAATCTGGTTTTGCAGGACGAGCTACATTTACTTGAAGGAGCTCAACCAGTTTCTCATTCTGGATGCTGTAAAGAGTATGCACTGTTGCCCTTCCTGCATTGTGTATTAGTCTCCCACCTGGAATTTATTGGAACTGTTTATGTCTAGGATCAAATGTAGGTTTATTTATTCTAATCTGCAGGTTAAGTTGTTATTGTCTTCTGTGCTATTTTTATCAACCGTGTTGCATTTTATATCTGAGATACAAAGGTGTTGTCATGTGATTGGATTTTAGCTAGTACCTTCATACAATTCTATGTCAGTTTGGTTTATGGGAACTGCTGCTTCTTTGTTCCATATCCTAAACTTGAAGTCATGCTCGGAATGCATATTTACTTTTACTCTCAATGAAAAGATGAAGGCTATTCGTTTCTAGTAGCAAATCGATGCTTAAAAAACAGCTGGTGGCCCGGTAGTCCAATAACTGAGAAACAGAAATTCAAAATATAAATGTTTGCCCAGCATTGGACTATACTACGTTACTTTGTGCATTTGTTAGAAGCTGGTTCTTTTATAAGTTGCTGATGTGCTCGTACAATACTTTTCAGGGTAAATGAGTTTGTTGGTACAAAACAAGACCCACTAATACCAATGTATTGCCTCTGGACTTGAAGTTTCAATTCCTTTTTGCATGTACAGTATTCGTTTTGACATTCTTTTTATTTTCCAGAAATAAAAGGAGGCACAGATCCTGCCGTCTTTATTGGTGGATCAGGTATGTGTTCCCTTATACATTGCTTTCAGGGATTGAGTGGCAAGAGTATGCAAGTTTTGATGATGTTTTATATTGGATTCTACTTTTAACAAGTCTTGAAGCGAAAGCACACTCTGGTCTCTCTGTAGGTAAAAGGTGAATAAGCTAGCCAGTAGTTTGCTATATTTCTGCTTGGAGAATCCAAGTTAATAATATCCTCACATCTAAATGAGCAAACTAGTAGATTGATATATTTCCATTTATTGGTACAGAAGTTAGATGCAAACTAATTGATGCAATAACTTGACATGCTTAGTCTCGTTTTCTGGCAATCCATCTTACTAAGTTATAATTTGTCCATTTTTACTTCTGTAATATGTTATTTGCGGCACTTACCACTTCAACAAAATAATTGGTGTTAGATTCCACCTTTTAGTAACTACCAGTGACAACGGCTTCCATCTTTTTATGATAATACTGAGGCTATTTGTTGCTGCTGCAGTCAAGCACCATAAGTTTTTAGGATGGCTTCCCTGCTTGTAGGATGTACTTTACACAATGTTCTGTGGTCAAATGTGAAAACTATTTAACACAGCTGTTTGTCTTGTTGATAGTGATGTCACAGAATTTTCTAAGGCACCATGGGAGTTATTCTTTGTAATCATAACGTTTGTTTTCAAATGGCATAGTACTTGTTAGCCCTGAACTCATTATCTTCTTTCCTAGTAGAACATACACGCATTTTCCGATAATCTAATACAATTGTCTTTATTTTGTACAAATCTCAAGTGAAAACTTGATTTCTTCTTGATAAGGTTGCAATACTCTTGCATGGTCGGTTCTGTTTGCAGTGTTGAAAAATTCTATTGCCTTATCTTGTTGAACTTTTGGCAAAATTATCTGTACTATGACCACTGATCTTACATAGTAAAACTAAATTTTCTGCAGATCGAAATTGTGCATCTGCATTTCATGGTTTTGCTGCTCCTGCCAATGCTTACCTAAGTGCAAAAGACCAAGGTGCTTCAATTGTTCTTGCTGTTCATGCTGCGATGAGCCATGCTGCAGGCCAAACTGTGGGTCATGTTGTGACGAGTCGTGCTGTAGGCCAAACTGCAGCTCGTGCTGCGATTTATCATGCTGCAAGCCGAGCTGCTCATGCTGCAAACCAAATTGCTCATGCTGTAGTCCAAACTGCAGCTCATGCTGCAAACCAAATTGCTCATGCTGTAGTCCAAACTGCAGCTCATGCTGCAAATCGAACTGCAGCTGCTTCAAGATCCCTTCATGCTTCAAGCCAAACTGCAGCTCATGCTGTAGTCCAAACTGCAGCTCATGCTGCGATACATCATGCTGCAAAACAAACTGGAGCTGCTTCAAGATTTCTTCATGCTGCAGCCCGACTTGCTGCACCTGCAGCCTGCCGAGCTGCGACTGCAAGCCTCGTTGCTTCAGCTGCAGCCCTTGTGGTCAATGCAAACCGGAATGTGGCTCGTGTTCTATAAATTGCTGCGACCGCAAACCAAGCTGCAGCGGTTGCAATGAACAGTGCTGCAGCTGCCCGGATTGCTGCTCCTGCTCATGCCCTCGATGCTCTAGCTGCTTCAAGCTCTTCAAATGCTCCTGTGCGGGATGCTCAAACTTGTGTAAGTGTGCTTGCACACAATGCTTGGACTGCCAGTCGTCGTGCTGCAAGGGGCAGCCTTCTTGCTGCAAGTGCCAGTCATCTTGCTGTGAGGGACAGCCTTCCTGCTTCAAAGGAGGCTGCTGCTGCGGCAGATCATGCTTGAGTCTCCCAAAACCGTCATGCCCTGAATGTTCTTGTGGGTGTGTTTGGTCCTGCAGAAAGTGTACAGAAGGGTGTCGATGCCCGCGGTGCCGCAATCCATGCTGCGTCAGTGGATGCTTATGTTAAACTAGAGTTTTTTTGAATAGCTGTTTTTTGTGCCTTTTAGCTGCTAGGCCTTTGATTTCGTTCGAACTTTGATACATGGTGATTACCTTATAAAGAAATAACCCTCTTTTGCCAAATCATAAGACGAAATTGAAGTGTCAATAGTCATGAAATAATAAATTGTGGAATGCTTTACCCTTTGTCGATGATATATTTGTGAATTGTGATGAGCAGGTTACTTGTACTTGTCCTGGCCGAATACGAATGAGGTGGTCAGTCATTGACTCGATCGCAGGATTTATGGGATAGGTTTCCCCCCCTAATGGACATCGCTTATAGTTGCTGGTTGGAAGATAAAAAAAGGCACTGGATAGCCGATGCCATTGCTGACATAGGGAACACCCATCTGATACGTCATCATTTTGAACTCTATATTCTACCCCCCTCCCGCACAAGTAAAGAAATTTTTTAACTAATAAGATTAGGGTTTGTCCCACGTAGTGGGGACGATCATCCTACCCACTTCAGTACCTCACATAAAAAAAATATCAATGCCACCCTTCTCCTTAGCCGCTGCCCCGTCACTACCTCCCATCCGCACCGCACCCCATCATCAGTGGCGGACCTACCCCCAGGGCAAGCCGGGACGGCTGCCCCAGGTCTTCCGGGCCGGTGGAACCCGGATCTTCATGGCTTCGTTTTTTTACTGAGTTCAAACCCAAACAATTAACAAGCCAGTATGGAAGCTATGCTTGGTTGTCAAATGTGGCCTAACCTAAAATAGGCTCATACAATTGCAGCCCTCACGGCTCACGCAAAAGCAAACATTAGCAACTAGTAATGTCTTCTTGAAGATGGGATTTCAGAGCACTTTCTGCGAAATTGGAAACACATTCTCGTATTTGAAAGGCGAGGAGACCGACCAAGGTGAATGCTTCACTCAAGATTTACGAATTGTGTCCCTTACGGTGAGAACAAGATACCAACAGATTTACCTTATATTTTATTTCCCGACTTCTTTGTTTGCTCATATATTGGTGCTTAGGGCATCGGTCTTGAGCTAGGTTAAAAATACTCTCACGTAGTGCAAGCAATTTGCCAATTTGGGCAAAGAAATCTCGAGGTCTTGGTTCTTCTTGAATTACTTAAACACAAGTAGCGGTTTGAACTAGAACCGTAGTACAAAGCTACGGACCTGAGATCAAATATGCGTTTTCCCCTAGAAGAAGACGACACACTTGAGACAAAATTACGTTACTTAAAAAGCACAAGCGTAAAATAATCTGAAACTAAATTGCTTTCAAACTTGTTGCACTCTCCTGTCTTAGTTCTAACTCGTTGAAATGAGGGGGAGGGGGGGGGGAAGAAAACTAGGAAACGCAGAGCCGAGAGAAATTGCAAGGTTGGTGTGACTACCAAATGAGGGCACAGGCACACATCCGTGGGAAAGTGTGACTAGTCGACTACTGAGGCTCGATGCAGGGGCTACGACGTGGGAGAGTGCTGAGTCACGGCGCATGCGGAGGCTAAGGCGAAGCACGTGCATGGGTTGAGACTCGGCGCAGTGCGGTGAGCCACTGAGCCAACACAGTAGGTTAGCCCTCGCCCCGAGTCTTCAAAATTCCTGGTTCCGCCACTACCCATCATTGCCATCGCGCCGCCCTCGCCCGACGTCGCAACGCCTTCGCCCCCACTCGCCGCCGAGCCGCCCTCGCCCATCCCTCCCGGCCTTTCGCCCCCCCCCCCCCCCCCCCCCACCCCCACCGCCCTCGTTCGCATCCTCCACCTCCATCGCCCGCCCCTAGCACCTCGCTGCATCCCTAGCCCCTCGCCCGCCCCTCGCATCCACGCTGCCCTCGCCCTTCGCAGCCACGCCGCCATCACCCCTCTGGGATGGAGGCTGCCCCCCCTCCACACCCCTATGGCGCATCCCCTCTACTCCTTGCATCTACGCCGGCGACCCTCCTCCCGATCCAGCGCCCTGGTGATGGCGCATTCGCGCTGTACGACGAGGAGACCGAGGTGGAGTGGTGGTCGGAAGCCGCCACAATGATTGAGGAAGAGGAAACACCAGAGCGAGGTGGAGCGGTGGTTAGCTCCCTCGCCAAACGGTTGCAAGCAGTGCAGGATCGTGCACACCCGGTAGTTGCTAATTTCACACTACAAACGGTACACATCTCTTCTTCTCCTCCTTTTTGTTCCACTTCTCCACCTCCTTATCTGCGACAACCATCTCCTGCTTCTCTCCTTTCTCTGTTACATGAACAATCAGAGGTGAATACTTCCACCACTCTTTCCCTCTGTTTTCATGAACACACATTGTTCTTGGTTTGATTATTTTGTCTTTCTGCCTGTGGAAGAATTCGGTGGATAAGGCAACTTGGTTGGGTTGGGGTTCGAGGTTAGGAGGTTAAGGTCAAGGCATCTTGGTCAGGTAATTCTCCGTTCTTTTACTTGTGACTTGTGAATTGCTTGTAATTGATTCTTCTGTATTTATACCATCTCCTCCTTTGCAGCTAACCTTCTATGTCTCCATTTCTTCCTAATCCTTTATCTGTTGCACGAACGACCTACATTCGGTTAGTCTTGCCTCATCTGGATGTTGAAAGATCTTCTTCTCAAATTGGTGATATGATTCTTTCTTTTCTCACTACAGAATTTCATAGTGAAGAAAGACGAAAAAGTTAGGGAAGAGGAGGGGTGATCGCAGCAAGAACCTAACACCAACTAAAGGGGTGCGCTAATTGTTTCTTTGTGTTAACTTGAGGAAAGAAACTTCTTTTGGTCATATATACACTTTGGACTCTGAATTATGCTTGATATGTCTCTTTGTTGAATTTGAGTGCACTGGATATTTGCAATTTTGATGTTTGCTGAATTTTACTCTCTTAGATCAATGGTTTGGAAAGTTATCTGATATTGATTATAATACACCCAGTTGCAATTCTCTTTCAGCAATACATCTGTGGCATTGATTAAATGGAATATGTAAGAGAGTTTATGAGATGGAAAATGGACCACTTAAGTTACTCTTTCCAAGAATTTAATACAGTTCATAGGGATAATGACACAAATTATATTGTTTGCCTCGTACTGTATGCAAGGATTTAGAAAATCAGCTTCAATTGGATGCCGCTAATTGGCCACTGGTCAGCACCTATTGGTCAGTAAGTGGTAGTAACCAGTCGATCAAAAAATGGTAACAAAAGTTGCATGCATAGATTTAGTAAGTATCACCATTGATACTTATTTTGATCATTTCCAAAAGTTACTACCAAATTAAAAAATCTTAAAAAATATTAAAGTTGGGAGGTCCAGCATGCATCCCCTAAGCTAGCTAATCATTGGTTGAAGTTCAGTTCAACCTTTTCTTCTTTTGCATGAACCACGAATCGTTTGATGCCGCAAATTAAACTAGATTGGATCTCAATTTGTTGGCATCTACCTTATCTATTGTTGGTTATACGACTGAGCTTTTGCAAACTACTGGGCAACTGCAATATCTTTTAAATGTTCTTTAGCACAGTGACAGCGTATAAGCTTAACATAGGTTGAGATGGGGCGTAGAATTTTGTTTATTGTACAAAGGACTGAAATCAAAAGCTTCTGAACAACAAGCATACATATGTACTGGATGAAATTACAACGTCATATTAATGAAATGGAGAATAGTTGAAATCACAACTATATGGCAGAGATTTCATGCACGCTTTACCTCAGTTTTTTCCTTTTGTTATATCCGCATGACTGCATTTACCATTTTGCTCACACTTCCATTTTCAGTATTGTTTTATTTAATATGTCCAATTTTCATATATTTTATTTTCTATTTCAAATTCCAAAGCTATCAACAATATAAAGATATTTGAAATGGTGAAAACATAAGGTTCCTTTTGTCTACATACATGATTCTGTGTTTGAATATGTTTGGGGTGGGATGCCATTGCATACTTTCTCCTCTGTCATTAGTTCTAAATATGCCATTACTACTTATATGTGCAAGCCAGATTACATAACATCATGTCATTTAGCAGTGTGAAATTGTAGTTCTTGGCCTTGAAATCTAAAAGTTTTGTTTTTCAGAAGTAAAGAATTTGTTTTATCTATGTGTTTGTAGTCTGACGAGCCATGCCAAGGAATTTTCAAATATTATATCGCCATTTGTGAAAAGTAATGGTCTGCATTTGCCATTTTGCTCAAACTTCCATTTTCAGTATTGTTAGCAACTCCTTGTTTAGTGTACAAAAAAATGAATCTACATCTTGCTCTTCATGTTTTGCTTTCTTGCCAGTTGATTGTGGCCTGAGGTCGGATGATCAAGGAACAGAAGGGCTACTACCACAACTAAGTTGGTTGCATGCTGACCAGGTGAGTGAAATTTATCCTTTAGTTTCTCTCAGCCCCATTTGAGTTTTAACTTAACTTTTGTATGATCTGCGGATTATATTTACTAAAGGGAGGATCAGTTACTTGAAGCTAGAGAACATAGGAAATAATTCAAGTACCCCTGCATGGCTGTGACTGATGAGGATACTGTTGTTCTAAAAGTTTGTATTGAAAAACCACTCAAGTTATGGTAGTGTGAGGTCTAACAAGGCTGAAGCTCTCATACCACCTTCATCACCTATATATGTAATTTTCTGTAATAACTGTTCAATTTGTTATGAGTTGTACACTCCACCTGTGATCGAATCTTGGAATTCTGTTCGGACCAAACAATTCCATACCAAGAGATTCTGTAATAACTATTCAATTTAATATATTTATGAAGCAAAGCATTGTAAGGTCACATTTCCCCATCAATTTATGAGTTCATACATGAGCATGTTCTTAGATTCTGGTACCAGAAAGGGCTTTCAGTTTTACACGAATATTTTGCATGTTGAGGAAGGTGCAGTGCACAAAACAAAGAATAGCCAAAAGATTTTATGTAATATAAAAATTATAGGTGCAGTTTTCATCTAGTTGCCGGCTCCAAACTATCTAGATTGAGGTGGAACCAGATCATGGTGGCAACAACCGGTAGGTGACTTTAAAGTTAATTCGCTTGACCCAGTTAAAGGAGGATGGGCCAGTTTTGTTTTTAACCTTTTTATAAACTGGTCAATATATTAGGGCTTTTGTTAGGGCTATTGTTATGAGGGTTCTTTTAGGACTCTGTTACTGAGAACATGAAACTTCAAAAAAAGACTTGGCTGTTGTTAGGGCTGTTGTTATGAGGGTTTTTTCATTGTTCCAGATATGTACTTTGAAGTTTAATTTTTCAGCCTGTTACTTATGTCTTAAGTTCCATCCACCCGAATTTCAAGGCTTTCCTACGGCTTCATTTTTTTAGTAACAGAAAACATGAAACTTTATTTTTCAGTAATGCCAAGTCTTTTTTTTTCTGTAACAGAAAAAATGAAAATGGTCAATTTTTAGGGTTGTGGTTAGGACGGTTGTTACGAGGGTTATTTTAGGACCCTCTCACCGAAAACATGAAACTTCAAAAAATACTTGGTTGTTGTTAGGGGCTATTGTTATGATGGTTCTTTCATTGTTCCAGATATATCTTAGGTTCCATCCACCAGAAGTTTTAGGGCTTTCCTACAACTTCATTTTTTAGTAACAGAAAACATAAAACATCATTTATCAAGTTATACACCTTCAGTTTTGAGATGAAATCTTGAAACTTCAATTTTGAGTAACACAAAACAGAAAAAGGAACAATGGGATTGTGCAATGTCCAGAAAAATTAAATAAACCACCCTAAAATAACAACAGCCCTAAAAGCTAACTGGCATTTCTGACTTCTTACTTCTTAGTACAAATAGATGAAGAAATGGAGTAATAGAACATGCAAAAGTAGTATTAGTATTCAGAGTATTCACGATGATAAGATTGAAAGTTTTTTTTTTGCCCAAGTTGAAATTTTCCATATTAGTATTCAGAGTATTCAAAATTTCACCTAATGGGTTGCCTCTACATTTAGAGTATTCAAAAATTCAATACTTAAGCTAAAATGCAAAACGGCTAGAGTATCCAAAAATTCAAATTTACTCCTACTGGAATCTGGTTATGCGGTGTTAACACATGCATGCTTGCCAAATCCCTGCAACCATGTTTCCCAACAAAAGTATTTTCATTGTAGTTCTTGGTGGACAGTTTCACAACATTTAATATATTTATGAAGCAAAGCATTTTGTATTTTCTAATTTAAAAGACTTTTAATTTTAATGAACTATCCATTTTTTATGATTTTTCAGTAATCTAAGGAAACGGATTTGCAATTGAGGGGCTGTCTTGGTGGCCCTTTTCACATCAACTTCTCGTTTTGACACCGTGTGGGTTGTGGCAATGTGTGCTAATACAGGTTCTATGCTTTGCACAATGCTTATTTCAATTGTTGTACTCTTTTTCCTTTTTTCGGTTGTTCATTATAATTTTTTGTTTAGTTGGTCTACATGTTAAAGCGTAAGAGATGAAACCTTTGATTACTGGCTTCTGCTGTAACTATTCTTTTTTACATATTGCTTGTCTTGAATCCATGTAAGCTATGATTTGGCTTGTAATAAGTAAAATTAGACAATGATGGCTGTCACCAAGAAAACCCATGGTGTAAAGATGCATTATATACGTGATGTGCAAGATGTTGGACATTGATCAAATCAAATGGTGAAAAAAATACCCTGGCCTCAAAATGCAATTATACATATTTGTTATCCTTACAATATATACCTTTCCCATTCTACATTTTTTTTTGCTTTCTCCTCATCATCAGTTAGATATGATAAAGTCGGAATGTCTTTCTTTGCTAAATAAGATTTGTACACCACAAATTTGGCAATCAAAATTGTTCACCATAAAGTAAGCAATCAGGTGTCACACCATTTTTTTTATGTATAACACATCGGGAAGGATCTTCGAAAAAATGTCGCGGCATCCAAACCAATCATCACGTAACGGAAAAGAAGGTGCCTATGTTGCCAAACCATTTAGCTTTCGTTGTTTTGTTCCATTACGTCGATGCTAAAATAAAACCTGCAAGCTTCATTTTTAATGTAGTGGTGGATGAACATAGTGCACCGAAGAGAACTCGAACCAGTATTGTCCCACGTGCCCCCACCAGGTTGTTTATACGTGAGCTACCTGGCACTTTAAATGTGAGTTCTACTTCTTTAGATGACGATGATAAGCCAAATCAAATACCTTCGTCATTTGCAATTAAATCTCAAAGTGTTCTCACCGGGGCCACGTTGTTTCAAGGTGAAACCTCAAATGGTACAACTTGCTACTTGCACACAATTGCTAACAATGCGCGCACATTTACTCATCTCTTCTGAAATTATGCATGCACTACCCTTTAGGTAGAAAGCGTGATCGTGGTGCACCATGTCACACAATCCAAACACCGAAGGAAGGGCAACCAAGGCATAATCAACAGAATGAACGCAACGCAACCATGATGCAAGATCAGGTTGAAGCAAGACGAGCACACGATAGGGCACGCTACGCAAGTATGACTCCTGGTTAGAGGCAAGCAAGGCGTGATCGCCAAACAAATGAAATGCGTTGAGACGCAATGCACCTAGCCATGTTTCTTCTGGTGCAGCTGAAAGTATGGTTGATAATGATTCAAATATGCATAATCCATCAAACCCTACAATGCAGAGTAATTGACCAAATGATCAACGAAATGTACGCCGAGTAATCATGACACAAGAGCAGATTGAAGGAAGGAGAGCACGTGACAGAGCACGGTATGCAAATATGACGGCTAAGCAGAAGCAAGCGAAATACCATCAACGAAATAAACAAAACATATTAAAGCGTAATACCCCAAGTCGTGATTCTCTTGCTTCAACACAAAGACGGGGAGTAGATAAAGACGGGAGTACTTCATCTTTGCTGGAAGAGGTGTCATTGATACCATACAACTCTTCTTTCTATTAGTGTTCTCTCTATACAGTCTCTTTACTATACCATTTCGTTTTATTCATTCAGGTGAGAATATGCAGTTCGATCAATCAGTAGATGCCTCTGTCGTGGGCTCCAACATCTCTGGTCAATGTGACCTTGTCTACCAAAACATTCCTGATAGCACTCATATGTTAAAGCCACAGAGAGATTGCGATCACTACAGCGCGAAGAAGTTTGAATACAAACCAAAGGGGTTTTCCTGCCGGTTTGGTAAAATCAAACTGGCAAACCCAGAACCGTATGTGGATCTTCAGAGGCTCTGCACGAGCACAGATGCCGGCACAAAGCATTTCAGAGATAACATTCGATACTTCAATAGTCATTTTTCATTCACCACCCTTGGTGTAAGTTTGGACAAAGAATACACTAATATGAGGGCGGGAGTGTACACGTTCTGGGCTCATGGTCAGATATACCACAATGTACACTCATTTGGTCCAAGCGATGCTATTCAGGACCATTTGCAGCTCTACTTCTATGATAATGACCCCACTCTGCAACATAGGTTCCGCCACTCTCCTTGCCTTGACCAAGATGTTGTTAGAGGGCTGCTCGACATCCTTCGAGACAATCCATATTCTTAGACATTCAGGAGTTTGGGCTAAGTCGATGACCTCGAGGAGTATCGAATCGAACTCAACATAGATATGAAGATGGACCAACGGACGTATAACATGCCAATATCATCGGAGGTGGCTGCTGAGTAGATTGAGGGAAATGATCTACGTAGGCACTTCGATCGTAGCATAGTCTTCTATGGGAATAATAACAAGAAATACGGTATCCAGCCATATTTTCGATCCCGAGAGGGGATCATAGTCGACCGTAGCACTTCATACCCTCCATTCTTCCCGAGAGGGAAGCTCGGTTGGCATCCCGAGATACCAAAGGATGGCATCAGCTTGGATGTAGTACGATGGTCTCGTGGCAATAATACTCTTCAGAACCCATGTTAGTCGTCCGACATACGTGGCATGCATTCATTAGTTTTATATCATTAATACTATTTGTAACATCCCAGTTTTCAGGGCTTCTTGAAAATTTTCAAATAAAGATAACCATTTGGTTTTGTTGAATTGCTAAAGCTTAACTTGGAGATTTGTTAAATTCAAAAGCAATTTAATATGAATTAATCAAACTTCAAATAATTTGAATTTGGTTTATTCTGATATTATCGAGTTCTCTGGTATTTAAACCCCCTCTTTTTTTCTCTCTGTTGTTCCGAATTCCTGTCGGCCCGCTCCTTTTCCCCGCTTCACCCTTTTGGTTTCAACCAGCCTCCTGGTTTTGACCGCCTCGCGGTTTCGACCAGCCTCTTGGTTTTGACCGCCTCTCGATTTCGACCAGCCTCCTGGTTTCGACCACCTCTCGGTTTCGACCAAACCCTCTGACCAGGTTTCGACCAGCCCCACCTGTCAGCCCCTCCCTCACCCCTGGTCACCTTCTTCCCCGCTCGCCTATGCCGCTGAGAGCGTGCCCGCGTCACGGTTGTCACAAAAGTCATTGTCCCGACGCGAATCCCACCCCTTTTTCCCTCGGCGACGCACACATTAAATGTTGTCACTTCCGCCGCGCTCGTTGCCCTCCTTTTTCTCCGACTCACCTGCCCCCATCCCCTTCCTCGCCTACTCTACTCCAAGCCCATGCCATCCGGAGCTCCGCCCATGCCGCGAAGCTTCTCCGCTACTCCTCCTTCCCCGTTAAATAGCGCCCCAGGACCCCCTAGTTCTCCTCTTGATTTCCCCTCAACTCTCCCTATTTCTCTCGCCCCGTTTCGCCGTACTTCGAGTTTCGCCATCGCCGGCTGGAGCCCGCGCCGTCTTCAACCTCCTTACCGCCGAAGAGTTCATCAAAGCCCGTGCCGTTGTAAGATCGAGAAGGCCGACTAGAGGGGGTGAATAGGCTGTTTTTAAAATCTTTTGGCTAAAACCGAGTTTTATGCGGAATTATAAATCAATTCGGTTTTGCTCAATTAAAACTTAAATCAACTAGTCTTGACTAAGTGCACCAACAATATAATACTATTGATAATGAGCGCAAACATACAAAGACTATAAGCAATTTAATTCTAGGAATGTAAATTGTACAAAGTAAAACACAAGATAAATAAACCACAATGACGTTTTACCATGGTGTTCGGAGACTTGCCGGTCTCCCCTAATCCACGTTGAGGTAAGCCCAAACTAATTGGACCGGCTCCACGAATTAAGCTAAACACCTCAATTCCACTAGTGGTAGGTCTTTCCCGCTCTGGATAGGTGAGCTCCAACCTTCACAACACGCTGGGCCTTCTCACAAGCTTCTTGAGAAGATCACCAGTCCACGACGCCACTACGATGTCTAGGTGTCGGCAAACACCAAGAGTAACAAACCAAGCCCCTTGCTTGACTCTCACCACGTGCAACTAATGCACAAGCTCAAGTGGGTACGAAATCCACCTCTAGATGCAACACATGCAACTAGAGATCTCTCTCCTCGCTCACAAGGTGCAACACATGCACAATTGAGAGGAGAAGCTCACACTAGCTCAAGTGAGTGAAATGAGATGCCAAGGATTGTCTCTCAACCGGCCAAGGTGGGTATTTATAGCCCGCACATAAAAACTAGCCGTTGGGAACAGAAATTCCCAAAAAATCAGGATTTGCGGTAGTACCGCCATACAAACTCCGGTACTACCATTTTTACTATTCATTGGTCCGCACGGGTGCATTAACAGCTCAAAAACTAGCCGTTAAAGACTTTAGTGCGGTAGTATCGTAGTACAAAGATTGGTACTACCGTTCTGCGATAGTACCTCTCTTCTCGGGCGGTATTACCGCAGTCCAATTTCAGCACAGACGACACTCGGTAAGAAGGTCATAACTTTTGTCTCCGATGTTGGAATTGCAACATAGTTTTGCAAATTAAAGTTTGGAAATGGATGAATCTGGACTTTTGGTCTGCATGACTTAGATAGTTAACTTTATAATGATTCCAGAGGGTCCAAGTTCATATTTTTTTGGACAAGTAGAACGAAAGTTATGGAATTTTGAATTGTTCGTTGTAGTTCTGTCCTTCTGTTGGGGACAGTCGGGAAAGATTGCTCTGTTAGCAACTTTTGTTGCACAATGAAAAAATTATAATAAATTTATTATGGACACTAGTTCTCGGTAGATTCTAGAATGACTTAGATCATTGTGTTTGGTTGTAGCAATTAAAAGATATGTAATTTCTAAGTCGATAGTACCGAAGATGACAGAACTACCTTTGGAGATAAAAACAAGGGTTCAGATGAAATAATCTGAACTTTCGGTCACCTAAGAATTTGTGGGTATGTGTGTGTAGATTCCAGAGAATTTGAGTTCATGATTTTTTGAGCTTTAAACCAAAAGTTATGGTTTTCCTATGGTGGCAGTCTGTTTTGGACAGATTGGGACTTGTCAATGTAATGATATTATTTCGGGTTGTGATTAGGAGCGAATGAGTTCGTTTAGTTTTATTGCTATGCTATGTGCAATTGGATGGTTTTCTTAGTATGCTTTACGAATGCCAGGTGGTGGTGAGAACCCGGGGATAGAGTCCTCTTTTCGTCGTCATCCATCTCGCGGTTGAGACAAGTACATTTTGGGTCATCTTGGATGTGTGTTTGTACAAATTGGTTGAATTACTATGATATGGATAATCTTATGAAGTATGAGTATTTTTTCACTGATTGCTTGTTTCCGTTAAATGCTTATAACAATTGGAAGGTATGGAAGTGTTCATTTCGCTTCATTACATTCATTCCAAGTTTTCATGTTTAGCCCACGGGAGTGGGTATTGAGATTCATTTCATTTCAATCGTTCATGCCTCACCCATGAGAGTAGGTATTGAAAGTCCCATCATTCTAATATGGGCAAATAAGTCCTGACGAGGATCTAATAATCCTCATTTTATCTTTTATCTATAATTCTTATTATAAGTAAATATGACGTCATATGGTCCCTGGGTATACCCCTTAATTTTATAAGGGAGAAGCCTACTAGGTGGTCGTAAGTTCTTCTACGACCACCCCCATAGTCGTAAGTCTTGCTACGACTACCTTATGGTCGTAAGTTCTTCTCGATCACTACCCGATCGTAAGATATTCTCGATTACCTCATAGTCGTAAGTCTTGCTACGACTATCTTATGGTCGTAAGTTCTTCTACGACCGTGTCACCATCGACCACCTTATGATCAATAAAACCTACGGGCAAGTGGGTCCAATTGATTAAGGAATCTAAACGATCAATATCTTGCTGTTATTATGCGAAATAATAACACATAATACCCCATTATCTCGACTAGTAATCGCGGTAGCGTGAAGGAGTTACCGGCCGATGATTCTGCAAGCGTCGCCCGTTCTTTGGATTTGATGAGTCGTCTCTTCAACAGGGGAAAACGGCTATACCTTCATGACTATATAAAGGCAACGATCAGAGAGAGAAGAGGGCGACAGAGGCGTACACACACGCTATCGAGGGCTATCAGGAAGACAAGAACTATCATCTGTAATAGTCTTTGTTTTTCTCGTGATTGTTCAGAATACACTCAATACCATACACACACAGAAGTAGGGTTATTATTCTCTCCGGAGAAGGCCTGAACCTGTATAAAAATACCCGTGTCAATCTCTCTACGTGATTCTATTCTAGGAGACCCTCCGAATCAAACAATCTTTACGTAATATCGGTTCTAAAACACCGACAGTTGGCGCCGTCCGTGGGGATCTTCGGTAATCTCTTATCAACATACTCTCTTTTCCCAAATCTCATGCACTCATGGCGGAGAATGGAACTAGGGAACCTGGTTTGACTTGGCGGATTCTGCAGACGTCGACATGGATGCTTGTTTCGATTCTGGCCGAGTATTGACTCATCCGATGGTATTGCGCCCTCAGGATCTTCCCGAGATCTAAGAGACAATGCACCGATGGAGTTGAGGAGGATCCCTATCCCCCACAACAGTACGTCCAAGGGAGGAATCTACCCTCTCAAAGGACAAGGGTCAATCCGACCAGGACTACACCCAGGCGGACTCACAACACAACGAGAGTTTTTCCTTCAAGTGTCCGAGTCTCCCTAAGGCGGTCCGACTTGGTGAGACAAGTTTTGGAAGCCACAATTCCAGGACTTCACCAGCATCTAGTGATCCTCTCTCTCTCTCCATATGACGCCAGAGAGAGTGGGATCAAGCATGCTTTTCCTGCAAATTCGATCATCTCTCTGCAGATCACACCTGCGGATGGAGACGGTTATAACCCAGAGTTCCCCTACCTGGAGGGGATTGCTCCAAGTCGTCGAGATGGTGTCTCGACTACTCCTCAAGCGGGAGGCCTTGGCGCAAGTGAGAATCATCGTGGGAGGTCTTAGTCCTTCCTCGAGATCAAGATCACTCTTCTAGAGACCGAGCTAGGGACACTCCCCGAAGATCACGCACTGCGCCTCCTCGTGACAATGGCAAGGGCACCACCGATGGCGGACAGGACCAACACCTTCATGAACGTGAGGAAAATCCTCGACATACTCACACTCCATTGAGGCAGTCTCAAGAGTCTGACATGGAAGATCTTGAGGCTATTCGACGAAAGAAGATTGCGACCGTAAGAATTTGCTGGCGCATCAATATCAATCGAGGAAGCTCAAGAACTCCAGCACATCAATGACTTGCTCGAGAATCCAACTCGAGAACTCGCCCGAGCGCCAGGATACGATCTCTTCGTCGAAGAGATCGCACAAAGGCTTCAGTCCACGATGGCAAGACTAGAAGCACCTCGCCGACATTATTCAGGAAGTCGTAGCAATACAACTTCTTCAGCTACCAGTCGATCAAACATATCACCACGGAGAAATCGACGCAACAGTAAGTCGCATCGATCTCCTACTCGGAGAAATGTCTTTCGAACGACTGATGATCAACAAACTTCTCGGAGAGGTGATCGCTCACCATTTCGGCATGGAAACCTGCAACAGCAGATGAACTACGAGGAGTATTCCCCTCGTAGGACCGAGACCTATTACAGTCAGTCAACTTTATTCGGGTATCGTCGAGTACGACCACCGATGATATCAACCCTTCTTTCCCGCAAAGAAGGCGCCAAGAAGTTATTACTGGATGTCGGGCATTTTTGTCCGATCTTCGAGCTGTTCGTTGGCCACCTCGTTTTCGACCAGTGAACATGGAAGCGTTCGATGGATCCCAAAATCCCATCAATTCCTTCAAATCTATACAACAAATTGTCCAAGCGGCGGGAGGAGGAGAACATGTGATGGCAAATTACCTTCCAAGCGTGCTCGAAGGGTGCGCTTTCGATCGTGGTTACTAAACCAACCACTCGAGTTGATCTATTCTTGGCAACACCTCTGCGACCTTCTCTTGGCGAACTTCCAAGGCACTTACAATCATACAGGAAGGAAGACGACTTGCACCAGATGAGACGAGCGACAACGAGACCTTGCGCCAATTCATCAAGCGCTTTAGTCGGTTCGTAATTCAATTAGGAAGTTTCGACTCATCGTCATCAAGGCTTTCAAGCAAGGAGTCCGTAGTAGAAGGATAACAGAAGATATTGCTTTAAATCCGCCTACCACTGTCACCGAACTCTTTGAGATGGCTGATCGGTATGTGACTGCCTCTGAGGCGGTCGAGTGGAACAACACAATCGATCGAGAAGACAATACCTCTCGAGAGCCAGGCGACATTGGTAAGAAGAAAGATAAGAAAGCAAAAAAGTCCAAGAACAAGGCGAAGGGTCAAAAACTCCAAGCCAGCGGTTCCAAGGAGGTTTTGGTCAGAAATGATAAAGAGCCACGCACCTCCAAGCCGTGCCGACCGAGGCAAAGGTAAGCGCCCGATCGGAAAAATGATAAGCCTAGGTGGTGTCCTTTCCATAAAAAGAAGGACATGACCTTCATGAATCGCTATAGGTCTTTCAGCGAAAGCTTGAAGACTACTATAACGACAAAGGACCACTTCCCACTCTCGAGCAGGTAGCACAAACGAGTGGTCATAAGTCCTCGGATGACGAGGAGGAGATGTCGTTCCAGGATCCGCAACACACCGTCGAGCACATCTACGGGGGATCATCGGTATATGAATCAAAGTGACAGCTTCAAGCTGCTGAACGTGAGGTAAACTCCATAGATCCTCCTCTCGTCAATAAATTACCGAAGTGGTCGCAAGTCACCATCTCCTTTGAGAAGAGTGACTGCCCGATTCCTTCGACTCGACCAGGTCGGTATCCGATCGTGGTCGAACCCACCATCAACAATTGTCGGGTCAATCGAGTTTTGGTTGATGGTGGCGACTCGATAAACATCTTATTCTGAGTGCCTGGGCGAGATGCAAGTACCGAGGACTAAGGTAAGACCGATGCGATACTCTTTCCATGGGATCGTCTGGGATCTTCACCAAACCAATTGGCCAAGTCTCTCTTCCTTTAACATTTGGTTCACCAAGTAATTTCAGACGAGAAAATCTCCTTTGATGTGGTCGATTTCGATCGGCATATAACGCCATACTCGGACGACCAACTTTGGCAAAATTCTAATGGCTACTCATTACGGATATCAATGTATTAAGATGCGGGTCCCAAAGGGTAATCACAATTCATTGTGACAAGAAGATAAGCGCACACTGCGATCGTCGATCCCTCGAGATGGTTGGACAAATACCAACTCGAGAAGAAAGTCGACCTTCGACCGACAAGTCGAAGCCTAAAAAGTCGCACCAAAGCCGAGCGACAAGGTCAAAGAGGTTCCTCCGGCCTTGAGGGAGCCCTCGAAGATGTTCGCATCGGGGATACTTCGACCCCAAGTAGGAAGGCGCCCTCATCACCTTCCTCCGAGCTAATGCGGATGTCTTCGCGTGGCAAGCATCCGACATGCGGAGTCCCGGAGGTGATCGAGCACGAGCTAGCTACGGCGACAAAGTACCCGTAAAACAAAAATTACGGAGATTTGTCCCTGATCGACGAGATGCTATCAAATCAGAATTGGATAAGCTTTATAAGAGAGGTCAACCATCCGGAATGGTTGGCTAATCCTGTAATGGTTAGAAAGTCAAACGGCAAATGGCTTATGTGCGTAGACTTTACTGATCTTAATAAAGTTTGTCCAAAAGACGATTTTCCTTTACTTCGCATCGATCAGTTGGTTTATTTTACTGCAGGTTGTGAAATGTTAAGTTTTTTAGATGCATATTCTGGATACCACTAGATCAATATGTGTCTAGACGATGAAGAAAAGACCGTATTTATTACACCATTTGGTATATTTTGCTATGTCAAAATACCATTTGGTCTAAAAAATGCCGGCGCTTCTTTTCAACGCTTAATGCAATCGACTTTTTCATCTCAACTAGGCCGAAATCTAGAGGTCTATGTTGATGATCTAGTCGTTAAAAGCATAAAGAGACTTAATCATATCACTGACCTACAAGAAACATTCGACAACCTCAGAAAACATCGCTTAAAACTCAATCTGAGAAGTGTGTGTTGGAATCTCTTGAGAAAATTGCTTGGATTCCTAGTATCTATCACGAGGAATCGAAGCAAATCAAAAGATAAAGGCCATTCTCCAAATCGCCCTCAACCACAAGGAAAGAAGTCCGAAACTCACGGGGTGCATGGCGGCTTTAAGTCGTTTCATCACACGACTAGGAGAAAAGGGACTACCTTTCTTTAAGCTTCTAAGGAAACACGAAGGTTTTGAGTGGTCGAAAGAGGCAAACGCTGCATTTGAGGATGTCAAGAGGTACCTTATGAGTGCTCCTATTCTGGTCTCTCCGAGGCCAGAAAAAACACTCTTAATTTACCTAGCTGCCACGCCACAGCAAGAATGCGCAAGATCTTGGTCGTAGAACGTGAAAACGTACAATGACCGGTTTACTACGTAAGTGAAGTTTTACACAGGCCTAAGGAGCGTTACCCTCAGGTCCAAAAGCTTATATATGCCCTCCTCATGTCTTCGAAGAAACTGCGGCATTATTTTCAGGCGCACAAAATAGCTATGCCGTCTGAGTTTCCGTTAGGAGCGATCCTCCAGAATAGGGAAATAACGGGATGCATGGCAAAATGGTCAGTCGAACTTGGGGAGTTCGACATCCATTTCGTGTCCCGAACGGCCATTAAATCCCAGATCTTGGTAGACTTTGTCGCCGAATGGACAAATCCTAAACATGTTCAGGATCCACAGTACGATTCCCATGACCAGTGGACGATGTACTTTGACGGGTCGCTTACTTTAAGTGGCTCGGGGGCTGGGGTGGTCCTGGTATCTCCTACCGGAGAGTCCTTAAAGTATGACATACAATTAAACTTTCAGGCCACTAACAACGTGGCAGAATACGAAGGTTTGCTAGTTGGCATCTGACGCAATGAAGCGCTCTCGATTCGCCGACCGCTTTCGTGAGAGGAGACTCTCAACTAGTCGTGAATCAAGTCGGAAAAAGAGTACCGAGACTCTAACTCGACAATGTCTCGGTATTTATCGGAAGTCGTAAGCTAGAAAAGCATTTTTTAGGTTTGAGGCACAATTCATCCTCGAAAGGATAATTTCCTCATGAACCGACTTGCTCGAATAGCTTCTTCCGATCTGTAGTACCAAAAGAGTCTTCTTGGAACAACTCGGTATCTCGGTCGAAGAACCAGAAACACCTCCTATCGAGACAGCCTCTCTAGAATACGAGGATACCTGGATGGCTCCCATCTATAAATATCTTCAGAAGGGTTCCGTACCCGAAGACGATCTCGAGGCAGATCGCTTATCCCGAAAAGCCAAAATGTACACTTTGGTTGAAGGAGTCCTTTATAAACGAGGTACTCAAGGGGTGCTCATGCGATGCATTCCGCAGAGCGAAGGATTAACACTCCTTCATGACATACACGGTGGCATCTGTGGAAATCATGCTTCCTATAGAACGCTGGTAGGTAAGGCCTTTCGATAAGGTTTTTACTGGCCAACAGCCCTGTATGATGCTAAAGAGTTGGTTAAAAAGTGTGTCCAATGCCAATTTCATAGCAGGCAAATACACCAACCAGCTCAGGCATTACAAACGATACCTCTATCTTGGTCTTTTGCGACCTGGGGTCTCGATATCCTAGGACCGTTCCCCAAAGCTCTAGGAGGTTTCGAGTTTCTTTTGTGGCTATTGATCGTTCACAAAATGGATTGAAGCCTAACTGTGGATCGGATAACAGCTAGCGGCAAAATGGTTCATGATGAGATGCGTAATTACTCGATTTGGAGTACCGAGTCGAATAATTATAGATAATGGTAAGCAATTTTGAGCGCAAAATTTGAGAATTTTGCGACGAGTTGAGTACTAAGTTGTGTTATGTACGTGGCCCATCCCCAAAGTAATGGAAGCGGTCGAGCGTGCAAGCGGCCAAATAATGAGAGAATTAAGACCGAGTCTTCAACCAGCTCATCAAGCGCTCGGGGCTTGGGTACAATAATTACCCTCGTATTATGGGCGGTTAAATGCGACTACCGATCGAGACTCTGGTGAAACACCATTTTTTGGTTTTGAATGAAGCTATGCTTCCTCCTAACTAAAGATCTGATCAACACGAGTCGAAACTTTCAAAGACTCAACCAGGAACAACTTCGAGCGGATGACATTAATCTACTCGAAGAAAGGAGGAACCGAGCTTTAATCCATTCGGTCTACCAACAAGCCTTGCGCAGATACTACGATCGTAAGGTCCAACCTCGCTGACCTTCTTGTCAGGTGACTTGGTATTGAGGCTCTGCCAATCCAAGTCTAATCGGAACAAACTTTCTCCCAAGTGGGAAGGTCCTTACACGTTGGTCGAAGTTACTCGGCGGGGCGATCGATTGGCAATGGAAGGCGGCGAGTTCTCTCGAATTCTTGGAACATCGACCGATTCACATAAGTTTTATGTATAACTAACCATTCGGACAATAAAGACTCAGGTTCTTTCTACCTCTATTGTCTTACTTTTGAGTAGTGCTTTCATAATCTTTTGACTACATTCCAAACACCCAGTTTTCTTTACAGTGGTCGAAAGGAAGGTAACATCACCTAGTCGAAGTCTCTCCTCTCTGCACGTGGTCCTGCCCACTAGAAGGAACTTCATAGTGTCGACTCGTTACTCACTTTTGCCATCAATACAAAGAGCTCGGGTTCTTTTCTGGTCGAAATATTTTTAAAAGCCAACTTCTTTCACCTTAGTTTATTTCTTCAGTTATTTTGAAAAATATTCTAAGCATAGTGCACTTTCTTAGATTTATTCAACCGCCTTCGGTGTACTCGATTCGTCTCAACTGGTCGAAGGAAGAAACACATCTAGTCGAAGTCTCTCCTCTCTGCACGAGGTCCTACCCACTAAAAGGAACTTCCTAGCATTGTTCAGTTTCCTACTTTTGCTATCAGGACAGACTTATCGAGTCCACCAAAGAAGGGCGAACGAATTTTTTGAAGTCCTCTGGATGTTTGCTTAACTCAAGTTGCTGTTCTCGATTTGATTAATCTAGTCGGAGATGGTAACATCACCTAGTCGAAGACTTTCCTCTCTGCACGTGGTCCTGCCCACTAGAAGGAACTTTCTAGTGTCGACTCGTTCCACTTTTTCGACCAGTGCATGACAATCGTGACCAAAAACTGCAAGTTAACCAAACTTCTCTGTTTTGAAACCCTTTTAACACTATTTACTTAGTTTGTCTAAACAAACTAAGCAAATAATCGAGGCTAGGATAAAGTTATTAATTTGACTTCAATTCTTAGTCTTTCTTTCGTTAATTATCTTTTGAGTTACTAACTACTCGACAAGATGGTTTGCAAGAAATAAGATGGATTATATAATACATCAACAAAAGCTTATTTTTCACGGGTTTTTACAAACTACTCAAGAGGAGAGCCCAACGCATTTCCTCTGAGACCTTTCTACCTAACCGGTTGCATTTCTTCAATAAGACGATTTATACGCCTCGAGGCGTCGAAGTCGACTTTGATTGGTCGCACATTAAGGTTTGGGGTCATGAGCTTTAAGTTTTGCCAATGCATAACTTATTGCACTTTCAACTGCCTCCTTGATTGACTCAGCTTGGTTGGCCTTCAGAGTGGTCACCAATTCTTGCAAAGTCCCGACTTGCTCCCCAATAGTACTTGTGTGAGCAGTTATTATATCATCTTGAGGAGTTTTTCCCTCACTACATAGCTCACCAAGTATATTGTTCAGGAGCATGATGTTGTCTTGAAGATTAATCCTCACCGACTTCATCTCTTGTTGGTTACGAGTCGAAGCCTCGCGGAGTTGTTTGTTTTCAACCACTTGCTCTGAAAAGAATAAGACTGGTCAAGCAAAAATAAACTCCTAGAGGAGAAAACAAAAATAATCACAGGTAAAAGAGTTCCTTACCTGCTAGTCGAGAATCTAACTTCTCGATTTCTGCATTATGGGAAGCAATGGTCTCAGCATGCCGCTTCTCCCATAACTTGGTGTCCTCTGCATTTATCTTAGCAATGCGACGGTTTAAATCAAGGATCATACCTTTATCCCTAACTTCGGTTTGAGCCTTCCCGTTCAAGCTCAATTTCTAAAAATAAATGGGAATTAGAAAAGGAAGGGAACTCGTAAAGGACTGCAGGTAAATAATTGCTTACCTGCTCGGCGAGATCTCAGCCTCGCCACCGCTCCAACGGACAGACTAATGGGAGTCGTTTGCAATTCCCTAACTTGTCCGTTCAAGAAAATCAGGTTCGTTTTTACACCTCAAGCGAAATTACTTCCTTGGTCAGATCTTTTTGACCAAAGGAAATGTTAATCGGAAAGGTTTTTCTTCCGATCACCATACTACGACCACCTTGTGATCGTAGGAGTGTTCTACGACTATTTGATAGTCGTAAGCAACCTTCTTGACCAAGCATATTTACGGTCAAAGTAGTACACAAATGTCGAAGAGTTTTTCCTTCGACCATCTTTCTCGACCCTCTCGTGGTAGTAAGACCATCTATAACTCCTTTACCAAGTAAGTTGCTTTCACTTGAAGGTGGGGGCTAGATGGCGAGGATCTAATAATCCTCATTTTATCTTTTATCTATAATTCTTATTATAAGTAAATATGGCGTCATATGGTCCTGAGTATACCCTTAATTTTATAAGGAGAAGCCTACTAGGTGGTCGTAAGTTCTTCTCGATCACCCCCATAGTCGTAAGTCTTGCTCGACTACCTTATGGTAAGTAAGTTCTTCTCGATCACTACCCGATCGTAAGATATTCTCGATTACCTCATAGTCGTAAGTCTTGCTACGACTATCTTATGGTCGTAAGTTCTTCTACGACCGGTCGACACGACCACCTTATGATCAATAAAACCTACGAGCAAGTGGGTCCAATTGATTAAGGAATCTAAACGATCAATATCTTATTGTTATTATGCGAAATAATAACACATAATACCCCATTATCTCGACTAGTAATCGCGCGGTAGCGTGAAGGAGTTACGGCTGATGATTCTCGCAAGCGTCGAATTCTTTGGATTTGATGAGGCGTCTCTTCAACAGGGGAAAACGGCTATTCCTTCACGACTATATAAAGGCAACGATCAGAGAGAGAAGAGGGCGATAGAGGCGTACACACACGCTATCGAGGGCTATCAGGAAGACAAGAACTATCATCTGTAATAGTCTTTGTTTTTCTCGTGATTGTTCAGAATACACTCAATACCATACACACACAGGAGTAGGGTTATTATTCTCTCCGGAGAAGGCTGAACACAGATAAAAATACCCGTGTCAATCTCTCTGCGTGATTCTATTCTAGGAGACCCCCCGAATCAAACAATCTTTACGTAAGATCGGTTCTAAAACACCGACGGAAGTATACTCAAAACTAAACCATCATTCAATTTAATCATCTATGATTGGTTCGTGCCAAGGTGCAACCAAACTTAAATCTATTCCCTCCCATGTATGCCGTTCACGTACTGGGTACCTAAAAATACAACAACAGCAAGAGTGAGTTCAAGACTCAGCAAAGTACAATTAATGAGACAACAACATAAACAATTGTAATCATCATCATCATCCATCCACAAATCTCTATAATAAATATTTCATATGTTCATACTATGCAAGATGCACAAATGCACTTTATCTTTGTCTTTTGTATATACCGGTAATGCGGAGTATGCATCCGTCGATGCATACCCATGCATGTGCCTTCTAGCACAGGGACCATAGCCCATACTCCACAAGTATAGGGACCAAAAGCCCACACTCCATGAGTGTGGAGACCACAAGCCCATCATATTCATGACGGGGACCTCAATCAATGCTTGGTCACCACGTGACCAAGCCTCCAATATAATAGCATGATGCACATGAACAAAACTTTAAACCACCAAAAACATGTATTCGCAGCAACATCATACATGAATAAACTTACTTATACTTCTAGCATTCGTCATCATTGACATTCATAACATTCTAGAATCCATGAATAGCGCATATATTCATAATACTAGCAAACATGAACAATCACTCATGAATAATCTACCACTAACTGTACTTGCCTCAACCGTGCGAAGATGGAAGACGCGAAAAGGGCGCTGCCCCTGGAACCAATCCCCCACCTGAATTAATTTAACAAATACTAGTTATGTGCCTGTGCGTTGCAACGAAAAATCAATTTTTGCATAGAATATGTTGTTGCAGCTCATCAATCTTCCTATTGCCATTCATAAGTAAAACTTCCATATGTTGTAGCAGAGCCAAGAAGGTTTTCTTGCTGCAGGTTTGACTAAGCAACCATACAAAGTTAAACTTTAGTGTGTCAAATGTATTCAGATGGTGAAAACAGGCAATTAGTCACAAAAGAACATGGAGATATATTGATTCTTTCAGTTACACGAATCATGACATAATTAAAAAAATTGTATTTATAAAGTAAATTTATTATTTGCACAGTTTATTATCACAAAACATCAAAATATACATTGTTTGGGGCAGCATGCGGCTCATTGATGTTGCTTGTATGTTTTTTTAACTAATTGCCTCCGCCAAGCGAAAAAAACGAAGAAAAAGAAAAGGACGATGAGACCATTAGAAGAGAATTTCGACAAACTGAAATATATCATCGTCAAATGGGCAAAGAGGTATTCGAGGCAGAAACACCTATTCAATAATTTGTGCATATATATTGAACACCACATTAACCTGATCCTTGTTCTAAAAAATTTAACTGGCCCATTCAACTACAACAAAATTATCCATTCAATACAACAAATCCAAAGAGCTAGTACATGCTATAAAACTTCTCAATATCATCGTTAAAGATTAAAAACTGGAATATGCTTGATTGTTTACCGTGGAAACTAACTATGCATATCACTGATCCAAGCATTCTTGAACATATAATTCCAGTAGATGTGTGAAGTGGGCCTCTTTCCTTTATATGAGGTAGTAGAGATGCATACCACTACACAGTGTGTATGGATTTGGGAATCCTCGATCATCACAAATAACTTGGAAAACCAACAGCACCAATTGGAAAAGATGTGATTCCCTGCTTTAACATCCAGTGGAAGTGGGAATTATGCATCTGGCAAAGTAGCTATACAACTAACTCAATTAAACCATGACATATACCACACCCTTCGCATACACAGGAGTAGCTGTTTATTTAGTGCAAGAACATAAAGAACATGATTAAATTGGCTATTGTAGTTGGTGTACCTTTGTTTTCCTCCATAGAGAAAAACAATGCATTGTTGTTGGAGACTTTTAGGCCTTAGAGAATTCCATTGGAGAGCCAAATGGCACGGTATATAACTCAGAAACCTAAGAAAGCGAAATCAAATTGTATCAAACTAATAGAAGACATATCTGAGCGATGCACTACAAACAATGAATAATATATACATTTGCACCTTCTTTGTAAATGCCAAGTATTTTTTTTGTCAAGTGGTGCAAGTAGCCTTTGGCGACACATAGTTGCATCCAAATGCATCTTAAAAACACGAAAGGTGGTGTACTAAAGGTAATCATTTTGTCGTCACAAAGGGATAAAGAAGGAACGTCCAACTTGAGCCAGGTTTGATGCTCTACATAATCGTGCACCTACATTTAGTTGGAACCGTGATGCGGAACAATAGCATGTATCGACCTACCTAGGGAATAAACAACCCAATTTTAGTTGTTGTAGAAGAATCTGAGTAAGATTAACCATGGATGCAGACTAGGCTTCCAAAGTTTCTTGCATTAAGTTGGCATCGACGACCTATGAAAAAAAAAGCGGATGTTGAAATGTACAATAATGAATACCTACTCAAATCATTGATTTGTCGCCAACCATATAGCTGCCATGATCATCTTTGGTGGATAGAATCATAGGTAGCTGCGGTATACTCGACAACAAACAGGTTTAATCGTGAAAATATCAAACACACCGCTCTAATCATTATCTTGTGGAGCGAAATAGTATAAGAGCCTCTGAAGGAGAAGGGTTGCGGTTTGGTGCAATAAGGATCGCATTAGGCCCAATGTCGAAGGTGTAGGCAACTTTGCTATTAGACAAGTTAAATCAATTAGAAGTCTAACAACACAAAAGGTCGTTTTGTCCGCACTTTTCGAAAATGGTTTCAGATGTCGGATCAAGTGCACCAGCAAGTACCAATGATATTCCAGTATAGATGAGATGTATATCAGACAACACAAACAATTTAAGTAATAGCACCAGGATTGCAATGAAAAAAACTGCCTTTGGTAAATCCAACTTTAGATGCTAACTTGATAGCTTAAAATCTAAAGCTCCGGAGTATAATACCAACAGTAATAGTTCACATCTTCATGAGGGCCATTAGAAGCTTACTCAATATTTTACTATTCCAAGAAATATCTTAAAGATATTGCCAAGGTTCACTCTTGAAGTTAAATTACTCGATCGAATGATGCAAGCCATACATGTATTAGTCGGTCAAGAAAAAAGCGCTGTACTACCATATATTCAAAGACAAAGTGTAACCAATCCTATTTGATGGTGTGTTCTATTGGAGCAATACCAGTAGGGTAGCACAAATGTAATTGACTATATATTAGATTCCTAAGCAAAGACGGCTAGAGTTAAGAATAATAACAAAAAGATAAAAGATGCTAAATGATATGAGAATATACTGTGGGGTTCCTTCCGAGTGGTTCCACTTTTCCACAAGGCTAATTATCCTACAACGAGGTTGAGACAACAATTCTTAACTCGGGATTTCAGCAGGATAGAATCCCAAAACAAAGCAATGCTAAAAAAAAATACATGTGTGATGTATCATTCATATAGAAGATGGGAGGACTCGTGTCCGGACATACGCATGGAACTGGTTGCTATCTGCACAAGTTAACCTGGCAAAGGATTCAAAATCACAATAGTTGATAGCCTCTTCCATTTTCAACACCCGATTTGGCACTCTGATGCGAACATAAGAACAAGCAATGCGATTGCACAATAAGAGCGAGGAAAAAAAGTTCCAGACTTCCATCATAGCAATGATTTAATTGCTAAAACTATTGATAGTGTTCGAGCGATGGAAGGATAAAATAAGAATTTATTTAAAAAGTGCAGCTACAAAATTATGATTCCTTGATGATTACGGAAACACAAAAGTGCAAGTAAAAGGTGAAAAAATGATCACTGAGCCTGTGTTGCAAGAGGGACTTGTTTCAACAACATCTCGCATCCCATTGGTGCTTCTCGTTTCATACGCTTTGAACTGACCTAATTCCACAAAGCAATATGTAAAGTATTTATTTAAGATGTCGATCAACACAATAAGATTGGGATAAAACATGACAAAGTCACAAAGAGTTATTATGCCAATTTTCAAGTATTAACATTAATGAAGACACAACACAATGAGCGAGAATACTATACTATATGTAGTACGAGGTCATGTGGAATATAGATCACATACCACCGCTATGATAATAACAAGATCACTCCAATGTGTCTCATCGACAAGTCAGTCTTGCAATACTATCACTTCCATCATCATTCTTTAAGCGTAGAATCGAGACTTCATTTGAATCATTATTCAACGAGAAAACATGCATTTAACCAAGGCCTAACAATCCGATCACTTACTTTTCCCATACACCATTTCACAAATCCACCATATATCTTTGCGGAATCGCTTCGGACCCTTACCTCGCATTGAAGTTTGCGAGAGGTAAGTATAATTAAAAGGAGGCAAGTCGATTAGCCTATTAATAATTTGTAAAATTGGAGAACAATCCTTGCACCATCTCAACAAGCAAACAAAGCATCAACAGACATGAGCACGGGGTGGAACTACGAGATCATATCAATAACATTACGGACCGTGCTATTGAAGAAAGTTCTCCGTAATCTTCCTCCACATTCATTAGCTTTCCGAGGGTGAAAACTGCAAACAACATTCAGATAATAAATGTTGTACTGTGATACATGGTTTAAGAAAGCAAGAACCTGTTTAGAAATGTCTATGAGCAACTAAGATAAATAATATTGGATCACGCGGAACCAACCGCCCCCAACAATCCCCGAATCACAACTTTAAAAAAAAAACAAATACTAAAGGGCAAACGCATGCAAGGACCTACCTTCTCCACAAGAAACCTACTCCCCACGGCTGTCTCTTCGGAAATTAACCAAGATATTGCAAAGAAAAAGGGGGGAAAAATAAAGATTCCGCGATTGGGAAGCTAACGGTCATCTTGAGGGCAGGATGCCCGTGATCTGAGCAAGAATGGGCGTGCCGCTTGGATGTCCAAAGCATCTTCGCCTACCTCCGTCCGGCTCAAGCGCCGCAAGATCTCTCAATCTCTTTCGTATCCACCGGAGGAACAAAGGGTAAGTTCAAGAATGATCTTGTAGTAGAGGAGAGGGAGACAATGGAGACGCAATGGAGGCGAGGATCTGGCGGTTTGGCCTCCGCCGTCCGTCCCGGGCCAATTCCCCAACGCGCCAGATCGGCCCATCCACGACTCCGTCGGTGTGAGGTGACGGGTTGGAGGGCAGGGGAGGCGACGGCGAGGGGTGGGGGAGAAGGACGGAGAGGCATCGCGGCCGCCGCATCGGCGTCAAGGAACCGCTCCACGAACCCGAGGAACCACCCTTGACTCCTCCTGAGCCGCCTCGCCCGGCTCGCCTCTCCTCCACCTCCTCCTCTCTCTCCCACTCCGTGGCCAGCGGCAGGAGCGCCGCCACTTTAGCCGTCCTCGCCTTCCCTTTTGCGGGGACATCCGCGATTTTGCCAACGGAGACGACTTAACAACAGATTGCAGCGGTCCCACGGGTGGCAATGGCAGAGATTGACGCCATGGCCACCACTGCGGCGGGGAGCCACGACCCACGACCACCCCGAACCTCCTCCGGCCTCCGCCGCTTCCCCGTCCTCACCGAGCTGCCACACCAGATCGAGATCAAAACCACACAAAAGAGCCGACGCGAAAGAATAGAGTCTGGCCGGAGCCTAGGGCTAACCGGGGGAGCGGAGGAGGCGGATGAGGAGGGTTTGGAGCAGTGGTGAGGTCGAGCTTGGGCTTGGGAAGTGGTAGAGCTTGTCCATAGCCTTCTTGAGGCGCCTCTCGGAGTTGGCGCGACGTCCCGGGCGTCCATCGGGAGGAGCGGCGTGGGGATCGGCGGAGATGGCGGCGGCGATGCGTGTGTGGTGGAGGCGCTATGCGGATAAGACACGCGTATCTTGGCGGTCTTGGCGCGCATCCCGCCGCTGCATGTCGCTATGAGGTGAAGGGAGGGCGAGGTCGGGTGGCGTGGGAACGGATGTCGCGATCGTCACGACTCCATGGACGCTCTTGGTGGTGGTCCACAAAGAAAGAACAAGCGACAACGGCGTCGGTGGCGCGCCGCATCGGCGCAATTTAGAAGCGAGGAGCGGAAGCCGGGTGGTGGGTGGAGATGGCGGATGACGAGGTAGAGGCATCCATTTCCCTTATGGGAGAGAGTGGGGTGTGGGAGTGGGGTTCGGCAGTTTGGAGGGGGGAGTGGAGAGGAGGTTTCTACGATGGTAGGAGTGGTGAACCGTACGCACGGAAGATCCAACGGTCCACGTTATACGAAGGAGAACGGATCCAATGGTTCATATCGCACAAAGGAGGACACACCATCACCAACTCCAATATTTAAGTAGTAGAGATACTCTAAGATAACAATTCTGGACCAAAAACAAAGCTAGAAGTAAATACGAACTTGCCATACTCTCTAGCGCAATCCCAACTCCAAACTCTTAAATGTCGATCTGTCCCCTCGACAGACAGTTATAATCTAAAATTCATAAATTTTCTATCCGAGATCCAAATTAAGCGTTCTTAGACTTTCTGGAAATATTATCAAATTCCCCACCTAATCCTATTTGGTGACCTTTTCAGATTCGGCCGTCTTCTACCCTTACCAAAGTGATTAACAGAACAGCTAATTCCCGTCAGGGGTTCTGGACAGCGACATTAATTATCGTATCTTTCAGTACAGTTATCCAAATTTCATGTTATTTAGCTTTCTGGAAAGCTAATCAAAATAGCTACATCTTTCGTTATGGTGGGATCTTCTAAAAACTCCTTTAACTATCTGCTTCTGACTGATTAATAATAAGCGGCAAATTATAACAGAACTATCAACAGCAAATACTGCGAAATTCATAACTTCTAATCTGCTTGTCCAAACGACGTGATCTAAGAACCTACGGAAAACTACTGACATAACCTACAACTTTCTAGGAGGCGTCCAGACCAGAATCTGCACTTAACTTTCTCAAAAACGTCAGCCAACAGAGATTGCACTAAACAGATCTACTACCGACATTACGCAAATACAAGAATTACGCTACTAAATGAACGGAATCGGGATTACGCTTGAAGAATCCACTGTCGAACCCGATGAGCACCACGCGATCACTCTCCTTCCCTTCTCTTCTCCCTTCTCCCCCCTTCCTCTTCCTTTCTCTTCCCTTCTTCCTTGGCCGGTAGCAAGGGGCGACATGGCTTGGCCAAGGAGGACAGCATGGAGGGGGGGCGGCAGCAATGGGGAGGGCGTGCTACAGTGCTACAGTAACATTGGCACTGTAGCAAGCTAGGGTTTCCCCCTCCTCCTTTTGTTGGTGGCTGATTTCCCCATGGGCCATGGCCCACTTTGGCTATCCCCCCCCCCCCGCTTGACTATGGGCTGGCGGCCCATTTCTTTCTCAATATATAAATTTTATATTTTAATTCTCATGATTTCCTCTCTAATTTTTATTGCACTCTCTAAAGATAATCGGGATATTACAGACAAGGTATGATGGATTAATGTTCAAGAATTGTCAATTTCAAGGTCAGTAGGTCAACCTCCAATATTGTATTCCTATAATCCAACTTCCAGTAATCCAATATCCATAAATCATCTATCTCTATAATCCGACATTGTCCATCCATTCTCCAACAATATTCTACTTCTACAATCCAACATCCGATAATAATATATCTCTATTATCCAACAGTCATGTATGCCTGTTATCCAACAGTCATGTACAGCTATAGTCCAATAATCATTTAGTCCTATAGTTCAATATTCAACAACAATCTACTCCTATAATCCAACATTAATATAATTCGATAATCCAATATAACCAATTTTTCCTACTAATTCCACAAAGTTTTATACATAATGCTTGATTCAACTAATCCACCAAAGTTTAACATCATGAGTTGCTAATCCTATCATCATGTATTCATATAATCCAATATCTTACGTGATTCTATAATTCAATATCCACCCATAATGTATATCTACAATCCCATGTTTATTAATTATGTAATCCTATAATTCCATCTCCGATAATCCGACGCCCAATAATATATTTCTATAATTCAATCTCAACAATAATCAAATTCTTTAATCTAATATCCAACAACCGTGTATTTCTATAATTCACATCCGTCAATAGTCTAATATCAAGAATTACCTATTTCTGTAATTCAACATTCATCAATCCGATATCCATCAACATTCTTTCTTTATCTTTAAACATCTATCCACAATCTACTTTTATTATCCAAACATCAAATTCTAACTCGAATATATATATATATATATATATATATATATATATATATATATATGTGTGTGTGTGTGTGTGTGTGTGTGTGTGTGTGTGTGTATCTATATATGTATATGTATGTATGTATATATATATGTATATGTTGTATATATATACATATATATATGTATATGTATATATATATATATATCACATTCGAAAATATTTTCTATACCACCTCTCTTGACAATTAATGGTCATACAAGGGAATTGGGAATAACTATAAAGCTTAAAACGGGAATTTAAATTACTTGATTATAAATATGCATGCAATAATAATTTAAAATGGAATTTAAATAATTTAAAATACTGGGATTCAAATATGATCAAAGGTATAACTTGCCTTGCTCAATTGATTGCTCTCAAACGGTGTTGAAATCTGACTCTCCGAAGTCGTCGAAATCTATACGCGAAAATAAGCCAAATTCAAACAAAATTCAAATAAAGATTCAAATAAACTCCAAATTAAATAATTTTAGTTTAGTTAGCTAGATCTTGAATTTATAAGAGTTTAGACATTTGAATCGACGAAATCAGAGTTCGTATGAAGGAGAACGAACCCCGGGAAGTTTCAAAATCACATGAAATGATGAAATTGGAATTTCTTGGATTTCGGAATTATTTTTGTAAGGAAAACCCGAATTATTAAATCGGCGGTGATCGTGCAGGTGTGCGGCCGACAGTGGGGCCCTCGGTCAATGGACGTAGTCCATGACCAGTTAATGGACCACGGTGAACCCGGCTCACACAATAGTGCACGCGGGGTGTGTGTGGGCTAAACAAGATGACGTGGCGCCACGTAGGCGTTGATTCAGCGAAAACACGCACATGGCATTGAGGTGGCATTGCGGTGGCGCTGACATGGCCGAGCCACGTAGGCCCATGAGTGGCGGAGCTCCGGTGACCTCCTCGCTGGCGCTACGTGCCACGGCGAGGGCTGCGGATGTGCGCAAAAGCGAGAGAGGGAGATGCCGATCGCGATGCTCACCGGGGTTGCGAGGATGTGTGGTGGAAAGGTCTTCGGCGACGGAGTTATGCGGCGGCGAGTTTAGGTCTCCAATAAACGGGTGCTCGGGGTCTTGAGGCAACCGGTTCTTATGAAGTAGCCCAAGTGATGGCGGTGGCGGTGGCGGGCGAGTCGGCGTCGACAGTGGCGTCGGAATTGAAGAAAGTCCGAGCTTTGGTCGACGGTGATGAACTCCAAAATCGGGCGCTAGCGAGGGATTGGAAAGAGGAGAGTTGGGGGGTTGGGATGAGGAGGCTACGGCGGTCCCGGTGCTCCTATTTATAGGGCGCGGGCGTGGCCGGGGCTGCGTGGAGAGCAAGAAGGTCTCACGGCGTTTCCGGCGAAGATCGCGAAATCGGGGAGAGAAAGGAAAGTGAGAGGTGCGGTCGGGTGTGGAATTGACAAAGGATTCAAATGTGCACAAAATCTTGACGTTTAATGCCGGATTGACTCGGTTTTGGAAAACTTTTGAAAAGCGGTAATGGCGGATGCGGGCGCGAGGATGGAAAGCGGTGCGGAGAAGAAAGGAAGGAGACGAAGGCATTGTAGTGGTGGTCCCACATGTTGGCGACAGCGAAAACGGAAAGGAACGGGTGCTTCGCAGCCGTTGGATTTAGATCTGACGGTCTGCTTTGGTTGTGACGTCCGGACGTCCGAACGTGCCAAACGAAATCAATCCGTTCAATTCAAATCGGACGGCTGTGGTGAATCGAGGTGCAACGCGCGTGAGGAGCGGGCTGACTGGGTCGCGCGTGCATGGAGGAAAGATGTGGGCCGGCAACGATTAGGCCCAAAGACTGTTTGACGATTTTAATTGGTTTTAACAATTGATTTAATCTAGTTAATTCAAAATAGCTTTAGAAAATACCAAATAAAATCCAAAAATTCTAGAAAAATACACATAAATTCCTAGAGTTATTTTGGACATAAATAAAATATTTCCAATATATAATTGGTAATAGATTTTGCAAATAAATTTATTTGGCCTTAAAATAATTAGGGAAAAGCTTTTAAAATTGTAGAAATTAATTAAAATTTTATTTTTCAACTTAAATCCAAGCCAACTTCAAAAACTTCAATAAATTTTACTTTTGACTTTTAAAACTTCAGAAATTCAAATAAAGCAATAAAACTCTTTCAAATTTAATAAAATAATAACTTTATTTATTTATTTATTTTGGTAACAGCACTTTGGGATGTTACATGCGAGGCTAGCGATGTGCGCGGTGTAACACCCTGGCTATTCGGAAGCCAAGATGCCACATAAATAATCTAACATACAACCATAATGCGGAAGAATTTGAACACTATCTCATCTAATGACATAAAGAGATCAATATTCAATAGAACCATGGCATAAATATAGTCTGAATCCAAGCAATTATATCGAAGGAATGATCAAAGATCACAAGTAATACTTAATCAACCATAACATAGCACTAGGTATCATTCACCATCTAAATTTATTTATTACAGTTCATCAATAACGAATGAAAGATAGAAACTAAATCGTAAGGTTGAACTTGAATATGGTGAAGTGAATGAGTAGTGCGTGTCTACTCCCTCCCAATTGAGGCAACATCAATGATCACCTAAAATAAACAAACAAAGCAAGAATGAGTCCGAGACTCAGCAAGTACAATGAATAATTGGACATACAACAATCATGATCATGACAACACCATTGAAGAATATGAATATAACACAGAATGAATGGAATGAATGAAATGAAGGGACTGCACACATGCATATACCGGTATAGCTAGTGACACACCCGTCGGTGCTCACCTAAGCCCGTATTTAACAAAATACGGGGATCCAAGTCCCGTATGAAGAACATTTCATACGGGTGTCCCAATCTGCCCAAATTGGAATGGTGGGTCTTACGTGCCCATACTAGAATTGATGGGTCTTTATAATCCACTCCCGTGGATGAAACATGAATAATGGATGCATATAATGAAATATGAATAATGAAAGACATCCAACTGTAATCATGGAATACTCGAATACGAAAGGAACATAACCATTGAATTTTATCATAGGTCATAGAAAAATACAGTGCGAACAACAAGAAATTAGCATTCATTAGCTTTAAGAATATTAAAGTACTTGCCCATGTTGGAATGATGGGACTTCACTACCCAGTTCAGTGGTGAACACGAAAGAAAGAACGAATGTATATGTTGAACGTAAACATATTATCGAAGAATCAGGGTATATCAACAATGAAGGAAAACAAGGAGTACCGAAATTACCCATTTCACATTCATCAATCAAGTGGAACAAACAACAAACAAGACAGATCAATTTTACTTGCCTCAACCATGATACGGAAGTCAACGATAGAAAGCTCTAGCCCCAGGGTTCACCACCACCCACAAGAACGACGCGAGATGCCGCTAAAACCTTCGCGAAGCCCTCGTGAAGATCACCCCCACCTTCTTCTTCTTCTTCTTCCTCTCCTCTCTTCTTCCCTCTCCTTCCTCTTCCTTATGGCCGGCAACAATGCGAAGCACTGAGGGAGGGCGTGCTCTGATGACCAGCTCTGATGCAGTGCTCTGATACTTAGGTGCTAGGGTTTAGTTCCCCCCCACATGGGCTCATGGAATCAGTTCGCATGCGTGGCCATTGTCGAGCCTGATGGTTGTGTCTCTTCCTCACGAGTTTTTGGCTGAGATAGCTGCGCTATTGGTATGCGTAATAGCAAAACTAGCCTCCCCACTCTCACGTGCATCAAAGGTAAAAATGACACTTTGTCGGTACCTCAGATGAACAGATTTGCCAAGAACGCAACACATGACGAATTCAGTCCTCATGGGCGAAAAATGACTCGTCTGGTCCACAGGGGTACGAAAATACCACGTTCGGCCCTTGGGGCACGAAAATGCCCTCGTCCGGCCCTAGTGCGTGGATTCCCTCTCCTCTAGAAAAGTACTTTTGTAGAAATTTCTAAATATAACAAATGAGCTCTACAAATTATGAAATATTTTGTGGAGGCTCCTGACACAGTGTACTTGCTTTTGTAATTTTTTTAGAATTTTATATGTTTTGTATTTTTGTCGAAAATTCCTTTAAGGTTAATGTTTGTAGGAATTTCTAACTATAGCAAATAAGCTCCAAAAATTATGAAATTTTCTGTGAAGGCTCCTAAAACAATATAATTGCTTGTGTAATGTTTCCAAAATTTTATATATTCTGAATTTTCTCGAAAATTCCTTTAAGGCTACTATTTGGATGCAAATAAAATAATCGATTTGAGAAAAATTTCAAAAACATGCTCAAAATACTTTCTACATTTATTCTCAGTATAATTATCCTAAGTTTATATTTTTTTTAAATTCTAACCCCTGGGACGGATTTGCCTCGTCCTAACCCCTGGACCCCTAGGGGTGCGGTAACCCCCACCCTTTATTTTTTAAAAAAACTAAAATCTTGCTTTCGGCATCCCTGGATTTTCGCTAAAATATGAAAAATATTGTTTGATATGATTTTGTCACATATGATAATACCCCTCCTCGACAACGAAAGTTTGATCGATCGACAAGAGCGGGCGGTGGTGACCACATGAAAAAATTTTAGGAATGAATATTTTTGTTACATAGGCAATGCAATCGTCATTGTACTACATGCACATTCATATATATATATATATATATATATATATATATATATATATATATATATATATATATATATATATATATATATATATATATATATGCAATGCAATCGTCATTGTACTGCATGCATGCTATCACTCTTTTCTTTAATCACTTGATGATGTCCAATTTCCAAAGCGCATATGAGCTTCTCCAAAGTCCAAAGCAGCTAGGCATGCACTGTGTCTTGCACTTCGAAAACAAACCCTACTTTTATCTAGTGTTAGCTAGCTGCAGGCATGTATGCCTGCACGATTGAGCTAGCTAGCTAGGCCTAAGCTTAGGTGATCCATGCATATAGAAATGGCTAGCTAAATGGCTAATATATATGTTTAGTACTTTCCGTGATTTTTAAGCGCCAAACCGGTGCTATGTTTGCCAATTCATTCGCGGGGACTATTTTTGTTATTTTACTTCAGAACAATGACATTTTAGCTAAAAACTCATGTTGTGTCTCTGCAGTGTGTTGTATGTAGGCCGTCAGATCAAGAATCGGACGCTCAGGAAGAAAGGGCATAGGAGGAGAGGTTTGCATGAGCCGCGAATTAAAATACGAGTATTTGATCGGGTGTCTCTGCAGCTTATCTAACATGTGACACAATACAATATTAAATAATGTCATTCACATTAAACTAATAAATTAACAAAGAATGTCTTATTTGATCGAGGTACATGTGATAATACCCCCTTCCCTTGGCTTTGATGCGCCGTGATTTCATATGTAAAAATTTATGGAATTTTTTTGGTACATGTGATAGTACAGTTTTTGAACAAAAGTACGTGATTTCATCAGAAAATTTTGTTTGAATGATTTCGTGACATCTTGGCCGGTATGCGACAACGAAGGTTTGATGAGATCAGCAGGGGTGGGCCAGGCAGCCGACCACATGCAAAAATTTGTGGAATTAAATTTTTGGTACATGTGATAATATTTTTATCTTCATTTTTTACCTTCACATTTAC
The DNA here is from genome assembly GCA_036346405.1 of Phyllostachys edulis. NCBI lineage: Eukaryota > Viridiplantae > Streptophyta > Magnoliopsida > Poales > Poaceae > Phyllostachys > Phyllostachys edulis. The sequence goes on along the minus strand of CM070562.1, from coordinate 20,481,082 downwards.
CCTATTCTCATCGCAATCTCCATAAAGAAGATAAAAACCGTATCGAAATGTTGCTGTGATGTCGAAGTACAATTTTCTCTACATCCCAGTTGACTTCGGGTACCAATACTATTTTTCTTCGTGCTCTGAGTAGTACTAATCGTACTACTACTTTTACTTTCTACGATTTTTTGTTTTGTCTTATCTGATCAATCCACGACGATGTGACGGTGTCGTCACCGAGCGAGATGTGACGGCGGGATTCGGCGTGTTGTGGAAAGTATTTTGATCTTTTTTTTTCTCAAATTGATTATTTCATTCACATATAAACAGTAGCCTTAAAGGAATTTTATAGAAAAATAAAGAATATATAAAATTCTGTAAAAATTACACAAGCATGTACACTTGTGTCGTCAGAGCCTTCCCAAAATATTTCATAATTTTTGGAGCTCATTTGTTATATTTAAAAATTTCTACAAACAGTATCCTTAAAGGAATTTTAGAGGAAAATGAAAAATATATAAAATTCTGAAAAAATTACACAAGCAAGTACACTGTGTCAGAAACCTTCACAAACATTTCATAATTTTTGGAGCTCATTTGCTATATTTAGAAATTCCTATAACAATATCCTTTAAGAAATTTTCGAGAAAAATGTAGAACATGTAAAATTCTGGAAAAATTGAGTTGGAGGGTTTTTCTCTGTAATGTGATTACATTGTAAAGGGAATACATTACCCACTGTTTGGTAAATATTAAGTTGGAGGATTTTTCTCTGTAATGTGATTACATTGTAAAGGGAATACATTACCCACTGTTTGGTTAGATTACTCCGTAATCACAATACATGTAACAGGATTACACTTCGATACAATCTCCAATGCACCCAAAATTAAATGTAATCCAATTACATTACCTTTGTATTTCAAAACTCAAGTATTCTAATAACAATTGCGATTACATTTACGAATCAAACACTTCCTATATATCACCGTGTCATCAAAAAGAGAATACACTTAGCCCAATGATATAATGCTACCATATGCTTCCCAAAAGAGATGATAACATTTGTTGCCAGCAAAAGTCCATTTTAAGAATGGTCCCGGTATTATTTTAGCAGTCAGCGCTTTCAACTTACTCTCATGACCTGTTTAAGTTAAAATGAAAATTCTAGCACAAAACGACAAGTATGGTCCTCATTCAGGCAAGTGCAGTTGACCAAAAGCGATCTCCATGTAGTACTTTGGCCTCCTCACTTCCTCAGTGCACATATAACATATAAAACAAGAAAAATCTGCTGATGTGAGTTGGTTGAGTTCAGCAATTGTCTCAAGTAGACAAGTACAGGGTAGTAACTTACTTTTAAGGCCACATGATCTTGTGGTACCAAGTTACCAACCACCAAGTTTCAGAAATTGCAAGAAAGAAAGAAAAATGGATTATCACGGATTACCGTATTCCCTAGTATGCTAAACACAGAATTTCCTAGCCAAAGCAGTTAAAATAGCCCAGGAACAGCTCCTGCTGCCTAAATAATAAATATAATTCTCCATTTATTGTCATTTACTCATGGAGAGCATGTCATATTACTCCAAGTGAGACAATATATGGAATTATGGATCAACCAAGTGAACCAACTAGAAACTTAGATAAGTAGTTGAATTACCTTTAGATATGCACCATTAGCTTACTTTTCCTGACATAGAAGATAGCATGAGCTCCACAACATTTTCTATTACTTATCTAACCAGGGTGGCATGGTTCTCTTTGCCTCCATACAACTCCCACCAAACAGAATAGCATTGTCATCTTTTGTCTTGAAAGCTGGAGCGTTCCACTGCTCTGGTATGTATTACCGCAGTTCGAGATGCTCGTATCAACCAATTCTTCTTAAAAATACAAGTATGGTAGAATTTTGAAAATCGTAAGTAGAACCTTGCTACTTTGTGGGTTAAGGGCGAGACATGAATTTGAATGTAGTTAGAACACCTCTTGTTTTTATCTTAAAATGCAAAACTCATCAAGGTCTGAACTTGGTATGTTAGATTTTTGTTAGCAATTTAGCATGGACACATCAAATACTCCTTTTGCCAATTGCATCACTTAATTGTACCAATATACTTTGGTTGCAAAGATCAAAGAACTTCACAAGATATACTTGATTACTGGATTTAATCATCTGCTTAATGGTATCGTTATTGCAGAGATCTTCGTTGCATTTTAGATTTCCTCAACGCAGAGAAGAGCAACCAACTAAACACTTTAATTTGTTGTACTGAATAAAAGAACTGACTGTATAAGTGTCTTTAACATAGTAGCATAAATACTGAATGCGTCTACACAGGAGTTCAATATAATATGGTGCTTAAAAGCATGAAACTGATATGAAATAAAAACCAACCAAATAATAAAGTGAGCAAATCAACCAAATTATCCAAATAACAAGAGTACAGAATGGAAGACTGAAATAAAATATTAAATAAGCTGGAAGTTGATGACCAGCATGTCATCTAAAATTGCTCATGTGCAATGTGCGAGGGGCACTCCTAACTCAGAAACGATGGTGCAAAAAGATCCTTTATTTAGTTACTGTCATAGTATTTTTCTTTGCAAGTAACACATTTTGCTGAAGTAACATCTACACAATAACAAAAAGAAGGATTACAGTCATATTAGAAGTCTAGAATGAATTGCATCCCCATTCATTCTCCTATTTCCTTCCAATGTCCCCTTCCCTTGGACAAGTGACTCCTTGTAATTCGTAAAATGCACTGAAGCAAAATCGACATAAAAAACTACAAACTCTCCAGTGAAGAGCCTATCTGTTATTTTTACTGTGTATTCTAACAACCTATACTATAAACCTATAAACTCGAAGGCTCTACACTCAACAACAACAACAACGGCGGCGGCGGCAGCAGAACAATTTGTTATCCACACGTACCCAGTTCAAATACGAGCTGATCTGTCCCCTGATGCAGCTCCACCGGCGACGAGAAGGTAAGATGTCACTCCGACGGCGGCGGCGGAGGCCAGGGAAGCCACGATCGCACCAGGTGCTTCGGACCGCGACAGTGGCTCCGCACCGGCCACGGCGGGCGGCGGTCGATTAACGACGAAGCAGTAGATCGAGCCAATAGCGACGTGCAAGGACACGGCGAGCGCCAGACAGGCCCAAACGGCGGCGTTCGGGGGGAGATGGATTGCTTCCGCCGCCACGGCAGGCCCCGCGACCATTGCAGCTGCTATGGCGAGCGCGAGAACGAGGAATGGGAGCAGGGGAAGTCGTGATGCGGGGGCAGTCGGTGCTGCTGTGGTAGCGGCTGGGCGGGGCTGCGGCTTGGGTACTTCTTCGGCTTGCCTGCGCGCGATGAGGAAGTTGAGGGAGAGGACCGCCCAGTCGACGAGCCCGACGACGGCGAGGACGATGCAGGCGACCATGGCCGGGTGGAGATGGAGCTCGCCAGCAGCGGCCACGAGCTGCTCCGCGTATGGCAACGCGCCCACGACGAGGCACAGGACGAGGAAATGGGGGTGTGCGAGTCTTGATGCGGAGGCGGTCGGCGCTGCTGTGGTAGCGGCTGGGCGGGGCTGCGGCTTGGGTTCTTCTTCGGCTTGCCGGCGCGCGACAAGTAAGTTGAGGGAGAGGACCGCCCAGTTGAAGAGCCCGGCGACGGCGAGGACGATGCAGACGACCATGGCCGGGTGGAGATGGAGCTCACGGGCGGCGGCCACGAGCTGCCCCGCGTACGGCAACGCGCCCATGACGAGGCAGAGCACGAGTAAATGGGGGAGTGGGAGCCGGAATGCGGCGGCGGACGGTGGCCGCGGTGGAGGGGTTGGGACGGATTCGTGGAAGGGATGGTTTAATCCGCGATGCATGCTTGATTGCTTGGCTAATTGCAGATCCAACGATGAGAAATTGAGAATTTTGGAGGCCACAAGGGGAAGAGTTGGGAGGGGTTTATTGAGATTTGGGAGTGGGGAGGTGCTGTTTTCGGTTGCTTCCTGGGAGTTACTTTTAAAAGTTACCAAAAACACCTCCGATGAACTAGAAATGAAATCAATTTTAGCACCAGAACTCCTGTGGGTTATGGGTTATGGGTACCCGTGCAAACGGGCGGATACTTCTGGTACTACCAACCTTGCGGAGTGGAGCAAATGGAAGGGATAAATTGATATCCGATATCATTCATATTTGACTCCTAGAAAAAAATATGAAATATAATACGAGATGAGTGATATATGTGTATACGTCCGTATGTTAGGTGGTATGAGAAAAGTTTGTTGTGACTTCACTTTAGAACAATATAACATATAGGTGGGTTGTTGCATCTGAACAAGTAGGAGATACTGAATGTTTTTTCCTTCAACGTCTCAACGATTAGTCTCTCCGTGTTCGTTTTGATTGCACTTCTACTATCCAATGTCCTGTGTAGGGGGTGCAAAAGAAGCGGGTAATTTTCGTCTGACTGACCGAAGGCTCTTAGAGCGAATACGAGATGGAGAAATAGGTATCCGACACTATCCGTATCCAATTCCGACTCCAAGGAAAAAAATGCAGAATATGATACAAGATTGGCAATATCCATCCGTATCCGTTCCGATTTCACCCCTAGTTATCTGTACTATAACTTTTTATTTAAAAATGTTGTAATGTCAGTTTCTCGTCTTATATTAATAGCAACAGTATTAGAATTTTCAATCCCCTCTCAAAGTGAGGAAGAAATTTCTCTGGGCACGCCCGTGAGCCCGCCTCGGCCGTTGGATCGAGGCGGGAGATGGACGGAGATGGGGCGGGGCCTCACGGTGAGGCCCCGTCCCACAAAATTTTTCGCCTCAAAGTGAGCATGGTGTCTTTTTTCCTATCGTTTGAATCATATAATAGATGAGCTATTTTTTATCACCAGAGCTCCTACAGGTCTTTTTTAACTCTTTATTTAAAAATGTATGTAATGTCGATTTCTCATTTTACACTCACAATAATAATATCACAAATAGGTTTGGTACGTGAATCATTGTTAAATTTTCATATACTTGGTGAAATCCATGTTCACAGTTTTCCTATTTGTTGTGATGTACTACACTCTACTACCATTGGGACGTGTACATGTTCATGGAATGTTCTCACGGACCTTCGCCGCAAAAATGGTGACTAAGCGGGAAGCAAATACAACCGGAGTGTCGTGTAGCAAACGACAGGGAGATTATAGACGACTGTACAATCGTCGAGCAATGTAGCGCCTTGTCTCCTGGCTATTGATCATTGTTTGATTTTTACCAACCACAGGTTAGATGAGTTATCTGTGTAGCTTAAGACAACGAGTACACTAGTCAATTGTTCTGGCCCGAAAAAAAGACAACACCATAATTAGATTGCACAGGTCTATTTTTAAGAAAAGCCCTTTTTTGGGGGGTGGTTTCTGTAAGTGTTCCATTTTCTTTTACTTAGCACGTATTTTGCTCCTGTTGTTTGAAGAGTTTTTGTCCGTATTAGTATGATTTCGTTTCATATTTATAAATATAGCTGCAATGAATTTTTTTTTTTGCAAAGTTAGCGTCTCGACCACACGGCCGCCGTGCGGCGGCCACCCTAGCCCGCCATGCGCCGCATCCACACGACCATCGTGCGATCGCCACGCCTGGCCGCCACATGTTAGGGTTTGGGTTAGGTTAGGGATTATACCGATAATTTGCTAATTTCGTGGCATTTTAAAAATATAGCAAATTAGTTCCTAAAATTATAAAATTTTACGTGAGTGCTCGTAACACGGTGTACTTTCTTGTGTAATTTTTTCATAATTTTCCTTATTCTGATTTTACATCGCAATTCCATTTAACTGTACTCATTCTATCCCGCCACGTGCTACTCTTTCCCCCTCCCACACGCATGGCCCCTCTCCCGCAAGCCCTACTCTCCCCCTCCCACACGGCCCCTCTCCAGTGGCCATATTTTGAACCGTCCATCCTCCCTCCTCCACACATCTATCGACTCCTCACGGCTGTCCCCACTTGCCCTCAATGCTGCACGTAGAAAACACATCTGAAATTCTCGGCACCAACGTAGCGGCTCCTTCTTCGCTCGACTATAAATACCGAGATGTCGTAGTCGCTCTTTGCTCAACCCAATTGCGTTTCCCTTCTCGATCTAGAGCTCGTCGTTGAGAACTTAACATAAATATTTTTTTTAGAGATCAAGTATTTGCTTGCTGCTCTTCGCTTGTCGTTCGGATTTTTTTTGATAGCTTACTGCGAAGGGCAGGTAATTTGTCGGATGCTTTTATCGTTATTATCGTAATTAGTTAGTGTACTGGTTATTAATTAGTTAGTTTACTGGTAATTAATTAGTTTAGATGTGATTAGTTAGTTCGCTGGTAGTTAATTAATTAGTCGAAATTAGTTTAGTGGTTATCAGTCCCGCATATTAAATTAGTGTGAATAAACTACTCGTAATTTATGTAGTGTCAGTTACAATTAGTTAGTTTAGTCGTAATTAAATAGTCGTAATTAGTTAGTTTAGTCTTTGCTAATTAGTTTAGTGGTAAATAATTAGTCGTATCTAATTACACATGTAATCCATCACTTGCATGCAATTTGTCGTATCTAATTACACTATACCGCGGATGGCGTTGTTGTGGCTTTAGGTAATGTCAAACATGTAAGACTTGTATGTTTTTTATGGCGATGGTCTCGACGAGCTGCACGTCAGTTAGACTGTCAAGATGCGAAGATGCAAGGCGGAGGGCTCGACGCGATGAATATTCACAAGCTTCGGAGTTGCATCCGGAGGGAGCTCGTCACGGAGGCAACGAGGAAGAAAGTTGTGATCGAGGGGATCGTCTGCACGAATGATGTGTGGGAGCTCGTCAAGGTGGTTGGAAGCGTAGCATGGAGCCAGTACATGTAGATTGCCTCCCAACCTGAGGCGGTATTTTACGGGAGGCCGATAGTGTACGTGAATTTCGTATCCAGAGCGTCGGGCCACCTTGATGATGCCAGGGCCTCTACAAGCGGGCAAGCGCAGCCCGAGCCTGAAGACGGTAGCACAAAATGTGCTGCCTCGGATGATTGTCCCGCGCATAATTTTGTGCAAATGAGGGGCGTAATCATGGTGGTCGGTCCTCATTGACTACCATGAGTATCTACCGGACCAGGCTCTCGCGTTGGAGTCCGACGAGGACGCCGACCCAAGCTCGGATGGTAGCGACAATGACACACACCAGGCCGGTGGTCCAACCGGGGGAATTTTGTCATTGGAGGTGTCTTACGTGGCATTGAGACTTGATGATGTCGCAGTGCGTTCGCTCGTTCTGTCGCAAGAAGAAGGCTCCCACCGGGGGTTTGATGCTGAGACCATCTTAGTAGGGCAGCGCTTCCCTAATAAGGAGGTCGTGCAACAAGCTATAGCATGGTACGCCTTGTCCATCAGCCGTGTGCACCGGTCCAACCCTCGGACATTACGTAGTGAGGTGCGTAGTGGAAGGCTGCCCTGGCAAGGTCAGCGCTTACCGAGCAATCTTCGGCTCGATATTTGCGGTCAAGGCGGTGAACAACCACACTTGCGAGCTTAGCGAGCCCCTACGGCAACATTGGAACGTGACTTCCGCATATGTGGCGAACCTCATCAAGCACCTAGTTGCGGCAGACGTGTCTGTCTCCCCCAAGTTGCTGACGTCAGAAGTCGCCAAATAGGTTGGCTATCCAGTCAGCTACGGCAAGGTCCGACGAGCCAAACAGAAGGTCATCGAGTCCATATACGGGACATACGAAGAGGCGTACAACCTTGTGTCGAGATTGCTTCACTAGATTGCCGAATCAAACCCCGGCACGTACATAAACAAGCTTGAGCGTGAAGATGCTGAGAAAAGTCCCAACTGCTTCATACTAGACCAGGTGTTCTGGGCTTTCGCTCAGGCCATCGGAGGCTTCCAGTTCTGTTGTCCCGTGATGACGATGATGGCACTTTCCTCATAGGGAGGTACACGGGCACAATCCTCACCGCGGTGGCGCCCGACACGAATGACCAGCTTCTCCCTGTGGCATTTGCCATTGTGGAGAGTGAGAACACATCCAGTTGGCTGTGGTTCCTGTCGAATGTGAAGACGACGGTGGTTAGAGACTGGCCCAACGTATGCCTTATCATAGACTGCAATGTTGTGTTGTTAGCGGCCATCAACACCATACAACACGGTACAACCTCCCTTACCAGTGAAACAATGTGCAATCTAGGTGGTGCATGAGGCATCTTGCATCTAACTTGTTCAAGCGGTTCCGCAGTCAGAATGTCATGAAGACGTTCAAGGCATTGTGTCTGCAGAACCAGAGGCGGAAGTTTGACTCCATCTTGGGAGACCTTGAACGCGGGACTACGAGGCATACAAGGGAGTCCACTCCAAAGGTACTAGAGGCAGAGCAAGCCCATAGTGTCATAAGTTTCTCAGAGTGGATTAATGGCCATAAACCTGAATTGGAGAAATAGTCCCTTCTGTATGACACAAACGGTGCGAGGTACGAGATTATGACGACCAACATGTCCGAGGTGTACAACAACATCCTCAAAGGTGTGTAGTGCCTCCCTATCACCACGATCGTTGAGGAGACATGGACTCACACTGTTGGTTATTTCATCAATAGAGCCACCGCAGCCAAGCGACAGATGGAGGAAGGCAAGCAGTGGTACGAGAATATGCAAAAGACACATGGACAAGAAGATGGAGAATGCCCGGATGCACGACATCCGGGTGATCGATGGCCTCAGGAGGAAGTACGAGATCAGGCTTTGACAGAAACACGTCAACAGTCATGCCAGGGGGGAAAGAAAACAGGCATGCACCCTGGGTGATGTGGCGACATGCACCTGCAACAAGCCGAAGCTCCTGCACAAAAGAGGCAGATGTGTATGCTATACATCTTCGAGTACTACAACATGCAGCACCTTTTCGGTACATGGAGTGCGGAGTTTCGGTCGTACGGCTTAGAAATGAAGTACAAGGATATTTCGCCGGACATGGTGTAATGGGGCCCGAACAAGGACTTGAAGACAACAACGAAGGGGCGACGACAGACACAGCGCTTCCGAAATGACATAGATACCAGCCAATGTACCAGTATTAGTTGCACAAGCAAGTGCAGGATATGCAAGACCCCTGGGCACTAAGCGAAGGATTGTCCCAACAGACCGAGTTCGTCTGGTCGTTATTAGGTGTCGTAATGTAATGTTTTCTCAGCCTTGTTTTCTTATGTACAGCGAAACTTGTACGAGTATGCATAATTTGTATCCTTGCTACGTTCTTCACTGTACGGTGCACTGACATCCTTGCTACGTTTTTTGTTATGTTGTAGGAAGACAACAAAGGTGCTACTGGCTTGAAGAGACTGCAAACACCAATCAACTTATTTGAAGATGAATGTGCTTTCTGCTATTCATTTAGAATTAGTCAGGTAATATAATTGAATCATTTGCATCTATCAAGTCAGAGGTGATCTGTTGAAGTCTTCTTAGTTCTTACTGTTATGAACTTAGAGTCGGAAATCAATCGTGCTTCAAAATTCCCTATTTCTCATCACTACTGTAATGTTCTAACATGTCTATTTTTTATGCAATAGGATAATGGTTATGTTTTGTGCCCTGAACATGCATCGAAGGTGCTACTATGTGATGAGGTGAGCTCAGCAAGAAAAGAGATTGCCGCGGAGACTAGTTGCACACACCTATTTTTTGTGCTATATGACACTCTTTGTTAATTTATCAGTTTTCTGTGGATGATATTCTTTAATATTGTATTGTACCACATGCTAGATAACATTGCGCATGAACCAACTGAGGGAAATACGTGGCGTGCAGATCATATAATGATGTACCGTAGCCTTCGAAACACACACGACTCGGAGGTTACAGTACATCGTTATATGATCTGCATGCCACGTATTTCCCTCAGTTGGTTCATGCACAACCTTATCTAGCATGTCATACAATACAGTATTAAAGAACACCATCCACATTAAACTAATAAATAAACAAAAAGTATCCTATTTGATCGGGTTACATGTGATAATACCCCTCCTCCTACATCCCAATTGTAATAAACTCACGTGTGTTTCATGTAATGCTTGTAACACTTGAAATGTCGACAATTATCTGTATGAAAACGTACATTGTAACTTCATTGCAAACCCTAATTCATTGCAAACCCTAATATGCCTTGCACGTTTGCAGAAAGCAACATATTGTACATTATTAAAGAATATCATCCACCATTAAACTGATAAATAAACAAAGATCGTCATATAGCAGTCTCTTCAAGCCAGTAGCACCTTCGTTGTCTTCCAACATTTCACGTTTTCTAGACACATTGCTTTCTCTACAGGGAAGCTGATGCAGTCCAGTGTTACTTAGGTTAATACCGGAAAATAGGGTTGTTCATTTTTGAACCAAACCGAACAAACCGAACCGAAAATACCGAACCGTACCGGTCAACTCGGTTTGACCGGTATTCCGTACGGTTTTTAGATTTATGTTTTTTGGGTATTTCGGTAAAAACCGTTCAAAAAACGAAAAAACCAAAAAAAAAAAAAAACCAAAATGCTCTGGCTCGGTTGGGGCTTCGGCCGCTCGCGGCCTCGCGGTTGGCCCATCCACGCCTTACACGGTCCAGGCTTTGGCATTTCCCCCTGAGTTCATACCTCATTACTCATTAGTCGCCCTCAGCCCAAGAGCCCAACCAGCAAATATCATTGGACGCTAGCTTTTTCTTGGATTACTAGCTTTTGCAATCCCACGTACGTAAAGTTCCAGCCCATATATATATATATATATATATATGCAGTGCGGCATGCGTAGGATTTGTGCAAGACTGCTAGTGGCGGCTGAGGTGCTTTGGCAATTGGCATTACGTGGAGTGCTTTGTGCACAGGAGAGGTGCTAGTGCTACTGGCGGTAGGTGATTAGGGGCTAGCAGCTGTTTTGGTTTTTTCTGTACGAGGTGCTCGCGGCGGCTAGAAAGATGAGGTGCTCACGGTGGCTGTAGTTTAAGTGCTAGCGGTGGCTTGAATTTTTCCTGTACGTGAATTTTGTCGCGTCGTTGTTCACAATTCGTGTTAACTTTGGTAAATATGGGATTTACCGATACCGCAACGAACAAATTGGGATTTACCGAAACCGAACCGTACTTTTTAAAAACACCGTATTTACTGAACTAACAATACCGTATTTATCGTATTTACCGAACCGTAAAAACCAAACGAACACCCCTACCAGAAAATGAAACTCTGGTTGCATCTATACGAATGATGATGCAGTCCACGTTGTAGTTGGACAAGTTGCATGATATAAAGTCTAATATAGATGTAATTAGAAAAAATATCACATAGATAAATCCAACTTGAGGCTACTGCAAAGAAAATTCTTAGGCCAATACACACTTGCCTTACTAGAAAGTTCCAATTGTGTTAGAGCTCCAGCATTACAATGCAGCCTGGATATACATACAGGTCAGGAGTAATTATCTTTCACAAACACTAATAGAATATTTGTTGGTGAGTTAGTATCAGAATCTAAAAAATAGACGTGTTAGAGACACACAATTGGGATGAGCGAAGAGTGATTGCGAGATTTCGGTATTTATAGCTGAGCGAAGGAGGAGCCGCTGCGTTGGCGCCAGGAATTTCAGATGCATTGTCTATGCGCAGCACTGCGGGCAAAGCGGACGACCACGAGGAGTCGACAGATGTGCGAATGAGGGAGGATGGGCGGTTGGAAAGGTGGCCACCGGAGGAGGGCCGTGCAGGAGGGGGGAGAGCAGGAGGGGGAGGGATTGACACGTGTCGAGATAAAATCAGTACACTTAAATGAAATTGCGAGGTAAAATCAGAACGAGTAAAATTATATAGAAAATTATACAAAAAAGTACACCGTGTCGGGATCATTCACATAAAATTTCATATTTTTTTGAAGTCATTTGCTATATTTTAAAAATAGAACGAACATAGCAGAAACCCTAATCCGCGAAACCCTAACCGGGAAGGGGGCACGTGGTGGGCGGGGCGACCGCACGGTAGCTGTGCGGAAGCGCCACGTGGCAGGCTGGGGCGGCCACCGCACGGTGGCCGTACGGTAAGGTGTTAATTTTGCAAAAAAAAAACTCCAGCTATTTTTGTAAATATGAAACAAAATCAGGCTAATACGGCCAAAAATGCTCGTTAGAAATCTCTGAATAAAGACAGGGTAAGCTAGTACGTAACTATACGGATCAGTTCGACACTAGTTCGGTTCTGGGTCCCCACGGATAAGCTAGTACAAGGACTGCACCGGGTATACTGTCACTAACATGTGGACCTAATGGACACTATGGACGCACCGAACCCTACCTGTCACCCGATGTTGCTTTAAATCTCTCCTGTGTAAGTGAACAACATGGCACGATTCTCTTGAGTTTTTTTTTGCTAAAATAGTGGAGGTTTCGGCCTAAGTGGCACGGTTTTGCGTCGTAATTGCGAAATGGCTCTCCTGTGCTGTATTTGTAAAAATATTAGCTCGACCGCACGCCCATAGTTTGGATGCGCGATGTGCCAACACGTACCCAAGTCCGCACGGCCACCACCCGGACGAGGCCGAGTCCGCACAGCCACCGCCCGGTACCGCGTTCGCACGACGACCGGCCGGACGAGGCCGATTCTGCATGGCCACAGGCGACGGAATGATGGATGGGATGAAGAATCCAAGCTTTCTCTAGCCCGTGGGTGAGCTCCGGCCGGTGGCTGTGCGGAGGAGGTGAAGTTTGGAGATGCGTGTGGTTCAAATGCTAGAATATATCGATGTAAAGTAGATGAAAACTATGGTGTTGTCTTTATGATGATTAATGTCCACCTATAGTTCTAATTTACTTTGGAAATCCTTCTCATTACTACATAATGACAACAGCATAATTGTTTTGACACCATGCTTAACGTTCTGACAATTCCCGTTGACCTTTTCCTATTGGCTACACACATTCCATGGAGTTGGAGCCATCAACTTTCCATTTATGCGTGTCTTTTGTCTACACAAATATTCTCATCTTACGTGGTTGTAACCAGTATCTTGTTTCATTAGTATTGTCGTAGGGGCGGCATAACGGCCCCCACGACTTGGCGAAGAGTGAAGCGCACACGTCCCGATGGTCAAAGTCGCCAAGGTGTCAAACGCTACGAATATTTCCACCAGGTCACGAAGACACGCGAGGGGTCCCGAGGCCCTCCGGAGGGGTCCCGAGGCCCTCCGGAGGGGTCCCGGAGCCCTCCGAAGTGGTCCCGAAGTCCTCCGAAGGAGTCCCGAGACCCTCCGAAGGTGTCCCGAAGCCCTCCGAAGGGGTCCCGAGGGGTCCACTCAACGCCGAGCCACCGGCGACGGGAAGGCCCAGCGAAGTGCCTCGAAGGGCTACGGAGGGCTCGAAGACCCAGGAGCTCCGGAGGGGTTACTGTACCTCTGGACCGGTACGCCAATAGGATAGACCAAGTCTAGGGCTACCCACCACGTGTTAGGGGCTAGCACTAGAGGCGGGAAAGGTCCCTGCAGCCCCTATCGGCATAGGGTCTGGTAAGGGGCAAACTTGTAACTCTGTATGCCTCCCAGGAGAGCTATAAGTAGTCACCCTGGCCCCCTTTCGTGAGGAGGGTTTTTTGATTTTGAACTGGATGTAAAGGTCAATCTGGCAATACACGTTCTCGGCAACAGGCCCCTCGAGGACCCTTGGCTCACGGAGGTCCCTTTACTCTGTCTAGTCTTGTAACTACGACAATTGGCGCCGTCCGTGGGGACCGGCAGGTAAGCCGCGAAGCACTAGCACAGCATACTAAGATGGCCCCCCGAACGAGGGCTAGACCGAAGGCTTCGGCAGCCGAAGCAGCTGCGGCCCCGACAGCCTCGCGGGCCAAAAGGAGCCGAGCCGCAGCAGCAAGCGCGCCCCCCGCCCAAGCTTCGGAGGAAGAAGCGAACGACTCAGCACACGGGGGAGCGAGCCAAGAATCATACGAAACCCTCCAGCAAGAGCTGGCGGCCCTCCGCCGAGAGTTGGCGGACCTCCGGAACCGCCGGGGCAGCCTTGCTAGAATGGGCCCGCCATCGCGACCACCCCTGACCAGCTCCAACAACCACCGCCATACGAGCAGCCCACCCCGCCACCGCACCACCCCGCCCGCTCCAACAACCGCCACCATACTGAAAGCCACCCACCCACGCCACCGGCACCCCGGTGCTCTAGGGCGACCCAAACTCACCATTGAGCCCCGGGTTGGAGGCAGCGAGGTGGCCTCGAGGGTTCAAGATGCCCGACGTCGCGCCATCGAGGGTCCATCGACCCCTCACAATTCCTCCGGATATCTGAGGCGGCCATCGGCGGCGGAGGAGACGATAACACAAAGGCAAAAAGCCTCACCCTTGCACTCAAGGGCGTAGCGCTGACGTGGTTCTTCACGATACCCCCTCGCTCCGTGTATGCGTGGGAGCAGCTCCGGGACCTCCTCCGCAACAACTTCCAGGGTAACTACACGGAGCCCAAGGACGCTGGACACTTGTTTGCAGTGAATCAGGCGCCGGATGAATCCCTCCGCAGCTTCTTCAGGAAGTTCGCGGAGGTCAAGTGCTAGGTACAAGGCGTCAACGAGACGACCATCATCAATGCAGCAATGTGCGGCCTCCGTAACGGGCCGCTTTTGGAGAGGCTCGCGCGCAAGCCTGCGCGCACAATCACCGAACTCTTCGACAAGATGGAGGAGTACGCCCGAGCGGAGGAAGACAGCGCTCGGAGGGAAGCGAAGGCGACTCCAACACCGACCGCGACCACGTCGAAGGAAATGGTCACTGCGGCACAGGCCAGAGCATCCGGCAAGCCACGGAACAATGACTACAGGCAAAAAGGCCGGGGAGTCTACCACGTGGACGGCGAGCCGCGAAACGAAGGAGGAAGACGTGGAGGCCGCTGGAGCCAAAGCCGCGGCCGGGGTCACGGACGGAACACGGGACGCCAGCCCGATAACCGGAACGGAGCACCCTCGCAGTTCTGTGACCTCCACGCATCCTCATCAAAAGTAACTCCCGCCTGGTGGCAGGCCATTTTGACAAGACCTTCGTCACGAGGTGTCCTGAGATGAACCGTTACTTAGCCGCGGTGCGCGAAGCGGTGAAGCACTTCCACGGAATCACAGTCCAAGCCATTCCTAGAGGAAACAACGAGGCGGCCGACAAGCTGGCAAAAATAGCAAGCGCGGGATAGGGACCCCCCTCGGAGGTTTTCTATGAAGTCCTCACAAAACCCTCCGCTCCGCCCGAAGCGCAAGGCTCCGCCTGAGCGCAAGGGTCATGCCAAGAGGAGGAAACAGCACGGTGGTGCTAGCCACAGGACAGCGAGCGAGCCCGTGACGATCGTGAAACACGATCATCAAGTACCTTGCCGGGGAAGAACCACAAGACCCGGCTGAAGCAAAGCGACTCCGTTGCCAAGCAAGAAACTACTATATGGTCGCCGGTGAGCTGTACAAGGGGGGCGTCTGTGCCCCCTTCCTGCGCTGTGTATCACGGGAGGAAGGCCAGTCGCTCCTCAAGGACGTCCACGAGGGCTTATGCGGCGCACACCAGGCGCCTCGGGGCCTTGTAGGGAAGACGTTCCGCCAAGGCTTCTACTAGCCGATGGCGCTTCGAGACGCACAAGACCTTGTCCAGCGATGCCAGGGGTGCGATGGGCGATCGCAACAGAACCTGCGGCACTCCAGACTTTGCGGCCCGTCACGGTGTGGCCCGCCGCGCGGTGGGGTTGGACATCATCGGCCCGTACCCCGCAGCCAAGGGTAGCCTCCGATTCGCGTTCATCGCCATCGAATACTTCTCAAGATGGGTCGAAGCGAGCCAGTCGCCACCATCACCGCCGCAGCCGCCAGCGATTCGTGTGGAAAAACATCATTTGCCGCTCTGGCGTACCAAACACATCATCGCCGATAATGGAAGCGATTCGACTCGACCACTTCCGGAAGTTTGCGGCGACACAGGCATCACATTATGCTTCGCCTCGGTGGGGCACCCGAGTCAACGAGCCGTCGAGCGAGCCAACCGGCAACCTCCTCGGCGGATCAAGAAGCGCCTTGTGGGTCTTCCCAAGGACTCGGCCAAGAGCGAAGGCCCTCACGTCGTCACGCGACATCGCCCACCGAGCCCGCCACGTGCTTCTCCCCTTTCAAGCTCCTCTTGGCGATGAGGCCATGATGCCAGCGAGTTCGGTGGTTCTTACCGAGCTCTGGCGACAAACCCAGAGAACAGGAGCTCTCGCTCGACCTCCTCGAAAGCAACAGCAGCAGTCTGGTTTTCAACCATGCAAAGGTACAGCGAAGGCGTCGCCAGGACATATAACAGAAGGATTAAGGCCCGCCACATCTCCCCGGGCGACCTCGTCCTGAAACGAGCCACCAACCAAGCAGCGCTCGGCAAGTTGGACTCTAAGTGGGAAGGACCGTATGTCGTCACAGGTTCGACGAGGGCAGGCGCGTTCCGCATCTCCACCCCGGAGGGAGATTAGTTGGGCCATACCTGGAACATCAAGTCCATACGAAAGTTCTACCCGTAGCAAGCGTGTAAAAACCGGCCTGCCCGGAGAATAACCCCGTCCGGCACAACGGGGGCATGTAGACTTCTGCTGCAAACCGGCTTCGCCCAGAGGTCCTATCTATCCAGATAGTGGAAATTGTATGCCTCGTCTCCTCGACCAGCCCCTCCGAGTGTATAAAACGAAGCCACTGCGCATGGCCTCGTGCCCCGGTGCACACCGATGCCCTTCAGCGCACGCGAGTGTATAAACGGCCACCGCGCGCATGGCCTCGTGCCCCGGTGCACACCGATGCCCTTCGCGGGCACGAGTGTATAAACGAAGCCACCGCGCATGGCCTAGTGCCCCGGTGCACACCGATGCCCTTCGCGGGCACGAGTGTATAAACGAAGCCACCGCGCACGACCTCGTGCCCCGGTGCACACCGATGCCCTTCGCGGGCACGAGTGTATAAAACGAAGCATAAACGAAGCCACCGCGCATGGCCTCGCGCCCCGGTGCACACCGATGCCCCTCGCGGACACGAGTGTATAAAACGAAGCCACCGCACATGGCCTTGCGCCCCGGCGCACACCAATGCCCGCTGCGGGCATAGGTATATGGACGAACTACGCGAGCAGGCGTAACGCGCGAATCATATCCCGAACTAAGGCCGTTCGACCACCAACCCAGGCTGGGGGGGACGACGCAAAAAAATATATAGTTAGGGCTCCCCGGAGCCCTACCTAAAAAAGTATGGGGGACGGCGCGAGGCTTCGCCTCCCCCTCGCAAAAAATATAGTTAGGGCTCCCCGGAGCCCTACCTAAAAAGTATGGGGGCGGCGCAGGCCTCGCCTCCTAAAAAAATATAGTTAGCGCTCCCGAGGCCCTACCTAAAAAGTATGGGGGCGGCGCGAGGCTTATCCCCCTCATAAAAATATAGTCGGGGCTCCTGAGCCCTACCTAAAAAGTATGGGGGCGGCGCGAGCCTCGCCTCACTCCTCAAAAAAATATAGTCGGGGCTCCCGAGCCCTACCTAAAAAGTATAGGGGGCAGCTGAGGCCCTCCATAAAAAATATAGTTAGGGCTCCCGAGCCCTACCTAAAAAGTATGGGGGCCACGAGGCTTCACCTCCCTCCCAAAAAATATAGTTAGGGCTCCCAACCCTACCTAAAAAGTATGGGGGCGGTGGCGAGGCTTCTCCTCCTCATAAAAATATATAGTTAGGGCTCCTGAGCCCTACCTAAAAAGTATGGGGGCAGTGCGAGGCCATCCTCCCCTAAAAAATGTAGTTAGGGCTCCCGAGCCCTACCTTAAAAAGTATGGGGGACGGCGCGAGGCTTCGCCTCCCCCTTGCAAAAAATATATAGTTAGGGCTCCCCAGAGCCCTACCTAAAAAAGTATGGGGGATAATTAGGGCTCCCCGAAGCCCTATCTAAAAAAGTATGGGGGACGGCGCGAGGCTTCGCCTCCCCCTCGCAAAAAATATGGTTAGGGCTCCCTGGAGCCCTACCTAAAAAAGTATGGGGGACGGCGCGAGGTTTCGCCTCCCCCTCGCAAAAAATATGTAGTTAGGGCTCCGAGCCCTACCTAAAAAAGTATGGGGGACGGCGCGAGGCTTCGCCTCCCCCTCACAAAAAAATATAGTTAGGGCTCCCCGGAGCCCTACCTAAAAGAGTATGGGGGACGGCGCGAGGCCTCGTCTCCCCCTCGCAAGAAAATATAGTTAGGGCTCCCCGGAGCCCTACCTAAAAAAGTATGGAGGACGGCGCGAGAAGGCACCTCGAGCACCGCCATAAGCAAACGCAAAAATAAAATATAGGAGGCGAGAATAAAAGTACGTATGTATTGATTCATTCATCCGACATACATTACATACATCGCTACAGAGATACAGGCGTCTGAGGCGGCGAAGGACGACCTATCACCCGCACGCGGGAGCAAAGTCGTTCGCCTCGCGCTCGCACTGCTCCCGCAGCACCCACTCGAGTAGCTCTTCGTCAGACGGGTGCGTAGCCATGAGGCGCACATACTCCCTCTCCACAGCACAGCCTGAAGACTCCTCCGATGAGCTCGAGGAGACCGTAGGAAGAGGCCGAGAACATGGCCCCTCAGGCGCACCCACCACGCCACGATTCACCCAGAAGGATACTATTTCATCCCAAGCCTCCATGGCCTTCCGTTCGCGCAACCGGAAGAACCTCTTCATAGACCCCTCCGGATTTTCCTTTTTCCACCGTTTCCATTTCGCTCCATGACACACTATACCGCGGTAACAAATCCTCCACGGCCACTTGCAAACCAGCAGTCGTTCATCCTTCGAATCACACAATGGAGCATAGGACTTCGTACGCCACCACGGAGGAACCGCACCTCGTCCGGCGGTGCGGCCAAACAACATCCCCCCTGAGTACAACAAACGCCAACGTGAAACAAGCACCCAACAGCAAAGAAACCCCAACCTTTTTTTCGATATATTGATTTGACAAAATAACGGTTACAAGCCATGCAGACAACTGGCCCACGAAGCGGGGCCTCACGAAGCAACATAAAAGAAAATAAGAAATCCCAAACCCCAAAATGATTTCCCAGGAAGTTGGCCGGAGGGTCACACCTTGCCTCCGGGGTCGGCCCTCCGCGCCGCTACGCTTGCGCCATCCGCAGGACCCTTTAGTTTCTGCTTCTGCGCCAAAGACGCCCGGAGCGACTCCATGGTGGCGTCCCGGCCAAAAAGCCAGAACTCATGGCGAGGCATTGCTCGCCCTCACTTTTACCTCGACCTAAAGCCACCTCCGCAGCGGAGGCGACTGGCACGGCGCCAGCACCGAGCGCATCAACGTGACCGCAACCACCGCGCTGCCGGGAAACAAACGCGGCCGTCCACGCCGTCTTCGCACAATGATTGCCGTACGCACAAGCGGCCGGCAAAAAGACTTCCCCTGAAAGGCGAAGGCGGTCGAGGGTGGCTGCCAGTTGGTCGACGGTATGCCTCCGCGGAGGGGGCACAGCACCGAGCTCACGCATGGGGCCCTCCATGCGGTCCAGTGCCTCCCAGCTAGCCTTCGCCGCAGCAGCTGAGACAGACCGCTCTGTCGCAACCTCCGCCTCAAGCACGGAGCGGGCGCTGCGCAGACTCTCAACCTCCTCCTGGAGGGCGCGACGCTCGCCCTCTAGTTGGGCAACCTTGGCCTCCAGCCCCTCCGCTTTTTGGCGAGGGCGGTAGCGCGGCGGCCGGCTCCTCACTCCGGCGAACTCGGTGTCGACTTCATTGCTGAATCTCCGCGTAGCCGTTCTGGATGTCCCTCTCCAGCGACCGCGAGAGAATGATAGTCTGCCAGGAAACATGTCAACAATTCGCCCATAACAAGGAGGACGTTTATTGGAACATACCTTCATCGCGTTTGCCTCGACGCTGCGGAACATCTTCTCCGTGCTCCACTTCACGAAGAGCTCGGACACGCACGGCGGAGCGGTGAAGTTCGATACTTCCTCGCCGAGCGCAGCGGCGGCCGACCACTGGCATCGGAGGGCGAGTGGCCCTGAGTTCGCGACACCATGGTACAAAACTCTGGCGCCCACGCCTTCTCGTTCGGAACAGGCACCGCCACCAGCCGCGACATCTTCGTCCTCATCCTCGGGATCCTCCCCGACCGGCGCGCCCACGGAGGCTGCTTCGCCACCACGATCCCCCTGGCCGACCCGCCCAGCTGGAAGATCGGTGCGAGCTTCGACCACAGTATCCTCCGTTCCAGGACCGTAAACATGCGAAGGGGTGCCACAAGATACATCCTCAAGGGCCATACTGGCAATCCCGAACGAGCTACCAATTGCCTCTGCAGTTCGAGCCGGTGGAGGAGGAACCAGGGACCCCGTGGACGAGCTCGCGGTGCTCTTCGCCTGCCTCGGCAACACGGCCTCCCGCGACACCCTCTTTGAAGATGGCCCAGCCGACCCGCCCGCGGCAACGCCCGCCTTAACCACCGAGGCGCCATGACAAAGACGCAGCAAGACAAAGACTAATGGGGCCCTCGCGACTCAACCTTCTCTGGGCCTCGAACTCTTTTCTTCTTCCCGTCTCTGGTCGGGCCGCCCGGTAAAGGGTGTTTGGATCTGATGCAGCGTTCAACCGACTTCGTGCACGCTGTTCGCCCACTTCGAATGCTCCTCCCCCGTGTAGGGCCCAAGGAGCCGCTCAAACACGCCGACCTCCGAAGAGGCAAAACTGCGCATAGGGTGCACATGTAAAAAAATAAAATAAAATAACAAATAGACAAATAAAAAGAGGCACACACCTGTACGCTCCCCGAATCTCAGGACAGGCATCCCATCCCTCGGCTCATCAAGCGCAACCTCCCGATTCTGCGCCACGGCCACACCCGAGAGCCTTGAAACTCCTCTGAAGTCCGCGTCGACATGCGCCACGCGTTAAATGCACGCCAGCAGCGACCCTCCTCCGGGGTGAAAGGTTGATCTGGGCGTCGCTATAATCTTGATAGGCCCCAGGGAGCGAAGCCCGCCTCGTCGGAACACTTGTGATAGAACCAGCGTCGGGTCCAATCAAGATCCCACCGGCTCCATGCGGCGTATGGCGGGTAATGGAGGAGGCGCCTTCCGCTGAAAGTTCACACCGCCAAAATTCGTGGTCTTCCGTGTCCTTCTTCTTCTTGGGCCGCACCGCCGTCGTGAAGGTAGGCGAATAGCCTCGCCTACTACTGATCACCCCAGACGCAAAGACCCACTCGAAGACCCCAAGCTTGACGATCGAGTTAGGGTCAAGCTGGGCCAGTCCGCCTGCATAAGCGAAGGGCGTTGTCTGGCGTATCAACGCCGCAGCGAGCGAAGGCCCGCATCCAGGTAAGCCACGAAGACGATCGTCTCCTCCTCCTCGAAGCGAGGAACAACCTCCAACCCAGGGGCGCGGACGTCGTCAAGGTTCGCGATCTTCCTCGTTTTGCGAGCCTTGCGAACCGGCGATCACCAACCGACCTGGCTAGCCGATTATGCACGACATCGCCACCTCCATCCTTCGCCCGCTTAGTCATCGCGCAAAGCACGAGTTAAAACGCTCCGGCCGCCGAAGCGAGTGGTGAAGGCAAAGCTTCCAAGCGACAAACGAGCCCCCTCGGGAACCGAAGGGCGAGAGACGAGCGGAACACAACAAATCGTCAAATACGCACAACCCAAGTACATGGGACCCAAGACCACCTATTTATAGGCGGCCCCGCCAGGTCACAGGAAACGAGGAGGCCAGCGCAAACCAAGACGAGACACGTGGCAAACAGCGATCTATCAGGCCGCACGAAAATCGAGGCGTCACATTGAAATGACCGCCAGCTTGGCCGCCATAACGCGAGGCGGCGCCTCGAAACGCGCGTAACACCGAAAAGGCGCGTACCACGAAGCAACTGAAGAGCGAGCACATTTAAGGCGCACGAAACCCGACGGTGACCGCAGCGACAACGCTTCGCCAGGCCGAAAGGGACGGTGTACCTGTACCCTCCGGGAGAAGGCGCGGTTTCAGCCATGACGAAGCAAGACCTCGACCGTGAGGGGCTTGTCGTAAGGGCGGCACAACAGCCCCCACGACCTGGCGAAGAGTGAAGCGTGCACGTCCCGATGGTCAAAGTCGCCAGGGTGTCAAACGCTGCGAATATTTTCACCAGGTCACGAAGACACGCGAGGGGTCCCGAGGCCCTCCAGAGGGGTCCCGAGGCCCTCCGAAGGGTCCCGAAGCCCTCCGAAGTAGTCCCGAAGCCCTTCGAAGGAGTCCCGAGACCCTCCGAAGGTGTCCCGAAGCCCTCCGAAGGGGCCCCGAGGGGTCCGCTCAGCGCCGAGCCACCGGCGACGGGAAGGCCCAGCGAAGTGCCTCGAAGGGCTACGGAGGGCTCGAAGACCCAGGAGCTCCAAAGGGGTTACTGCACCTCTGGACCGGTACACCAATAGGATAGACCAAGTCTAGGGCTGCCCACCACATGTTAGGGGCTAGCACTAGAGGCTGGAAAGGTCCCTGCAGCCCCTATCGGCATAGGGTCTGGTAAGGGGCAAACTTGTAACTCTGTATGCCTCCCAGGAGAGCTATAAGTAGTCACCCTGGCCCCCTTTCGTGAGGAGGGTTTTTTGATTTTGAACTGGATGTAAAGGTCAATCTGGCAATACACGTTTACTGCCAACCAGTCCCCCCTTGAGGACCCTTCGGCTCACGGAGGGTCCCCCTTACTCTACTGTCTAGTCTCGTAACTACGACAAGTATAATCTTATATCATGAGGAATCGTTCAAAAGTTACAATGCACTTGCTGCCAACAGGTCCATTTTTGCTGTGTATTTAACTAGCTTATCCCATGGTGGATGTAAAGAAAAGTAGCTCATGCCATAGTGTCATCATATCAAGTGATGTGTGTATGGTCTGGAGGTTTTGGTCTAAATGGTACTATTCTATGTTGTAATCGTGAAAATGGCTCTCCTCATGTCGTATTTGAAAAAAATATCAGCTCAGCCGCACTTCCTTAGCCCGGACGCGTGGTGTGCCGACATGTGCCTAAGTCCGCACGACCACCGCTCGGACAAGACCACGTCAGCACGGCCACCGGCCGGACGACGCCAAGTCTGCACGGCCCCCGGCGATAGAATGATGGATGGGACGGGGAATCCGAGCTTTCCCCAGCCCATGGGTGAGCTTCGGCCGGTGGTCGTGCGGAGGAGGTGAAGTTTCGAAGTTTGGAGACGCCTGTGGTTCAGATGCCAGAATATATCGATGTAAAGTAGATGAAAACTATGGTGTTGTCTTTACGATGATTAATGTCCACCTATAGTTCTAATCTACTTTGGAAATCCTTCTCATTACTACATAATGACAACATCATAATTATTTTGACACCATGCTTAACGTTTTGACAATTCCCTTGCCTTTTTCTTGTTGGCTACACACATTCCTTGGAGCCATCAGCTTTCCATTTATGCGTGTTTTTTGTCTACACAAATATTCTCACCTTACGTAGTTGTAACCAGTATCTTGTTTCATTAGTATAATCTTATACCATGAGGAATCGTTTAAAAGTTAAAATGCACTTGCTGCCAACAGGTCCGTTTTTGTTGTGTATTTAACTAGCTTGTCCCATGATGGATCTTAAAAAAAGTAGCTCATCCCATGGTGTCATCATATCAAGTGATGTGTGTATGTATAATCTTATATCATGAGGAATCGTTTAAAAGTTAAAATGCACTTGCTGCCAACAGGTCCGTTTTTGTTGTGTATTTAACTAGCTTGTCCCATGGTGGATCTTAAAAAAAAAGTCGCTCATCCCATGGTGTCATCATATCAAGTGATGTGTGTATGTATAATCTTATATCATGAGGAATCGTTTTAAAGTTAAAATGCACTTGCTGCCAACAGGTCCATTTTTGTTGTGTATTTAACTAGCTCTTAAAAAAGTAGCTCATCCCATAGTGTCATCATATCAAGTGATGTGTGTATGGTCCGGAGGTTTTGGCCTAAATGACACTGTTCTGTGTCGTAATCGTGAAAATGGTTCTCCTCTTGCCGCATTTGCAAAAATATCAGCTCGCCCGCACGCCTATAGCCTAGACACGTAGTGTGCTGACACGTGCCCAAGTCCACACGACCACAGCCTGGACAAGGCCGTGTCAGCACGGCCACCACTCGGTACCACGTCCGCACGACCACAGCCCGGACGAGGCCGAGTCTGCACGACCACCGGCGACAGAATAATGGATGGGATGGGGAAGTTGAGCGTGTGACAGAGGACGGCGTCCGGGCATCCAGCGAACAGTGGAGCCTCGTCTGAGCTAGGGGCGCACGGACAGGCCATCGTCCAGGCTAGGGGCGTCCAAAATTGCCACGCGTCGGCTGCAGGTGAATCCGGTCTAGGGCATACGGTTTTCAACGTGTCCGGGCAAGCAGAGCACGGACATCGGCTATCCGGGCTAGGGGCGCGTGGTGAAGCACACGTGGCGTGAGGAGATACGTACGTGCTGCCAATTTTGGCAATATCGCATGAGGAGTGCTAGATTTGTAAATACCGGCTGCAACAGTGTCATTTAGGCCCAAAACTCTAAAAGCCGCAAGGTAGCACTACTAGTATAATTTACATTATACATAAGTGATGTCCGGTCACAAAAAAGAAATGTTTTTGACTTTTCAAAGTCAACAAGATATCCATTTGACCACTAAATTCTCTTATCATATAATCGAAATAGTTGTGAAAGTGCAATATTTTGAAAGTATTTTTCACAATAAATTCACACATATCAATTTCATATATTCAAACAAAATATTTTAAATAATATATTTGATCAAAATTTATATGGTTTAACTGCACGTATTCTACTGTGTTACTGTTTTGTGACTGGTGGAAGTACGTTGATACACGGTATGCACTTAGCGTTACGCTCTTTTATTATTATTACTAGCGGAAACCCGCGCGTTGCCGCGGCGAAAAAAATTGTGCCTGTAACAGAACAAAGAATTTAGCAAACTGTCTGCATTGAGGTCAACAGGCAGAACCAATTTTTCTAGTTTTATTTCTTTTGAATCCGTAATATTACAAAGACATTTGCTAAATTTCGAGGAAATACATCACTGAGAAAGCATAACAAAAATTGCAAGGTCCAAGGACTATGTATATTGATATACAGAACTTACCAGCTTTACTGATATTTCAGCATCGAGAAAAGCTGCATGAACCGTATCTAAGGATGATGTGTGTACATGAGGTCATATTTGAACAGGTTGGCAATACATGGGTCATATTTGAACGGAAATCAACACATGACCAAATTAAAAGGTAGTTCTTGTTTATTTTAGCACCTCTTTTTCAATTATTTGCACTTTCGTTTGCGTGACATTGCTGCACTCGATCTACTTAGCATTATCACCAGGAATACCATTGCTACATGAATAGAATACCAACAGTACAAACAAGGTCAATAGCAGCATTCATTCTTATGATGAATTCACAACTTACCCAAGATATTATATGCATCTCTGCTCTCTGCAACCACGACTGAAAAAGCTAATACAAGTACAAACACAAGCCTCTTTGTTGAAGACATCATGCCTGCCTACAAAGTTTGCTAGTTCAGAGAAACAGAACTAACAGCCCTTCTTCTTGGATCATGCAATTAAAAAGTCATTACCATCTTTAATTACTAAAAGGCGTCAACCTTGGCGCGCGGACTAAAAGACGTGAGCGACTGAAAAAGCTAATACAAGTACAAACACAAGCCTCCTTGCAGAAGACATCATGCCTGCCTACAAGTTTGCTAGTTCAGAGAAACAGAACTAACAGACTAAACAAGTTATATCAGTTTGCACCATCTGAACAGTTCAGAGAAACAGAACTAACAGCCCTTCTTCTTGGATCATGTAATTAAAAAGTCATTACCATCTTGAATTACTAAAAGGCGTCAACCTTGGCGCGGGACTGAAAGACGTGAGACTTTAATTTGGATTAAGGAACAGTTGTTGATAGAGCACGAAGGTGCTGATATTTACAACACTTAGTAGAGTATTGATGTACATAATTTATTATGAGTAATCCAATTTTTTAAAAGCTCATGAAAGCCGTTATAGATAAAACAGTACAATAGTCAGAAATTCATATGGGTAGAACATGGAACCGATGTAACGATATGTTTAAAAAGGCAGAAGAGGTAGCAAATTGTGCATGTACAACGGACCGGATACAACATAAGAGAATGCAATAGGTGTAAAGGATTTGCATTGCTGAGAAGATGATATCTCACAAAGAATCTCAAATTAAAAAAAAAATGTAACGGCATATCAAATTTGTAGTATTCAAGATGCAAAGGATATATACTAACTTTCTAAATTTTGGAGAGCTTTTTCAGCAGCCTGTAGTTGGGCTTCATCTCTTGTTTTCCTGATGCCAATTTGAATCCTTTTTTTATTACTAAACAGAACCTGGAGCAGCACATGTGTAACCAAGATAAAGGCGAAATGGTAAAGCAGAAATTTGACAACATTGCTATTATTAGTCTAAAGATGCATCAGCAAGCAAGCAAAAGGTGGAATCTAATTCAGAGCAGCTTTAGGTAAGGTGGAATCTAAAGCAGGTGAAGTCAGCAATAATTCTTTGATTAGAATCTACTATAAAAGATCTCGTCAGTCATCATGAAACAGAAGCACTGGAATGATGTTGAGTTTCAGTTGCTTAAGGTAATATAGGCTCTAAATGGATATTTTTGGGGATCTGAAGTTCAGACCAGGTTGTTGAGAAAAAAATATGGTATAGACAATGTGGGCAGTCAAAAATGCATAACACAAATCTCAACAGAAAATTGCAGTATGAGTAATGTACCTCTATGTAGTTTTTTGGTCGGTTTTTTCGTGTATAGGTAATATATACAAAAAAAGGCATTTTGTCAAGTTCACTCTGTTACAATAATAAAAGTAGAACGAAACAAAAGATAGAAGAAATAGCAGACAAGAAATAATCAAGGGTTCTTGCATTGGCAAGGACATTTGCATTGCTGAGAAGATGATACCTCACAAGGAATTTGAAATAAAAAATGTAACAGCATTTGAAACTTGCAGAATTCAAGATGTGAAGAATATATACTCACTTTCCAGATTTTTGAGAGCTTTTTCAGCAGCTTGTAGTTGCGCTTCATCTCTTGTTTTCCGATGCCAATTCAATCCTTTTTATTACTAAACAGTGCAATAAACATTTATTACCAGTGGTTACTATAAATTCTATACCAAATTACGGGTATCTAGCCCTGCTTTGCAGTGTACCGACTATAATTTCAGAACAAAAGCAAACTACAAGTGATTGACATATTTTGCCATGTACTGAATACTGACTACGATTTCAGAACAAAAGCAGATTACATGACTGATGTATTTTGCCATGTAGTGAGTACTGACTACAATTTCAGAAGAAAAGTAAATTACCAGTGGCTGCTGTATTTTGCATTGTAGCGAGTATAACCTTCAGCAGTATAGTAGTGATGAGCTATGTATTTGTAGCTAACATCAACAAGCAGTCACACCTTGAAATTTACACACGGAGCAAACTAAAGAACATACGGAAATTTGTCATGATCAAAAGATTTAGGCTTAACTCTGTGCGTCATGGTCATATGGAGAGCACAGGTTTGTGTGAACAAAGCAAAAACGGCTGAAATTCAGATGGCCTAACAACTAATAAGAGCTCACTTGCTATAAATTTGGTATATCTCAGAACCTCCCCACAGCTCGGTGTACTCCCGGTCCCGGCCAGGCACGGACACCTGCGCTGTCAGCTTGTAGAGTGCAAACCGGTTGTCGTGCATGCTCGACCAGGATGCAAGATGCAATCTTTCACCAAACAAGGAAAAAGGACACGGATTCTTGCAACAGTCGAGATAAACGTGCAAACCCTAACCATTGGGCCAGCAGAAACCCTTCGATAGATTCGATTGCACGAAAAATCCGTCGATAGGAACCCTAGGAACGCGGCTAAGATGGAGGAAAGCAGAAATATACTGTGAACCGTGTCACGTCCAAACGCTACAAAACCCATGAAAAGGGGGAGAGGAGAGGAAACGCTCCCGGATTTGCCAAACGGGACCAAATCGGCACCAATTAGAGCAAGAAAACAAGAATACATACACCCTAAGAACACCACCGTGCGAATCCTCGTCAAATCCCACGAATCCAGCACTACGCACCAAAACCCCAAATTTGACCGCGAGAACCGCAGAAAGAACAAAGCGAGAAAGAAGGCTCGGAAGAGGAAGGACCAGCGCCTGCTCAGATCTCGAACCCCAGGTGAAAAAAACTGAAACCGCAAAGCGAAGGATCGATACATATACACGGGGACAAGAATAGGCCGGAGAGGCGCGGGCGCGGGGCGTCGGTGCCGGCGGCGGCGGGCGCGTTCTCCCGAGCCGGTGGCGGTGGCAGGCAGGGGCGCGGGGACGGGGACGGCGTTGCGGCGCCAGACAGAACGGGAGAGGGAGAGGAAGGCCAGGAGGCGGAGGGAATGGAGCGAGAGAACAGACGGCGGAAGGTTCTAGCTCGGAGCGCGTGGAGCGAGGCGTCCCGCGACGTGTCCCGCGTCCGTTCACAGCAAGGCGCACGCGCTCATGTCCACGGCATCTTGGACGTCCACTGCGCATCCGACGGCTGGTCTTCTTCGGAGTGACGTGGCCACTGTAAGCTGTCCTCAAATCTGCCCTCTTTTATATAGTAAGATTATTGAGAGGGTGATATGTAGCAGTTAGCACAGTTGACGCCGCTAGTTTCAGCGCTAGTACTGCGCTTGTGTTTTAAATCCTCGGTGCATGCTTTGGCTTGACTAACTGGCCGTAGATCACTGTACCGATTTCGGCTTTGCTGGACGGAATAAGGAGTCGAATAGCCTCCAAACGAATTATTGTCAAAAAGCAATTAGGTTAACTCTCAAATCTCAAGACTCTCTACTAATGACTTCTCACATAATATAAGCTTGAAAAGGGTCGCTTCGTGGTACGTACATGATGAATTTTTTCCTCATCCATCGTCTGTTTGAAACAAAATAGCAAATGCAGTTTTGGTATCTGAAATAACAAAATTAGCACCACAGTAAATTACTCAGACGACATGTACTTCCTACCGCGCTCCTACTAAATGGTAGGATGGCATATGCATATGCCTACCGTGGGCAGATACGTTCATGTCGCGGACTGAGGGTGTGGCAGGTGGCCTGCCATGGATTGATAGCGGATTGAGAGAGCAATAGGTGCCTATCACGGTGTCGTTTTTGTATTTTCGTACGAACAAATACCACTTTTGTTACTCCCTCCGTTCTTAACTACATGACGTTTGACCAAGCGTGCAGTCAAACTTATCTAACTTTGACTAATAATATATGAAAAACTATTTAGATTGATCATGAGTGAATAGTATCATTAGATTTGTCATGATAAATATTTTTATAATATAATAATTTTGTAATTTTTTACTAACAAAATCATATAAAAAGTAATGGTCAAAGTTATATAAGTTTGACTGCACGCTTAGTCAAACGTTATGTATTTAAAAACGGAAGGAGTATTATAAATAAAAAACTTACAATTTAGACGAAGACGTACATGACGCGCTCACGCGGGATCCACAGATCAAAACATCCGCGACGAATCAGAATCTGGCTCCGCCGATCACAAAACAGTGAGAATACGTCAGTGCATGCAACAAATTATTGTCAAAAAGCAATTAGGTTAACTCTCTGAAGTCTCAAGTCTCTCTGCTAATCACTTGTCACATAATATAAGCTTGAAAAGGGTCGCTTCGTGGTACGTACATGATGAGATTTTTTGGCTGGTTTAGTCCCTTTTAAACAAAATAGTAAATATAGTTCTCTAGCGTCTAAAATAACAAAATTGGTATCACGATAGGAGAGACTACGGTAGGCTAGTTAGACGATATGTGTCCCTTACCATACTCCACTCTGCGGTAGGATAACATACGCACATACGTCCCCTACCATATTCCTACTCTGCGGTAGAATAATATACGCATGTGCGTACCGTATGAAAGTACGTTTCTGTTGTAGACTGAGAATGCTGTGAGTGGCTTAGGTTTTTCATTTTCATTAGAACGAAGACTATTTTACTATTACAACTGTACAATTTAGACAAAGACTCCGTACATAACGCTCGATCCTCAAATCAAAACATCCGCCACGAATCGGAATCTGGCTCCTACTACGCGGGAATGTCTGCTGCAGCCACCCGAAGCGTGCACCCGGTGGCGCCAAGGAATCGTCACATGTGATGACGTAGCCGCCATGGCGCGAGCGCCGAACCACTCACTGCCTGACGGACCCCACCGAGCCCTTGCTGGTCTCACTCCACCTGAATCTCACCACCCTTACTGACATTTGGGGCCCTGAATTCTGAAGGCCCGCCGGTCAGCGAGTAAATTCAAGTGGTGAAGCAAATGCCGTGTGCTACCTGCTAAGCTCTCCTAGACCCCTACCCTGCAGCTGCAGTTGGAGAGGTCGCAAACTCTCACAAAACCCGAGATTTGCTCAACTTTTTTTTCTGGCGCTCTTTCAAATCCACCACCGCACCGAAAATCCTCAGGTTTCGATCCGACACCAATTCCAACGCTTCCCCGAATCCCCCAATTCCGCAATGGCGACGACGATGCGAACCCAAGACGAAACCAAGGAACCCCATCCCACCGCCACTTCACCCCCAATCGCACCACCACCACCCGCCGCCGCTAGCTCCGCCGCGACGTCCTCATCTCATCTCGCGCTTCTCGCATTGCTCACCGGCGCGGTCCTGATGTCCGCGTTGTGGTTCGTGGAACCGTTCGTGGTCGCCGCGGAGCTCCGCCTCCCCTGGGCAGCCGTCGTCGGCACGGTGGTGCTCCTTGCCGGTTTCTTCTGCGTTTCGATCCACCTCCTCCACTCCTCCTTTGTGCGCCGCCCGCCTCCCGCCGCTGCAGCGCAGTCGGAGGGGGTCGGGGCGATCGCCGGTGCCGGCGCCGTGGGGGTCGGGGTCGCAGCCTGCCTCGTCGCTGCCTGTGGAGCCGCCTACGGGTACGCACCGGCACCAGCTCGTAGCTGAATAGGGTGGGTGTTGATTAGATTCTATTTTGTGCTAACTGCTGATGTTATTTAGGTTTTGTTTTGTGCTGTTTGTGTAAGAGTGTACTAGTACAGTTGTGTAGAGTCTACAGGCATAGCCGTATACAGTATGTTAAGGAAAATACTAAAATAAATAGTAGTAATAAAAAGTTCTCCTTCATAGAGTTCATCATGTGGATTTCATTGCATGTGCTTTACGACCAGAGGGAA
The DNA here is from genome assembly GCA_036346405.1 of Phyllostachys edulis. NCBI lineage: Eukaryota > Viridiplantae > Streptophyta > Magnoliopsida > Poales > Poaceae > Phyllostachys > Phyllostachys edulis. The sequence goes on along the minus strand of CM070562.1, from coordinate 20,449,745 downwards.
TCCATGTTGGACCCTAAAAACTTTGCAGGGAATGGAATTTTTCATAATTAGGCTGTGTTTGATCACTTGATGTTGGAATCAATGAGAAGTACTTGTCACTTTCTCAGTGTCTGTGAAAAGGAGATTTGCAATGTTGGTTTCATTTTGGTACAATCATCGCTAAGCAAAATAAATTACTGAAGATTGAGGCCAAAAGAATATGTTTGGTTTCCAGTTCTGTTCTGTTTCAAACATTACAAAGGGCATCTTCAGTTCAATATTGCTTGCTGAGGATACTGAGAAATGACAGAGCTTATGTACGCATATCAATTGCTCTTATCGTCGCCCAAGACTTAATTGAAATGGATATTTTTTTTGCAATAGTGAGACATCATCTAGTGGTTGGTACTAGAAATCAAGTCATTACACTACCAACTGTTTAAATCAATCAAGCAAATCTTGTGAGGTTCTTAGAAGGTTGCAATCAGGGTGCATTTGTACAGTTTAACAGTTTAAGTGGTCCAGCTTTTAAAAAGAGTTACTCCTATTTGATAAGTAGCAGGCTAATAAAAATTGAGTATTAAACAGTCTTTTCAAACAAAGTGGAATATTGTCAAAATATATCAACGCAAAAAACAGTAAGGCATTTCTTTATCCAGTCTCGAATCGATTAGTGCGTACATTCATTTAACAGTTATTTGCTAAAAAGAACAGTTATATCAAGGTCTGTGCTCCATTTGAGGATTCTACTTTTTATTCTCGAAAGTCTAACATACTCGAACTTTCTTGATGAATTTGTTGACATGAGTGTGTCAAATTGCGACGAACTGGTGATTCAGAGAGAAGCAATGGAGCACTTCTGTCTGGAAGAAACAGAATGCTAAAAAAATCTTTTACTTTCTTGGGAGTAGCCTGATGGCAATAGAATGCTGCAGAACTTTTCTTAAACTGATTTGAGTAAAGTCCATTACCGGTCCTTAAACTTTTTATGCTGTGTCATCCCGGTCCATAGACTTTTAAAGTGTGTCATCCCGGTCCCTAAACACTGTTTGGGTCTCAAATTAGCCCGTTACGGGTCTTGCCCGCGTCAGGCGCCTATGGATATAAGCAGAAAGCCCCTCCTCTGTTTATTTTTGTTTCAAACAAAGACTCCTTCTCGCTTAGAGGTGGAGCAGAGTCAAATCAAGAATGAGAGAAGCGCCGCTATTGCCAGCAAAGAAAAGCACATCACCGACTCTGCTCAATACTTTGCTGTGAACACCGCTATAAACAGCAACATTACCGCTTATAAATGTAAATATTTTAGATGAACATCACAAAGAATAAACAAAGAAAGTATTGGACACAAAATTTGCACCCAAAAGCACATTTCATAGAGATAAATGTCATCTTAACCCGATTTAACAAATGACACTTCCAACAAATAGAGGTAAATTCTTAACACAAAGTCGTAGAAGTAGCGGATACCACGGCATACTGAGACAAATAAAAGGATGTGATGACTACTGATGCACTCTAGCACTTCACTGACTACACAATATCAGCATGTTCTTGCTCTTCCACTTGGGATGCTCTTTTGGAAGATCTGGAGGTAGATGCCTTTGTCTTCTTGGAAGATGTCTTCTGACTTGTGGATGCTTTCCTCTTCTTGGCTAATGCAGCCCTGCCTGCAACTGTGCTTGTATTCAGTGGAATTATCCTTTGCACTGGCTGGTTAGACAGGATGAAGCTTGGTTCTGGTAGAGGCCCTTGGGGTTGTGAAAGTGAGCTCTCTTGAGTTTCCTGTGTTAGAAAATATCAGTGAACGATTCATGTCAGGAATAAGAGAGCAATGAATATATGAGTTAGAAATCTGACCTCTCCAAGCATTTGAGAAAGAACTGTGGTGCTAGCTTGTGTCATGTCTACAATTGATGGTGGTTGAGTGGTTGAGATGTTTAGTGGGTCTGGTGTCTCATTTTCAGCAGAGACTTGATCAGCAGGGACTTGATCAGCAGCTGCTCTCATTGCCTGCTCTTCTGCCTCTCTCTGAAGTGTGGCTTGTGTTGTGGCAACTAAAGCTTTTGCCTCTTCTGCACTGAAGCCCATTCTTTTGAGGTCAGATCCAAAGACTATTATGTCCACCTCCTGAGCAATGGCTGCAATGCATTGTGACACCATGCCTAGACAACCTTGGGCCATTTTTGCCTCCTACCTCATGTGGCTGCTTCTTCCTAGCCTTAGGAGGTCTACCTACCCTTTTCTCATAAACTGGTGGCAGGACCTGTGGTGCATCCATTTTCTCCCACTCTGACTTATCTCTGCAAGGCCAAATGTCAGAGGCATATGCCTTTATTATAAGCATCCAAAGAGTAGCGGCTTAGCGTAATGCATTCAGTGCTATCCTCTCATGTCTTAGACAACTAACTGCATGACAGCAAGGAATGCCAGTCAGTTGCCACCTCCTGCAGTCACATGTTTTGGCTGTCAGGTCTACAATGTGCTGATAATCTTTGACTAACACCTGAAACACTCCAACCCCAGCTGGCAGTGCATAGCATACATTAGCAAACTCAGCATTTCTGGCCAACTTCTTTCTGATTTTTGGGCAAAAAGAGCTTGTCATCTCATTTTCCAGTTCCTTTCTCTTGTTGTAATGCCTTGTCATCAACTGGCACTTGATCTTCTCAAACATAGACAGAATTGGTAACTCTCTAGCTTCCAATATGTACTTATTGAACACCTCACAGTTGTTATTCAATAAGATGTCACATTTGGGAAAAGTAGAGAAGTAGGCTCTTACATAGGTGTTGGGTGCCATCTTTGTGACCATTCATAAGCACCAAAGATCCAATGCCTTCATCTTCTCCATATTCCTCTTCCATGCATCCTCTCAAGAAGACCTAGCACATGTCCACAGCTTGGTTCTTCAACACTTCACCTTTGAACTTCTCTTGGAAATTTGAGTCTGGTGTCTTACAGTAACTCGTGTTCAGACTGAAACACACCTTCACAAATGGTATTAAGCCCTGACCAAAGAATGAATGCACAAAGATTATGAGCCACACAAAGTACACATGACGGCAAGGAGTTGGCAGCATGTTACAATAGAAGATAAGTTTAGATCAGACTTACTTTTTGCTTGTCTGTCATTATAGTCCAGGGGTAGGTGTTCTCAATGTTTAGATCAGACTTGAGAGTCTCCAAGAACCACTTCCATGTGGCAAGTGACTCAACTTCAACCACAGCCATTGCTATAGGAAAAATGCAGTCATTGGGATCCATGCCCACTGCAGTAAGGAGTTGGCCCCCATATTTGGTCTTGATGAAGCAGCCATCCAAGCAAATTATGGGCCTGCAAGCTGAAATAAATCCCCTTTTGCATGCATCAATACTCATATAGCATGTGCTGAACCTACTATCAACCAAGTTCAGAAAAATGATGACCCGGTTGCTCCTCCTCAACTCTTGACCATAATCCCATAGAGAATCGAATGGAGCTCCTCATCTCCATGAATCGCCTCATAATGATCCTTCTTGCTCTGGCCACCTTACTTCTAGAAGGAGTTAGGTTCCAATCTTTCTGTATTGTTCTGCTTAGGTTGGTGATGCTCATTTTGTCATTGGCTCTAAAGGATTCTAAGTACTTACCAGCAATCCATCTAGCAGTACACTTCCTGACTTTCCACTCTTTCTGGCAAGTGTGACCTCCATAGTAGGTTTTGACTACAAAAGACTTCATCCTGCTGTCAAATGAAGCGTAAAGGTTCCATGGACATCCTTCAGCACAATGAGCTCTGACTCTAATCTTGTCATTTCTTGGCATCTTTATCTCAACTCTGTTCCTGACACTATACTCATTGATGGCTTCTCTAAGCTTCTCAACCGAAGGGAACACAAGTCCAACTGAAAATGCAGGATTTGTCATGTCCTCATCTCTGAATGACTTGAACCTGTGACCACCTTCTCCCTCAGCATCAGAGTCTGGAAGCTCAAGGCCCTCCTCATCAGTGTCTTCCTCTTCTGACATTACATCGTGCCCGATCACATCGTAAAGCTTCAACCTCTCGCCTTTAGCTTTCCTACTCTCTTTCACAGTGACCTCTCTCACATGTGCTTCATCCTCATCAGCATCAACAAATGTCTCCAAAATGTCTTCATCCCCATCCTCCATTTCATAGTCACTATCAAGAAAACCATCAGATTGTTCACTAGTGCTATCTCTAGGACCACTTGATTCACCTTCAGTGGTTTTGAATTGTCAGCACTTTCTGTTCTCCAAATCAAGATAGAAAATCGGGAGCTTTTCACCAACCTTCTTAGGCATATATTGCACTTTATGTGGGCTCAAGACTTTAGGAAGTTCACCAATCGGATTAGCTACAACGTCGTCCCAATTAACCCCATCAAGAATGTCATCATGATCGAAATACACTACAAAGTTCTTGATCTTGCTCACAACAAAGACCATGGCATTAGTGTCTTTGTCTTCTAGGAGGATTCTAAGGCCATCTGCTAAGGTCTTCCTGTAACAACCAAGAAAACTTCAACCTTTCATCCTTTTGGTAGCCTAATTGCTCCACAAAGTCATCAAACCGAGACGGACCAAGTATCTGCCTCTAAATCATCAAAAAAGTCGACCTTTCCACCCACATAGCTTCTGAGATTACCATAACCAACAAAAATTCCCCCATGGTGAACCTCTACAGTGAACTGATCCCCACTGTCACCTACATTGCCGAGACAAACCGGCGCAGGTTGCCTTTGCGCCGCAATCGCGCCGCCATGGTGAACCGCCACCCAGCCCAGCTTGTCCGCCTCCGCCGCCTGAGAGTCGTGCACCCCTTCGCGTTCCGCAGCCAAGCTCCGATTCCAGTGATCGCCGGCCACCGCGAGAGCGGCGACCGTCGCGAGGAAGACGAGAAGGGGAAGGAGGAGAACTGAAACGACGGAGGGAGATGGGGACCTATTTGCATAACGGCGACGACGATTCGGCTAACGCCTTACGCTACCAGCAGACGCCGACGCCTCTAATCACCAAATGGACCAGAATCAAGCTAATTTGAGACCCAAATGTGTTTAGGGACCGGATGACACACTTTGAAAGTTTATGGACCGGATGACACAAAGATAAAAAGTTTAAGGACCGGTAATGGACTTTACTTTCACAGGCTGTTACTCCACATTTTAAAACCTAAAGCAGAGTTGTCTAGTCATGGTGCTGATTGATTAAGAAAATATTGAGGAGCTCATGTTGTGTTCTGTATTGAGGAGCCCAATATTTTTAACCGCAGCTCTGGATCTTGGCCTTTGACATACTTGGGCGTTCCTGTTAGTTGCTCCAGATTACATGTCAGTGATTGGGTTCATTTGGAAGAAAAGTTGTTGAAGCGTCTAGATGGGTGGCAAGGGGGATCCATGTCTGTCTCCCGGGGGCAGGAAAACCCCCATCAATTCCAGCTTAAGCAGCATCCCTATTTACCATATGTCTATGTATACGCTCCCTAAAACAGTGATCTATAAAATGGGATTTAGTCAAATGGGATTTTTTGGCGGGTGGAAGAAATAAAAAGAAATACCATTTAGTCAAATGGGATTTAATGTCGCCCACATCAAAAGGGAGGTTTAGGGATTCAAAATTTACGCAAGTTGAACATTAGCCTTCTTTGTAAGTGGTGGCGGAAACTAGAGTTTGAGGATGGCTTATGGCAAGACATTCGTATGGCGGTCTTTGAGGCGATAAGGGCTAGCGACAAGGGCAAAGAATCGAGTAACAACAACAATGACCGGCAGAGCTTGCGTCTTGCAATGGCAGTGGAAGGAAGGGCAGTAAGCAATGACGACGCAGCGCAATGTCAAGCCGTCGGCAAGCGGGCAGGCCACAGGCGACACGCAGGAATTAGTCCTCAGTCTACCGAAGGTATTTAAAAGGAAACAATTCCAATTTACAATTTGTGCTATTTTCTATTAAATTTGTGCTATTTTCTATTTGTGATTTAGTTTCATCGATTATCATTTTCCGATAGGTAGATTTGCAAGAAGTAGAGAAACAACGTCGCATAAATATTTTTCAAGCAATACAAGTAGTACTCCTCATACTAACGAGAGCATGAATCAACCAAAGCTAGTCTTGATGGTTCGATCTATGTTTTGTATGCTTGTCTCAGCCTCCTTATGCTAATAGATTTGGCAGCAGGAACTGGAAGTATTGAAGGTTTGCCGCTCTGGTTTTGTTGTATTGATTAAGAATGTATCAGTTGATCAACTTAGGAAATAATAAGATCTATGAGATTCCAATATTTTCCTAATTGCAATTTATAAGCTTCCATGACTTTTGAATGTTAATTCAAAAGAGTTATAAGCATGCAGTAGCTTTTAGAATGTTGCATTCGAAACTCATATCACTAGAATTATTTTTGCATTGAGTGAAAATATTTCTATTGATGGTAAAATAATTTGGATTTCAAGGAGAAAAGGTACTACTTGCTATTGCTTTTGCCTTGTCGCATCGAGGAATAAAACCCTACCGGTAACGCCGATTCGCCAATAACAGTCATCGTCCGGTCCGGATACAGAATCCCGGCTTGTTTTCCCGGGTTTTGCAAGTTCAAATTCTAATTTTCGAATTTTGGATGGTTTTTAATCAAATTCGAGCGAATTTCATCTGAAAAAACCCGAATTCGGTAATCGCCGATTCTAGCTCGGTGGCTGGCCGAACCGCCCTCTTCGGTTATGTGATCCCTGGCTGCATCTACTTAAATACTGTAGCTCGGGCAAGCAGTTTTGTTTGAAGTGAAACAGGTCAGCAGCATTCAGGTTCTCACTGAATGGGACCAATCATCTTAAGATAAACTTCTGTTAGCTCCAAATTTGATCACCTCCTGTGGATTGTGTGGTAAGTTACTAAAAAGTTTTGTGTTTTTTTTTCAAATGACAATATCTATATGGAGTTATGTTCTTGAGATGATAGCTACAACTATTTGATCCCCTTTTCCCTGCAATGTTCATTTCAGAGAAGCAAATTTTAAACCATGGGTGAACAGCTATGGAGGCCGGTGTTGCTTGATGTGTTGAGTGGTTCTTATTGTGATATCAGTTGGTGAATTGGCCAATTCATGGCATGTTGGAATATCATTGTTCTGATGTTTGCATGAATTCTTAGATGCTTGGATGACTACTAAATTCATGATTTCCTCAGTTTGTTTCATAGAAAGCCTTATATTTTAAGTTAAAAGGCAGATGGTTCCAATAACTGTAAAGATATGGGTTTCGATTTTTATAGCATCTATAGGAAGTCTAGATGCGATTGCTTATATCTTTTTTCCCTGCGACCTAAGTTAAACTTGAAGGACAAGACAGAATAATTCTGTTACTCCTTGTACACTGTAAAGTATAGCGATTTGCTAGCTCTCAACTTTCAGAATTTGAAGTACACTGGTAATTCTGCATAGCTCACTTCAGCAATGCAGCCTTACAATGTTGCTTCACTAAAATTTAAGGTACAAAAATAGTTGCTAGAATGATGCACAGCTCATTAAATTGTATGATATTGTAGTAAATAACCTATATTGCACACAATACATACATTAAGTTATATACTATTGCTCTGTCTCAATAATGCAGAAATACAATACAATTATAAAAAGCTAGCATAACTAAAATTGCTGCTGCTGTAGAGGATGATTAATAGAGTGATAATTATAGTTTGTTCTGGTATGGAATAGGAAGTGCCTGATGCATTTAAGTTGCTGGTTATTATAGAAGTTTTCTACATTTTGAGCAGTTCTTGTTCTTATTCTGTATGAACTGTGATACTATCTGTGTGATCTCAACCCCTCGATTAGTTTGAACAAAATAAATATGTCAAGCTGTTTATGTGCTACACTATCATTTCTACAGTGTTGTCCACAGGGCAGTATTAAGTAACTTGGAAGTTGAAACAGGCTATTATCAGAAGTGGATCTGTATGAGTATAATAGTGAAGCATCTAGTCATACGCTGTGACTTAGATAAATGCCATATATTATTTTACATATCTGCTAGAGTTAATTTATTGAACCCTGAAAGTTTGATGCATCAGGACATAAAATGTGACACATTGCAAATCCTCGCCAAGAGTCGTGTTTTAATGAGTGAGCTAATTGTATAATTGGGGTGCATTTATAATTTATGAATCCTCTACTTTTGTGGAAGCAGTCCTGATACCTGAGTTCTGACATCTCATCCGTGTTCTTATAATATAAGCAAAATTGCCCATGGCTGCTGTGATCACAACTTCACTTTGCAACCTGCAGAATCTTCCTTGTGCAGTCAATCCTGCTGTTTGATTCCTGTTAATTAGTATATCTATCAGATTTTTGCTGGATTGCACATCTGATGAGAATCATGAGATCACTGTTTCTTCCAAGTTGAACTTCATTCTGTTATGTGTTATGTTCTTCGCACTATTCTGCTAAAGTGCAGAATTTGCAATGTGCTTTATGCCTAATGATTGCACACCAAAGATTGTGTATGAACTCTGGACATTTTTCATCCTCAACTTTCTCTGAAAGTTCCTGATTGGAGGATAAATAAGAGTTTTGGTAGAAGATTTGTGTCTGTTTGCTATCTGTTGTATGAGCATTATATAGGTGGTGAGATATCAGGCATTTAAACTACTTCATGGTCTTGCTTTTGTAGATGCTTTGATGCCGTCGCTTCCAAGAAGTTCTTCAGTTTTTATTGGAGAAGCTTTTTTAAGTCAATTTCTTTTTTAAAGCAATTTTAACTCAATTTCTCAATGATAGTTTTTTGCATGTATGATTGATCAAAATTGATAAGACCTGCAGAATATTCTCCTGGCAGAACTTAGCAATTTCAGAGGTACCCTGTGCACACCTGGATAACAAGCATTGTATCCTGGTGGTGAAATGGACATGAATGTGCTTTGCGAGTCGCTTGCATTCTTATTGGGCTATCTTATGTCACTGCTGAACGCGTGGTATCTTCTTGTTGGTATTTCAGTATTTGCTACAAGTTTGATCGGGTAGCTCGTGACACTTTCTTCTGTGAACGGATTTGCACTTGAAGCTTATTATCCGCACAGCTGTGGATGTTAAATCATTTCGCGGCAAACTTCGTTTCGTCAGGTGACTCGTGCTTAACCCTGTGCCCCAGCATCTCCAATCTACTGATGCAACGTGTGTTCAGTCCAGCTTGCTATGATTAACCGAGGGCATCAACATCAGCTTGTGACAGTCAGTTTCATGTTACATCATTTCCCTTGTTCCTTTTGTCGTATGTTCAGATTCTGGTTTCACTTGCAAACACCTCCCAATATTAGACCGAATATCTGAAAGTGCAAAATAAAAGAAGCATTGGGCATCCTTTTTAACTAGACCATTTGCTTGTACACAACATCTTTGAGCAACAATCCTTGCAAATACAAACTGGACTTTTCATCACACTATTTTGCGTCCCTCTTTTATCTAACATCACTATCACTAGCAAGAAGAAAAGAAAGAAACACAATCTCAGATCTAAAGACAAACCAATGTGACATTGTGTCACATCTCTACAGTATGTACACACATACCCTTTTGTCCTAATCACTTCCCTGCTCTACTCTTATGCCCCCCTCTCCCGGTTGTAGCTCGACGTCCTCCGGTGCCACCGCAGCGCGCCGGTGTAACCACCGACGACCCCATCGCGGCCGTGGAGCACAATGCCGGCGTGGATCGCCGAGTTTGGGTACTTCTCCCGGTGCCTGTCCTGGTGGTTCTGGTGATGGTCCCGGTGCTTCTCCTCAACCTCCACCTTCATGTCCACCACCTTGTCCTCCTCCACAATTACCGTAAAAACGAACGGGCCCACGGGAAAGAAGTCGTCCATGCTGAGCACGGGCTCGAGGGCCTTGAGCACCTCCCTCATGGTGGGCCTGGACTTAGGGCTCTGGCTCAGACACTTGTACGCCACCAGCGCCGCCACCTCTGTGCCCTTGCACGAGTACTGGCACTCCAGGGCCGGGTCCATGACCCGGTACAGCCTGTCGGGCCGCTTGAGGTACGGCCTGGCCCAGTCCACTAGATTCCGCTCTCTCGGGCGCCGTGCACGGTCTACCGACCGCCGTCCCGAGAGGAGCTCCAGAAGCACCACACCGAAACTGTATACATCACTCTTCGCGGTGAGATGACCCGTCATGATATACTCAGGGGCCGCATAGCCGTGCGTCCCCATGACACGTGTCGTCACATGCGTCGCATCGCCCTGGGGCCCGTCCTTGGCCAGCCCAAAGTCGGACAGCTTGGTGTTGTAGTCCTGTAATACACGAGTTGGAGTTTGGTTAGGTGAAAGATTAGGCATGTGATTGCCCAAGTATATGTACTGTTGTTCATGCATTATTAATCTGTGGGCTACTTGTGTGAGCTGCATAGTGATGGTTAGATATTTTGATGAGGTGGATGATGCGAGGGTATGACAGATCGCATTACTCAAGTTTGGCATGCATCCAAGAATCTTCCGAGTTCCAATCAGGTCAGGTTTCCCATAACGAACTGGGCCACTTCCAGCTAAGTTCAGCAACGTGTGGCGCAGCTGGATACTATTACACGGTCACTTGGATCATTCAAATGGTCAAAGAAGTTTAAAATTGAGATTCAAAAACAAATCATTTTTGGTAAAAAGTTGTTTGTAGCTGCCTGGAACTTGGGCCCCCCAAACTTGCCATTTTCCGTTTTGCTAGACTCTCTAGTAATTTTACAGTCCATCAGAATTCAGAAGATACGTGTTGTTCGACCCCGTTTATTGGTAACAACTATTACAGTTCCCAATTGAGAGTGACATTTCAGAACCGCGTCTTTTCTTAGCAGTGTAGTGCTGGAACTGGAGAGTGGAGATTACTTGTGCAGACTCCAGATGAACCGTTTATTGGAGCTGGAAGTCTGAAGAGTACGGGCGGCTTACCGAGTCAAGCAAGATGTTGGAGGCCTTGAAATCGCGGTAGATCACCGGCGGGTCGGCGTCGTGGAGGAAGGCGAGGCCCTTCGCCGCGCCGACGGCGATCTTCATCCTGTTCATCCACGGGAGAGGGCCGTTGATACCTGAAGAAGATAGGATGTTTGAGGTCAGTTTCCTCTTCCACATTTACCAAGAGTTGTAAGCACCAACAAGTTGGTAGGATAAACTTTTTAAAAAAAAATTACGACCAATAATCCAGTATATACAGCCATCTAATAAAAAAAAAAAGAAGGAAATGTTCCTATGGAAGGCAATAGCAGCTCACCTATCCTCTTGACTTAACAGAAAAGAAACAGAGACTAAAGGCAGGGGACAAGAACAGCTCATCACTCATGGACCAGAAGGCACCCGTACGTGCTCAAATTCCCAATTTAACAAATTTCTTAACTTGATCGTCTCAAGAACCATCAAATTACTTGATCGTCTCAAGAACCACCAAATTAACCCTCAAAGCGACCAAAATGACAAAGAAAACATAAAAAGAACTCACTTTTGAAGAAGTGGTTCTCCAAGCTCCCGCCGCTCATGAACTCGTACACTAGCATCCGGTGCTCGTCCTCGTAGCAGTAGCCGATCAATTTCACCAAGTTCTTGTGCCTCAGTTGCCCAAGAAAGAACACCTCGGCCTGCAAGAATAACCCAACTAAGCCGTCAATTAGCATGCGAATTAATCTTCGAAATCTGATCGAGCTGCGGGTGCATTGGCAAGAAGCACTCCGCTTCGCACTCACCAGCCACTCCTTGTGGCCCTGCGTGCCGCAGTCCAGGTCGAGGTACTTGACGGCGACCGTCTGCGCAGCCAGCCCGGGACGGAGCTTGTCGTCGACGGCGCCCTTGTAGACCGGGCCGAATCCGCCGCATCCGAGGTAGTTGGCGCGCGAGAAGTTCCCCGTCGCCGCCCGGAGCTCGGTGTACGTGAAGGCGTGCAGGTTCGACCCGGACAGCGTCACCGACAGGTCCTCCGGCGACAGCGTCCCCGACGAGCTCAGGCTCGTGAACGACATCCTCGACGACGACCTCGGGCTGCCCCCCCTGCCCTTCCCCCTCCGCGCGATCCGCCTCGGGGACGCGCTGTCGTCGTCGTCCGCCGCGCCGCCGCCGCCGCCGACGCAGCACAAGAAAGGGTTCCAATATTGCGCGGCCATGGCAAGAAGCTCCCAGGCGAATCAACGGCGAAGGAAACTGTTCAAATCAAGAGATGTTCTTCGGAGCTGCGGATGCAGGGGAGCTTAGAGAGATGGATGGGATGGAGAAGAAGGCGGAGACTTGAGGAGAGGCTCGAGTGGCTGGGCCTTTATACAAGTGTGGGGGCGGCATTGGCGGCAACCAATGGCTGCCATGCCACACGGGTGGGCTTTGTTGTCCGCGCCTTGCTTTGACCCTGCCCTGGGGCACACCTACATAACAACAACAGCGGCAAAACCATGGGTGTTGTGATAGCCGCAAACAGGGGAAGGGAGGGACAATATTACTATACTCTATATCAGTGCGGAGTTAGAGAGGGAGAGGGTCGTTGGTGGCGCGCACGGCCGAATTCTCCAACTCATCTATCAATCCGTGGCCCACGTCCGATCAGACCTAGGTTGTTCACGCTTTTACCGTAGCGTTGTTTTGTTTGGATTGGATTGTATTTGCTTTCCGTTTCCCTCTGCAATTATGTTTTCCCATATTTGTAAGTGTCATTGTTGGTTTTTATAAGTGTTATTTGATATCGCAAAGAGGATTGGTACTGGGCTTAGCACGAAGCCACTGGGTTACCCAATGCTTACATACTTGATTTGCTTATCGATAGTGGAAGGCTTTATGTTACATAGTATGGCTAGTAGTGATTTACTAGTGATAAATCGAATTGTGTTCATCAGATCAACATTTAAACCGATGAAGCATAGATATTTCTAAGCATATCTCACCGATAAAAGATTTGCATCTAAAATAGTATTACACATTGATAGATAATTGGCAGATCTGCTCTATGAAAATGGCTCTTGGTATGTCATGAACGGCTTTGTATGGTTTAGCCGTGGATTTGTTCGCTTTGTCGGTAGTAGTTTTATGGTTAAAAATTATTGGTGAGCCCTTTTATGTGGTGGGCTGATGGCAGTTGTGGATGGATGCTACCTACGATTCAAAAGGCAAAGTTGTTGGTTTGTTACCGGTGGTTTTTGTGCATACAGGCCGTGGATTTCATCGGTCCTATGGTAGATGCGCCTTTAGCGGTTTAGCCTTTAAGGTTAGTCATTCGTCTCACGAGGCTCCAACTTGGTGTGCGCGTCACGTGGCGTGCATAATCGCGTATGGTGCTGTGCAAGTTGTGTACTTGTGTTAGTAGGGGAGCATTAGCCGACGTGGCTCATAACGATATAGGGAGACCCTGTTTAGCCAGATAATGCCAAGTGGTGAGAAATGGGCGAGTGTTAACATCAGAACAGTTTTACTGGTAGAACATTATTGCTCTCCAGTTCATGGAGTGGTCCAGGTGCTAAAACCTAGGTGATTTTAGGGGGGCTATTTAGTTGACTGGAAGCTAGTTTGCTGCCTAATCCTAGTTGCAGGGCAGAGGAATTCGATTCCTGCAGATATTTAGCTCGTTTCCCGTGGGCTTGAGCCCTAGTACAACGTTCACGTGCTCTATGTCTCTGTGTTGTGTTGTAGTTGTTAGAACCTGATACTCTGGTTGCTTCGGGATCTTTCTGTCCTTCTCCGAGGAGAAGAAAGAGAGAGAGAGAGAAAAACTGTTGTTCATTTGTTCTAGAAAGACATTGCAGCTGCTTGCCCATACCATATCTGAACCACCCTACACACAAAATCTTTGCTCAATTATAGGACAAGGAGAGGAGAGAACATCTTGTCCATCTCTACAGAGACAATTGAATTATGAGGCCACCCAAACAGTTAAGCAAACCTGAAGAAGTCTATGTTTCGGTGTTGTAGCTGTCTTGTCTGTCTACGAGTTGAATTCGATTAATTTTCCAAGATCTCTGTACGAAACCCTTTTAGTATAGTTTATTCCTGAAACTTCTTCCGAGAAATTGTCAGGAAAAGGAACATAAACCACAATGCCTTTTCTTGCCCAGGTGGTGAAAGAAACGTTCTGGTGCGCAATTCAGTCAGTTCGTTGCACGACTCATCTGTAAATGTAATTTAATAGAAATGATTAGTACCTTGAGGTTGAGATGCTCAGAGGGGCTGAATAATGTTTTGCCTTATCATTTCTCTGCCTCTAATTCTGCATTCTTCTTTTTCGTCTCCGTTGCGAGAAGAGGTTAGTATAATGGTAGCGTTATTCCTTAAAAAAATGGGTAGCGTTATGGCAATGGCAATTTGAGGTTTGGATGATGTGCAGCAATAGTTAAAAACTTGCATAGCTTGTCTGCTTACACGTCCACAATTTCCGTTGATTTGGTAATTAAAACCAGTCCGTCCTAAAGACGATCAGTAAGCTTGAGTTCGTTGTTGCACCGAGACAGTGCTTAATGTGACCTTTTCTCAGTAATGGATCCACCAGTCAAACAAATAATACATTGTTGTAAAATTAGCGGTTTTAGCAAATATTCAGATATAATTTCAGCTGCAATAATCATAATAAAAGCATATTTCCAGCAGCATATAAATAACATAAATGATAAATAAACATGTAACTTCTTCATGTCAAATAAACAGGATAATATGCTTAAAAGATATGACTCAAAAACATACAAAATCAATATAATGTTCAGATTTAAATGTTTGTTTATTTGCTCTCATATGTTAAGCTGCACAAGATGAAATCTTGGCCCTCACGACACTTGTGTCCAAATTTAATCACAAATTAGATATGATACAAAATAAATCAGACTTTGAGCTGAAATGAATGTCTTACTGTTATGTCAAGAATTGAATTATCTCATAATTAACAATCAGCGCTTAGCACTTTAGTCCAACAGAGGAAGCAGTAAAACACAGTGCAAAACTGAAATCACAAGAGAACCTTTACTGCTTTCTGCTAATAGAGGAACAAGAGTTTCACAGTGCACAAAATAATCAAGTTAAGTAGGCACAAGAGCAACAGAACTACTGACAAAACAGAACTGAAATTCTAGAGATGAATCAACAACAGTATGCAAACAACTAGCTCAAGTCTGGTTTATAATCGACATTGTCAATCCAATTTCACATATGACGGTAATCTTCATAGAGCATTAATCCAAGCCCATAATATTACTAAGTAATATCTTCCGGTGCTAGTTTCAATCAAATCGATCACAATTTAAGACTTCTACTAGCACAACACATATGCAAAGTAATG
This sequence comes from Phyllostachys edulis, assembly GCA_036346405.1. Taxonomy (NCBI): domain Eukaryota; kingdom Viridiplantae; phylum Streptophyta; class Magnoliopsida; order Poales; family Poaceae; genus Phyllostachys; species Phyllostachys edulis. Next base: position 20,434,507 of record CM070562.1, on the reverse strand, counting down.
TGAAAAGGAAAACAACGATATTCACGATGCGGACGGCACTCAAAACCACCGAGTAAAACTGGGCAAAGCAAGTGAATCGCGCTGTCTCAGAAAACCAATCGCCCCACTGTGCCGCATTTGAACGGACGAGGTCGTTGGAGGTAAACCAAGTTCTTCTCCCCCAAATCGATCCCGAGCTGGCCGGATTCAAACCTCAGTGGAGCAACCCCCAAAATTCCTCACCGCAACCTCAACATGGAGATGGCTTAAAGAACAGAACGGGGAGTGCTCAAGGAGGAGGAGTCCAACCTCACAGGCGACGGCATCGAGACACGCACGGCGGCGCAGCAGCTCAAAGACCCAAAACCGAAGCTCAATCGGAGAAGAGGAAGAACACACCAACAAAAGGGGAAAACTCACTGTGATTCGGGTTGGAAGAAAGAAGAGAGGAGAGCCGGCATTTGAAGAGGAGGAGGACCGACTGCCGCCACCAACGGCCAGTGCGCTTCTCACCCGAGCCGGCGAATCCGCCTGCCCCGAGTCGCCCGCGTCATTGCCAGGCCGAAGGTCAAGTGCCCGAGAGCTTTCCTCATCCGATTGGAGATAAGGTCTCTTGAACTTATCTCTCTCCCCATCTCAATGACAAGAGGCCTCTTCATTTTCTTTTCTTTTTTCTGTTTCTTTTTTTTCTCAAAATAAGAAATTATCAAAGAACCCTAAAAATATCCAACACACATCACCAGACTCGTGACAACGATCCAAACACATCACCTCACGTCCTCACCTTTCTATCCAGGATTCAACGAGGCAACGCGGCCGTCTTAAAGCCAATAATACAGAGCAGGGATTCAACTCTTCGAAAAGAAGCAAGACACGTCTTAAAGCTAATCTAGTGACGTTTTTCCTAGCCGTCCTGTACCCGGCCGGCACGTCTTCACGCGCCGCTGGACGCAACCACCGAGCGCACGCACGAGCGAACCGATCTGACGGCGGCGTCGCGAGGAGTTGCGGCCTCGGCACGAGGCGGAGCAACGCACCTACACCGCCGCGAGAGTCAACTCAACAGCCTTTCGTGGGGTTTGCCTACGGAACGTAGTACGTGCGCGCGTACGCTGTCGTCGGTCACCCCGTCGCTGCCACGCCGAGACGTGGCCGAACCGATTATTTTTGTGGCGGACGGGCGCACCACGTGTTGGCCCGCGGAATTTCGTGCCGCACCCCTAGCGCAGCGCCACGGCGTAAAAAGGGAAAAGCTGCCGCGCGCGCGCGCGCCGGCCAGCATGTGTGAGATCCTGACGCGTTTGGGTATCATTGATCGCGTCGAACGGATAAGCCTCCGCGCGCGCCACAGCCAACATGTGTGAGATCCTGACGCGTTTGGGTAATTATTTATCGCGTCGAACGGATGCGCCTCACGTGAAGCGAACGTTTTAGGTGGCCTCTCGGTTACCCGTCCGCGTCCTGTCCGCGCCCGCGGCGCGTGCGCCGGGGTGGGTTTGGGATCTGCGCGCCCGCGGCCGTCTTCCACGCCGTCAAGCGATAGCACACGTCCGCTTCTGCTGCTGAGCTTACGGTTCTCGTCGCTGTCGGACAGGAAGAGACGGAACAGCGGAGTTGGATTGCATGGGATGCAGCCCAAAAGCGCAGATTTTGTGCGTGGGTCTAGCTCTACGGCAGGTGGATGGAAACAGGGCAGAGCACCTGGACTGCGGACCTGGGTGTCACGCCTCCACCAAGCATGCTGGACGAAGGTGAAGATGGCAACAGTGAAAACGACGGGGCGATCAGTGCTGGCATCAGTGGCGGAGCCAGGAATTTAGCAATGGGGGTGCACAGTTTAAGGTTGAAAAAAAAATCTTGTATGACACATGTAATTTCACAAGTCCAACACAATTACACAAAAGAGTTCGAAATTAGTTAACAATGCAATACAAATAGTTCAAATAAAATCTTACATGAATAAAAGAGTCCTAAATAGCTAATGAAAATCACAATACCACACGACGCGATTTCATTCCTTGGAAGCGCTTTATTATATCATCATCACTAACCTTCGAGAAGATATCTCGTTTTACAAAGGTGACTAAACAATCATTCAATACTTAATCGCTCATACTATTTCTCAATTTGTTCTTCACAAGATTCATCGCCGAAAATACTCTTTCAACGCTCGTCGTTGCCACCGGTAGGAGCAAAACCAATTTGAGAAGCAAGCACACTAAATTGTAAATGTCATGCTTTCTTGTTTCAATAAGCTTAGTAGAAAGCTCACCGAGATTCTTTAGACCCTTAAATCTATCATCGCTTCACATATCATCAATGAAGTTATCAAGTTGGAAAGAAAGTCTCATTAAATCCGTGTTTGAAAAATCATTGGGATAAAAGTTGACAAGGCTAAGCACTTTGTCCCTATCATAAGAAGCAAATGAATTCAGAGAATTTAAAGTGGACATGCAAACAAGCAACTCTATATTAACCTTGTCAAACCGATTGTCAAGCTCTTTGAGAACATTATCAATAATGCCAAGATACACTTCCCTTCTAAAATGATCATCATTTGTTTGTTTTGGGTAAAAACGTGATGATTTTCCATAAGACATATATCTACTATCCGGCTTAGGAACTTTCATGCCATATTTAGTGCAAAATGATGTTACCTTTTCTTGAAGAAATTCTTCCCACCCATCACACCTCATTCGTTGCATTCTATCATTAGCCAAATTAACAAGTGCCATAGCATTAATAGTATCTTGGTCTCTCTTTTGCAAAGACTAAGACAACTCATCTGTGTATCTAAGTATGACAAGCATCAAGTGTGCATTGAAAACAAAGTCAAATGACTCAAAGGCTCCCACCATAGCATGTATTTTTGGCCAATCATTCTTCTGTGAGGGGGTCTTTTCCAAGCTGTATGAATACTTTGCGGATTGTTGAATACATACCAATAATATGCAAAATAGTTCTATAATGAGAACCCTAAGGTGTGTCACTGGGCCTAGCTAACCCCATCTCTTGATTTAATCTCTGTCCACTTTCTATCTCACCCAATTCTAGTACTTCCAAAATTTCTTGAGTTGAATTGCTAAAATTTAACCAGTCTAAGTGCCAATTACTTATACCTATACATAGTTTTAAAAAAATTACATGATTTTTTGGGGGTGCCTGTGCACCACAGGCACCCCCCTGCCGCCGCCCATGGCTGGCATGAAGGCTCAGCTGTAAGCGTTTGTGTGTGTTTGGCTGTGTAGAAGCCGTTTTGGTTTGGGTTTGCAGGCCCATTGTCGATCGGTTGTAACCGAGTTTAAATAAAGACTGTAGCAAAAACGACAAGGATCAGAAAAGGAAATGAACTCAGTTTTTCCTATCTCTTTCGTCTCTGATTTCTCATCTCCTGCTTTTCCCCAAACCCACAATTTCTACCACCCAATCCCATCGTAATTTGTGAGCCTCGTTCAGTATCGATTAGGTCCTCACAATCTGGTATTAGAGCCATTCGCCGCCTCCGTCACGCGATCGGAAGTTCGAAGGGGAGGTGTTCACGACGGCGCCACCGAAGACCAACGCATAGACTCGCCAGTTGCTTACGGCGATGGACGATCAAGCAAAACAAATGCATCAGAAACTCTCAGAGATCCTGGTGCGGTTCGACCTCCAGACGACGTAGATCAATAAGTTGGGGCAAGATATGCGGAAACTTGGGCAACAAGTGGAGATCACCCAAGAGGCGATGGATAAAGTGAAGAAAAAGCAATCGGAGTGGAATCCGGCTTCTCATCCACCGCATCCACCCACTTTGTCGTCGTTTCAGCCATTGGCATCACACACAAGCTTACTGCCAGAAGGGGGCTTGATGCCCACCATGACTACCTCCGGTATGTTGACAAACCACCGACCACCGCTTCTCGCTTAACCCCCTGCTCCAAATCCCAACTATTAGGTGATAAATGCCCCAGCCACGGTCACAGATGAAGAAAGGTATTCCAGGCCGCCCTGTCATGATTTTTCGAAATTTAAAGGAGAAAACCCAATGCTTTGGTTGGATTGTTGTCAGACTTATTTTGAGATGTACTGTGTGCCCGGAACACAATGGGCCTCCACGGCAACGCTGTACATGGAAGGACATACTGCCCTCTGGCTACAAGCTTTCAAGAGACATCGTGTACTTGCGGGATGGGATATGTTTTGTCAAGCTATTAAAGAGGAATTCGGATTGGATGAATATGATGTGCAGATGAATCGGTTGCTGCTTAAGCAAATGGGACCAGTAGCAGAATATCGTGGGCGTTTGAAGCATGTATGCATCATCTGCTGGCATTGGACGCAACGCTGAACAACAAATTTTTTGTTACTCAATTTGTGATTGGGTTGCGGGATGAAATCCGAGCGGTGGTGCGTTTGCAAACCTCCACTAGTGTGACTGGAGCAGCTATGCTAGCACGCATTCAGGAAGAAGAAGTTGAGATCATCCGACCAAAACATCGAGCCAGCACAATGGCGAAGACGTACTATCCTTCACTACATGCACCTTCAACAGCACCAGCTCCGGTAGGGCGAGTAGAGGGTCCCAAGCACCCACTGACTGATGACATGTGGCGTGAATGTCAGTTAAAGGAGTATCGGCGTTCCAATGGTCTTTGTTTTCGATGTGGAGACAAGTACATTAAGGACCATACTTGCAAGAAACATGTTCAATTGTTGACAATTGAAATGGGAGAATTTGGGGAACTGTTATCAGAAGACACACTGAATGCATTGGAAGGAGGCGATGAGCCAGCGCCACCACCACCTCAAGCAGATCTGCTTTGAGAATATCTGTGCATGTTTGTAGACGTAATCGAGGAAGTTGAGACAAGATGACTCGAAGCGTTGATGGAGAATCAGATAATGTTGTTATTAGTCGATTCTGGTAGCCCTCACAGTTTTGTCAACAAAGAATTTGTCCATCGTGCTCACTATAAAATAGAATACATTCCTGTTGTTTCTGTCCGAATTGCAAATGGAGAAACAATGAGTAACTTTTCAAACGGACATGTGCATTCTAGACTTAGGGGCGTATGACGCAATTTTGGGAATGGATTGGTTGGAACAATTCAGTCCCATGGACTGTCATTGGACTAATAAAACAATGACATTTAACTATGAAGGGCGTCGGGTTTGTTTACAAGGAGTCCGACCTTGTCGATGGAATCAACTGTCTGAAATATCTATGGATCAGATACAAAAATGGTACAAAGGAAATGATGTTTGGGCTTTTGCTATTGTGCAGACTCAGCCGATTGCAGTGTTCAAAAACAGTTCCGAGCAGTTGACTGCAGCAGTTCAGAACTTGATTGACAAATTTCAGGATGTGTTTGCTGAACCCAACACACTGCCACCTCATCGCGAGTATGATTATGCGATTACTTTGCAACCTGGGGCGAATCCAGTTAACTCTCGACCATATCGTTACTCCCCTCTCCAAAAGGATGAGATTGAACGTCAAGTGGCAGAAATACTTGACACAACGTTAATTACACCAAGAATGAGCTTGTATGCTTCTCCTATGCTGTTAGTTCAGAAAAAAGATGGCGGATGGCGATTTTGCATTGATTACCATCGTCTGAATACACTTACAGTGAAAAACAAGTTTCCTCTTCCAGTTATTGATGAGCTTCTTGATGAACTCGCTGGCACCAAATTTTTCTCCAAGTTGGACTTACGAGCTGGATATCATTAGATAAGAATGCGTCCAGAAGATGAGGAAAAGACAGCTTTTAAAACACATCATGGGCATTTCCAATTCAATGTTACGCCATTTGGGCTCTCTAATGCACTGGCAACTTTTCGATGTTTGATGAACTCCGTGTTTGCGCCATACATTCGTAAGTTTGTGATTGTCTTTTTGGATGATATTTTGGTATTTAGCCATGACCTGTAGGAGCACCTCACTCACTTGAAGTTGGTTTTGGACATACTATGAAGCAACACCTTGTATGCCAAAATGTCCAGGTGCTCCTTTCCCAGAGAGAGCATTCAGTATCATGGGGCACATCATCTCACACACGGGAGTCACAACTGATCCTAACAAAACATCAGTCATGGAGAATTGGTCGCAACCGACCATAGTGACTGAATTGTGGGGCTTTCTGGGTCTCACTAGGTACTACAGAAAATTTTTCATCATTACGGTATTATCACGAAGCCCTTGACTAACCTCCTGAAGAAGAAGGGATTCGAATAGACCTCTCTAGCTTCTCAAGCTTTTGAGCAATTGAAACATGCAATGGTCAGTACACCGGTCTTAGCATTGCTAGATTTCCGTTTGCCTTTCGTTGTCAAAACTGATGCTTGCGACACAAGCGTAGGAGCAGTTCTTATGTAAAATGGCCATTCCATTGCCTATTTGAGCAAAGCATTGGGTGTGAACAATCAACGGTTATCTATCTACGAGAAGGAGTTTTTGGCTATCATGATGGCCATTGATCAGTGGTGGGCTTACTTACAGCGTGGTCCTTTTCTCATTCTGATCGACCATAAGAATTTGTGCCACCTCGAAGATCAGCATCTGACTTCAGATTTACAACGGAAAGTGATGCCCAAGCTGGTTGGTCTGTAGTTTAAATTCCAATACAAATGAGGTATCGACAATGGCACTGTTGACACATTATCACGAGTCAGTCATTTGTTAGCTCTTCAGGTAGTATCTGTCTGCCAGCCAGTTTGGGTGCAAGAAGTTCTTAATTCCTATGAAATTGATTTGGGAGCCCATGAATTGCTCACTTGTTTGTCTATGACCAGTCCTGATGAGAAAGGTTTTGCTCTGGAGCATGGCCTGATTAAATACAAAGGTAAAATATGGATTGGTTCAAATACAGCCTTGCAGACTAAACTCATTAGTGCTTTGCATGATAGTTCCATTGGAGGCCACTCAGGCATTCAGGTTACATATAATCGAGTCAAGAAATTGTTCTTTTGGTCGGGTCTCAAGATGGCTGTAGAAAATTTTATTAAGCAATGTCCTATCTGCCAACAAGCTAAACAAACCAATCAGAAGCCAGCTGGGTTTTTACAACCACTGCCGGTACCAGAAGGCTCTTGGCAGGATCTCACAATGGATTTCATCGAGGGACTTCCCAAATCCAAAGGATATGATGTGATCATGGTCATTGTCGATCGTCTCACCAAATATGCACATTTTGTACCTCTCAAACATCCCTTTATAGCAGCGTAGGTGGCTCGTGCCTTCCTGGAACAGGTGGTCAAATTACATGGTGTGCCTCATCGATTGTCTCTGACCATGATAAAATTTTCACCAGTACATTTTGGAAGGAGTTGTTTGCCGCTGTAGGAACTTGACTATTGTATGGCACAGCGTATCATCCATAGACGGACGGTCAGAGCGAGTGCGTAAATCAGTGCTTGGAGATGTATCTCCGTTGTGTCGTGCATGATTGCCCTCGTCAATGGAAGAAATGGATTGCAATGGCTGAATTTTGGTGTAACTCCAATTTTCATTCTGTTCTGGGTGTTCTCCCTTCAAGGCGCTTTATGGTGTGGAGCCCAACTTTGGTGCAATGCCGAACATTGCTTCCCAGCTGAAGCCTTTTACTCCGAGTTATGTCCTTGTGCTTTATGAGTTACTGAAGATAGTTGATCTCACTACTGGAGCTCCCCAGCCAGCCACGATGAACCCGTCGCACCGCCTTGGGCTCACGCCGCTGACCTTCCTCGGCTACTCCTTGCCTCGACCAACCGATTCGGTGAGCTTCCCTTGTCTCCCTGGTGCTCATGCTCGCCTCCTTCTTCCCCCTCTCCCTCTCTAGCGCCATCGCCACTTCTTCCTCCCCTGGTTCCTGTCGCTACGCACTGCCGCCACCGTCTACCTCCGGTTGCGACACCACCTCCAATGGGACCGTCTCCCCTTGGGCAATCTATTTTCGCCCTCATCGGTCACCGCCATCGTCTTTTTCGCCGGCGCCGAGCCCGCCACCATGCCTCAGGTTCACTCCCCTGTATCTCCTATGCTCTGTGCTCCCTTTCTCTTTATGTGTTGTGTTTGTGAGGAACTGACCATGGGCCCCACCTGTAAGTGGCTCTTGTAATGGCTTCCAGGTCTTTTATTTTTTGTACATTTACATTGGTTGTTATGGATACTACCGAATGGCAATTGAGTAGTAATTATGAATTTTTGTACTCCCTAAATGACAATTTTTGTACTACATTTACATTAGTTATGAATTTTTTTTACATTGGTCTGTTATGAATTTTTGTACTCCCTAAATGATTATTAGTTATGAATTTTGTCCATTTATACTGATAATTGAGTTAAAAAAAGGCATAAACTACTTACTGACGAGGATCTGATAATCCTTACTTCTACAACTACTAGTGGTTGTAAGATTTTCTACGACCACCTTATGATTGTAAGCCTTACTACGATCACTTTATGGTCGTAAGCTTTACTACGATCAGGTCAACTATGACCACCCTATAGTCAACAAAGCCTACAGACATATGGGCCCAATCGACTAAAGACACTTATGCGTCATGTTTAATGCACACAGTAGTTAATATGTGGTGTTATTCTCCGATATAACTGCAAGCATTAAGCCTTTGTCTCCGACATAACTAGAAGGCGACGTGGGAGGATTAGTCTCTAGCCAAAACCGTCACAGAACGTGCGCATTTCATCAAACGGTGAGACGTCTCTTGGTACGGGACAACTGCCACCGTTCATGCGTTATATAAGGAGTAAAGCCGGTGGACAGAAGAGATGAACAACGACAACAAAGACAAGCTCAATAGACAGAAGTCATTAAGCCCTAATCTAGTGATTTCTTCCCTGTTGTAAGGCATAGTCAATACAACAACATAGAAGTAGGGTTATTATTCTCTCAGGAGAATACCTAAACCTATATAAAATCCATGTGTCTTTTTTATGTGTGGTTTAACTCAAGGAAAGTCTCCAGTATTCATTTGTAAAATAGATATTAAACCATTGACACTTACATTGGTCTTTTATTAATTTTGTCCATTTATATCTTAGGTTCACAGCTCAATAGTTTGGGAATGAAATCATGTCCTTAGCCATTTTTACATCCAAATCAAACATCCTATCAGGGGGTGTTCTCACCATCCACCAGAAGAGGCGAGTACACTCTGCCACATGCTGCCAACCAAACAACCCATGTTGCATCTAGTCATGCATCCACTCTCTTGATGCAACAACCAAACAACATCTCAGCACAGCTTGATCCAACAGAAATAGGCAACCAAACAATCTATCATTGCATCCACTTAGCCTGGCTAGGTTTAACCTAGATGACCTATACGGGTCAGGCTAAGGGCATGCAGGCAACCAAACACACCCTAAAGGTTTGTGATTTTTAACAAATATTTAGCCAAATAATATCATTGAATTTAGGGTGCTTTTGATGTGTTCATAATTTACGGTGTAGCTTTTCTTTGAGGTGTTCGTAAAGTGAAATTGTTCACATCATATGTTGTAGAGAAAATTTTGCTATTGCACTGAAAAGGTGTGCAATTTTGGTTCTGTCATCGTAAATTGGACCATGACATTTATGCCACTAAAATTTTGCCTTCATTTTGCTTTTGTGACTACCGTCAGTCAAACCCCCTTTGACCGTTATGGGACCTAACGGGCGTGGTAAATTGACATATTTGCCCTGGCTCATTTATTTTGTTTTTGCCACCGTGGGTTGAGGTCACATAACTTTTGGAGGGAAACTCACCTCTGTGTCATATACCGTGACATAAAAATTCTTATTCCAAATATATAAATCTTTGAAGTCCGGTTGACACAACCCTTGGGAATTATATATGCTTTGATACATACTACAATGTTTTGAAAACTTTTATTTCAAATATATATATATATATATATATATATATATATATATATATTATAATATCGATTTTTGTACTCAGTATGTTGATCCATACACTAATAGTATTAGTGCCTAGGATGTATCAAAATAACAGTATTGCTTCTATATTAGGACCATGTGGCAATATAATAGATTCACAAAATTTAGAATAGAACCAATTAGGATCAATTGCCGAGCTATTACCTAGTTTGAACTAGATATCTGGGGCGTGCCTTGGCGCGCTGAGCAAACCAGTTTTTTTTTTAATAAAAGGATAGGGACTGGGAAATAGTAAGATATCATTAGGTTTGCACTGATACTTAGGTTTGCTATGTCTGTAGAAGCACAACACAAAAGCTATAGATTTCCAGTTACTTGCAGTGCTTGATTTGAGATAATCAGATCAAGTAACATCTTGGCGATCGCTTGGAGAAATGGATCCTCCTCCACAGAATCATCAAATTCATAACTTAATCTTTTAATTGGGTAGCCACCAGATTAAAAATTTAGCTGCCTGCGGGAAGGAATTTATGTTCATCTAATCACCTTCTTTGGTGCATAGGCCGCCTCCTCTGGTCTTGGAGAAAAAGGATCAAAGATGCTTTCACGTGGCGTTTGACAACCTGATGAAATACTTTCATCTACAACCTCGCTAGAGATAGACAATTCAAGCTTAACCCCTTCTAGTGGAGCGATGGCCTTAGCAACATCGCCCTTATTATTTTGAAGATGACAAATTGTACCAAGGGATTCTACATCTTCCTTATTTTCCAAGGGAACATGCAGAAGAACTTAATCACTCATACTCTTTTCCACCTCTTCTACAACAGTTAAATCACAGTTCACAGCTTGTGAAGTTACGATCTCATTCTTATCTATTGCATGATCTGTTGGGAGTAATGTGGATTCAACTCCCATGATATGGTGTTAACAACAAGGTTTAGAAGGACAACTTCCTCAGTCAACCCCACTGATCTTTAAGATTTATCAGTGACCAACTTGCAAGATTAAAACCTACAACACAATTGATGATAGAAAATTAAATACCATAAACTATTCAGAGAATAACTAAAAAAAATATTACCAGAGCTAAAATCCACCCAAAAACAGTACAAAAGGGTCCTACTACTAGGTTGTATATGCTATAGTTGAATATTCCCAGTTAGTGCTCCCGTGGAGCTGTGCATCAACTCAGAGTATGGCGGGTAGATGTTACAGCTTGTCATTTCAAGAGCACATACAAAGTAAAGTCATGTCGAACCAAAATACCCGTGTAACATGGTAAGTAGCAACATCAAAAAGGAGTGAGAATAGTATAATGTTATAGTACATTACAGGTTCTTAGGGTGAGAACACAAGCGCATGTGGCAGCATCTTTGAGTTGTTGGGTACATTTCATCTAAATGGGCATTGCGTTAAAGTCTGCATCAGTGAGGAATTCACTGATTAAGTAAGGAAATTGCTGTCAAAATATCAAACTAAATAGAAGCATGTGGATCTTTTTACCAACAGGTAACACATTTCTGACCCATCCAAAATATTGGTGCCAAAAAACTGGCCTATTGCTAGCCTCAAGAGAATGAGCAATTACACTCTAAATAGCTTTAGCTACTGGACGTGTGAAGAAAAGATGAGGCATTGTGTCATCACTTTGATAGAAAACACACTGTCCATATCATTGCCAATGTCTTCTTTCCAAACTATCTTTTGTAAGTATAGCATTCGTATGGAAAAAGGCACATATTTTTTTTTATTTCCAAAATTTTGATTGTGCCGTGATGTAAAATTTCCAGTAAAGATATGACAAAATTTGCACTCATTGCCATGAGGTCTCTTGCAATCAACTCTTGTGCTGTAAGTTGCTGAGTGAAATCCAATAGAATTATCAAAGGCACATTTAGAACCAATAATGATTCAGTTCACTTGATGTGAAGACGAAATATATCCGTTCAAACGACACAGGACATAATTAATGATGAACAACACATGCCCGCGGAGGAAACACTCTCTCTGCTGCTCAACAGAGAACAGAGAATCCATATGTACTTGTGTCACTTGCAGTTAATGTTTTGCCAAAAATGATTCATTGATTCTTTGCTGGCAATGCCAAATACAACAGGTAGAAATGAGTCTTTGAGCTCTTGCTCCATAGAAAACCAAGAAATGCAATATGAGTTTCTTAGATACAAACTGTAGTAATCTCAAGAATCTGAGATGAATTGGTAAATTTAAAAGAATCTGCCAAAACAACAATATGATCATATTGAAAAGTTGCACAAAGATATATGGATATGATTACGAACCTAGGGAAAGAACATACCTATAACAACTTACAGTATCAGGCAATGCTAAAATTTACACAAGGGAGCACCAGTTTTATTTCTTGATTCATCATTGCTTAGTGAAAACAGAAAAAATGTACAGATGATGGTACATCATTTTGTTCTTTCTTAACTCATAATAGGCCTACGGATAGAGGACCACACCTAGTTCAGTTGGATTTAGTATGATTTCATCAAGAGGAAAAGGGAGGGGGAGAATGCATTTCCATTAATGATGATTAAGCCATGATGGTATCATGCTGACCTACAACATAGCAACATTAGTTCATCATGGGCCAACAGCACTACCAGTTTTCACAATAATATCACTACCAGCCATTAACAGGATCAGTTTTGAGGCAATATGTATATCTCTTTTCAATAATTTGACAACCAGTCATAAGTAGCAAGGAACAAAGCAAGTGTACATTAGTCCGTTTTAGGATAGAGCATCATGAACAGGAGCAGGAGCAGGCAGATTATGTTACCTGGCCTCAGCTCAGGTTTCCACCTCTTTCTCATAAAGGAACAAATGAAACAACAAAAAATATGGCCCTAGCTCATGTATTTTGAAGAAGCAGTTATAGTGGCTTTTCACCATCTTGCTGATAGGGCTAAAAAGAAGCCCTCAAATGTTCTCATCACCTGCCAAAAGAGGCTAAAATTACTTTATGAGTCTTCAAATGTTCTCATCACCCGCCGAAAGAGGCCAAAAATCAATGTATCATCTGTTGTTATAAGCCTCGAAAATAGGCAAAAATCTGGTTCGCATCTGTTCTCATCAGCATCAAAAGGAGTACGAAAAATCAAGGTAGCATCAGCTTTCCCTAGTAGCAACAAGAAGGAAAAAAGCAGTGTTCCATATGTATTTTACAGCAGCTGGAAGAAGAACAAAGTAGCCAAAAATGGTGCATCAGGGAAAACATGTTAGCACATGTTAGATTCTAACATTTCTCCTAAACCCTAAACTATCGATATATAGATCAACATATCAACCATCGCATGTTATAAGTCTGCCATATAAGCTACAATGCTTAACCAAAAGCGAAACGAACACCGATGAATAGCAAAGAGTGGAACTTAATCTGAAATTGCTGGCTTTCATTACCAACAACTACTATGTTTCTTAGTTAATCCTACTGGCTAGCAAAGCCATCTATGAGTATAACAAACTATCACCCTCCATAAGGAAACCTAACTACAAATTGGGGGGGGGGGAGGCTCCCCTGCATCTTTCTATTCTTTGGTGACAGCACTACATAATCACACGCACACCCTAAGCTATTTTTATGAGTCTTCTTCACATCGAGCTTCATTAGCCTCTTGAGTATGAATATGATTCTCTGCTAGTAATTATTTCTTCACATAAGCAAAACAGGAAAGAAGTAAACAGACCTTGAATATAGGGGAGATAAATCATACCTCAGCTTTGCCCAGGTTATGCAATGCCAAAATTCATCTAATTGCTCGTGGACTCATGGGGACTGCGGCGGCGTTTCAGGCAGCGGCGACGGAGAAGAGGGACATAAGCAAAATAGGAAAGAAGTAAACAGACCTTGAATATAGAGGAGATAAATCATACCTCAGCTTTGCCCAAGTTATGCAATCCCCAAATTCATCTAATCACTCGTGGACTCACGGGGCAAGGCAGCGGCGTTTGAGCAAATGATGACGGAGAAGAGGAGCTCGGTGAGTAGGTGAGTCCCCCACCACCTACTACGGTGGCGGGGGGCCAGGAGGAGAGAGAGAAGCGCGTGGAGGAGGAGAAGGAGGATGAAGAAGAAGAAGAAGCTCTCCTTTGGAGAGGGAAGGCGGGGGGGAGGGGAGGAGCAAAGGCAGGATCGAGCGAGCAAGGAGACGGGGGAGGGGGAGATGGCGAAGGAGGAACGCCGCCGCGTGATGGCGAGGGTGATGCGGGAGGTAGGGCTGCGGCCTGCAGCGGGAGGACGCATTCGGTCGATTCGCCTGATCCCGTTTTCTCTTTGTGCACGAACCGAAGTGTCGAGGCGGAGCGATCCGACGGGCGCGGACGAGAGGAGCAAAGATCCGACGGCCAGAATTTTTTTGTCGACATGGACACTTTCTTTGAGTCTCGAATCCGCCAGCTTTTATATAGAAATATTGGTCAAACTTACATTTCATTAATTGGCATGATGGACTACATTTATGACCCCAAAGGCAATCTATAATTTAAATGTACAGAACGATTACAGCGAAAGCAAACAGCTAGCATGCGTTAAAGAGGAGGATAGAGAAAAATTAAGTGTCAACTTATTGTGACATGCAGGATCGAAATGGGTGAAGGCTTGCATTAATTAGAATATGTTCACAATGTTGTAAAACGTGCAGTCTTAGCAAATACTCAAAATTAATTCCATCAAAATCATAATACAATAAAGCCTTAAGCCATCAGCATATAAATGACCAAGCCAACATAAGCAAAAGTAAAACCATCATGGCATTTAAGCTGAATGAAAAGCTAAACATACACCACATGTATATGTAAGATATTAGCATCAATCTCAGATGTTTGAATTTAATGAGAGCTCTCAGATGGCGAGTTGCACAAGATACAAACTTGGCCATCTCAGTACTAAGGTCTATTCTCTTCACAAATTGGCTTAAATAACCAGCAAACAGATTTTGAGCTCTAAACAAAGCTTTACTATACTGACAATATTAATCTCATGCCCAATTGAAAACAATAATACTTTCTGTCAACAGATCACTTTAAATGAATCAAAGAATTCAATACTCCAATCTTTTAAGCCAGTACATTACTAATGAATTTACAGATGGCTACAACATTCAGCTAAAAACCTTTCGGTTGATAGAAGAACCAGCAACATATCTAATCAAGTGATCAAACAAAGTATCACAGAATGATAGAACACCTAGAGACAATATGTCAACAGCAAGCAATTAAATTAGAGATCAAAATTGAACAAGTTACCAATACAATTTCAGAATTAGACCAATCTCATCACTGAGCAAACTAACAGAGCCCACTGATTAATTTGCAATATCTTTAGAGCTGGATTCAGATATCAGAACTAACATAGATCAAGAGTATCAACTAGCACTGCAACTATATATGCAAGAATCAGCTGAAGAACACAGAGGTACAATACTTACTAAAGGAGTGGTACTCAAAACCACTGAGATGAAACTGGCAAGACGTGTCAATAGACATTGTCCCAGAAAAACTATCGCCCTACAATGTCGAGCAAAGGACGAAGTAATCAAAGATACAATGCCACTCTTCCTTCTTCGAAATATACCAAAGAATGAAGCTGAGGGACAGGTAGGTTGCCGCACAAGATCTCCAAGAGAATGCCTCAGTCGGAGACAACACTCTGAGCACTAGATATCAAATCAAAACATCTTCCTTCCATTGAATTTCAGAACAAGAAAGCACCTCCAGAAAGCTCTCTTGGTAGCAAATCCACTCAACTCATCCAAAACCTCACCGAGCCCAATCTGGGAATCAAGCTCCAGAGGAATCAGTAGGGAGAGCCAAGAAGAGAATCACCCTCTCACCACTGAGTCAAGAAGATCCCACTCAATGCTCCAGGGAAACTCAAAACCAGAACTCAGATTGAAAAGGAAGATCAAAACAAATTAGGGAATAAGATGTTCTTCAGTTCAGCTCTCTCTTTTCCTTCCTTCAAGGACTCACCAGGTTGGGTCTCAAGGAAGAAGAGTCGAGACCGCCCATTCCGTTGCTCAAACGGCCGGCGACAAAACCGCTGAGTCGCTCGAGCCATCCGGAGCCACCACCTCTCCAGTTCCTCTCCCGAGCAAAAGAAAAGGAGAAAACTATAACCCCCTCGTCTGCTGCTCCCCACCGAGCCAGAGGAGATAAGATTATCTCCTCACAGCCAACCTTTAGGTGGGACCCACCATCCAAAGACCCTTTTCCAAAAGTCTTTTCTCTAATTGAAAAATTGCTGAGAAGCCCTCAAGAACAACACACAATTTATCTTTATGGAGTATAATTGAATCTGGGATTCCTTGCTGTTCACGGAGTTCTAATTTTATCTGGAATTGTTTGCATATGCAAACTTGTACTGAACTGCGAACAAAACAATAAGTGCAACAAAATTTAATAATTAGATTAGAAATAAAAACCATAATAAATATAGTTCCATATTGCATTTCAATATACAACTTCAAACTACTTCACATCCACGGTTGTATAAATTAGGATAGCATATTTATATAGTTTGCTTTAGATTCCATATTTGGATTCATATATTCTCAATCTAAGTTTGTTTCAGATTAAAATTTATATATGACTATCATCTAATTTCAATTTATACTTATCCCTAGTTTAACTTTATTTGGACTTCATTTTAACTACAAATATGAAGGTATGTATTTCAAATTTGGCTTTATTATAGATGAACTTTATTCCCAAATTTAATTGTAATTAGGAATTTCGTTTATTTGTGACCATTCCGTGCAAATATTTCATATTTTTTACCATTTGTTTTATGCCACTGATTTTTTTGGCTCCACTTGGGACCCCACGGCCATCAGGGGTATTTTGGTCTTTCTTTGTTGTCCTCTTGTCGTCTAGCCGTCCAAACAAACGGATGCTAACAGTCAAAGGGGCTTTTACTGACGGTGGTGACAAAATCAAAATAGAGCCAAAATTTCAGTGGCATAAACGTCATTATCCAATTTGCGATGGTAGAACAGAAATAGCACATCTTTCCAGTGCCAACAACAAAATTTTCCTTGTTGTATATATATCTACTCTCAGGTGTAGTTACTCCCGCTCCATCCACCCTTTAATCCTCGATGAGATCCGTGCGTCTTTCTGAGCCTAACGGGCCTGAAAATCACGAATAGGAGAGAGACCCGATCTAATACCTATCTGGTGTTTAATCAGGATTTGGTAGTTCACTCATTCACTCCTGAAAAATCACAGCTAGGAGAGATATTTCTGGGATTTTGGTAATTGATGCTTTCCTGTTCCAGGCATTGGTCTTGCCCCCATTTCAGGCATTGATGGCCGCCCTTGTTCCAGGCATTTTGTATTGCCATACCACCTGTTAGCAGATGTACTTCTTGGAGCACGTTGGTGGCGGCTCGACATACTCCCGGTGAATATGAGTGCAAGGCTAGACAGTGCCAGCTGTAGATCAGGTCCCGCCTGTCTCCGTTTGTGTGAGGCTGCACGGTGTCGTCTCGGCCTCTAGCGACCAAACCGATGCCGTACTAAACCAGGTCCCAAATTGGAAGCGAGATGTTCATGTTTATCTCACAGCAAGCACAAGGTATTCCTGCAAGTTGATTTGTCCTCATCATTTAACTGATTTTAGATACTACCGGCCCATGGCATGCATGCCCGACGGGGTCTAGGACCAGTACCCGTGGCAGCGATGAGAAGTACCATGGCGAGGCGACCACTTGCAGTCATGCAAGCGGTTGATCCAACTAGGCATCAATACACTGGGGCTTTGACGAGATTGCTGCTCCGTCGCGAGCATGACAGCGGCTGTCAATCCGGCATGGATGTTGATGGCAACCTACATTGATGTTGCGCCTATCCCTGCTATCTGCGACGTCCAAGTATTAAGCTGCACGGGCCCGACGCCACCGCCAGTGCTACCGATGGGTGATTGGCTGTGCCAACGTGATGGAGTATGTTACATGTATATTCAGGATTTCAGGGTATGGATAGTGGTATCATGATATACTTCGTACTCGCTGGCATGATGTACGACTTCTTAGTTTATACATGGTCTTATGATCTACTCGCACATTGACAGCATCACAAAGATCATCTCTAGTTGTTACTATTATTTTCAGTACATCTATTTGCCAAAAAAAATAAACAAATAAATCTGCATTGATCCAAACTAATTGTTCAGTTTCTGATGATAGATATTTTCCTATTGTACGTGGCTTCTGCTACTACTCGTATCACACTTTTTGGACATTCATCCAAAATTTCTGGACATCTCTTATTTTCCAAAACTAATTCTTAGTTTCTGGTTCCAGCAGACTTGATGATCTCTCACTGTACACTACTACAGAAAAGGTCTTCACAGACGGTTCAAAAACGTCATTACAGACGGTTTCCGGAGCCGTCTGAGTTTATGGGTCAGTGATGACATGAGATCATCACAGACGGTTTTGGAACCGTCTGTGATGCATGCTATCACAGACGGTTATTAACTCAGAACCGTCTGTGATATATGACTATCACAGACGGTTTGTGTCTAGAACCGTCTGCGATAAATGTCCATCACAGATGGTTCGTGTCTAGAACCGTCTATGACAACTGTCTATCACAGATGGTTCTAAACACAAACCGTCTGTGATATATATATATATATATATAGACACACACACACACACACACACACACACACACACACACACACACACACACACACATATATATATATATATATATATATATATATATATATATAAAGCCTCCAAGCAGTGGTTACTTGTGCCTTTAAAACCGACTTCATATATATATATTATATATATCGTTTGTAGTCCCCAGCCACTTTCGAGGGGTCGTGAGGGAGGATGAGACAGCTACCACGGGCAACCTCTCATCTAGCCTACAAGTTCAAGAAGTACGGCTGCAAGGAGAGCGTGTGAACATACAATTACCTGGAGTCGATAGGTAATTGGACTTGACATCAAGGAATGGTTGGTTGCTGATACATGATGCCACTTCCCAGTCGGATAGAAGTGGGGAGGGGAACGGACGAGAGTAAGTGCACTGGGGAGTGACGAGGTAGGGCGGGGACAAACCCTAGCGACGCTGGGGAGTGACGAGTTAGGACGTGCGCAAACCCTAGCGGCCGGCTAGACTCCTACTAATAAAGAGACTTATCACAGACGGTTCCATAATAGAACCGTCCGTGATATGTCCCATATCACGAACGATTCTATTATGGAACCGTTTGTGAAATGGTTTTTCTCAAGTATATTATCTTGTATATACACTTACATGACTAGAAGAAATTACATGTTTATATGTTAATTTTGTCATTTAAATCTTGCTCAAAATTTGTTTGAACCATATATATATATATATATATATATATATATATATATATATATATATATATAGTCATAATTCAACATATAATTAATATAGTAACTTCACCTCCAAACTAGATTTTTTTTTTCATTTTGGAATTTTCATATGGCCAAACAGCGTGGCCAGTTGCTTCTTACAAAGATTAAAAAAAAAGTAGAAACCTATAAATAAACAATTTTTTTCTAGTGGCAGAGGTAGGCTGCTATCTCCGTCTTCAATACTTCGTAGGTGGCGGCGGACGGTTCGTGATCGAACAAAGCCTAAAATACGTCCACCCGTTGACGCGCTAGTTCGAGTGTCTCCCAAAGACCCTCGGACTGTTGAACCAAGAAGAATTGAGCCCATAGGCTCTCTTCCCTTGCTTGAGGGATCTCGGCCTGGTCGACTCGGTCGTCCGCCGCCTCGATTAAGCAATCCAAGTGACGCAAGCCTCCTGGAGACATGCAACGTCGTTGTGGAGGACTACATCGATGACGTGGTAAACTCGCCGAAAGTGGGAGATCACCCGGAAGACGCGGCGGAGGAGGATGTCAAGACGGCGAAAGGTGGCCGTCACCTGCTCTGGCAAATTCTCTGATAGAGGAGTGAAGACACTGTTGAAACAGTATTCTTCCGTAGCAACCGCGAACGTACAACGAGAGAGGTGATCGTACAGTACGGCCAGGTAGGCCATCGATGCCGGCGACAAGGAAACAGAAGAGTCAGCCATTTCTATTTTTTTATAAGTACTAGAGTTATATGTGGAGATGTTAATCATCTTCGATGGTGGATGATCCTTTTTATAAAACAAGGAATAAATTCGGAGCGTGAAACGAAGAGACGCATCGGGGAGCCAAAGCGGCATTGATGCGATGAAGAGACGCATCGGCGATGAAGAAACTGATCATCGGGCTTCAACTAGGAGCTATAGCGATATTATCACAGACGGTTATAACAAAAAAATGTCTGTGATATATAGTAATATCACAGACATTTATTGTTAAGAACCGTCTGTGAGGTTTCACAAACGGTTGTTTGTTGAAAACCGTCTGTGATATGTAGAATTATCACAGGCGGTTATTGTTAATAACTGTCTGTGATATGTAGAATTATCACAGACGGTTATTGTTAATAACCGTCTGTGATATTACCTCTTCACAGATGGTTTTTAGCACAGCCAGTAACACAGATGGTATCTAAACCAAAATCATCTATGATTGCATGTAATACTGACGGTTTTGGTCAACTGTCTATGATGAGGCGTCCAGTATTAGCCTTTTTGTAGTAGTGCCATATGTAGACATCAACTGTAGATATGAGATGAGATTGATGACTCAGGGCATGTTCTGTGGTACGTGTAGTAGCCGAGCAACTAGTGCTAGACATACACAAATGGGATAATAAACTAGATATATATGCTTGAAAAGTGGTATGGAGTATACTCCCTTGTTAAATTTTTTTTCAGAGATAAATACTCCCTCGTTAATCAGTAGTACACATACGCCATTCTAGCACGGTCCATATGCTCAATTCTTGCTAGCTAGCGATACTTTACGACAAAAGGCATATACCATGTGTAACGTCCCGATTTTCCGAGCCTTTTTGAAGATTTTTAAAATAAAAATAACCATTTGGTTTTGTTGAAGTTCTAAAACTTAACCTGAGATTTTGGAATTAAAAGTGTTTAAAATGACTAAATCAAACTTCAACTAATTCAAAAGTTTGGTTTGTTTTGAGTTTGTTGGAGTTCTCTGGTATTAATTTCCCTTCCTCTGTTCGTTCCATTCCTCCCTCTCGTTTGGACCCCCCCCTCTATCCAGACCTCACTCTCAGTCCAAGACCTCCTGGGTGGTCCTGGGAGACCTCCCGGGTGGTCCTGGGAGACCACCCCTTTGGTCACGACCACCCCTTGGTCACAACCTCCCTTTTGGTTGGACCACCCTCCTGAGTTTTGACTAGCCCCACCGGTCAGCCCTGCTCACCTTCTTCTTCCTTCTGTCGCGTTGCTGCTGACGCAAAGGTCTGCGCGCATTAAATGCTGTTGTGTCGCATTAAATGATGTTGCTTCTGCAGTACCCGTTCCCCCTCTTGTCCCCTCCCCTACCTGTCCCCATCTCCTCCTTCACCTACCCTTGAATTCGTGCTGGTGAGTATCTCTATGCCTTGTTCTCCTCCTGTCTTCTCTAGTCTCCCTCTTTCTCTCTCTCTCTCTCTCTCTGTCCTGGTGAGTATCTCTATGCCTTGTTCTCCTTTTGCTCTCGCGACCTCGTTGCGTAGTGTATCCCTTCCTATGACCACGTTGAGTAGTCGTATCCTCCCTTGACCTCCTTTGGACCTCCTCCTTTGGACCCCCTCCTCAGGACCTCCTCCTCAGGACCTCACCTCCTTTGGACCTCCTCCTCAGGACCTCCTTTGGATCTCCTCCTTTGGACCCCCTCCTTAGGACCTCCTCTTCATCTATTTCAGTGCCTTTTTTTGGTTCTAGTTTGGTAGTTTTTGGTTTTATTTGGATCTGTTGTATTTATTTGGTTCTTTTTGCACGTGTAGATTCCGGCTTCTCTGAAGAGTTCTTGGACCCGGTGACCTCGACCGAAGCATTTCAACTATTCAACGAAGGCAAGTCGTAGACCTTTGATCACGTCGAACCCAGTTTGCAAAATTACTTTGTTTTATACCATCATGCATGGCTAATTGTATAAAAATGGTTTGGGAAATAGATAAACACCTACTCGATAGTATGACTCCTTGAATACTTGTGTTTGACATGATGATATGTACCCTTGGACACCATAGGTTGGGTAATCTTAGTTGGACCTCTTTGTGATACCAACATGGGTGCGTATATTGCTTAGGCATGCTTTAGTTACGCGATGTCTCTCAATCACATGATTCAATGATGATGAATTTGACTTAATGATATATAGAATTGTGGCGCGGCCACTATTGTTAAAATCTGTTGAGCCATGACTAGGGTGGTCATTTGGCCGGGTTGAACCAAAAATATTTTATACTCGGGCGAGTGATCATGTAGTAAAGGGGGTGCAGAAAGCACATTGGGATGTGGTTGTCTCACCTAAGTAGTCCCTAAGGACTTAACCTTGCAAGCCATTGATCTGGGCCATGCCGTGCAACCACAAGTTCATTTATGGGGTGGACTTGGCCAACTAATTAGCAATGCTTTGAGTCGGTTCTGTTTGAGTTGGAAATGGCGCAAGAAGGGGCCAGGAAGGCGAATCCTTAGCGAGCAGAACCGAGTCAAAACGGAGCTTTATAAATACCTTGTCACGTGATCTAGACTGCTTACCTAAGGAAGTGAGCAGGGGCATTGACGGGTGCCCAACCAATTAGAGAATTCGTGTCTTGTGGGTAAAGCTATACAACCTCTGCAGAGTGTAAAACTATTCGAATAGCCGTGTCCCCAGTTATGGCTAATGCCTGATGATTTCACATAAGGGGTAGACTTTCTCAAAACCGTGGTCTTGGTTGGTTCCGAGTGGTCTGGGCAGTGACTAGGGTGGTCACGAGTGGTCCGGGAAGTGCACAGTGTGTTCACGAGTTGTTTTTAAAGAAACTTGATTACTTATGTATTAATATTTTAACTTGTGCTTTGCAATCTGCTTACTGTATTTCCATTCAATATTGCTTTCTGCAAAGTAAACATAAAGCTATCCTTGTTGAGCCTTGCATGAATACTATTTGCATACATTTCCCTACGGCTTGCTGAGTACATTCAAAGTACTCACGGCTTTGTGCCCTCTGGTTGATCAGTCGCTGAAGAGGACCTAGGGAGCTCCGACCTCTTTGAAGAGGATGTCTTCGACAACCAGGCGTGCTAGGGGACGTCCTCCACTCGATTGCTAGTGGGCATGTCGAATGGCCTCCACATGTTCTTTTGCTTTTCCGCTGCGAGCTCTCTTTTGTTGTAAGCCCTGAGCGGCAGACCTTTGTAAAAATCTTGACCATAAGGTCTTTTGTTGTTATTAATGTTAATTTGTCTGCTTATTCTATAGCTTGTTGCATGGTTTTGATTATACCGATGTTGAAACTGTGCGGACTAGCTACTGATCATGGGACTGGTCCAAAGTGCACAGAAGGTCTCGGGATTGCTACCCGGGGTCTCGACACCATGTGTATATGCTAGCTAGTTTGAGGGTACAAAAGTACATACTCTCTTGCAAATATACTCCTTTTCATACATACACCCATTTCCCAAACACCTATACACTCCTTTCCATATGTACTCCTTTTATTATACGAGACACTATCATGCAAACGTTATATACTTCCCATACAACTACTTTTAGCATAAAGTATACTCCTGTGCAAACGTTGCATACTACCATACACCTAGATACTCCTTTAACCATACATATACTCCCATGTAGACATGACATACTCTCACGCACCTTCATACTCCTTTTTTATCACCGTGGTATGTTAGTGGTGGTTGTTGAAATAGCTAACTAGCTATGCATAGAAAATAAATCACCGGTGATTAGTGCCATGTAATCATGCCATTTATGGCTCCTGTAATCATGTGTGTACAGGTATAATAGAAGCCAAAGAGGCCACGTACGTGTGTGCCGAACCAATCCATTCTTTTGCATTCTTGTTTACTTTCAGTGGTATCCGACCCAATAATCCGATCAAGTAAGTGGTATCCCAAGGTAGATGGACGATAGATACAATGGGAGTAACTACACCCGGAGTAGCAAAAAGGCTATATATATATATATATATATATATATATATATATATATATATATATATATATATATATATATATATATATATATATATATATATTTATTTATTTATAATAAGTACTCCTTAAGTCACAAAAGGAAGTCATTTTGGACATCGACATAGTCCTCAAAATACAACTTTGATCACTTATTTCTATTGTAATATATTTATAAAGCATACTAAAATTATAATATTACGAAAGTATTTTTGAGACAAATCTACATATATCATTTTCATGTTTCCATTCTAAATATTGAAAAAGATATTGATTACTAAAGTTTATAATGTTTGATTTTCCCTTTAGAAACTCTCATGTTTTTTTTAAAAAAACCTTAGTGGTTTCAAGAAAGAATAATAGTTAAGTTTCTCAGGGAAAGGAGCAGTATTATGACCCTTAGATCATAACGGGGTAAACACTGCTGGAAGGATGGTCGAGCAGTGTCAGCGTGGCTAGATGAAAGCATCTAGGCCCCTAAAAATTGTTTTGGTAATTAATGACATTATGTGAATATGGGACTAACATGTTTATTGAGTATTTATAAGATTAAGTCCCAGTGATGAGAATGACAACCTGGAGATGCATGCTAAAGGTCAACATGAAGATCAATATGGTTCAAAGACAAGTTACAAGTAGTCTAGGATCCTTCTTGGTTTTACCGGTCTTAGGAGAAAAAGATGGAAGACCGAATTTTAGGTTCAATACCGTACTATTAAGAGGGATCATGACTAGCAGCTTGGTAGCATGTTCTTGTGCCATTTGGATCAATCTAAGATCATGCATGCACTTAGAATGTGTTTTGAAAGCCAACTTTGCACTTCTTAGGAAAATCGGTAGTACCGACGTTTTATCGGCGGTACTACCGCACAGCGAAATGACCGGGAGTGTGGTGCAGTACTACCGAAACTTGGTTGGACCGAGTTTTGGTTGGTGGTATGTATTTTCCAGAGTGACACCGTTTTTGGTTTGGTTGCTCACCCAACGAGCGGTAGTTCTGGAATTTACTTGGCGGTACTACCGCGTCACGGTATGACTGTATTTCTTCAGCAGAACTACCGCACCCTGGTGTTACCAAAATAGCAGTGGTACATTATTTCCAATGAGTGTCGGTTTAGGACTCAATTGTTAAGCGGTAGTACCACTCGTATTTTTCGGTATGACCGATAAGCGAAACTACCGCATGATCTATGGCGGTAGTACCGCACTGAATTTTCAATGGCTAGATCAGAGTAGTTAATGTGTCTGCACTAGCCGTTACTGTGCATTTTGGAAAGGTGCGGTAGTACCGGCCATCCCAACGGCGGTACTACCGCATTTGCTGAAAAGTTAGGGGTTTTGCCCCCTACGGTTGTATTTGTTTGTGGAGGGTATAAATACCCCTCCACCTACTCGAGGACAGGTTAAGAGACTTCATTTAACATCTTTGAGCCTTGAGCACTCTCTCTACACCTCCAATTCACTTGTTGCATTCATTGTGAGGTGGTTGAGCCAAATTCAAGTGCATTCATTCTAGATTGATCCTTAGCACTTGGTTGCCGTCAAGCGAAGAACGTGGTTCATTACTCTTGGTGTTTGCCAAACACCTAGACGGCTTGGCAGAACTTTGTACGGTGATCTCTTCAAGGATATTGTGAAGAGGCCCGGCATCAAGTTGTGAGTGGTTCGGTGTTTGCCATCTCCGGAGCGGAGGAAGAACAACCAATAGTGATCGAGGGAAGGCTTAATTTGTGGAACCGGCTTGATTAGTTCAAGCTTCCTCAACGTGGACTAGTGAAGACCGGCAAGTCTTCGATACCACGGGAAAAACTTTATCGTCTACTTTGTGGTTTATTCTTATCTTTACTATTTCCGTATTTACATTTCTAGCTATTATCTTGTGTAGAATTACTTAGCTAGAATTGTATCTAGTTTAGACTTAGTCCTTAATTGTCTTAAATTGATAATTAGTCAAACAGTTTTAAAACCTCCTATTCACCCCCCCCTCTAGTCAGTTATCCTCGATCCTACACTAGGGAGAGAGGAGACTAAGACTATGATGAACTTTGTTCTTTCTTTATTACTTGATTAAAGAAGATGCAATGTCATCTTTTTTATAGGATAACTTGACTTGACCCCTAAGAAACAATATCTAGATTATATAAACAAACTAATTGAAGATAAGCTTCCAAACTAACCAAATCAATCTCATCCCTAACAAAGAAAACTAATCATGGGTAAACAATACCCGTGCTACAGTACCACGCCCGTAACAAACATCTTCTTCTGTTTCAACCAAATCACCGTGAGTGGGACTCCGTTTATAGATCCAAGATATGCTCTGCATGTGAAAGGAGTGATAATATATATTGGTTGTCCTTCGCCGAAATAGCTGCCTTTACATCCACTTTATAGATCTCTAGGATATCGGTGTGTCAAGGAGAACTATTCTAATTCTACTAATGTTTAGAGGATCCACTTAAGGGCTTGTTTGGATAGGAAGGGATTAGAACCAATTCCTTCGGATTGGAAGGGATTTTAATTCAAATTCTGAGTCAATCCGAAGGGATTGAGTCGGATCACAATGTATCCAAACAAGCCCTAAAGTAATGACTAATGCCTCAAAGGAGCTACCCTGCCCAGCAAACAGTAGGGGTTAGAGCAACCTACATTTTATCGTTGGTTTTCAGGAGCTGAACATGAAAAGTAGTTAGTGGTTGTGATGGTAGATTCTACCATCCCTTTCACCTCCTCTTCTCTCCTTACTTCAAAATATCTTTTGTGGATTGATCTACGTAGACATGTGTTATTTGTAGAATATTTTGTAAAGGATTGCCATGGTCTGTACATATGTATATGCATGTGTTTGGTTGATCTGATGTGAATTATATGTATATATTTTAAAGATTTTAGGATAATTATTTATTTGAGGACTTATGTATATTCATGGTCTCCACATGTGTTATTTGAGGACTTATGATATATTTATTTGAGATCTGTCATAACGCAGGGATACTATGCTAGTTAGAAAAAAAGAGGTCTCCTATTTTTCCACCATGGTCGTTTGACAAGGTACATTGACTAATCAAACAATGTACGACTACTTGTAGTTACTAGATACCTGAGCGCGCATTTGCGCGCTTGTGATGTCTAGGAGTAAAAAAAGCTACAAAAAATGAAATCAGAAAAGAAAATGAGCATTTTGATAAATAAGTTTTGTGCGAACAAAGAATGTGGCAACTGTGTGTTTGACGGGTGGGCAACTGTACTGAGAAAGAGCAAGGATAACACGTGTGAAATGGTGCTTCATGCACCCATTTCTAAATTTGGATTTTGGATCATTTCTATTATGTAAATCAAAAATAATAATTTGAAAACTGTAACATAATACATGAACTTTGAAATAGTTTGTTCTAAATATTGCTATTTGCATTTATTTCTTTATGTTTCAGTATTCCAATTTAAGAAATTCTAAATTTATTCTCATTATCATCCAAAAAGGGAAATGTCAGTTTAAGTAGTATCCATAGAGACGGAGAGAGTTACATGATTAAATTCATTTGGATTAAACAAGTTTAGCTAAGATGGTGATACAAGAACACATGTTCTTATATAAAATGCAATTGCAAAAGGAAGTACTTGCAGGGATTATTAGAAGGCTGCCTATTGATATAGAACAGAAGCTTTAAATCATGGAAAAATTGAGCTAAGCAATGAACCTGACCGCTAAGCTTCTAGTCTACTATCACATGAACATACAGGAATTTATTTTCATTCCTAAGAGAGGTATTTTTACCGATAGGTCTCATTACATGGATAATTCTTTACCACCAAACTATTCAGTCCGAGTAAAATCTAAGCATAGGTCCTCAACATCACCCTCATAGTGCTGTTTGATGGAAAGGCATCCATGTTGTTGCCGTCAAAAAAGAAAACATCAAAATGGAATGTCAAGAAGATTTAATCAAAAAGATACCTAAACTAAATAATAAATATCATATGTAGTCTCTATAGAGAGCAACCCATCTTCATCCTAGGAGTTAGTACAGAATAATTGATCCCAAACAGCAGTAAATTTTTATGAGGCCTAAATAAATGAGAAGATCTTGCCAAAGATATGTAACAAACTACATTAGATACATAGTCTTGTCCAAGTTTCAGGAAACCAGTTGGTTCAAGACTGGAAAAAAATGGTAAGCAGCAAAATGGCATAACTCATAAGTCATAACCCAACTGATATTCTTCAATGTACCAAGAGAGATATTGTAGCATACATAAACAGTAAAGTGAGCATATGCACATCTTAGGATCATTGCCACTTTCAATAGCGAAAGCAATACTACAATTTTGTTTACAATCAACAGTCTATTAGCTATGGTCTGCAGAGTCTATGTAGACACTCTTAAGCTTGGCAAGTAGTGTGTCATCATAAGCATTTCTGCTGCATTGTCATGACAGAACATCATATTTCAAAGGGTAACTTTATTGGCCAATTGTATTCATGGTGTAGCCAAGCATATCTATGGTACAAAATAAAGGTAAATGAGACATCGAGATTTGAGACCTCGTAGCGAAAGCAATACTACAATTTTGTTTACAATCTACAGTCTATTAGCTATGGTCTACAGAGTCTATGTAGACACTTTCAAGCTTAACAAGTAGTGTGTCATCATAAGCATTTCTGCTGCATTGTCATGGCAGAACATCATATTTCAAAGAGTAATTTTATTGGACAATTTTATTCATATTGTAGTCAAGCATATCTATGGTGCAAAATAAAGGTAAATGAGACATCAAGATTTGAGACCTGGCAGTTAATTGGCTGTTATAGAAATATCGGATAACAGGGTTTCCTTTATCATCACGAGCACTAGAATGTTGCAGAGAAAGTGTCAGCAGTCAATAGAATGCAATTTGGCTTTTTTTTTCCTTTTAAGGATAGGTAAGCAAAGCAAACAACGGATGTTAAACAAAATCAACAATGTTAGTTTCACTTGTTTCCTACACCGATACACAACTGTGCTCATGTATCTCTATCCAAATTATATTACCTAAGGTAGAACTAACGTCATTGTGATCATGTCTATTTTGTGATTTGTCTCAAAATCGGGCCTAGGGAGGAAAATATACTTCATTAATACGACATAGGATTCACTTGTTTACCTGAAATATTAATCCAAGTGTACCGCTCCATTTAGGCCTGAACGGTGGACTATATTCAATGCCAGCAGCAACTCGTCCGATTGTAAGGGCCCCATGGTCAGGATGGTCCCCACCATGGATAAGTGTTCCTCATGGTTATTAAGGCGTCACCTAAGCGGTAAGACGCTGCCGTGGGTTAAGGCGTCGCCCCCGCCTTGCCGTCGCCCATCCCCATCGCCCTTCTCCAGCCCATCCCCGTCGCCCGTCTCCAGCCCATCTATTCGTTACCGGATTCACGGCAACCACCTCTGAACCTTGATCTGGATCAAAGGGGAGAGGGAGAGCTTAGCTGAGTCGTCGTCGTTACTATCGCCGCCACCGTGGTTGCTGCTTGCTGAAGCCATCGTCATCACTCCTCTTCATCACTATGTCGCTGTAGTCGCTGCTCTCTGCTCGTCGCCACCACCATGGCCGTGGGATCTGGGCCTCAGCTCTCTTACTCACTCACTCCGCTGCTGCCAGCCTGCAACATATCATCGCTGCCGGCTGCCCCATCACCTCCTAGTTGTCAGTGGTGCAATGGAAGAGGAGGAGCAAGGAGGAGGTGGCGTTGTGGGAGAGGAGCAGCAGAGAGGATGTAGCGGGTGAGGAATTGGGAATTGGGATGATGCCACAGGAGAGGAAGAGTTTCCAGGAGGCGGTGTGGTAGGAGCTTGGAGGCTGCTGCTGCTTGGGAGCCTTAGTGAATTAGGGCAGATTGAGCACTTAGGAGTGTGAGGGAGAGGTATGGGCCTGGTTGGGCTGACCCATTCTCTAATCTGCTCTTTTTTATTTTTTATTTCTTGTTATGTTATGGAGCTAATATCTTATGTGGCTATTTGTTGGAGATCCTACGTTGCCAGGTAAGGCGTCGCCTCGCCTCGCGTCTTTGCGCTTAACAGGTGTGAGGAGGGTGGGTCGCCTCGCCTCGCCTTACTGCCTTAATGACCATGGTGTTCCTGGAGTCCTAAAGTTCTGGCAAAGAAAGTAATTGTAAGAACAAATACATGATTCTCAACTGATGGAATCATGGAACTGTGAAGAAGATATCATAATAAATGTAAATACCTTAACCATGATAGTTCTGGAGGTCCTCTTATTGTCGACATCAATCCAAGGGTCAGTGTAGTTGAATCGAAATATAGAATCTATTTGACCCCTCTGTAGTGAGAGATTCAACCTGTTGCTCCTTCCGAAAACATTCCAATGAGAATATGAAAGCTATTTTAAAACACCAGTGTGCTAAAAATTGTAGACATGTGCAATTTCAGTTTATCCAGGCACATCTATGTCAGGAAATCTAAGATCAATTACAAAATTGAAATCAACATCTAAATCTGCCTAGCTCCTAAAGGTTGGCTGGGTTTTGGTGGGTCATCTTAACTTAGGTTGCTCCAAACATATACCTTAAGCCTATATTTCATTATTTATAGTTAATAACTCATGAAGCTTCTTGGGACTGTTAAGCCCATTCAAAAAGGCTCAAAACCCAACTAGAGTTAAGAAAGTTGATTATAAGATATCACCATTGCAACATTACATAAATAAACAAGCTACATTCCAGAGGAAACAAGATAGCGCAATTAGCAACGACCCTTGTGTTAAGAGTAGGTTGTCACATGCCAAAATCCTAACATTACAAACATCATTAGATTAGCTGAAGACATACACATTAAACTGTGAAAGAACCTGCTGACCTGCCAATAAGTCCAGAAAGAGGTTCATTTGTTATCCTGCAGAAAACCCAGCATGTTTATTATCACATACATAGATGTTAAGACTAAAATTTGCAATGTAATTTGCAGATATGTTAAATATGGTCTCCGAAGTCATATTTACCACTTCAACACCTTTTAGGAGAAATATATTTTATGAAAGCGTACAATTCACTCAATTAAGTTCACTTAGCAAGCACTCACCTGCTTGAAATCCCACCAACAGCAGATAAACCACCAGAGGGGCGTTCAACAAGATTCATGACAAGAACAACTTTAATAGAATCTGCAGAGTGCAAAATACCATAAGTAAGAACACAGACACTTAAGAAAGACAAACTTAAAAAAATGGGAACTAAATAGATTAAGTTCACCTCCGACTGGCCGCTGAATTCTTGTAACGTCCTTCATATTTCCCATAGTGAGTATTGTCTCAACATATCTTTTCACTTGTGCTCTATTGTAAGCCCATTTTCATCATTAGAAGTTTACACAGATAAAATGTCTCTCACAACATCAAGGCTACAGGACATGATGTGTAAAATTAGCATCCAACCAAGTCTAAATATTTATTACCAAAATACTTCTACTTCAGAATGTTCAAGTGCTCCTTCAATAGATTCAGAGGCGACCTTAACGGAGGCGCTGAAGAGAGGGAAGGGGTCGGGCACAAGGGCATCCTCTGCGAGGACGAGGCCGAGCGCGTTAGGCAATGGCACGGCAGTGGCGGGCAGCCTTGCTGGCCACTGGGACAGCCCCTTGCCGCCCAGCCGCCTCCACCAACCCTAGGCTGCACGACAGGAAGATGACCCTCCCGTGCGCACGCATGGAGACAACGGGGAGGAGGAGGGGAGGGGGAGCACTTGTCGGTGGAGGTAGTGTCGACGGCGGTGAGCTCCCATGGGTCCACGTAGAAGGCGGCGACGTCCTCCCAGGAGGTGAGGCCGAGCACCCAGGCTTCGTCGGCCATGCGGTCGAGCGTGGAGCAGTTGCGGGCGATGATGTCGGGGAGGGAGACGCAGTCGTAGTGGTGCCAGAAGGGCTGGATCTGAAACAATGGAGTGGCGTTGCTGTTGGAGGAGGAGCCGGGAGAGGTGGGAGGTGTTCGGAGGAGGACAGGGAGAAGAAGGCCAGGTCGGTGGCAGGAAGGGAGCGAAAAGAGGGGGTGGAAGGGAAGGCTAGGAGGGGGAGGCAACCTTAATGGAGACGCTGAAGAGAGGGAGGGCGGGCACACGAACACCCTCCGCGAGGACGAGGCCGAGCGCGTCGGGCAATGGCACGGCCGCGGCAAAGCGCAGCGCGGTGGGCGGCTCGGTCCCTCAGCCTCAGCTGCGTGGAGGGCATGGGTGCGGGAGCGGATCGAGAGCGCAACAGAATCGGACGAGGAGAGGAAGGGGAACGGGAGGAGGAGACGTCGTGGGGTGCGAGGCAACGGAAAGAGGCGTCGAAGGAAGGACGACGCGGA
This sequence comes from Phyllostachys edulis, assembly GCA_036346405.1. Taxonomy (NCBI): domain Eukaryota; kingdom Viridiplantae; phylum Streptophyta; class Magnoliopsida; order Poales; family Poaceae; genus Phyllostachys; species Phyllostachys edulis. Next base: position 20,402,203 of record CM070562.1, on the reverse strand, counting down.
GAGGAACCAGGCACGCAAAACAAAAATAATATCGAACGGTCGCAAGAGAGGGACACGCAGAATTGAACGTGCCAAAACAATCAGGGCGATGTGACACCTCTGATTGCGAGAAAACTACGCCCTTTTACCCTGTAAGGATACTGACTCTATGGTAGATCAGTTCTTCATACTTCATCCTGTACATCACGCTTACCCACCTAATCGCGATCATTCTTACGTCGATCTCCTCGGAATCTCTTAAATCCCCAAATCTCAACCGAAATAACTTGGCTATTTTTGCACTCTCGTTGATGGTCATACCTCGCGTTAGGTAATAGGTAGTCGAGTCCTTCACGAATCATCATCAATCAATCTTCATGCTGAATACAAACGTGTTCCCAATCTCACGCATTACGTGCGTCAATAAAACTTCCCAGAGTAGCCGTGCTGTGCAGCACAGTGGCATGTAAGTTCAGAACCGAGAAGAGCCCGATGCTTCAAACTTGTCTCATCTGCAGATCAATCTTACGTATCAACCGGCCGGCCGTGCAACGTCTTTATCGCGTCGAATTGAATGCCAGAAATATCTATGGACCAAATGGCCATGGAAATCTCTTTCATGGCGTGAAACTTAGGCCTTTTGGGGAATAAAAAATGGATGTCTGAATTTCTTGAGTTGTTGGAGCTAGCTAAACAAAAGTTTGTGAAACGATGGCATCATCGGTTCATCACCTTGAAAAGGAGTATGCGAGTATTTAGGAGGAATCGCACAAGAAATAGTACGGAGTCTTTACATCATGCATTCGTGGCATACTTGTCACAAACTTAACCCGTCGCCTTCTATTTTAACAGAGAGGTGATAACAAGGAGAGGATGAAATAAGATTATTTTCTGTTTTGAGACTAAGAAATAGGACCATTTGATATGCACCCAACCCCTAGCATCGAATCAAAAGGAACCCTAAACAATAATCAAATCAAAAGATGCCCTTACCAAACCCCAGGAATGCACAAAAATACACATTCAGAACTAGAAGGTTCTTTCCCTTGCTTTCTTTGCAGTATTTCTTTTTGTTAATGACTGAATGTATCGTGTATGTATGGTGCTACCTTAGCACGATCGTTTGAGGCTGCAAGGTGTTTTTTCTTTAGAGAGCTTTCTCTCTATTCTTATACTCTTAACTTGTTCTCTCCTTTTTAATACATTTGGCCCGGGAATCTTCCTGTCGGTCCATTGAAAAAATGTATCGCGTATGCATGATAACATGACTAAAACCTTCTTTCTATTTTGAGAGTTGACTAAAACCTTCTATTAAGCATACATTAAACCCATAAAATCAATCTAAGTTATTCTAATGGGTATCGGGATGAGCTATTTTCTTGCGATGTGGATAAAGGTGTTGAGGAATCGTCGCTGGCGAGTCTAGTCCGATTGATCACCTCGTAGAAAAACGTTGAATCACATCAAACAATGCAAGAACAAATAGTTGTTTGAACACACAGAGAGACAAAGGTGTAGGGGGTATTCTTCTCCTTTATTCGTTCATCAAGCGATCAGTCTTTTACAATGACTAACACCCCCTATTTATAGTCTAGAGACTCTGCTAGGGTTTTAGATGGGGCGCCCACCCATGGGTCGGTTGCTGGGCCAAGTCTATGGTTTTCCAACACTCCCCTTGAGTACCCATCCTCACATGTTCATGCCTCGTCAAAACTCCATAAAAACCCAATAGAAAAATTTGGAGAAAGAGTACATGACACACGTTCTGCTGCATTGCATGAATTGTCTCGTTAAAAACCTTAGCCGAGAAACTTCAGGAAAACTCGTCAAGGGAAAAAAGAGTACAATCCACCCAATTTCATTTAATCTCCGGGATTTATTCTTTGGGTACTCGATCTTCGTGATCAAGTTTCAACATTGAGTTTGTGAAGATTCTCCCCCCAAAATTCTGCACTTATATAAGTCTCATCATTTCAATTCCACGTATGCACCTTTCAAAGCTAGATGCTGGAAGTGACTTAGTAAATAAATCTACAAGATTTTCACATAACTTAGTATACAGTACTTTAATTTCGTCCATCTTTTGCAATTCATGAGCATAGAAGAATTTGCAATTGATATGCTTTGTGAGTTAACTCTTCACATAACTCATCTGCACTTGTGCAACACAAGCTGCATTATTTTCATAGATAATAGTGGGGGTTTGTGCGGTATTCAATCCATATGACTGTTGGATGTGGTGAATCATCCGCCGAAGCCAAGCACATTCTTGTGAGGTCTCGTACAGTGCTGTGATTTCCGAGTGGTTCGTCGAAGTAGATACAAGACTTTGCTTGGGCGATTCCCATAAAAATGTAGTTCCACCACACAGGAATACATAGTCTGTTTGCGACTTGGTTGTATGCAGGTCCGACAAGTACCCAGCATCTGCATAGCCATTTATAGACATGTCTTGGTTCTTTCTGTAGAATAGACCAAGGTATTTGCTTCCTTAGAGGTATCGGAAGATGTCTTTTATTTCCTGACAATGCCTTTTGGTAGGTTCTGCATTATACCATGCTAATAGGTTCACGACAAATGTAATGTCCAGTCTAGTACAGTTTGTTAAATACATGAGTGCTCCTATTGCGCTTAAGTATAGGAATTCTGGTCCCAGGATTTCCTCCCCCTATTCTTTAGGTCTGTATGGATCCTTGTCTTACTACAAACATATCCCGACCATTGGCACTTTCGAAGGGTATGCCTTTCCAAAGCCAAACCTTTCTAACACCTTTTGAGTGTATGTTGACTGATACGCTAAAATCCCTTCAGGGGCATGCTCAAGCTGCAAGCCTAGGCAATATTTGGTTTTACCAAATCTTTCATTTCGAACTCCGACTCCAGGTAAGAGCTTTTTTTTTCTTAATACCTTTCAGGGTTCCGATGATATTCAAATCATGTACATAAACTGAGATTATACAAAATCCATCTTGGTATCGTCGTATAAATACACAGGGACAATTCTCATTGTTGGTGTAGCCTTTCTTGCATAGAAATTCGCTTCAAGCAATTATACCACATCCTGCCTGATTGCTTAAGTCCATACAGTGACTTTCTAAGTTTCACATTATACAGATTCCTATTTACTCTGTCTTGGTTCGAGACAGGTATACATTCAGGTAGCTTCATATAAATGTCCGAATCTAAATTTCTATAAAGATGTGCAGTTACCACATCCATCAATTTCATTTCTAAATCCAAGTTTACAGTCATTGAGATTAAATATCTAAAGAGAGTTCCGCCTATGACCGGGGAATAGGTTTCTTCATAATCAACTCTTGGACATTCAGTGAAACCTTGTGCAACGAGCCTTTCTTACAACTTTATTATTTTCATTTCTTTTTTGAACAAATACCTACTTATGCCCTACGGGTGTACATGGGGAGGAGTACGGCTTACAGGCCCAAATACCTCTCTTTTAATCGTATATAATAATTTAGTTTCTATTGCCTTCTTCAAATCTTCCCAATCTGATCTTTTTTTACATTCAATGAGTGATGCAGGCTCTGGATCGAGATCGATGATTGGGGCAATTTTCTTTGCAAAATAAATATCGGCATTGGCCATTGACCTATTCATAGATTCTCTTGTTGTCACAAATTTTATAGCTATTTCTTCATAGGGCGATTCTTCTAATACTTCTAATGCTTCTACTTGCCCACAACTACTTCCAATTATAGGGCAAGTCTCTTTAGTTTTTCAGCTCCGATGTATGCGCACACATCCATGCTGATATCTCCCTTCGTGGGAATGTTCAAATCCGGTATGCCTTTTTTGAAGGTTCCATACTAGTGTTAGGTCTCAACTAGCTCCCCTTCTGGTTCTGAGGAACTTCAGTGATCAGCGGTGTCAAGTCCTTATTATCCTTTTTTACCAGGCGTCTCTGGTTACTTGGGATTTGAGGGGCCGGAGTTCTCGTCCTTTTCTGTGGCCTTAGGACGGGATTAGAGATACCTTCATCGGTATTTCAACCCTCTTCGGTGCATTGCGTGCAGGCACATGTGACTTGCTCACGCTCTTCAAATCACTAAAGTGATCAGGCAGTTGATTCGCTAATGCTTGTAAATCAATTATCATCTGGACTTCAACTGTCTTCTGAACTTCAATTGTCTTCTGGACTTCTCTTGTCTTCTGGACTTCAATGGTCTTCTAGGCTGCTCTATTTGCTTCACCAGTGCACAGGTCATGTGCATGGATTCCCGTGGTTTACCACGTTATTTTTCGATATTTTTCATCAAAGGGTTGGTTTCCTCCCCCCTAATGACGGAAAACTATCCTCATCTATATACTATCAGCGAATCGGGCAGTATCCAAATCTCTCATCATAGGGTCCAAATATCTTATTATGGATACTGTCTCGTAACCAACGTATATCCCAAACTTTCGAAGAAGGTCCATTGCAGTTCACTACGGTGGTGGTATAGGTACATAAACCTTGCAACCAAATCTGCAAAGATGAGAAATTTTCGATGCTGACCCTGACGCTAGTTGCATAGGTGAATGGATGTTATATGCGTCAGGTGTAAAAATAATGAGAGTTGCTACGTGCAGTACTATGTGTCCCCAACATGTAGTTGGTAAATTAAATTCTTCAAAGTGGTTAGGCAATAAATTGGTTAGGCAATAAATTTAATCCTTTTAATTAATACCTCTACTAGTCCATTCTGGATGTGGACATGCGGTACGAAATGCTCAACTTTAATTCTCATTTCCATAAAATAATCATTACATGCCTTTGAAATAAATTCTCCGGCGTTGTCCATTCTGGTGGACTTCACATGATGATCAGGAAAATTATTTCTAATTTTAATTATCTGGAAGATTAGCTTTGCAAAAGCGTGGTTTCTCGTAGACAATAAACATACATGCGACCATTTCGAGAAAACATCGAAGAGCACCATAAAATACCTAAATGGCCCTGATAGGGGTTGTATAGGACCGCAAATATCTCCCTAGATGCGGTTTAGGAATGTAGGGATTTCATCCTTCACTTTCATAGTAGAAGGTCTAGTAATTAATTTTTCGGTGGCACATGCAGGCACACAAAATCTTCCTAATTCAGAAAATTCTTTATATTGATATTATGTCCCTATGAATTGTTAATTATATTTCTCATCATTCTAAGCCTAGGTGGCCTAATCTATCATGCTAGAGACAGAAAAGTTCAGAGCTTCTAAATACGGTTTTTAGGACAGTATAGGCTATGGGTGCATTAATATTAGTATAATATAGCCCATTTTCATATGAAGGAAGTCATTATAATACCCTTTTCCACTTTTATTCACACTTTGTGATCAGCAGGTATTCCTTGCAATACTCTTCTTCAGTCTCTATGTGGAAACCGTTGGCGCGAATATCCTTGAGAGTTCTAGTCGATTCTGGGTACAACAAGGCTTCTTTAATGATCAAAGTTGTGCCCATCAGGAGTATAATTGTGGCCCTTCCTGAGCCTATTATACAAGTATCGCTGCTCGCAATTGTCGTAAGACTACCAGCATTCTTACTGATCGACTGAAAGAATTCCGTCTCTCTCAAGGTGTTATTCATTGTGCCGCTATCCGCTAAGCACACTTCTTCCATAGGGCGCCACACACGTTCTGGTACTTCAAGTACCAGAACATAACTTGCTATTATAAATACGAAAAAAATTAAGCCTTGCATGACTCATCATAAGAATTTAATGCTTTGCTTTCCTAAAGCTTTCAACCATTATTCAAAAATAATTCAATGTTTTGCTTCAATCACAAACTGCAAGTTACTATAAAAAGATCCAAGTGCAATGCGTGCACTAGATCGAATCAGCGAAGTATTCAGAAACTTCTGCATCAATCTACTCCATAGCGATCTTCTCTTCTTGGGCAACTATGGTTGCGGCCGCTGCAATGTCCAAAGGAGGGGTGATGGAGGCTGCTACTGGGCAGTCCACATCTATGAGTGTAACTAATGGTTGTGGATCCTCTGTGCCTGCAATGGCGAGGTATGTCTCAAGCTGTCCTTTACCCTTCTTCTTAGACTGGAAAGCATCAATAACGTGCGACCCACGACCTTACTTGCCCCTCTCTTTTGTGAGAGGCTTCCACACCTTGTAGCTGCTAGTATTGGCTTCATGACCAACATTTCTACTAGGCGGCTATGAGATGTAGTTCTTCCTTAGAACATCATATTGAGCTTACTCAACTTGCATGATGTCAATACATTCGGCATACTCCTTATAGCCGTCTTGACAATAGTTATGTGCGGATTGCACCGCATTCGGGTGAAAGGTAGAGAGGGTCTTCTCAATCTTCTACTCATCCGTGATTACCTTTCCACAGAGTTGAAGACTGGTACAAATTCTGGCCATACTGAGGCCAGCTCTTTGAACCCCCGGTTCGTGATGCCAGTCATCTCCATATTTATGTAAAAAGTTCATAAGATTACTGCTGGTAATTTGCATAAAATGGTTGCAAAATTATCATAATGCTCTTCGAACTCTCGGTTCGTGATCCTATATTTTTCTATGCATTTATCATGATTCACTGCTATTTTCAGTGATTAAAAGTAATATCAACAATCACAGATAATCAAAACAGTAAATACAATATATAAATTGCATAGAAATAATAATAACAAAGTTAAACATGCTTCAAATGTTCAAAGGGATTCAAAAATTGAATTCCCAAGGCCCTTTTCTGCTGGAATATGAATTTTCAGTGAATTCTACAATTTTTAGGGGCTAAACCACTAAATTTCAATCCTGAGAAATTTTTCGCGCAATTTTCCAATTTTCAGGGGGTTTCCACAAAATTTTCTAATGTGCGAAATTTTCTCATAGTTTTCAGAACTCCGAAGGTCTTATTGCAATTTTTTGGGATTTTTCTCTTTCCTCCTTTTTTTTCCTTCCCGGACGGGCCCTTTTCTTTCCCGATTTTCATTGGGTCGTGTCCATTTGGCCTTTCAGGCCCATTACAGCCCACAACCGACAGGCCGAAAAGGGCAAGGGATGAGTTAGGGTTCCCCAGCCCCTATTCCCTATGGCGGCGCAAGCTTCTTCGTCTTGAGGCAGCCATGAGGGCACGGCCGACGCACGCTGGTGGAGTGCGATCGTGAGGAGGCTGTGCAGCTTTTGTCAGCATGAGTCTGTCTGGGTCGAAGAGGGCAACACGGCGGCGCGCCGGCGTGGGCCTTCTATGGGCGGAGAGGCGCGACGCGACGACGTCCGTGTGGTGCCTTGCGGGGCCAAAGAGGCACGGCGTGACGACACCCGTGCGGTGACCTTGCAGGGCCAGAGAGGTGCGACGCGATAGCGTCCATGCGTTGCCTTGAAGGGTTGAAGACGTGCGGCGCGACGGCGCTCATGTAGTGGCCTTACAGGGCCGGAGAGGCGCAGCGCGGCGGTGTCCGTCTGGTGGCCTTGCAGGCCGGAGAGGCGCGGTGCTCCCTCGGCGGGGTGCGTTCAGCGACGGCGGCCAGATAGCGCTGTGGCCTGGGCCAAGCCAGCGTCGGAGGGTCATGTGGGTGGTACAAGCCCGCGCGGCAAAGCGCGCGAGGGACCGGTGCGCGACGGCCGTGTGTAGGCGGCGCGTGCGGGATCGCACAGGCGCGTGCTGTGGTGGCGCGCCGTGCATGCTCGCGTGGTAGACAAGCGTGGGAGCCGTCGCGAGGTGGCGACATGCGGCGTATGCGCAAGATGACGATACAACCGCTGTCTCGAAGCGTCGCGGGGCGGTGGTAGGCCGCGATGCCAGGCGACACGGCGCCAAGGCGTCGCGGCGAGTAGTGTTGAGAGTACCAGACGCGCGGCATGCAAGCGGTCTTGGCCGTGGCCGCGTCTGAGGTTGCGTCGGTTTTTTCTCTTTTTCTTTTACTGTTCATGCAATCTACAATTTACAGTGCAATCATCATCTACTCTTTCATGTAACCCACCGATCAGCTTGACCGGCGATTTCAAGTCGGCTCGCGGTAGATTAGAGCGGATTTGCACCGTAGGAAATAATCTAGAAGGCCAAATTTGAGGAATTGAAAGCAATCTAGAAAAACGATTCGATCTACGAGTGTTGTGCTACGACAGTTACCTTTCAATCCGAGTAGAGTAGGTCTAAAGGTAGGCCGGAGTCGATCGTGCTGATAACGTGTTGAGGAACCGTCACTGTCGAGTTCAGTCCGATCGATCACCTCGTTGATAAGCGTGTGATTACATTAAACAATACAAGAACAAATAGTAGATTGAACACACAGAGAGACAAAGGTGTATGGAGTATTCTTCTTCTTTATTCTTTCATCAAGCAATCAGCATTTTACAATGACTAGCACCCCCTATTTATAGTATAAAGACCCTGCTAGAGTTTTAGATAAAACGTCCACCCATAAACCGGCTGTTGGGCCAAGCCATAATTTTAACAACATTCCTGTCGCCCACTCGCCCCTGTTCCGAATTGGTCGAGGCCGGTTTTCTGATTCTTCGTTTATACATTGAAAAATAGGTAGTTTTAGCACCATAGGTATGATGTATCACTGTCGACCAACCAGCTTAGATACCTTGACTACATTGTGGATAGATATTTCCTACCAGCTCCGGTGACGTGTACATGCTGACTTTGACCGCAAGATGATGCAGCAGAAATTCCATACCAGTTGTACAGTGTTCTTGCGTTTGTTCTCTTGAGATTAGTTACACGTATGAATACATATTACATATTTTCTTTCCTCTTGAAACTTCACTTGTGATGAACACAGCAGCAGCAGTCTTCTAGCTCGAAACGAAACGAGTTACGTTTTTGCCTCGTAATTTCGCACGTTTGGCACGGTTGTGACTCGTGAGGAGGCCCGGAATAGACAGGCAAATCAAGAGACCTGCATGATGCATGTATACTGCAGCCTATGTGCGCCACATGACGTGCCCAAAAAGTGTAATTTTTGGCTACATAGTATAATCAGTTTGGTATGAAAAATAATGGTTTTTAGAATTAGAAAATCTGGACAGTTTGTGTGTTAATTGTATTAGAGAGTTTAATATAGTTTGAATGTTGACGCGCATAATAATGATGACGTTAGTTGCAGCATGTCATATGACACAGAAAGAGTAAAGAAAAACCGAAACATAGACAATATCAATCATCAATGGAAACTGTGGAAATTGTTGTCGGTCAAAAAGTATGCAGACTAAGTCGTGTGAATTAGTTTACAAAATTAAGAACACAGTAACTAAAAGAAAAACTTTTGCAACCAAGACTTCGAGGGCATACGCTTCATGCATAAGCTGTGTAATAACATATGCAAAATGTTAAACCATGCATGAAGAGCCTATGACTTAAATAATGCTTCTGAGAAAATTCAGGCCCCCAAATCAGCACAAGCTAGCTTTTGCAAGCTGATGACCGACAACGAGCATATATCAACTACAGATGCATGCTCTTGGAGTCTGTTCAAATTAAACATGAAGGAAAATTTCTCTGAAGGGTGATTCACCCAGTCCTAGTTGTTTAGTGATGGACAAGGAGTTTGAAAATGAAGGAAAATTTCTCTGAAGGGTGATTCACCCAGTCCTAGTTGTTTAGTGATGGACAAGGAGTTTGAAATTAAACTCTGTAGTAGGTATTCTGTAGAAATGTCTTGTACTCTCTCTACATCATACATGCACCGGCTGTAAAGGGTTCAAGAGTGTACTAATCACTACATAGAGATTTCTTTGAATTTTTTTTTGTTTTCTTCTATTTATTTTTCTGTGTTAGAAGGCCTCTCGTGAGCTTCAAAGAGTCTTCCTTCTTGAAAGGAAAATGCTAGTTTACACATATTTTTTTTAAAAAAAATTGGCTATTTATAAGGTCAAATAAATATTCTGATCAAACTGAAGAAAAGTCACCCAGAAAAAAAAAGGTTCTTCTAGAAAGAATTTGAATTGGCCCAACCATAGTAGATAGTAACTTAAGAGGGAAAACATGCATGTAGTCGCAGGAAGGATATGTAAACTGCAGATGCTTTGGTTGGATGATTGGCCAAAATCAACACATATACCTTTCGAACAGTCATATGATATTACATGTAGACAATGACATGGATGTAAGTTTACAGCTCGTCTAGTCTTTCACCTAAGAACAAATATGCTGTAAAAACATGTAAACTGTAGTTCTGACTTCTAACAACTTCTACATTCTACCTAGTCCATAACGTGTCCTATAATCGCTCCTCAAACTAACGATGTCCTGACAAGTCACAAAATTAGCTAGCTAAGACTGGCTGTTTTTACACCGCACAATTCTAATGTAATATGTGCACAAATGTAAAAGAGTCATGATCAAGTCAATGTAAGTACATATATAGGGAGGTGACAGAAACTTTGGAGCATTTGAAATCGTCCAAAGAGCTAGCATGGATAATCCATACCTTGATACTCTGAAAGACTTGACCTGGGTGCAACTTGCGGTTCCTAGTAAAATAGCATGCCTTTGTGCCAGTAAATCCATGCTTCGTGGGTACAGGTTTCCATAGTGATCTGACCTGTTGGAGTTCATCTGTTTCCGTGCATGTGTTGCATTAATAAAATGCAATAATACATGAGCATGTATGACAGAACACCGTGTTAGAATATAGGATAAACACCCCTAACAATGGCAATGCAATGAGAAACAAACGCTTACATGGAAAGCAGCTTTGAGAATGTCATCTGACTTTGCTTGGTCCTTGAGCAAAGCATATAGCTTATCCTTCATTGGGTTATATGTTACCATGTATCTCTCATCCTATTATTACGATAAGTATTGGTCATACCAAAATAAGGGAAATAATGATTGTTTTTTGGTGGTAGTGGCAAGGGAGCTAAGGGATGTACCTCAAACAAAGGCCTTATGGCAACAAATGAAGCACGTTCTTGAAATGCATCTCCAAATCGTGATCCTAAAAGAAAGTTGATATAGACTATGAAACGACATTCAACAGGTATCAAGAAAGGACCGCAATCAGAAGAACACTTGTACAAACCTACTGCAACTGGCTCATGCCACCAAGGTGGACTAAATATTGTCTCCTGTGAGTTTCCTTCCTTCAATGAGGGGACATGCCCTGTACCATAGAAAGTTGGAGATTCGAGTTTTAGACAGAATTACAATCAAGCCAGCAGAAGCACATACATAGGATTTCAATTTTAATCTTCTACAGATTCTAAAAGGTCAAAATTTCAGTTTCGAGCTCCACATTTTAAAACTTAATTGTGCATACATTGTCTAAATGAAAAAAGAAGTGCATATGAGAATCTTTTGAATCTGATTCCTATATACAGACCATATAAAGATCAAAAGCATCATTTCGTACTAAAACTATCAACTTTTATCACCTCCTTCCCTTCGCTCATACACAAATACACAAGCATGTGTACACGACTTGACCCCCACCCCCTGCACCCTATCCAGATGCAAGCACACAAGCACACTCCAAGGTAACTACATCTAGGGGCACAGGAGTACCTCTATTCTGCATAAAAGAACTGGATGGAAACTGAATCTCCCTCTCAGAATTGAGAGAGAGGTCCATGTTTAGAAATTAGATTGTAGAATGCGGAAGCAATCAACCGGCCGATAAAACAACCAGCGCCCGCCTACCTTACCAAGACGTGAAGTCAAGCATTAGCTCGGGCGGATCTGAGATCGGTTGCGATCTCATCTCCTCACCTCCCATAAAGAAATCAATTACTCCTCACTTACCACCGACACAAAACAGTGTCGGAGGAGGCCGCTCGCTCTCGCTTGCCGGATCGCCTCGCCTCGCCTGCGGTGGTTCGTGGAAGAGATTGAGGTGGTAGGTCAAGTGACAAGAAAGGATCGACGACAAACACGGGCGGGCGCGCCCCTTGGTTCTCAAAGGGAAGGACGAGGAGGAACAGGTGACTGAGATGGTGGGAGGTGGGAGAAGCTCTGGTTGAGGAGGTGGAGACCTAGATGGCGAGGCGAGACGGTGGCGCTGGAAGGGGAGGAGGGGGAAGGAGCAGGCGGCGCCCGCGCGTGGAAGGAGGGAGGCGGGCAGGTGGCGCACTCGAGACGAACACCGAGGGAGAGCGGAGGAGGAGGAGGGCAGAGGCGGAGGTGCCAGGGGAGGGAGGAGGTGAGGCCGTGCGAGGTGAGGAGGAGGAGGAGGGCGGAGGAGCAGGTGGGGCGGCGACAGCGCCGGAAGGGGAGGAGGGGGAAGGAGCGGGTGGCGCCCGCACGTGGAAGGAGGGAGGCGGGCAAGTGGCGGGATGAGAGAGGCAGATGCGGGTGGGACACGAAGGAATCGCGATGCCGCGAGACGGCGAGGGCGAGGGCGATGCGGGAGGTAGGGTTGTGGCCTGCGGCAGAGGACAGCTAAGAACGCGAAGGAATCACAGGCAAGGAAAACGGAGAAAGCATCGGACGGCTGAGACGCAAGGACGTGCGGAATCCGACGTGCCAAAAAATTTGAGCAACGTGGCGTAACTCTTTGCGCCTCAAAGCTCCCAGGATTTAACCGGTAGGATATCATGCTTTCATAAACACATCTGTCACTCTTAAGTATACGCAAGAGCTTGGAGAGCTATTAGAATTCAGAATCGTTTCTTCAGATGAGGGAGACTTGAAACTTGTATTACTATAATTTTTTGGTGGGGGCAGAAATGTGAAACGAATGCACAAATCAAACGAAAAATTTTGTACGGCAAGGTCCCTCTTAATTCCACCTTTTAGTATTAACACTTTTGCTAGCTCCCAAGTCCTAATCGTCTGAAATTTTCTTAAAAACCAGTCACCTACAATTGTACAGTACTAAACATAAAATTGGATTATCAAATGATGTGCAATTTTAGCACAGCTTTAATGTAACTTTTAGTTCTATTTGTTTTTGTATTTGTAGGGTTCACCTAGATTTACTCTTGTCTAGTTTAGAATTATTTTTGTTTTTGTATTTGTAGGGTTCACCTAGATTTACTTTTGCCTAGTTTAGAATTTTTTAACATAAAAAAATAGAAACTATTGAATTGTGATCTAACGTACCGAAGAAAGTGACTGGATTTTAAGAAAATTTCAGACAACCGCAGCTTAGTCGACCCCTTTAATTATAGACCAGCAAGTGATGATTTCTGCTCAATTTATGACATGCTCGTGATGCAAGCGTACTGATGATTAGTTCTGAATCAACCTTAGGACATGAACATAACGTAATAACTAAGTCAGCCCCCGATCACAAGAACAGGAGATAATACAAATCAACAAACGACACCAACAGATCGCCGTTTTGTAAACTGCCAACTTGCCGGTAGATAGATAAGAGCCAGACCAAATTGACAAATAAAATCGCGAATCGCCTTCTCTTCTCGCGAGCTTCGCTTTCGATTTACACTCGCCGGTTGTCTCGAGAGGCATCTTGTTCCGAAGGCAAGAATAACACCTGGGGTTCATGTAACGCCCCTAAAACCATATAGAATGTGCAGTTGCAAAGTAAACAGTATTTCAAGCAAACTTTTGATTACAATAAAAACCAAACTTTATTACATAAGATAAGGCTTAACAGTCAGTTTTAACATTGACACAGGCATCCAAGCCTAAAGATAATATAATACAAGACAAAAGAACTTCAAACCACAGGCACGCTTGAGCGCGGTCGGGACTTAATAACAGTAGTCGCTGCCATCCGTGGGTCCACCAAAATCCTGTTCAACCAGATCCTCTGTATTTTCCCTGGTTTTCTCTGTAGATGATTTGCAGATTATGCAAGAATGAGTACAACTTCCGTACTCAACAAGCCACATGGAAAAGCTAAATAATTACATGTAAGGAGTTCAATGGATGGTTAGGGTTTATCTTAGCAGGCATATGTGGATGCATTTTGAAGTTAAAGCAGTTTATCTTTAAAACAGTAAAACAATAATAAATATTAACATCAGGGGTTTCTCAACAAACTCAATTACCAACTTAACATCTCAAAAACTCTACTTATGCCTTTGTACTGGAATCACCCATTAACATAGCTTCATTAACCGGAAGCACGGCATGTTCGAATACCTTTTTATACACTATGCAGAGTTGGCCAACTTTACCCACAAGATATCTCAAACTTATACTGTCAGTACATAGACACACAACATGTTAGCGTGCGACTGAGCTGAGATAACAAAGCTTTTTCACTACTCAACCTTTTTAGCTTCTACCCGGTAGGTTCTAACTCATACAGCCCCCAAGAGACTCCACTGGCCGCCGTGTATCTTGTGGCCCAATGCTAACAGGACCATACCGTTGTGTAGACCAGCGAGTGTCCCTCCAGGCCCACCCCTATCCCATTCTCGATACTGTAGATATTCAATCGGAAAAGCAATGTACTGAGCTAGGGAGTAATGACCACGCATGTGGTTGAGCGATTTTCTGTGTCTGATACTGTGGCACAAGATTCTTGTCCTTACTTGTCATCCAGTGAGGTGATGGCCTAACACCAACTCGTGGCTGTCCACCTTCAGATCTCACTGATGACTCACTTTTAACACAAGTCTATTAGGTTGTCCATCTTCCTGAACACAATCCTCAACTCTCCACAAAAACCATTGGCGAACCGCTAATACTCTTTTCAGGATTTATAAACACTTTTGTGATAAAGCTACTTATATAATTAACATTTTATGTGAACTTGTCAAGGTGAATATGGCCTGCAAGTGCTGGGTATTTGTCAAGATGAATATGGCCTGCAAGTGCTAGGTGGGTTTGTATGTGGGGTAATAGGATTTATCTAATTATCATGGCATTCAAAAGTATTATCTGAATAATTAAAGTAATTGGCACAAATACAATAATACAAGTAATAATAAATATATAAAATGTGGGTTCAAAATATTCAAGGAATATAACTTGCCTTCTTGTACAAAATCTTTTATATACTGATCTTGTCCGGCGCCTTCTGGAGTCTGGTCATCAAAATCATGACCTAACGAGAAGCAATACAATAAAATAAACCAAATAAAAATCCAGCTCGATAAGGAATGAGCTGAGAACAACATACAAGTAAATAAAACCAGAAAAGAAACATAAAGGAAGGTGGTGTGGAGGATGGGTATTTATTTGGAGTTTAATTGGACTGAACAGAGTTGAGATTTGGATCCATGTACAACAAAAATATGAGTTGAGATTTGGATCCATGTACAACAAAAATATAGTAAGAGATAATGAATCCTATAGAAAGGTGAAAAGATTTATTGGGAGCTGGGTATAGCTGATTGGAGTCAAGAATGGGTTTTCTGGACTCGAGATGATCAGAATAGGTATGAACTGTCAATTTAGGGTTTCGATGAATAGTGTCCTTTCTACTGTTCATGCATGAATTTTGTTATGAACAGTAATAGGCACTAATCTAGGTTTAGGAATAGTAATCCTATTTTGGTTTTATGAACAGTATTTTTGTGAACAGTGACCACAGTAAAAGGTCGGATTTGAAATGAACAGTAACAGGCTAGGAATAGTGGTGGGCTACAGTACTTGGGCCGAGCCCATTCGACTTGCCGGCCCGAAGGCCTAAACGGCCCACACGGCCTGGCCTTTAAGGCCCTTGGGGCGCTCGGCCGAAGGCCAGAGCGCCCCTTCGGCGCTTTCAAGCGGAGCGGAGGGGAGGCGAAAGGGGATCCGGCGGCACTTCCATGGCGATGGCGACCGAGGGCTAAGGGGCGCGACGTGGGGAGGCTCTACCGAGGTAAGTCCTCTTACCTGTGGGGTTTTTGCGGGGTAGGGTTTTGGGCGAGGGGTTGCGGAGGGAGCGGTAAAGGGGGATGGCGGCGCCGGTGGAGTTCCGTTGGAGTGGAGGCCGCAGGTGGGGAAGGGGTCGGGAGGAGGAGGTCTTGGCGGTGAAGGAAGGGCAAGGGGCGGCTTTTATAGGTGGGCGGTGGGAAGCAGTCTGATCTTTGGTGCGTCTTGAAAGTGGATAAAATGGGCTGAAATGGCGCCGGCAAGGCGGCGAGTGGAGGCATGAGCATGCAAGATGGGCGGCGTCATGGTGGCGTGCCCTCATCGAGCGGGAAGTGGGAGGCTGGCGCTTGGGCGATGGGGCGGAGCGGCAATTGGCGACAATTGGCAAGGCATTGATGGCAACGAGAGTGGTGTGGCGGTGGCATGCCGATGGAGGGAGGCGGTGGCGAGGGTGACGAAGGGAGATGACGACCGAGCGTGACACGCGGGGAGAACAAAGGGTGAAGACGCCGGGAAGAGAAGCCGTTTCCAGGTAAAGAAGACGGGTTGGACGAAAAGGGAAAGCGGGAAAAGGAGTAAGATTTCCAAAAAGGGAAAGATTTCCAAATTCAAACAAAAAGCTTCAAAAGTTTTGAATTTTCTGAAATTTTGGTTTGTTTCAGTTTATCCTAAAGTCATCATACTATGTTTCAGGAGTTCATTTGTTCGGATATGGAACTCACGCCTCAAACCGTTGCTTATTGTGTTTTGTTTTAGGGATTTCGCGGTGGAAAAGCGGTTTCTTCTTGGGAACTAGAGAGCGGTTTCTTCTTGGGAACTAGAGGCAGAAACCTGCTAGGCGAATTAAACGTGTAAGCCAATAACTAATTAAGGCTCTTTCTTGACGAATTCGATACCATAGGATCAATTGGAAAACTGAAGTTTACTGAAACATTACGTGGTTTCTGAAGGTAGAATGACGTCGATCTCACAGGCGCACACACAGTCACACAGAGCACGGAACTGGTACGGCACGATGTAAAATTTAGCTTCCACGGACCGGACTTTCACGGTCAGTGTTGTCCTATCCTACGTACACTCATCTGGAGCGGTATTGCGTAGGTGGGACGAAAACGATGGAAACCTCGGCACACATAAACTCAAAAATAAAATATGGATAGGAGTTCGCGAAAGGGATGCCATCTTTGGGGTTAAGCAGCATAAAACATTTGAGTATTGACTTGTTTTTGGCTTCCTCATTTTAGGATCAGCTTCATTTGCCTACCGAGTGCTGATGATCATGTTCCTTTGCTCAATCAATCAATCCATTATTGCGGTGAATCTTTCTTGTGTGTGTGCGCGTGTCCTTTTCTTTTATTTATTTGTATATATTTTTGCATGAGTTGCCGGTGACTAAGAGCATCTCTAATAATGTATTTATTATCGTTTCTTAGTTATACCACGTCAACAAAATTCTATGTGAAGAAGATAGAGCATAGGTCGTCTCTTCCTAAAGAGACTGTCGTGCACGCAAAACAAGACATGATACATTAATCTACCATAGTTGACATGTAGATCTGTTTCAAAGAAAAATTATAAAATATAAATGTTGAAGAGTGTGCTAGAGACTATCTATTATAGATATTGTCTCTAAAAATGATGTAGCATATGTTAGAAACAAGATTATCTTTAAGTATTGAAGATGCATGAGTAGCCTTCGTCGTCGAAGGAGCTTTATAAGTAGGCGAAGGTCGCCTTGTGTATGACTAGAAGTGGGCATTGGGTCGTCCCGCGCTTAAACTACCAGCCCACCGCGGCTTCGGGCGGCATCGTCTTTATCTTGTTTCGGTCCGGCCACCCCGCCGTCTTGCGGTCTGCGTCTTCTTCAC
Organism: Phyllostachys edulis; assembly: GCA_036346405.1. NCBI lineage: Eukaryota > Viridiplantae > Streptophyta > Magnoliopsida > Poales > Poaceae > Phyllostachys > Phyllostachys edulis. The sequence continues at coordinate 20,384,673 of CM070562.1, read as the reverse complement.
TCGCCTTCGGCCGGGCCGAACCACGCCCAAAGCCTGTCGTGCGAGTCGTGGCTGCGTGCCACCAAGCTCAAATTTAAGATAACTATAGATAATGGAGGCGGCGATGGCGGCGGCAACCGCCATCTTCATTCCTCTCGGCGAGGAGAGCCGAGAGGGAGGAAGGCGGCACGAGGAGAGAGCGAGGAGAGAGGAAGAAAGAAAGCGATCTTGGGAGGAACCGAGCGGAGCGCTGGAGGCGGTGTGTGGGATTTGGGGATATGGATTAGCCGGGATGTGAGTTAGGGTTGGGCCAGGCCGAGGGGGAGGAGGGGGAGAACGGGATTGGGCCAGGCTACCAGGCCGGAGAGGGATAGGATTGGGCCAGGTCGGAGAGGGATTGGAGGATTGGTTTTTTTGCGTGCCGTGTCGGCCCAAACACGGCCCAAATGGCCTTGCCGTGCCGTGCCGTCCAACGGGTCGCATTCTCGAGTCCAAATTTCACCCCGGCGTCAGATCTGCGGTTGACCGGGCTTCGGACCACTTTCGTAAAAACCCGATCCAAGTCCCATCTTTATGTATAACTGCCCGTTCTCAAATGATCAGAACCCCGTTTTGGAATGTCAAATGATCAAAACTGTATTATCAGAATTGCAGAATGAGGTGTTGAATTAGCGGCAGTCGCTATCCTATAATCAGCACAGACACCTATTTTCTCACTGAGCCACACTCACACCACACTCACACGTGATTGATTTAACACGTGATTTATTTCAGGGGGCATCCATTATTTTTTGAAAGGCCCAACCAGACTCTGCACTGCTTTCCATTTTTCACCCTCTGACACAGCAAATTGGAGGCCCAAGATGCAACGTTGGCTGGAAAGGCGACGAAAGAAGAATGCCCGTTTTCTTATCATCTTATGGGCTTTTTTCGGGGAAATACAGTGCAATATTGGATGGGTTCTTGTGAACGAATGGCTTGAAATGGGCCGTACAGGTTATATCTCTGTGTAGGCGTGCACATTTAGCACTCAACTTAATAGCACAGGTGCGTAGCGTTTTGGAAGTTACTTGGTGTCCCAAGTCCCAACTGGAGAAGGAGCAATCGCTCATGGGTAGATCGACTAGCTTTTACCGTGTCGCTATGAATGTGTTTTTCGACGTTATTGTTAGTTTGCTACCCTCTCCGTTCTTCATAGAACATGCGTCGGCAAACTTTTTAATATTTAACTACTAATATATTTAAAAATATTTAGTTCGGCTACATTAAAACTATCTCATTAGATTTGTCATTTAAAATACTCTTAAAACATTAAACTTTTACTAGTATATAATAAAATAAAGCTATAAAAAGTAATAGTCCAAAAGTCACGTCTGGCCCACCGTGAAAAAAAAATCACTTATCCCATGGCCCGTCAATGATTTTTTAGGTGTTTTTCCTTCCCACGTAAAAGCATTGACGTAATGACATTGAGTTTTTCTGTAGAGTAATGGATCGACGCTGACACACTCCGATGAAGTCCATCCGCTTATCCGTCTGTTATTGCAGTCATCGTCACCCAAGTGCTTGCAGTATTGCCGCTCGACAAAAATCTCTCCCTGAGCAGTGGAATATCAGCAGCTACGTGTGGTCACCGCCCACGCATCCCTTCAAGCCGAATCACACGGCCCACAATCTCTCAAGTCCCTCGTAGAATATTCACTGAAAGAATCTCTCTTCCCGTGCTCTCGAGAAAGATAAGACACGCGGCACCATCAGTGTGTACTGGCCTGAGGTATCTCATAGCTCTCAGATCCGGTACAATAAATTCATATACAGAAAGATAGTGGCGGAGCTAAAATTTGAGAGAGCCTCATGTCCAAAATTAAAGGGCTATAAGTCTATAACTAACACTAAATACTATCAACACTGAGATATAACCAAAGTACAATACAAATGCACAATCGAAATAAAATTTGAATTTAACGTTTAACGATACGACAAAATAGATAAAATATAGCAATAAAATAAAATAAGAATGTAACATACCACTAGCACGAGGTAATTTTTGCTTAATTAACAAAGATTTGTTCATTTGATCCTATCATATCTTCATCAACAATAGTACAAGAACCTAAAACAGCAAAGATAAAATTGCATATGTAAATCAGGGACACAAGACCATAACATTATTTTAATGCAAATTACAAAATAAGAATGTAACATACCACTAGCACGAGGCAGTTTCTGCTTACGCGTCCTCATACTTTGAAAACGTTGTAAAATCCAGTTATCATTGATGCTTGCAAATACATCTCGCTCAATATAGCATATCATGCAATCATTCATCCATTCATCACTCATCTTATTCCGCAACTCAGTCTTGATAATGTTCATAGCCGAGAAAGCTCTTTCAACTATTGCAGTTGCAACATGCAAAATCAAGATCAATTCAATTAGTCGATATACCAATGGAAAAACTGTGTGTCTATCGGTCCGAACCATTGGTCATTACAACTTAAGAAATCCGGATCAGCTCTCACATTAACAATAAATGTCTCAAGTTGGTCATTAAGGAGTACACAATCATATTGGGAGAAGTCGCCGGCATAAATCTTAGCAAGTTCAACTAGTTTATCTTCATCAAAGTTGGAAAAGGAATTCTTTGGATCAAGACAAGCAATGCATCTCAATAACTGAGTAGATCTTTCAGCAAATCGATTGTTTAACTCAACAATAATTTGATCATGCACCACATTAAATATTTCATGATTGAAATGATGGTATTAAGTTACCAATTGGCCGCCACGACCTCTCGAACGACGCCTAACAGTTATCGTATCCGACATATTTGGCACAATAATGCGATGTTTGAGACAAAATGTCTTCACCTCTTCAAAGAGCTCATCCCAACCATTCTGCCTTATGTGATTAATTTTCTGTAATGTGGTCCCAACCAATCCTACAGCACAGACAATATTCTGATCCTTCTTTTGTAAGCATTGTGACAGATCATTAATTTTGCCCAATATTCCGATCATAAGATGTAATATAAGCACAAATTCAAAGCTCTCTATTTTTTCTAACAAATCTGAAGCTGTGGTATTTTGAGTTGCATTAGTGGCATCATCACAAATATTCTCTAATACCTCTAGGGTCGCGTCCCACATGAGAATAAAACGACACAAGGTTTTGTGATGTGAGCCCCACCGAGTATCCCTAGGTCTTGCTAGATTAGTTTCTTGGTTTTTTCCTCTTCCTGTAAAAATTTCATCGGACTCCAATTTGTTCACAAGATTGTCGTGGTGTTCTTGGGCCAATTGATCGTGTCTCTAGCGGCATCCCTAATGTCCACATCCAGCTCCTCAATTGGTTTTCGAAGCCTGGGATCGGCAACAATGTCATCCGAATTAAGCACAACACTGGGATTGTTTTGTGGGGGTGTTACTACCTCCCGTTCCTATTGTTTCCGAAGTTTGATTGGATTGCGATGGAAAATAAGATGCTAATGTCTTGGTCCTCTTCATCATGTATTTCTAATTCTAGTACATCAAACATTCAAATAAAAAGTTAATACATTGTCATACTGTCATACATTGAATCATACTCATAAGGCGAGTTGGAAAAGAATTAATCCTTGCCATTTCAACCCTTTTGCTTATACTCTTCATTAATTCAAAATTTTGAGCTCTAAACAAAACTTTACTAAACTGTCAAAAGATCAAAGGTAATAGTACACAGACTCTATTCCAGTCACACAGGAGATCACAAGTATCACAAACCGAAATCTACATTACCAACAGAACTTGACAATCCACAGTATATATACTAAAAGCAAAATCAAAAGTCCAGCAGCAAAGCCGAATGGCTAGCAGAAGAATACTTGGATTGCTAGATATCAATATAACCAAAGCAGAACAGCTAGTTATACCTAGAGCAACAGATTGACTTCAGATCAAGAGGCAGTAGCAAGAACACAATAAAGCTCAAAATAAGAACTAACTATCAAGTTAATTCCAGTAGGAAAAAGTTCGGTTTACTCCCTCGAACTATCAGAAAAGTCTGGTTTACCCCCTGAACTACAAAACTGGTTATTTAACCCCCTGAATTTATGAAATTCGGTCAAATAACACCCCGTAGCGGTTTGGAGCGGTGGTTTTGCTGACGTGGCCTCTCATTTGTCCCGATGAGCAAGTGGGTCCCGCTGGACAGTGGCTTGGCTCACGACCACAGTGGGTGGACCGAGCCCACATGCACTGAATTTCCCTTCCTTCATCCCATTCCCCATTCTATCTCCTCTTCCCAATCTCCATTCTTCTATGATGAAGTTGCTCCTTGGTTCGGCTCCCTCCCCTCCGGTCGCTGGCCTCCGGCTCTCGACAGGGCGTCGCCGCCGCTCACCTCCACCCCGACGCTCGGCCTTCCTCCATGGCTGCCTCTATCAGCCTTCCTCGAAGTTGGTGGCATCCAATGGAATCTAGATGTGCTGCTGCCCAAGCTAGTGAAGATGAGGCCAGCGAGGACAAGGTCATCATGGTGAAGACGGGAGCCGGAGAGGGCGTCGACGGCCATGGCCGTAGCGACAGCAGAGGCGCGAAGGAGCCATGGAGGAGGCCCTTGGTGAGGTGGCGGCAAGGCGCTTGGCGAGGAGGAGGAGAGGAGGGAAAGAGAGGAGGGAGCCCAGGGCCAAGATGGCGATGCGAGAGAGAGAGAGAGAAGCCGAGGGGGGCGGTGGAAATGCTTGCGGCGAGGAGCTGCTGCCCAAGCTGTGGAGGAGGATGAAGCAGTGAAGATGAAGCCAGCGAGGACAAGGTCATCATAGTGAAGACGGGAGCCGGAGACACTACTACAGGAAGCCTCATCATCGACGGTTCGAAACCGTCATCACAGACGGTTTCCAAACCATCTATATTTGTTGGTCTGTGATAACAGGCAGTTATCACAGACGGTTCAAAACCGTCTGTGATATGCACTATCACAGACGGTTTTTTGTTGAAACTGTTTGTGAAGGTTATTATCACAGACAGTTCTTATCCAGAACCGTCTGTGATGAAGTTTTCACAGACGGTTCTGAACAAGAACCGTTTGTGATGAGTTTTCACAGACGGTTCTTGTTTAGAACCGTCTGTGATAGCCTTTTCTGTCGCAAAAAAAACCAAAAACGGTTGCTAAAACTTCGGAGGCTATTTTGAGGCCCTAAACGACCTTTTTTGGGGGTTTTTACTTTGTCTGGAGTCTCTTGAGCCTCACAAATGAATCTGATATGGAATTATGGATTTTCGGATTGAACTTTTTGTTAGATTTTCAACGAGCCAAAGAACGTCGCAATCCGAGTTTGTATGCAAAAGTTATGACGGTTTTACCGGACAGTGCGCGATCTACCATCTATATTTTTGCCCAAACCAAATAACTCAATATGAACTACACATGCACAGAGAGCCTCCAACAATAAACCATAGCATCACCCACATCACAGTAGCATCAACTCAATCCATTTACAGAGCACTAACACTAGCTCTCAGTAATCCACATCACAGAGCAAAGGGGGGAGAAGAGAGAGTGAGGTCGTGGAGGCCGGAGCGACGAAGTGGAGGAGGCCGAGGGTGACAAGGTCGTGGGAGGCCAGTGACGACGAGGCCGGGGCGAGGTGGAGGAGGCCGGGGGCAACGGCTCGGAGGAGGCCGGTGATGATGAGGCCGGGGCGAGTTGGAGGAGGCCGCGGGCGACAAGCTCGGGGGAGGCCGGGGCGCAAGGTGTGAGGAGGAGAAACGACAGAGGAGGAGATGGAGGTATGAGGTGTGAGGATGAGAGACGGCAGAGGCGTAAGGTTATATAAACCAAGTTTCGGCAGCCCGCCCATTATGTACAAATTTTTGTTTCCCGCCAACAATCAGAGACGGTTCTTGTTAAGAACCGTCTGTGATACGTAACTATCACAGACGATGAGAGAGGAGGAGCCTAGGGGCCGGCGGCAGCGGCGAGAGAGAGAGAGAGAGAGAGAGGCCAAGGGGGGTGGCAACGCTTGCGGCGAGGAGGGGGAGCCTACTCCTCTGGCGATCTCGCTGCCGGTGACCCCTTTCTCCTTCTTCTGTTTGTCGCCTCTGCTAGATCGGCGGCTCAGGCCACCACCTCCAAGAGTCCAAGGTTGCCACTGCCGCCCTTTTTCTGTGTGATGCCGCTATGCTCGAACTGAATCCAACGTCACAACCGTCTCACTCGTGTCCCCATCGCCGGCACTGAGGCGGCAGCTGTGGCAGCGGCGCCGGAGGGAGGTGGAGAAGAAGAAAGCTGACTTGGACAAACACATGCTGACTTGGATGCTGACTTGGGTGACAAACACCTGCTGACTTGGACAAAACCGGCCACGTCAGCAAAACCACCGCTCCAAACCGCTACGGGGTGTTATTTGACCGGATTTTGCAAATTCAGGGGGTTAAATAACCGGTTTTGTAGTTTAGGGGGTAAACCAGACTTTTCTAATAGTTCGAGGGAGTAAATCGGACTTTTTCCATTCCAATATATAGCAAACATCATCATAGAGTAGAAAAGCAAGCATCTACATACTAGTCATGTACCAGTACTCCAGTAGTATCATACTACTGGTACATGAGAACAAGCAAAGCATCACTCTGCATCAGTACACTTGTCCTGCAGTTCTGCTTTGCTAATAGCCATCGGCCATCGCGGCATCGCCCATCAGCAAAAAGAAGACAAGAAGATAAGAGGGAGAGTGAAGAATGAAGATCTCAACTGGAGGAGGTACTGGAGTCGGCGGCGTGAGGGAGGACCGGAGGAGGCACTGGAGCCAGCGGCAAGAGGGAGGACCGGAGGAGGAGCTGGAGTCGACGGCTCGAGGGAGGGGAGGCAGGGGCGGCGGTGAAGGTGAGTCGCTCCCGAGGAGTAGCAGGGGCATCATCGATGGCAACGACGACGTCGAGGTCAGGTGCGCTTGGGTGGGAAGGCGAACGGGCGAGTGAGGAGTAAAGGCGCAAACCCTAGCGGTGCCCTACTAATAATGGGATATCACAGACGGTTCTATTATAGAACCGTCTGTGATAAGTAATCACAGATGGTTCCATAAAAGAACCGTCTGTGATATGATCGCATATCACAAACGGTTCCATGTCTGTGATATTCTACTATGTGATCCAATTTTTTAAAAAAATCCAGAGATATGTGCAGCAAGTATTCTATAGCATACTAGTTCATAACAATAGAAATCCATAATTTGGCATGATGGCATATAAACCTTTATAAGCTATATAATAGCAGGAAGATATTAAGTCCATCATATTTGACATATTAGGACATGAGACAAATAGGTTGTAGAAGTGCATAATATTACCATTCCACATTACAATGAAGTTCACATTGACAGCAAAATCAGGGATGACAAATCCATAACACGTTAACACGTGACAATTCCACACTAACATCAAAATAAGATATTACAAGTCCATAACACACAACAAATCCACATTGACAACGAAATAATAACTAAGAGTAGAAAACACATATCATGTCTTATGTTATGGAATAGATTCTTAATTAAAATATAGCCCTTCATGATGATCGACGCGCATATAGTTAGCTTCCTCACTGGGTTCTTCCTTGAGCCTGATGCCATCTCCGAAAGGAGGCAACTCGTCAAATTGATTATACTCTTTGTCATCCACGACATTCTTAACTCCGACAATCCTGCTTTTTCCATGAAGAACTACGTGGCGGTTCTTATTTGCTGGGTCCGTTACATAAAAAACTTGAACAACTTGCTTGGTGAGTACGAATGGTTTGTACTTGTATCCGACACGTTTGAGGTCCACATCCATGACGTCGTACTTGTCGACCTTCACACCCTGCGGAAGTTTAACCCAATGGCATCAAAACAGGGGATCTTGAAAAGTGTGTAGTCGAGCTCCCAAATCTCCTCTATGAACCCATAGTAGGAGTTCAACCCACGTGGTCCAGCGGTATTGAACTGCTCATGAAACGCATCTATACGGACACCACTGTTCTGGACTGTGCTTTTCCTATCCTGAGCTATCGTATAAAATGTGTACCTATTTATGTCGTATCCTTGCCATGTCACAATTGTAAATTTTGGCCCTTTTGCCAACCATAGCAGTGTGTCATCACTTGATGACCTCCTAGTGAATCGCATCTTTAACCATTCGTTGAACCGACAGTTGTGCTCTCTCGTAATCCAAACCTCCGAACGGTCTGAATTCTGTTAGCGTACCATGTCTTTGTGCACGTCGATGTACGGGAACACTTGGGTCATGTGTTGCAAGACCGTGAAATGGGCTTGAGCGTACGTATCCATATCGGGACTGATTGCTTTCCTTCAGATGGTCCCGATACCCTCCAGTCTCCCCTCATGATGAGATAGAGGCACACCTATCGGTTCCACCTGAGCCATGTAGTCGACGCAGAACTCAATGACCTCTTCGGTTGCATAACCTTCGATGATGCTGCCCTCCGGTCGAGATCGATTTCGTACTTCGGACTTGAGAATTCCCATGTACCTCTCAAACGGGTACATATGACGTAGGAACACAAGGCCATATATCTTTATCTCTTTCACAAGGTGAAAAATGAGATGGACCATGATATCGAAAAATGACGAAGGGAAATACATCTCAAGATGACATAGAGTCGTTACCACCTCGGCCTGCAGAGCATCTAGTCCTTCGGGATCAATGACCTTCTGAGCAATTGAGTTAAAGAAATAACACAGCCTCAAAATTGCCACTCGGAACTTGTTCGGCAAGATACTCCTAATTGCAACAGAAAGCATTTGTGTCATCAGCACATGACAGTCATGAGACTTTATACCAATTAATTTTAAATCTTTTATAGAAACAAGTTTCTTAATGCTCGCGGAGTAACCGGATGGAACTTTCACACCATGCAAGGTCTGGCACCGTCCATTTCTCTCGGCCTTGGACAAAGTGTAGCAAGTTAGGGGAATGTACGTTCGTCCTTTATCGGTCTCTTTCGGTGCTAACTCGGTCCTTATGTTCATATCAACCAAGTCACGCCGTGCGTTAATACCATATTTTATTTTGCCACTAATGTTCAGTAAGAGACCAATCAAGCTATCACATACATTCTTCTTCATGTGCACGACGTTGATGCAGTGGTGAACTTCTAAGTGCTCTCAATAAGACAAGTCCAAAAAAAATGACTGCTTCTTCCAGATGTTCTTCTAATGGGTCCTTAATTTACGTCCCTTCCCAAGCACAACATCGATATCCTTAACTATATCATAGACCTCTTTCCCTCTAAAAGCTCTTGGAGCTGAACTGTCCTCTTTATTTCCGTCGAATTGTTTCTTCATCTTGTAGTATGGGTGAATCCTGAGAAGGAACCTAGGGTAACGCATATACATAGTTTTGCGTGAGTTGTTCAGCTATACACTCTCGGTACCATCTAAATAGTGCGGACATGCTTTTGCTCCTTTTATACTGAACCCCGACAGGTTACCAAGGGCAAAAAAATCATTGATGATGTAGAATAATATGATGCGTAAAGTGAAATTCTCTCGTTTGTACGTATCCTATACTTGTACCCCTTCGTTCCATAGTGTCACAAGACCTTCTAGCAATAGTGCTAGGTAAACATCAATATCGTTCCCAGGTTGCTTCGGCCTTTGGATAAGTAGTGATATCAAAATGTACTTCCGCTTCATACACAGCCAAGGAGAAAGGTTGTACACATATAAATTTACGGGCCAGGTGCTATGTTGGCCGCTCATGTTACCGAAAGGATTCATTCCATCTACACACAACCCTAACCTTATGTTCCTCGGTTCCGCACCGAACTCTTCGAAGCTTCGATCGATGTTTCTCCACTAGGTAGAATCAGCAGGGTGTCTTAGCTTTCCATCTTTCTTACGCTCCTCCGAATGCCAACACAGCAATCTTGCCTCCTTTCGGTTCACAAATAAACGTTTCAAACGTGGGATTATAGGCAGATACTACAACATCTTAGTAGGAGGTCCTTACTTCACCTTAGCAATATTCTTACGCTTGTATCGGGATGCTTTGCACACGGGACATACATGCATGTCTACATACTCTTTACGGTAGAGAATACAATCGTTTGGACATGCATTTATTCTTTCTACTTCCATTCCCAATGGACAAAGAGCCTTCATAGCTTGGTAGATGGTGTTGGGCAATACGTTTCCCTCCAGAAGGATGTCCGCTAGGAGACCTAACAACGCCGTGAAACTCTTGTCGGACCAACCATTGCTGGCCTTTAATTTCCACAGTTCAAGTACGGATGACAACATTGTGTATTCTGACTTGCAGCTAGGGAACAAAGGTTTCCCCGAGTCCTTCATTAAGCCCTCGAATTTACCAAACTCCCTCTCACTGTAGTTCCCTTCTGCACCGCGTAGCATCTGATCCAGATTGTCATCGTATGACCTATCCTCATCAAAAGCACAGTCCACATCCGGCATATCGTTGACTTCCTCGGCGATGTCGTTATTATTAATTTCCTGTATAATCTGCTCTTCACCATGACTGGTCCAACATGTATATCTCTTTTTGAAACCCCTTTGAATCAAGTGCGCTTCAATCTGCGATGGGTTGTTAAACATCTTCATATTATCGCAATCAATGCATGGACAATACATAAATTTTATCCCATTCTTCAACATATCCTGCTCGACGGTTCATCTAAAAGCAAACACGTCATTAATGTGCTCTTCACTCACATGATTCGCACTGTACATCCAGTTTCAGTCCATATACGCTGCACACGTAACAAATTAGTGTTAAATTAGATTAATAAACTGCAAGTACTATTCCTATTGACCAAACATACTAAAATTAATTAGCGATTAACCTAGAGCAAATATAAAAGGTTACAGATCGTTACCCTCGGAGCTCACGACGAAACTCCCAAATATCCCGCGAGATCCATTTCTTCATCCTCTCCTTCTCCTCCCTTCCGCCTCTCTTTAGCTTTCTCCTTTCCTTCTCCTCCCTACCTCCTTCCTTCCCTTCCTTCTCCTCTCTAAGGTGGCGCAATGGGGGAGAAGGCAGCAGGGGTGGCGACTCAAACGGGAAGGGGGTGGAGGCGCTAGGGGTAGGGGGGTCTGTCGGGACGGCTGTGTATTATATAATGCCTGCATATCACAGACGGTTCTTATTAAGAACCGTCTATGACGTTCCACTATCACAGATGGTTCTATTAACAAACCATCTGTGATAGTTACGTATCACAGATGGTTCTAAGGGAACCGTCTGTGATAAGTACAATATAGACGATTCCTTTGGAACCGTCTATGATGAGGCGTGCAGTATAGCTTGTTTTGTAGTAGTGTGATCTGATACACATATATGATATATAACTGTTGTTTGCATGGACGTGCTATGTATTTGCACACCTTGAGAGGCAGACAATACTCTACATCAGGAGTATCTCTCAACCATGTCTGTGCTACAATACAATTTCTTTGTTCAATAAGTCTGTGATGCAGTGAAATGCTATAGTGTCGTGCAACGATCGCTGCAGCAGACTCGTATTACTATGCGCACAACTCCTCTGCAATACTACAGACAATTCGGATACTCGGGAGGCTGAGGACACTTGTAGAGTTGTAGTCAGAGGTGGCCAAATGGGGCAGACGTCGCCAAGGCCAGGCCCAGACTGACTGGTGTTGGCCAGACCTGTAACGCAGTATGACCAAGAATGTTCATGGGCCGAGTCGGCACGACACGGTAGTCCGGGCTGTGCTTGGGCTGCCACCTCGGCCACAACACGGCCCATTAGGCCCGTTCATTTTTAATATACATATATATATGATTTTATTTTTATTTCTTAATATTTATATGATTTTGTTTTCATTTTTAATACTTATATGGTTTTATTTTATATAGTTTATTTTTACAATTTTTGTATGTATTTATGAATTCTACATTTTTTTCTTTTTTTGGAATTATTCTGAATTTTTGAATTTTTGAATTAAGTTGACCATAAACAGTCCGTCAGACCAAACGTGCTCAAGTGACCGTTGGATCCTACTTAGACTACCAGCTAGGCATATAGGCTGACACGGCTCGTTTCGTTCGCAGGCCAGAACGGGCATGTCTGGTAGTGCCCGTGCCTATTTGGCCATTTCTGTTCGTAGTAGTGACTCCGAGACGGAGCTCTATTCTGACGTCGATTGTCGTTGGTGCCGTGTCCATTCTGGCGGCATCTGCCCAACCAATCACACAACGGGCCTCACCTCCCAACAAAATATCATCTCGTCTCGTAATGGAATACTGTTGCGCCATTTTGTCTATTATGCTTCCTCTGGCCAATCAGCCCACTTCCCGGGCTCACTCATTCGTCTGGGCGTCATCCATGGCGTCATGGTTAATTTTGTCCACTGCAAAATTTGGGACTTGGGAGTTCACTGTACAAGCGTAGAAAAACTAAACCTTTACATGCGGTGCGAATTTTGGCGAAGAAAATGAGTAGCGCAAGATAAAAACACAAAACTCCTTTGAGATTGAAAATAGACCAATCCTCTAAAAGAGAAATAGTACTTGATTTACGTTGAGTATGACGTCACAGCATGATAATAACCAGGGATCGAGACAGGGGACTAGTGGGAGTCATGATTCCCTCTATGGTTAATGAAATCCTCTATATAATTCTTAATTTGCTCATGTAAAATAGCAAAGTATTTGTACTTAGCACCTCTAGATATTTAGTTCTTAGCATGTGACCTTCAGAGTAAAATTTTCTGGCTCCATCCCTTGCAATAACTGATGAATAGCGTCACTTGTAAATCATAAATGCATTTTAGTAGAGTTGGTAAATATTGCGTCGCTAATTAAGTAGATTCCACTGCACAGTAATCTAAATTAAACAAGTGGTTAGTCGAAGAAAAAATATGGGCTGGGCAGGCGACGAAAGAAGGATTTCCGTTTTCTTATCATCTTATGGGCGTTTTGGGGGAAATACAGTGCAATATTGGATAGGTTCTTGTGAATGGCTTCAAATGGGCCGTACAGGTTATAGCGCTGTGTAGTCGTGTAGCACAGGTGCGTAGCCTTTTGTAGACAAAGGACGTATGCCGCCTTTCCAATTTTTTCTGTCTTTTTTTTAATCAGGGGTATAAGCATTTCCCTTTCTTCAAGATTGGGATGCTGTGAGCTTGACTGGTGCTCACTGTTGGAACATACGTGCAAATCAGTTTGTGCCTAGACTCCAGACGGCTTGCAACCAACCAGCAAATTTCATCAACTCCGGCTAAACAACGAAACAGTGTGCAAAATACTAAGGCTACTTTCAATAAACAGTATCTTAGTGTAGTATCTTAGTACATGAGGAGTATTAGGATACTATCTTTCCAATACATAGTTTAACATGGTGTAGTATCTTGGGTAAATGTTTCATTTAATTACATGCATGAGTATCTGATAAATTTTACGCGTTGGATTTCGATTTCAAACCCAGATCTAAATTGAATCTTGAAGATTATCTCTCCTCATTAACTATGGTCTTATATCATCAATTTGCTTATATAACGTCTTGAATCTTAGTTAAGGTGAAACATTGGAAGCAGCCTAACAGTGTTTATTTAATCTAGTGCAATTTTCTTAGGAGAAAAAAACCTGCAAAGCCTACCGTGTGCCGTGTCTATTTTATGATTTTTTGGAAGTTACTTGGTGTCCCAAGTCCCAACTGGAGAAGGAGCAATCGCTCATGGGTAGATCGACTAGCTTTTACCGTGTCGCTATGAATGTGTTTTTCGACGTTATTGTTAGTTTGCTACCCTCTCCGTTCTTCATAGAACATGCGTCGGCAAACTTTTAAATATTTAACTACTAATATATTTAAAAATATTTAGTTCGGCTACATTAAAACTATCTCATTAAATTTGTCATTTAAAATACTCTTAAAACATTAAACTTTTACTAGTATATAATAAAATAAAGCTATAAACCGTAAAAAAAACTTCACTTATCCCATGGCCCGTCAATGATTTTTTAGGAGTTTTTCCTTCTCACGAAAAACATTGACACGTTGAGTTTTCTGTAGAGTAATGGACCGACGCTGACACACTCCGATAGCAACCTTGTCTTGAAAGTCCATCGGTTTATCCGTCTGTTATTGCAGTCATCGTCACCCAAGTGTTTGCAGCGTTGCCGCTCGACAAAAATCTCTCCCTGAGCAATGGAATATCAGCAGCTACGTGTGGTGACGAGGATACACATTCCATGCTACTCCTTAACTTGATTCAACACAAGGATCAATTACAAAGGCACATGCACTACAACTAAATTATCGGATGAACACATTCCTAGAAATGTATAATTATATAATGCAGAATAGACCACTACCTGATGCATGTGTTATTCTTTTACTTAAGATCTTAGGAGCTGATCAAGCATAAAGAGGAGTACAACATGAAGAGAAGTATGTGCAAGCATGGTACAAGGAAGGTCCTCGCGTCACTTTGGTTCCAAGTCAAGCAAGAGTTCCAGTGGGACACGTTCTGGAATCCAATTCGGCCTCCGGACACAGTACTGACTTCAAACATGCATAGAAGTCGCATACGGACTCCGTTTGAGATGTATGAGTATATGATGGAAAGCTTATCTCGTCATCTTTCCAACGAAACTGACCCCACCTCTAAATTCCTTTCGTGCGCACTGCAATCGCCAAAACAATACGGCGTTGATTCTGAGTCCGAGTCAAAAGAGTACTGCGCCACCTCCACTTGGGCCCACAGGTCTTGTAGCTTGCAGGAATTGATCTTCGTGATCAGGTCGATCGTGGTTCTAGCAAAGTTGATAACAATCTCAAAGTTGGTTCAGTGATTGTCGGACATATTGATCATATACAATTGATAGCTAAATTATACGAGTAGTCTCTCCAAATCGAAATATCCTTCTTATCAAAAGATCAAAACACATATTGATGCATCATGTAGGCGGTACCGCCCACGCATCCCTTCAGGCCGAATCACACGGCCCACAATCTCTCAAGTCCCTAGAATATTCACCGAAAGAATCTCTCTTCCCGTCCTCTTGAGAAAGACAAGACACGCAGTAGCAGCAGTGTGTACTGGCTTGAGGTATCTCATAGCTCTCAGATCCGGTACAGAATCTTACCAGTTAAACAAAAGAAAAATTACGTGCAGTTAGACAGGCCACATCGCCCCGATCTTCCTTTCCCATCGGATCTAGCGTGTCCTGTCTCCCCAGCCGTCCGATTTTATTTTGGGTTTACGTGCCTGCGCTTGCCTTCACGCTCCGACGGTCGACCACTTCGCCGTCGTTCAATTTCGTGCCATCGCTTGGCGCCCTTGGATCGAAGCGGCAGAGCCGGTCGCGTGCTGCTTCTCCGCCTCGGTGCGGGTGCACTTTGATTGCTTGTCGTGTCGTTTGCACGAGCGCCAGCCTCTAGTAAATTCATACAGAAAGATCTTTGATAACGCACGTCTGTTCTTCCAGCAACCCATGCTTCAACAGATCTCGTGCATCATGCAAACACGTACGTGATAGTTTATACGAGTGATGCACACTATTTGTACGACCCATCCTACCCATTAAAAGAATCCAAATATAACCACATGGTATGCAAGTTGTGGCTAGTCTACAGTACACTAGCGGTTTCTTTTTATAATTTGTTTCGAAGAGCATCGACACCTTTATGCCTCGTTTACAACACAAAAGGTGCATATATACCGTTGTTTGTGTGGGTGTGCTATATATTTGTACACCCTGAGAGGCGGACAACACTCTACATCAGGAGCATCTCTCAGTTACTACAGTGCTAGATCGGATTTCAGCATCCTACATCAAATACTACAATGTTTGTGCTACGATGCAAGGCTTTTGTACAGTAAATCCGTGGTGCAGCGAAATGCTACAGTGCAGTACATCGATGGCGATATCAGACACGTATGACTGTGCACACAGCTTCTTTGTGATACTGCAAGTAATTCGGATCCCGAGAAGCTCGGGACACTTTTAGAGCTGTAGTAGTGACTCCGAGACGGAGCTCTACTCTGACGTGGATTGTCGATGGTGCCGTGTCCATTCTGGCGGCTGCCCAACCAATCGCACAATGGGCCTCACCTCCCAACAAAATATCATCTCACGGCTCGGAATGGAATACTGTCGCGCCATTTTGTCTTTGCTTCCTCTGGCCAATCAGCCCAGCTTCCCGGGCTCACTCATTCATCTGGGCGTCATCCATGGCGTCATGGTTAATTTTGTTCACTGCAAAATTTGGGACTTGGGAGTTCACCTGTACAAGCGTAGAAAAACTAAACCTTTACATGCGGTACGAATTTTGGCGAGAAAATGAGTAGCGTAAGATAAAAACACAAAACTCCTTTGAGATTGAAAATAGACCAATCCTCTAAAAAAATAGTACTTGGTTTAGGTTGAGTTTGGCGTCATAGCATGATAATAACTAGAGACCGAGACAGGGGACTAGTGAGATCCCTGTTCTCTCCATAGTTGATGAAGTTCTCTATATAGATTTTAATTTGCTCATATAGAATAGTAAAATATTTATACTTAACACCCCTAGATATTTAGTTCTTATCATATGACCTTCTGAGTAAAAATTTTCTGGCTCCTTCCCTCGTAATAACGGATGAATAGTGTCACTTGTAAATCATTAATGCATTTTAGTAGAGTTGGCAAATATTAGCGACGCTAATTAAGTAGATTCCACCACATAGCTAAGGTCATATACAATGGACTTACATTAGCTGTCTATAACCTCTGTCACATAAGATTTAAACTGATATGGATGAAAGAGAATAAAGAGAGATAAATGTGTTGTCTATAATCATGTAGCCGACTGTAGCACCAGAACCAAGAAAAACATTAAAAGATTATGTGTTGTCTACAGATGATATGGAGAATTGATATAGGACAACAACTGTTTGTACCATTGTATATGCCGTAATGTAATTAAACGAGTGGTTAGTCGAATAAAAAATAAAAACAAGTGGTTAAGCTTGGCCCAAAGCTCTCTATAAAACCCACGCACCCGGACCCGGACGTGCTTGTGTCCACTGTCCACTGCCTGCCCATCTCGCCTCTCCCCTACCAAACCCGGTAAAATACTGTTGCCCCTATCGCCGGCGAGATGGCCCGCCGCTGCCTCCTCCTCGTGGCGCTAGCAGTCCTCGCCACCGCTGCCGCCACCTCCGACTCCGACTCCAACCCGATCCGCCCCGTCACCGACCGCGCCGCCTCCGCGCTCGAGTCCACCGTCCTCGCCGCCCTCGGCCGCACCCGCAACGGCCTCCGCTTCGCGCGCTTCGCCATCAGGTCAGCACCCCCGATCCCCCCACCCCACCCACCCACCCACTGTCCGCCCCGCCCCGCCGTTCGCCCTGACCGCCCGGTTCGATCCGCCCGCGCAGGTACGGCAAGAGCTACGAGGGCGCGGCGGAGGTCCAGAGGCGGTTCCGGATCTTCTCCGAGAACCTCGAGCTCGTCCGCTCCACCAACCGGAGGGGCCTCCCCTACCGCCTCGGCATCAACCGTAGGATCCCAAGCATCTCCTAATCCGCACCGTCCGTTTCCGGGTCCCCGGGTCCTGACACGTTCGTCGGGTGGCTGTGAGTTGCAGGCTTCTCCGACATGAGCTGGGAGGAGTTCCGGGCGAGCCGGCTCGGCGCGGCGCAGAACTGCTCGGCGACGCTCGCCGGCAACCACCGGATGCGGGACGCTGCCGCGCTCCCGGAGACGGTAAGTGCCAATTTTACTCACGTAACAGATCCCATGGAGCATAAACTGTACCTAGTAACGGTTGCTCTCGAACGGGCGGGGTGAGTAGGACGTGCGTAGCCACGTAGGTAGCATGATTTCTTGCATCAGTTCGGCCTAGGGGCGGAACTAGAACGAATTTGACCGAAGTTCATTACTTCACTATGCATATAGCAGCATATGAATTTTTCAAGCAATATTGTACTAAGTCGCCGCTTGAGACGACTCCGAGGTGCACAATTTTTTGACTAAGGGGTGCACATGTGGCATATATAAGTTGATCCTCACTAAATTGTTTTTTTGAACCCGGTATCCTTTGACACCGGGTAAACCAATTTGGTTCCGTCTGTAGTCTGGGTAAACCAATTTGGTTCTGCCCGTAGTTCGGCCCCATGGGAGACAGGCATGCGTGGCTTGGTTTGGGTTCAGAGAGTTTCTGTTCTCAAAGTTTGCGAGAGTTTCTGCAGAATTTGTTTGCTCATCGCTGTAGTAATTTGATCAGTCAGCCCCACCATGTTTTACCGTCATCGGGACTTTTACACCCCCTGAGCATGTTAGTGCATATGAGCCTGCTATGCTATTTCTACCAATCAAACTTCTTGCTGCGAATTTGTTTCTCTTTGACGGAATTGAAAAGGAATTTTTTTTCATTGTTTTACAACCAGACGGGATGGAAATGTGGAATTCACGCAGATCACCTGTTAGGTACAACTGTTTCTAAGGATTGTAGTACAGCATTTCTGGCTATATATATAAGTACGCATGTGGCTGTATAGCTGTCACGTGGGGGTAAGTTCTATAGTCGACGATCACGCAACGTATCAGCACACCCAACCGGTCCAACCGGTGGCCCATCCGGTCTAACCGGTGCGCCCGATACACTGGCGGTCCGACCGGTCAGACCGATCCGGATTCGCCTGATTGCAACCGAATAGCAGGAGACTTAAGAATCCCTTCCAGATTGCTTTTAGAGATAAGGTAGGAATCCCTTCCGGATTTAGCAAGTAATTAGACAAGTCCCTTCAGGACAATTTGGAATTAGGAAGAGACTGGTTTCGGAAAAGGATTGTATTAGAGTTCTTGTAGTTCTTGTTAGGGGCAGCATCCACTATAAGGATGCTAGGATTATCAATGAAGGAATCAGAAAAGCTATCTCAAATCTCTCTCTGAATTCTTCCTCCTTCTTCCGAGTCCCTGTTCTGCACCCTTGCCCTTGCGCCTTGCTGTTCCCGTGCCCTAGCTACCTATTTCCGTCACGACGCCTCGCCGAAAACCAAACCCAAAGCCTCCCACTACTCATGACCAGGGAAACAAATTTTGTTTTTGAAAAAGATTTGTTGGGGGCCGAAATAACCGAAATTTCGGTGGGTTCTCAAACTGGTTTGAATCAAATTTGAATTTAAAATAATTGCAAAATTAATGCCTTGGGTGGGATTCATTCCTCCAGGAAACAAGCAAGAGGGCCTTGCCAACACTCTATCTTCGGTTTGTTGTATGTTTACTAGCTTTTACTCCCTTTAACCCTCCAAATTCCCTTCAAATTCAAACCAAACAAAAAAATTTGAACGAATTGCATTTCTTTTAGAGGGTAACGAAATCGCCGAAAATTCTGAAATTTCAACGAAATTTCGGCGAAATTGTGAACCTGCTCACAACTATCCCAAGGTTCATGTAACCGGAACTGGGATAGATCCCGCTCCCTGGCCGGTACCGGTAACTGGCCGGTTACCGGTTTCCCGGTATGAAATTCGCTAAAATTTGATTTAAAACCATTCAAAATTCAAAATTTAGAATTTGAATTTGAAAAAACCGAGAAAACTGGCCGGTTACCGGCTGGGAATTTGATCCCTGAACTATCCGATACGATCGTTAGGTCGTGACAATAGCATACATGTACGGTCGTGGTCCTTGCAGTTTTGCAAGGTATTGTGTCGCTGGATCTGAGCCATGCGGTGGTTGACTGACTGGTCGTTACGTACTAATGGATTCCACTAATATTGGGCGCTGTGTACTTTTGGACATTTCGGTATGGAATGATTAAGTGATGTTGTTTGTTGTGGTTCTTCCTGGCTGCTGCAGAAAGACTGGAGGGAGGATGGGATCGTGAGCCCCGTGAAAGACCAGGGCCACTGTGGCTCCTGCTGGACCTTCAGGTAACCTATACTGAAAAATCAGCACCTTCTTTCGGGTTCTTTGTTTGTACTTTTTTTTACGTAAACTTTGTCTGTACTGTTCTAACGTAAACTGTATTAGTATTTTATTTTTTAGTGCAAATTGTATTAGTATTTTATGTTTTAAGTGCAAACTGTATCAGTAGCTTTGCTACGTCAATTATCAGTGCGTCAAGTATCAAACTAAAAAGGAAGTTATGGTGAAGCTTGCTAATATCTGGGGATTACGTTGGTGATAGCTGAGTTGGGCATGCTTTCCAAGTTACAAGTAAAAGCTGCCTATGTTATCCGACAGGAAGTAGCGGTTGCAGTCTGTACACAAATTGCTAGTCTCGGCCACGGTCCACAGGGCCTTTAATCCAATCATGGTTTTGAAAGTTGAAAGTAATCAGGGTGGAGGCACCTTCACATCGTGCTGCTTTTAGTAAAAAATTTAAAAAATACTTTGGGTGTGGCCCAGGATGGGGACCGAAAGATCAATCTGAAGTTGAAAATTGCTACTAGCTCTCAAGAGTAGTAGTTCAGAACTTGAGATTTTTCATCACAGAAACAATCACGAAATTATTTGAAAATGTCCAACATGGGAGTTAAACTATTGCACTCGTGCGACATGCGAGCAAAATTTAAAAATTGAGCTACTGACATAATCGTCTGTCTACTACTGCTTCCATGATCTGTTTGAGTTGGTGGTTGGTGGCCAATAATTACCTTGTGGATCCTTTGTGTCGATTAACTTTGCATCCAAACAAAAGTAATTTATCTTTCAAATATTGTCAAAACCAGCATGCAATTTTTATATGCACATATGTTACGGTATAATATATGAAGCCATTAAAGTAGGCCTCAGAGGAAGACTTTGCTTCATGACATGTGCAAAATTCAACGGTTGACATCTGACGAAAGTTAAATGCAGCAAAATTGTTGTGCAAAATGCTGCAAGGCT
The DNA here is from genome assembly GCA_036346405.1 of Phyllostachys edulis. NCBI lineage: Eukaryota > Viridiplantae > Streptophyta > Magnoliopsida > Poales > Poaceae > Phyllostachys > Phyllostachys edulis. The sequence continues at coordinate 20,363,854 of CM070562.1, read as the reverse complement.
GTAAAACCCAATGCCCAAGTAAACGGGATACTTGGTCAAGTGACATATCGATAAGAGCTATGATATGGATCAGAATCTTCAATAAAGTTGCTATCCTAATCGCATGAACAAATTCAGGTTCATGGCTAACATTTTTTAATTGGCAAAGCATGGTGAAATTCAGTAGTTACTTCTTTAGTTTCCCCTTCATTCGTGTCAATTCATGTGCACAACAATTTCGGTCTGGGGTCCTCGATAAACAACAGAAAGTTGGATTCAGAAATTAACATGTGATTTGAATTTTTGTTATATACCTGCTTCTGCTATTCTCGAATTAAGCATTTCATAAATTTACTCTGTTACATTTTTGTCTATTTGACATACGTAAGTATTCTAACTTAGCATCTGTTAACCAATTCTGAAGTAGCCTACAAGCAAAATGACAGATGTGCTTCAGAAACCAAGTGGCAAACCTATATCGAAAACTAGTTCATGCCATGTTTAGGCACTACATTGTCAACAAATGTTCCCATGGAATATTGCTTTCCATCATTGTACTCATTTACGTTGCTGTCAATTGAAATGATAGCTCACTTCCATTATAGAATGTTTTCTGAAAGAAGAAAGAAAAGCGTGTCCTACAAACAAAATAATTGAATTCCTTGGATGCTTATTCTTGCAGCACCACTGGTGCACTTGAGGCAGCATATACTCAGGCCACTGGAAAGGGTGTCTCTCTTTCTGAGCAACAGCTGGTTGACTGTGCCGGTGCATACAACAATTTTGGATGCAACGGAGGCCTTCCGTCCCAGGCATTTGAGTACATCAAATACAATGGTGGCCTTGACACTGAGGAGTCTTACCCTTACCAGGGTGTCAATGGTATCTGCCATTACAAACCTGAAAATGTTGGAGTTAAGGTTTTGGAGTCAGTTAACATCACCCTGGTGAGGAACCCCGTTCTAAATTTCAATCGATGTTATCTAGAATCAACTAATCAGAGTTGTAGTTTATGATGTTTTTTGTTGTTGTCGTAAGGGTGCTGAGGATGAACTGAAGAATGCTGTCGGACTGGTTCGCCCGGTTAGTGTTGCCTTTCAGGTGATCAACGGTTTCAGGCAGTACAAGAGCGGAGTTTTCACTAGTGACCATTGTGGAACTAGTCCCATGGTGAGTGTACAAGACCGTAGGTCACCGAACTACAATTTATCATTTGAGTTGTTTATGTTGAGTTTTCCTTTAGTATGCATCCTATGCGTTGAAAAAGAGCGCACACCAAGTGCCGTTAGGCCCGTTACATTGTAGGACTTCTTGTCACCCTGTTATTTTGTTCTAAAATTGTAAATTCTTATGACATTACCAGGATGTGAACCACGCTGTTCTGGCTGTTGGCTATGGTGTGGAAAATGGTGTACCTTATTGGCTTATCAAGAACTCATGGGGCGAGGACTGGGGCGATGACGGTTACTTCAAGATGGAAATGGGCAAGAACATGTGCGGTGAGTATTCCATATGCACTTCTATAACCCCCAAAAAATGATCTTGCACTTGTTCTTCAGGATATAGTGCACTCCCAACACAATATTGACTTGCCGAAAAATGATGCAGGCATTGTTACTTGTGCATCCTACCCTGTCGTGGCAGCATGAGGCGCCTACGAATAAGCTTCATCTCCTGTTAGTTTGCTTGGTATCAATAATATATTTTCTGCCCGAGCATGAAGATGGGTATACAGAAACCGAAACTTTGTTGTGAATATAAGATAATAAGGACAGGAATTAGCCCCGTGCCTGTACTCTTCTCCTGTATAGTTGTATGGTTGTGTAGGTAATCCAGGAACTGGGGTTTCACATGTCTTTGACATTTTATTTGTGGGACAAAATGGCCTATTCATAGTGCAGTCTGGGTCATTTTATCAGAGAATTATTTGCCATGTGTAGTTTTTTGTATATCGTCTCTTAACTCTCTCGAGTAGGGTTCAGTTCACCTTACGATTTACGAATTTTTCAAAGACTAGTAAATCATGAAACAAACGGGAAAGAGAACTAGAGAGGAGCAATGTGATTTTTTATTCAGAGACGAGCAATGTGTGTTAGATCGGACCTGGCCACTGTCACAAACCCACTCGGATGAACACCAATGAACACAAGGGGGCAGACTAGATGATTCAAATCAACACAAATAACTGGTATTTGGGGATACAAACTAAGAAGAAGAGCAATTAGACTGGGAATCTAGAGAGAGGAGTTGGGAAGAAGAAGAGCCACGGGTGGGGGAGAAGGGAAGCAGATGGGAGGAAGAATATGCGGCAGCCAAATGTTCTTCGATGTCTCTCCTCGCTGCTGCTTGCCTCTTGGTATACCTGACTCGGTCCCCTACTCTCTTGCCTCCTGGGCCCACGGCCCACGATCGAAGCCAGCCCAACGCTAGGCCAGTCCGGGTCCGTGACATTCCTCCCTCCTTGAATTTCGGCTTGCTCCTAAGCCGCTGCCATGAAGTCGGAAGAAGCACCAAACCACCAGAGTCCCATGTCATCTGAAATTCCCATACACCCAACCAACCAGCTTGAGCCTGCAACTTGTAAGCACATCGGAGACCGCACTTGCCTAAGGTGGAAGTCAGTAAACCTCCACGCTTCTGCTGCACCGTATCAAGCTCAGCTTCATCACGGAAACAGCCCTGTATGATGTATTCTACCTCCTGAAATTTTCCATGCTTAGTCGGGTGAGTGACAAGTATGCTAATTGTCACAACATCTCTATTAGAGCCTTGGTCAGTCATTTCTATGAAAAGATTATATGATTCCTCAGTTTTGGTAGGATAATATTCTTTAAGAATACCTCAAGAAGAGCAAAAGGAGGCATGTCTGCAACCTTGAAAGCCATGAAGTTCGTCCTTTATCTCTTAATGGGATGAACGAGTAACTTGGAACAACCGAACCAGCTGAGTTTAAAAGAACCAGGGACTTTGCAAGAGAAGGCCATAAGTCAGCAGTAATAACACAGATATAACCTCCAATAGAGTTGCCAACAAGATGAACAGGCTCCCTCACAATATCAATAATAAAGCCCCTCAGTAATTCTGACCATAGAAATTCTGTATAGTTGACATTTGGTTTCTCTGATTTACCAAAGCCAAAAAGGGTGTTTGCCCAAACTCGGTTTCCCTCATCAACAATGCTACCTATATTGTCACGAAAGTGCTGCAGGGAAGCTCCAAAGCCATGCACAAGAAGAACGGCAGGACCTTCATGGCCAACAGAAGTATACTGCATTGAACATATAGCATCAACTGCTGCTGCCACTGTAGGTGTTGAGTATCCAAATGGTGATAGAAAGCCAGCATTGTGATCTCTCTCATATTGAATAGTTTCATGGTAAACTCTCCTCCTGTATATGACTCCAAACTGAATTGCAGGACCAAACAAGGTGTAAAACGAAGCACCATCCCTGGTTTCAGCTAAGTGCACTTTATCATGCAACTCTTGCCAATTAGCTTTTCTTGTGCCTTCTTGGTATTTCAGGTAAACAGCTAAGGCCTCCCAAGTAATATCTGTTCCACCTCTAGCTTCAAGTGAACTTTATGACGCAAACATTGAATCCATAATTCTCCTCCCTGATGCACCATCATTCATAGTGATATCTTCTCTGTTTCCTTCATTGCTGACACTCAATATAGCACTACTTTTAATCCTTCTCTGGTTGAGGGTATTTTGTAGAAGAGATCTTGCAGATGTGCTCTTGAGAGGAACCCAATTATCTTCTGATGTTGTACTGTCTTTCAGGAATCCTTTTAGTTCTTTGCGTGTGGGTAGAGAACCTGTGTCTAACTCCACATTTAGAGCAGGCAAAGTTGGGGCAGCAAGATGTGTGGTCCTCGATGATTTTTCCTTCAAACATTGGTTGTGTGATGTCGACAATTCCCTCAAACTCTTATAGTCATACAATGGGGCACTCCAAACCACTATCTCAGGAGGGCTTTCCCATGTGAACGATCCATTAGACAAAGATGATTCAACATTGGCCAGAACACTGCGCGCACTGTATTCAACTTCCTCTTCTGTAAAAATGAGGCCAGCATGTACCTCATTTACAAGTTTCAGAACAACATCTTCAACACTTCCCAAGCCTATGAGCAGGTCTGACCCTTGAGACTTCAATACCAACTTAAGATCTTCCAAAGCCAAAAGCAGCAGTTCTAGCATTGTATCTGAATAACCGGAGAGGATGTGGCGATCGAAGATGTACATCGGCACGACAGGGTGGCTCCACTCGGCGGCGGCGGTGAGGCCCGGATGGTCGTTGTTATTGATGAACAACGTCCCATCGAAGTCCAAAATTACCACACCACATGGAGAGGGTTCTTGTGGCTCACCAATTGATAGTACCCCATATCTTCCTGCTGTAGCTAAGGTTATCTTCCTTGTTTTACAATGTTCGATTAACCTGTTCTTGCCACCTGAAGAGCAGATGTTCATCGGTTTGGCAACAGGACCAACTGGAACATCAGGACAGGTGGATGCATCGATTGCAGGTTCAAGAAAAGAGCATATTGGGGATTTTTCAAGCAGGTATCCCTTACCCCTCTCGTAGGTAACGACAGCTGAAGGATCTCCATGGTCAGTAGCTTGCTGTGCAGCCGTCAAGGCCCTAGTTTGTCGGTGGGTGGGTTGCGGTGAAGCAGGCCCAGCAGCTTGGGTTGACACAGTTGGTTGTGATGGTTCAGGCTCCAAAGACTTGCCTTTGATCCTGGGTCTCTTGATCAGAGGGGTCTCATTATCATCGTCAGCAGCCATGTCATACCGACTAGCAGAAGCAAAAGTAGATTGGTCAATGATTTGAACAATGGTTTGTGTCACCTGATGTTGGTCCCTTTCATCAAACCGATTGAACCAGTTCAAGTGTTCTTGAGTGGGTGGTGGCCAAGGTTGAAGTACCACTACCACGCCTCCACTGCTCTGATGCATCAGTTGATCATGCCATGGATTCCACGAGCTTCCTTCTGCGGCATCAACGGAAGGTAGACTACAATATGGATGGGTGTTGACGAGGGCGTAGTCTGTGCATGGAGTGACTTCCACCACGGCATGGTCGACATCAACGCGCGGTGGCATTTCGCCGAATAGTTGGTGCACGGCGATGATGCAGGTGTCGGCACACACACGAGGTGCGCCGAGGGATGGAGCGGGACTGGTGATGGCGACGTCAAGCAAGGCGGCGGTTCTGGAGAGAACCGGGGCGCGTCCGCATGAGGCGAACCTGCGGCGGTGTCGTTCGAACACATCTTCGAGCACTGGCGAAACAGGTTGTCGGCTTGCGGTGGCGGCGACCTCGACGAGGAGGCTGCCGGCAGGTCGACGAGGAGGCTCGCGCCACGGGGTCACCGGCAGGCTTCATCTCCTCCACCGAGGCTTGGATGTCCGCAAGACCGACCTCCAACTGCTTGAGCAACTCGCCTCGCACCAAGATCGCCTGGGAAAGCTTCTGGAGTTGTTGCTCCATCTCGATTGCAGTGTGCTGGTTGCGTGTTGCGGATCGAAACGGCTCTGATACCAATTGTCACAAACCCACTCGGATGAACACCAATGAACACAAGGGGGCAGACTAGATGATTCAAATCAACACAAATAACCGTTATTTGGGGATACAAACTAAGAAGAAGAGAATTAGACCGGGAATCTAGAGAGAGAAGAGCTGGGAAGAAGAAGAGCCACGGGTGGGGGAGAAGGGAAGCAGACGGGAGGAAGAAGATGTGGCAGCCAAATGTTCTTCGATGTCTCTCCTTACTGCTGCTTGCCTCTTGGTATACCCGACTCGGTCCCCTTCTCTCTTGCCTCCTGGGCCCGCGGCTCACGATCGAAGCCAGCCCAATGCTAGGCCGGTCCGGGTCCGTGACAGCCACATGCCTAGGTTTAACAAAGTTTACTTTCCGGACCACAGGTCCAAACAGATTGAACACAACTAAGCTCACGGGCTGTCGCATGCAAACCCTATAGCAACAGTTTTACAAGTGGTATTAAGTCTTCTTCCCCAAAAGAGTAGTACAATAGGTGAGATCTCTCTCACACTTATAAATTGTGGTTTTTTTCTTCTCACAACCAATGTGAATATTGTGAACCACCGAAACAGTAACTTTTGCATTTCGCAAGAATAGTAACTTTGCCTATTTAGAGACGGTAGCACTAAACTCCTATGCTCTGTTTACGTAGATCCAACTTAACGAGTAACCAAATTTTACAGCCTGCTGCGATGCGGACGCGCGGTAGCGCTGTCTCGCTCTTGATATCCGACTGTTCTCACGCAGAGGCGCCCTTTCGTGTGAACCAACGCGTCTTTTTCACTGCGAGTCGCCATTAAATCACAGCCGGTTTCCCTCTATACTCTTCCCTGCGGTTTCGCCTCGGCCTCCTGCCGCGCGCCATCCCCTGCAGTCCCAGGGGACACGAACTGATTCACCGCTACTGGTGAGTTCCTTGATCTCTTCTCTTCAGATGCTCCTTCCCTTCTCTTCGACATGAAACCCCGTGATGTTTTTTTCTATGCTGTTTGTGTTTGGACTTCACCGGTGCAGTGGAATTGAACCATCGTTTTTTCTTGTGTACTAAATTTCATTGGTTCATTTGGATGCTCTTTAGAATCTCGAAATGTTCATCCTAAAAAAAGAGAGAAGAATCTCGAAATGTTAGTTTATGGTCGTGGAGTAGAACACGAGTCCGTAAGGTAGGAGAAACGAACTTGCTTGACTCCCTGACATGGTGGGCCCAGGCTGGGCCTGCCGTCTATGAATCTTGTGGTGTAAGCCAGTGCTGCAGAATTACATTAGCACCGACTTGATAGTCATTAACTGATTAACAAAGCTTCCTTGCCGGGAACGAAACGTAGAACGGAAAGAGATCTGTACTCGCCGAATCGATTTGGCATCCCAGTAGCGTTCCACAAGTACATTCCAAAAGAAACTAGAGGGAACCGCCATTACTCTGTGACTTCTACTGTAGTTCAGTGTACGAGTGTGCGTGTCTCTTTCGCCTGCGGTGTCAAAAGTCCAAAATTGATTTAGTTTTTTTTGGAACAATTTGATCCTATCTTCCCCTGCATGTGATGCGACAGCCTCCTCTGGATCTCTGCCTTGCCGGCTAAGAAACACGGAGCGCTACTTATCAGGAACCCCCTTCACACCGCAGGGCCAGCACAAGTTTGCAGCAACTTGTAATTAGCAGCAAGAACTTGCAAGCTTTTGTTGATTTAATTAATTTGGTGATCCGTTTGGGTCTATTAATTAGTTCAGAGTAATACGAGTATAACAATCTGTATCCGGTGAATAGGTTTTAATGCTTCCCGTCTTGTTCCTTCCTGGCAGGGACTGCAATTAACCTGTGATTAAACCTACCAAGATCATTTCTTTCCGGTGCCAAATCTACTAGTTTTGCACCATGAGAAGGAGCGCAGGTCTTGTGCTGCTGATTTTAGCCTGTCTATGGCTGTGCCCACGGAGGAGTAGTGGGTTTTTTTGGAACGGCTTTTCCTCTTCATCTTCCACCTCGTCGTCGGGGACGGCCAACGAGCGCGCCCCGATGATGGAACTCGACGGATCGGTGGCCGACTTCTCCATGGACGGCTCCAACAACCCGAGAGGGGTGAAGCTGCTGGAAAACGCGAGGAGCAAGCTCACCGGGCCCAAGAACTGCTGGCAGGACGCGTACCGGAGGCTCTTCGCCAGCTGCGGCGACATCATGGCCGACAAGGAGAAGCAGTCGCGGCTCGCGTGGCACCTGAGCAGCTGCTTCCAGGAGGACTCCGGCCGGCCCGCCTTCCCTTCCTGCGGCGAGCACTCCAAGATGGTGCATTGCCGCAAGAGGCTGGGCGACTCCGAGGACAAGGTCTTCCTCGAGTTCTTCCTCGAGACCAACACCTTGTGCCACCAATTGCAGTAAGTTGTTGTGCCATTTTTTTTTAAAAAAAAAAAATCAGCCGGAGCTCTGCTATCTATATATCTATCTATATATGTATTATATTATATCAATTCCAACAAAAAGATAAGTGAAATTTGAAATAAAATAAGCAATTTGATTTGACATGAATTCCAAAATAAAATCCTAACCAATTGAATTTGTATAAAAGAAAGATATACACCTTTATCGTGGTGAGTCTAAATTATAATGGTCGAGATTATAAAAAGAGCCCATGTGAAATACAATCCAGAATTAACTAAAATTTGGAATAAAAATAAAATAAACAATTTGATTTATATACAAATTTCTAGCTAAAATTCCTAAATAAATATAATTCGTAATAAAAATTAAACAAAAATTAGCAATTGAATTTGTATACGATTTTTTAAAAAATAACTGAAATTTCAAATAAAAAATTAACAAAATTAACAACTTGATTTCGATATCAATTCCAAAGTAAAATGACTAAATACATGTAATTAGGAGTAAAAAGTAAGGAAAAAATAGCAATTGAATTTGCCATTTCCATAAGAATTTGTAGGTACAATCCTAAATAAATTTAATTCGTAATATATATATATATATATATATATATATATATATATATATATATATAAAGCAATTGGATTCATATACAAATTCCAATAAAAATAACTAAAATTTGAAATAAAAATAAAATAAAAGTAGCAATTTGATTTCCATACGAATACCAAAATAAAATCCTAAATAGTTGTAATTGAATGTAAAATTCCTAAATAACTTATATTTGGAATAAATAAAATAAAATTAGCAATTAGATTTGTATACAAACTCCAATGAAAATAACTAAAATTTTGAATAAAAATATAAAGTTATAACGAAGATAGCACAATTAGTGACGTGTGATATACTAAGATAACTACTCACCTTAGCCGCTCGACGATAACAGTGTCGTGTTGCTCGTCGGAACCATTGAAGAGAAATGTCATAGTCGAAGTAGCTAAGGACTGCGATGACGAGTGGTGAGCGTCGACACTGCTGAAGAAGCTAGTGTCCAAAGAAGCTCGACGGTGGGGAAGCCCTAGCAGAGTGGAGATTAAGCTTTGTATTGAAGACGAGTTATGAGCAATATGAGACCATTGGGTAGCTAGGAGCATGCCATCACCTAATGAGGGGCATGATGTCACTAGCGATGGTGAGAAGTTCTCCATATCGTTAGACATGAACTAAAACAGACATACTGGCATTAGTGAAGAAAGGAGGTCGTTGTGGTTAGTGAGAAAGCCACAACGTTGAGTTAGCCAACATCCTCAACTACTGATATGGGAGAACATGACATCAAGCATATATAACATCATGCATGCATCCGTACAAATAGAAGCACGAGCATACAGTAGCAGAGGAGTAAAGAGCTCATAGTAGAGATACACAGTCGTAGGGAATAGGTATAGGGCCACCGGAGAGAGTGTGACGGGTGTCTCTGGTAGGGATCAGCCACAGTTGCACATGTATGTGTGTTGATATCGCAACGGTAAGCATTAAGCAATATTTAAAGAGAAGTTGAAGATAACTATATGGTATAGTATTGCATTGGAAGGGGTAGCAACTGAGAGAGATCGATCAAGAATTGAGCTTGCCGTTGGAGGTTGAAGTAGAAAAGTTGTGACAATGAGAAGAGATAGAAGACACACGGTTCAGTGGGGTAGCTGGCGTGTGAAGGAAGATAAATTCAGGGTAGGTCGCTCATGGCGCATCGGTGTATACGTGAGAAAGATACTCTAATAGCATGTAAACTAATAAGATAATTTACTGCACACATAACCAGCTTATTGTTTGAGATTAAATAGAGGTATATATGCATACATGCATTTTGAAAAAGAGTAATTAATGGAGGAAGAATAGGGGTATGTAGCAATAGTTACGTTTCTAAGAACCCAACAACTTATTATGCTCAATGATTTTCTTCTAGCAAAGCCTATTCAATCTTCTATTGTCATTTCTTATGTTTATGATGTCTTAATCTAAGTAGTCTATAAGTTACATAAATACATTCTTAAGTATCTAAGTTATATAATTTGATACTACAAAATACAAACTTTGAAACAAATCTAGCTGCGCAAATGCTTGAGCCACCCTACTAGTTCATATAAGTTGTTGGACCATTTCAATTGCAAATGCGATGCTTGATGCTTCCAATGTTATGTTTTTCAATCTTAATGCATTGACGAGCAGATCTCCTGCAGGTTCTCGAATAAAATATTGCTGTACCATTTCAGTTGCAAATGCGATGCTTGATGCTTCCAATGTTATGTTTTTCAATTTTAAAGCATTGACGAGCAGATCTCCTGCAGGTTCTCGAATAAAATGTTTGATTTTGTTTTATGCTTATTTGTTCAGAGCTGAAGCTTTCAAGCATAGCACTGAGAGGCTTGTCAATGACCTGTCAAGGTCATCCAAATCTGCAGAGGAGAAGCTCGAGGTGATTGAGGAGAGGTCAGATCAGATCATAAAAGAGTCCGGCAAAGTTCAGGACACGCTGTCGTCGATCGAAACGCAAGCCAATCGTCTCGCGGAGACGTCGAGGAATGTCGGAGTCCAGATCAATGACGTGCTGGCTCACTCCAAGGCTATCTTTCAGCAATCCAAGGAGACTGCAACATCTCAGCAAGAGCTAAGGGAAGGGCAAGCTGAGATGAGGGAGAAGATTGACGCCGGCATGGCGCGCATTCAGGAGTCGTATGAGAGTATGGGGAATGAGATGGATAAGCTGAAGGAGGAGGCTGTGGACATTCAGAGGGAAATAGCAACTGTTGGTGATTCCATGTCTTCAAAGATGCAAAATTTGCAGAGCACTGCCAATGACATTGGAAGTGTGGCCGGCAAATCGTTAGAGAATCAGATGCAACTTTTGGATGGACAGAGTAAGGCGATGCAAGGGCTGAATGATCTCTACAGCTTTCAGGCAAAAGCTCTTGACGAAAGCAGGTACCGCAGCTTTATCAGCTCTTTTGATAAATGCTGGCTTTATATTTGACTGAAAAAAATTCTGATTATGTGAACAACTGCAGGGAAACAATACAGAAACTTGCACAGTTTGGCAAGCGTCAGCAGGAAGAGTTACTGTCTAGGCAAGAACAAATTCGGCAAGCTCATGATAATCTCATCCAAAATTCACACTCAATACTGGAAGCACAGGTTCTTATTTTTCTCATTTTAACTACCTTTGTCACATGATTTCAGACTTTTAGCCTCTCTTGTGTGCACTGAACCTTTTGCCTGCAGGAAGAGTTTAGAGCGAAGCAAGCCAACATTTTCGCTGCATTGGATAAACTCTACATCCTCCACAACGCCATTTTAGCCGAGTCTCGTTTCATCAAGGCCTTCTTCTTCTACTGTTGCATCGTGTTTCTCATCTACATGCTCACGAGCGCGAAGCAAACGTTCAGCATTAGGGGCCAAGTTTACTTTGGTAAGATTTCAGAACTCTTTTTTTTAGGAAACAAATGTTCAGTTATTAACTGTTCTGGCAGGTCTGTGCGTCACTCTTCTTCTGGAAATTGGGCTGATCAAGATCGGAGCCGACGACTTTGACAAGCAATTCTGGGTCATATCCAAGGTGTTCTTGGTTAGATCAGTGTTTCTTGGTGTTGCCACTGTTCAGATGTTGCATGCCATATTTACATACAGGTAAGCCATAAATGAAGAGCTGCCAGGTTTTACACAATTATACATTCAGATCTTGCATTCCATTTTTTTTCTAACTGGTTGATTTCTTTCAGGGATTACGAGTTACTGAACCATCGCCTGCTCCAAACTCTGGTCGACAAAGTCCGAGCACTAGAGGAAAACGCAGGCGACAAGATGCTGTCATACAGCACAGAGAGCGAAAAGAGCCTGAGGGATTACTCGTGGGTTTTCGACGAGTTGGCGAATGAGGTAGACAGTCAAGCGGATCCGAACTACACCTTGCCGGCGCAAGCTCGCGGGAAGTACAACATCTTGCCGGAAGAGGTCGGCGAAAACTCCATCACGACGTCGATTAGCCGAAAATACAACCTGCGGCCACGGAAATGATAGGCAATGAAGAACGCGTTCTCCGCGCATCATGCCGGTTTGTGACACTGTGATCTACGTACGTTTGGTTTCGCCCATCTTGGCGGAGTTGGGAAGAGAGGCTCGTTGAGTAGCAGAACGGATATGTGCTGGTTTACGCGATGTTGACGAAATTTACACGATACAGAGCTTCACTGTTCTGAAGCTACAATTTTCGTATAGTAAAGTTTCTATGCAATGCGATTCCGTGCATGATGTTAAACATGTCAACATTCATTTCGCTTTTTTCGCAGCCGTTATGTCGGGCGTTTGAAACGGCTTTGGAGCCGCTTCCTCAACTCGTCGTTCCAGAAATGTCCCTCAACTTCCATGAAAATTACCCGCGAATACCCGGTATAAGTTCCAGGTGGCAGCCATTCCTCCCGTTCCCCACCCTATCGCGCACCCTATGCGGCTGCCCCCAACCCTCCCGCCCCGCAGCTGCTTCCCTCCTCCAACCAGGTCCGCCTCCTCGCCCTCCGGCCACCACCACGCCGCGCCCGGTTGCCTGCCCGCGCCTTCGGCCTTCTTCACCGAGCTGTCCGGCCACGCATCCTTCCTCCAACCCAAGGTATATCGGTATTCTGGTTGATTTTATTCTGTTGGAAACTCCCCTGGGAATTAACTTTTTGCAATCTGGCATTAGGAGTTTGAATTGAACATGATTCTGTGAACTGCTCTTGTATGAAGCACATTGTTTTTCTTTCCTTTGAGTTGAGTTCAGCTGAACATATCACTTCGTTCCATGTGAATAAACTGAAAAGCACATTTCGGCTGCCAAATTGAAATTAGATGCATTGTTGCATGATTTGCATGGTATAGTGTCGGGACTCCGGATATGCAACTCCAGGACCCTCTATGTATTCTGAACTAGTCCCATGATCAGTAGCTAGCTCACACAGTTGCAACATCGATGAAATCAAATCCATGCAACCAAACTAAAGATGAAGCAGACAAATTAATATTATTTAGCAAAAAGACCTTATGATCAAGTCTTACAACGTTTGCCACACGGGGCTTAACAACAAAAGGTAGCTTACGGCGGAAACCAACCAACCGGTGGAGGTCACCCAATATGCCAACAGGCAATCGAGTGAAGGACGCGACCTAATTCGCATAGTCTTCAAAGTAGTCTTCCTCGTAGAACTCGGTGCTTCCTGGTTCTTCTTCAACGATTGATCAACCAGAGGGCATAAAGCCGTGAGTATTTTGAATGTACTCGGCCAAGAATGATTCAAGAAGCCTCGGTAGGGCACTTGCGACCTTTGTTGTCTCTTCTGCGGCTACCTGCACCCGCCACGAGCGGCGACGTGGGAGCCAGAGAGCGAGCTTGCCTAGGCTTTGAGCGGCGGCCGACGGGAGCGAGGAGCCGGAGAGTGAGCTTGCCCAGGCTTCGAAAAATCTCTGACTCCGCCACTGTACTCAGCAAGTCGCAGAGAAATGTATGCAAGTAATATTCATGCAAGGTTTGACAAGAATAGTTTTATGGCTATTTTACAGAAAGCCATATTTGACATTAAATATAGTAAGTATATTGTAAAGCACAATTTAAAAAATTAATACATAAGTAATCAATTTTTTTTGAAACAACTAGTGAACACCCTGTTAACTTCCCAACCATCAACCATCTACAAGATTCGACCAACTCATTCCAACATTTTATTTTGACTCGGTTCTGCTCGCTAAGGTTTCACCTTCATCTGGCCCCCTCTTGCGCTAATTCAACATCCAAAACAGAACCGACTCAAAATATTGCTAATTAGTTGGCCAGTTCCACCCCATAAATGAACTTGTGGTTGCACGGTATGGCTCAGATCAATGGCGCACAAAGTTAAGTTCTTAGTGGCTACTCAGGCGAGGCAACCTCATCCCAAAATTATCCCCTTTACTGCACGATCACTTGCTCACGTATAAATCATTTGGGTTTAACCCGGCCAAATGACGACCCTTGCCATGGCGCAACAGAATTTTAATCATAGTGGCTCCGCCACAATTCCATATTTTCTTTAGTCAAATTCCATTATTCTTTGAGTATGTGATCGTGAATCTATCGTATAACTAAAGCATTGGCTAAGCATAATATAGTACCCACGTTGGTATTACAATAATGTCCAACTAATAATTAACCATCCTATGGTGTACAAGGATTTATGTCATTCAAGGGTACATGTCATTCACAAATTACCAAGGAGACATAACGGCAATTAGGTAATTAACTAATTCCCGAAACCATTTATTATGAAATTAGCAATGCATGTTTATACCAAACAATATAATTTTATAAATTGGGTTCAATATGATCAAAGGTCTACGACTTGTCTTCGTTGAAGAGTAGAGATGCTTCAGTCGTCGGGTCCACGAATTCGTCCGAAACACCGAAATATATACGTGCGAAACAAGCTAAATAAATAAAACAATACCAAGTAAAATTCAAATAATTACCGAATAAATACTAATAGGAAGATAATGAATTTATATGAATTTATAAATTTGAATCACTCGAATCGGAGTTCGAATGAGGAAGTTATGGCCTCCGGATGTTTGAAATTGCATAAAATGATGAAATCTGGATTTTCTTGATTTTTCGATTTATTTTTCTAAAGGACAATCGAGAAAAGCCACGTGGGCTTGCTGACAGGGCAACCACATCGATGAAGGTTGGCGTGGCGGACGACGACATCACGGTGGCGATGCCACGTCGGCCGAGGCGGCCGCGCGGCGGCCGATGGTCGCCGTGACAGCCGGTCTTGGTGGTGGCGAGGCACCGGCAAGAAGAGAGCAAGGGATCACGATGCGCACGGATTTGAGGACGCGGTGGCACAGGGAGGCCGGCAGCGAGCAAGGAAGGCGGTGGTAGTGGTGGTTGAACGCGGCGGTGGTGCTCCGGGGACGGGGCAACGCGCACGGGGAAGCCCTCGGTCTTGCGAACCCGGAGGCGGGGTCGATGGCGTCGGAGGAGGCGGAGCTCACGGCTGGCGGTGAAATTCCTTGGATTACGGTGAAGAGAAGGCGAGAGAGGGAGAGTGAATGGGGGAGGAAGCAAGAGGACGGGAGGCGCATCCGGTGCTCGCCTTAAATAGGCGCGGGGAGGCTGAGAGAGAGGGATGGGCAGTGGAGGACCTTGGCGGCCATGGCGAAGCTTCGGCATGGGCGCACAACGGGCAGAGCAGGGCATGGGAGGGGGAGTGGGTGGCGACAGCGGGTGCGGAGGTCGTCGCCGCATTGAATCTGCGCAGCAGAGAGAGCGGCGATGGGGCTGAGTGCGGCCGGCAAAAAAGCAAGACTGGCGTTGACGCCGTCGTGCAGCATGGGCTCCCAACGAGCGGGAGGAGGACGAAGCACAGCGGCGATGGAGGCTAACAGGGCGGGCCCGCCAGTCAGAGAGAGAGAGAAGGGGGAAGCGGGGAAAGGGCGCGGGGTTGCGAGCCGTCCGCTCAAGATCGGACGGTGTCCAATGGAGGAAGGCGCGGCTGCGCATGAAAATGGGCCAGCGCGGGCCGAGGGGAGGGGGAAATGGGCCAAAGAGATTCGGCCCAAACAATAGAAGGGGGATTTTTAAGGATTCCTGATTAAATAAAATACCAGAAAAGGAAAAGCATTTTTAGAAAATAGCTAAAGCCGTCCAAAAATACACATAAATCTCTTGAATTATTTAGAACTTAATAAAAATATTTTCAGCTTAACTCTTGCTTTTAGTTTTTGCAATTAATTATTTTTAACTTAGTGACAAAGGGAAAACCTCTTTTAAAATCCAACAAATCCAAGAAAAGGCTTTAAAATAATACTTTTGGTTTTTAAATCCAATTAAGATCCGAAAACTTAATTAAACCAACTTGAATTAATTGAAGTTTTAATTAATTCAAATTAAATTGCTTTTTAAAAATTCTAAATTACAATTTAAGCTTTTAGAATTCAATAAAACCAAATGATTAATTTTAAAGTTTTTCATAATTTTCAAAAAACCCAGAAAATAGGGATGTTACATATAGTTTCATATATGCTCATATGTATGACACTTGTAGATAGATAAAGCGTAAGCCTCAAACACTGCAATCTATGGTGCATTCACAAATAAAGTGTTCATCGACATCTGCATTCACAAACGTTTAACTTTTACTTCAGAAAATTCCTGTTTGGTGGAGGTGGTACTCTTGGATTTGCCCGGTTGCATGGACGCTATACGGATTGGTTGCCTCCCAGTTTGGTGATATCCAACATAACCTCGACGGCCGAAACCAAACTGCGGCCCAGTTTATCACGGAGTACTTTGGCTTTCATCACGACTTCCTGTGGTTTGTCGCAGTGGTGCACGTCGGTTTCACCGTGATTTTTGCCTTCCTATAAAGTTTTGCGATCATGAAATTCAACTTCCAGAAGAGATGAGGAAGAGGTCATTGTTTTGCATTCGTTGTATTGGCAGAGGATGCACTGTTGTTTATCGTTGTTAATTCATGTTTGAATTTCTTATTCTAGGAGCCGCAGTTGATGTTGATGTTAGACATTTTGAGCAATTTTACTGATAAGCCGAGTATGCTCAACCCTGTTCTTCTGTTCTTTTGTACTTTTCTGTCAAAGATAGTGTCTTCAGACAGTATGAATACCTTTGTCAGTTCATTGTGCATTCGGTAATCAATTTGAGAGAAACATAACGATCCTATAGTCCCAGCAGATATGCACGTTAGGGTCTGGGATAAAGAATTGGATTCAAATACCATTACTCGTTGTTAATAATAATTGTTTTTAATAATAATTATTATTAACAATTATTTGTTGTAATATATTTTTATTACTTGTCGTTTATAATCGTTAGTTGTCGTTAAACGTTGTTAATTGCGTTAAATGGCATCAAACAATCTGTTACTGTCCTTATGGATATTTCAGACATTTTTCATATCGGAAGCCGTAGTCAACCGACCTAAAAGTCAGACAGCCAAATATGAGAAGCCCAGCTCCTTGCTAACCGGCGCAGTAGAGGGCCGGAAAAACAACACTTCATAGCGCCGCCCAAATCAGCATGCCCACGACGGAATTCCTAGTTTCGGCCCAGAACTTTCGTTGTATCGTGTCCTCTACTCCTCTGTCGCGAGTGAACGACCACGATGCCGCTATGCATTGCAAGAAGGAAGGAAAGAGGAAACGGGCCATGCTACAATTTGAAACAACCAGGAGACAGTAAATTCCATTAACCCGGTCAACAAAGCTGACCTCCGAGACGGGTACGCCGTACGCATGCAGATCAGCGAATACATGCAAGAACTGAGCTATCACACGGAGTAGTATACGGTACACCAACCGCATCATACATTTCCCACACGTTTTCCCCGTATGCCATGCCGCGACGCACGTACACGTCCGAATTACCGGCACGGAAAGGTGCGCACACGCGCCCCGGGCCCCGCGCCGGTGGATCGCCAGTGGGAACCCGCCACCTCGCCACGCGCGGCCGCTGCGGAGCGCGCGCGGCGCTTGCCCCGCCGGATCAAGCGCGAGGAGAGGAGGCAGGGGACCGTCGTCTGCAGATTTTTTCTAAAAAATAATATATCATTTTATTAAAATGATAAAAAATAAATAATCATTTTAAAAAAATTAAATGAATAATACCCTGTCGACATAAGCTCCCATCATTTGGAAGCATATGAATTGACATTAGGGGATATGTCGTCGATTCATTTGGTGTCAGAAGAGCTTATGTCGCGGCGAAAAATTCTGTGGGACGGGGCCTCACCGTGAGGCCCCGCTCCATCTTCGTCCATCTCTCCCGCCCCCCCTGATCCAACGGCCCGGGGGGTGGGGCTTCACGGGGGACGTGCCCTAGAGAAATTTCTTTCTTATGTCGCAAACTAGCGGCAAGAGATATTTAGCGACCGAGTATTATTGATTTAATTTTTGTAACGTGTATTTATTTTCATCATTTTAATATAATAATGATTATTTTTAAAAAAATCTTTCGTCTGCACGTCCACGTCCCTAACGACCTGCGTGCTCTAGCTCTGAACCCCAGCAACTTTTCCCCCCTTGTCTTCTTTCTCCAGGAAAAAATTGCAGGAAGCTTCTGTTGACATGTTCTGTTTTAGCGGTGCTTGACTGGTGTATTATCCTCAGTTTGTCACAACCCAAGCGTACTTGATACGCTAATCAATTTATATGCAGTGCTTGCTCCGTTGCTCTTTCACAAAGAAAACTGCACGTCTGAAATGCCTACATTGCATTATTTGGATTTTGGACCAGTGGCCTCTGATGATTGGGTTCAGTAGGATTTTTTATTTAATCATTTTTTATTAATACTTTAAGTTAACCCTCGCTAATATTATTTTCAATTCTGACTCTTTTGGTCACGTCATAACAAGCGACGTGGCCAAATCATTTTGTTATATCACTTTTCTCGGTATGGCCAAATCTACTACGCAAGCCGTCGTGCGCACGGCGTGCCAACGTGGAGGGCTTGCGTGACCCAGTCACGTACTCATGACGTGGTAGGACCCTTTGCCACACCGTATTTAATGGCGTGACTAAACTGTGTCGCCACGCCAATCCAGAGGTGGTGCTTGCACGCGGGAGTGACGATGGCTAAGTCCTGCCACACCACGTCCATTAGCGTGGCAAACCTATATTTGATGCTCTATGGTGCATTTGATTACGTGCGAATTCGTTAGCTACTCAGGGTATGTTCATGTCATGTGGGCTGGCCTATATATATATATCACTGGTATGTACGTCTAAAGCTTTCAGCCTTCTTCTCTGCAAAACCACATTAGCTTGTTGGGTTGTTTCCTTAGGCGCACGACTGCCAATTCTAAACATAGCATGGTAACCCCTTCACAAGTTCATTGTCTTCCGTGCCTATATACATCGTATTTAGCATTTGATTTTACATGGGAAATTGGTCAAAAATGGTAAACTTGATTTGAGCTAGCAAAAAATGAACGGTGCTAACTGAATTCCCAACCCTAGGCAGTTGATCATTTTTCAAACCTGTGCTATTCCTATTTTGAATCAAGAAGATGGATGAATAGCGAGCCACATCCCATTGCATGGATTGGTGGTGCTTGTCGTCACTTAGGGATCGAAGACCATTAAGTTGTTATTGTCACGGTTGTAGTATTTGCAGAACTGATTGTATTAAAAAAGAAAACGAAATTTGAAATAGACTTTATAATGTAGTTACGAATTACATGGCACATAGGGTTTGGTTACGTGCATTAGAAACGAAAACATGCACGAATCAACAAACCAAAATGCACCTACGATACATGTGCACCTTTTTGGTATGGAAAAAAGATCGATTGGAACGAAGTTATTTAGTCTTGGTGGCCCATCGCTCCCTTCCCCTTGTCTCCTGACTGCTCATGGCAGCGTTCAGTTTCGAAGTTAGTCATGTTCTGTGAGATGGGCTGGACGATTGAATGATGTTAGGATAACACAACGTATGGCTAAATTAATAATCAGGATGCAAAATGAGCATAACTTACCTCTTCGATTCGGACTGCGCTCGAGCGACGGGGAGCGCTGGTACGACTGCTGGTCTCACTAGTAGGAGCCTTCCCCTTGTCCGCCACGTGCTTGGCCTGGTCGTACTCAGCTTTCTGTTTGGGGTCCTCCACTATCACCCTGCTTTCTTGAGCTCGTCTAGTGCCTTTTCCATAGGGTCGGGTATGTAAGGTTTCCAACGTTTGAAGGTCTCGGCTCACATTGTATAGTTCAACATGTACTTCTACTCGATGAATGCCCTATCATACATATCTGGGCCATCGATCCATTGGAAGAAGTTGCATCGCATCTCTGGCTGCCATTATACATAGATGTAGTTAGGGATTTATGGAACAGATCGTAAGATGTGAAAGATCTATGTGTATGTCAGATTTGTTTACGAGGATGTTCCCGCACGTGTAGTACGACCGGACGGCCGTCGCCGGGTGTGTGGAATGGATGATCTTAACCGGTTCTTTGCACACACATTGCGGGAGTGGGAACTCCGGTGGTACCGGCGCATCCTTCGTAGAACAATCTGGGTAGGGTTTAGACCTCTCGATAAGCCACTTGCGTTGTACCGTCAAGGAAAAGGAAGGATGCCACATCCATGCCTATGCGTAACGCTACACTATGACCATATCTGCATCAAGCGGGCACACATTGAAGTTCATATGTAGCCAAGACGTAAGCACGATGGACGGTCGATTGTCCCTGGCGTCCTCATCCGGATCGTCCGATCCCACACCAAGCCACTCGCCAACCTGGTCATGCCAACTCAGTCATGCCAACCCGCGCTAGTGATATCTCCAGTCACCAGAAGCCCGTCTATGAGAAGGCTAAGAACCATATCAATATCCTGCAGAGTGATGGTCATCTCGCCTGGCGGGAGGTGGAACGTGTGCGTCTCCGAGCGCCACTGGTCCACCAGTGTCGTAAGTGCAACACGTCCATGCGGGGAAGCTTGTAGGTGACAATCCATGCCAAGGGAAGGAAACTGACAACACGAATGTACGGCATGTACCGCTCATCCTAGTCCAGAGGGGTGTGGGTTCGAGGGCGAAGTGGTTGGAGTACTTGCCAGAAAAATTTGCATAGACATAAATGAAGTGCACCACCTGGTCAAAAAGTTAAATGTATGATCGAACAACAGATCAAGAAATCTCACCACACCCTCGTCGGCTATAAGGTGTGTGCGGTGATCATTGTCGTACTCCAAGATGAGCAACGCGTACTCTGCTAGTGCTGAGACATCCTGCAATGGAAGGAAAAAATTTGTCAGTACACATGAAGTACAAAACAATAGAGAAAGTGCAATGGAGTGAACACAATACAGACACAACAATACTCTTTGCACGATGACAATGGTGGTTACCTCAGGGGTGCAAGACACATCCTGTTGGATACGGGAGCGACGTCGCTTAACCATCAAGGCACCGTAGTACTTCAGTAAGTGCGAATGCTAGTAGAATCAGCTGGCCCTCCGCATCAATACCCACGTCGACCATCATGGCACCGTAGTACTTCCCGGTTAGGAATGTGGTGTCAAGTGATAAGACATGTCTGCAATGCTTGAAGGCCTCTTTGCGTTGCCCAAAAGACCAATAGACCCGCCTAAGAACATATTTCAACACTCCTTCATCGGGTTCCATTCGATTCCTGTGCTAAGGATAAAACTCCATGCTCGGGTTCTTGACCTGCATAGTGCTTAGGATTCGAGAAAGCATTCCATAAGCCTCCTTCCAATCACCCCCACAGTAACTGCGTCGCTTTCTGCTTGGCCCTCCATGTTTTTTCGTACTTCACGCGGTACTTAATGAACCCAAATATAGCCACAATAAGGGTGGCGACAGTCATATCAGGGTCGAACAGCCACAACCCCAGTTATGCGCTTAGCAATGAAATTAGCAGTCGCCTGAAGGTGCTCCTCGGACACTCATGTAGTCCCACAAAGGTGAGGCTGCTTCACATTCGTTATTTTTCCTTGCTTGTCCCTATTTTTCCGTCCCATACCTTCCATCTGCACCCCTTTTGCACATCACGGTATACCTCTTGTTCATATCGGAGTGTTGTACTACAAATGGACGATGATGCCTCACAGAGTATTCTTGCAGTCAAACCTTCATATCCTCTAAGCTTGAAAGCATGTCCTTGTGTATGACGTTATTATTCGGGTCCGCAATGCCATCCCTGCTCTTCAACCCATTTGCACAGACAATGTTACCGACCATTCTGACATCCTCGAATGCATGCACCGATGGGATCTTACCCGTTACACTTTGAAGAACCTGCCCTTCCTCAGAGGAGAAAAACATAGTAGACGCTTCATTTTCGGTCGAGCTCTAACCTTCATTGGACTCAACGTCACAAACTGTTCCATCTCGGAACACCTCATCTCCAAGCTCGTTGTTCAATACAGCGCCATTGAAATCAGTCATGGGGTCACTAAGATAGTGCGACGCAGAAACAAGCATATATGACAATTCCACCAACGCAGGGGGGGGGAGGGCATCGTTGTTAAGACCAACACCAATGCCCTCTTGGGATGGTTGCTCCTCCATTGGGGGTCTTGCGAAAGTTCCATGGCGGATTCAACTTCTTCCATGGTGCCGTTCACCACATCTACATTCTTTCCCATGTCCTCGCCGGTGATTGTACTCTCCACCACAACCTCCAACGACCACACCTGAGAAGTGAACACAATCTCCTTGTATGTGTCCCAATTATCATCGCACGAGATTGGCATCAACAAGGCGTGCATCTTTGAACATGGCCCAGCATCATACCACCCATCCATTCCAACAACGAACCCAGGCTCATCCCATCGAAGAGTCGACTTAATCCTCGTCACAAGAGTTCGAAAGACTAGTGATTCTCGAAACACAAGCACAGTAACTTCTATGCCAACAAACTCTACACCACTACCCGTTTGGCTAACCGGCCCACCAGTAAAAATGCATACAACTTTATCCTTCTCCATCCAACAATCCGAACAAAATATTGCAAAAGTCAATACTGCATGCCATATGTACCAACTACCACACATACTACTGACGAACAACTACACTTCAAAGTAGTACTAACCATTCCATATATGACTAATGTTGACTGGTACACAAAAAACACAAAATTCGTCGACTACTATGCCAAAACGTCCGACAAGCTGGAAATTGAATTTTTGAACTAAATAGGCATTTGTTGAAGCAAAATTTTATTACTAACTCCCCACTAACTATATTTTTCAATTTGACCCTTTTGGCCATGCCACCGCCTAGGGCGTGGCAACCCAAAAAATTATATCCTCACAAAAATAACAAAACTACAATTTAATAGCTATATTTCCATCACAACTACATGAAACTATAATGACATATCCTATTTCGATTACCCAAACAAATCCTATCCACAACATCCAATTTCATCTACAAATCGCTAAAAAACGCACGAACACAATAAAATATGAACGCATTCAAGTACCATTGCATACTAATGCTATCCAATTCACTCTAAAGTGCAACGATTCAAACCAATTCCGCTTAAACACGCAATTCGGTCAAACCCTAAATCCACTAATCTAACTGAATTTATCCTAAATAAATAGAGGGAATGGGTGAGGTTACATTGGGGGATGATCTCCACGTGTTTATGGACTTCAAATCGGCTCCAAATCGCCGGATTTGTGGAGGTTGGGGTCAGGGAGGAAGAGAGAAAGATTGGGGAAAATGAAGAACTAGGTGGGCTGACGGCACCTAAGTCACCTCTGTCATGACACGCGTGTTGGTGTGACAAGGCAAGCTTGTCACACCATTAGTACTAGCGTGACAAAGACAAGGACTGGGCCACGCAAACCCTCCACGCTGTGTGTACGACGGCTTGCATGACAGATTTGGCTACACCGAGGAAAGTGGCGTAACAGGATGGTTCGGCCACGCCACTCGTTATGGTGTGACCAAAGAGGTCAGAATTAAAAATAAAGTTAGCGAGGGGTTAACTTTAACATATTATTAAAAAAAGCATTAAATAAATTTTTTTTTTGCCAAACTGTTTCACCATTCTTTAATGTTTGGATTTCGATATGGAAGAAATTAAGTTACAGTCACAACTATCTAGCAGTGCACTCAGTTATAAAACAGAGATTACTAAAAGAAAGGGGCATGTAAGTGTAGGGAATACTCCTCTTGAGCTAGTGGAGAAGTACTTTCTAGAAAATCCTTTGTGATATTTGCATTGCCTTGCCGTATCAGTTGGGCAATGGCATCACATCAGCAGCTCATCAGCTGTGTCCAGTGTAACATTTCCAAGTTTTGGATAGGGCAAACTTTAACAAAGACATAACGACACATCTCGATTTGCCCAAGGATTTTAGGCATAAAGTAGTTACAGTAAGCGCCACTACAGATTAGGAGTATTACCCAACTAAGCGACAACCAAACTTTGCAGTTTGCATAGCCTGTAAGATTTTTCTACTTTTGCCCTCCACCAAATTCTAACGCAAACTACATTTCTTCCTACCCCAAACCAGCAGATCTACCTAAAAAAACCAGATGAATAGTAAAATAGCACAAATGGAGCTATAATTCATGTAGTAACATGAAATGCTAATTTACGAACATTTAACAGTTAGGGAACTAGCAAATAGTTGGAGGTTGATGCATAATTCAACAAAAAATGTTATATGATTATCATTAGTTGTTCAAAGAACACATGTTAACACTCAATTAACTGAGTTAACTATTGAGTACTTCCAGAGCACACTTAGAAAAATCATACTGGAGCATTCGAGTAGGATAAACGAAAGAAACAAAACATATACAACTATTCTTACGTTAAGTAACATATGCCCGTAAACCATTATCTTGATAAGGCCTCAGGATTTCCACGTGAATTTCGTTAAAAACCTCATATTTAGGAATGTTTTTTTTTCTATGAAGTCTCTATAGAATTCGTGTGTTCCAAACGAGAGGCCGACTATTAAGTACTACTCCATCTGTTCTTTTTTAAACGTCATTTTAAGTATCTGCAGCTAATATTTTAAAACTTTGACCGCTAATATACACAAAAATATTTAGATTATTTATGTGGAAATGATATAACTAGATTTGTGATAAAAAATACTTTCGTATCGTTTATACATTTTTATTAAATAATAATTAACTTTGAATTGGAGACTGTGTCTACGTCTAGATAAATCTATAATCTTCGTCCTCAAGGCTTAGAAGAATAAGCAAAACCAGATTGATCCAAATGGATGACCTGTGTCGGCATTGCATGACCGGCTTGGCTAACTAATCGGGCTATGTTGTGCCAGCCCATAGGCGGAGGTGCTGGGTCGGCTCGGGCATGATAAAGTTGTGCGTGCCGTGCCGGGCTCGACCGCCGCCGCCACCATCTCCGTTGTGCCCCGTGTCGTGCTTGGTCCAACACTTTATGTGTCGTGCATGGCACGACACTGTACATGTCGTGCCGAGAAGGCCCGCTGGGCCAGGGTGCCAACCCTAGCATGACAGTACGCTCAGTCGGGTCGTGCTGTGCACGGGCTCAGCCAACACGGCTCATTTGGACAGCTGGGAGCAAAGCTATGAGGTAAAACATGGTAAAATAGCCAAAGCTTTATGCCTCGAGCAACGAATTTAGGTCCTCTGCATTGAGGGTTTTAACACAGAGGATCTATAGTACTCGGTATTAGAAGACGATCTCTATCGTTCGATTTAAAAATGCTAAAACTAAAAGCTACAGTAAATAATTTTGTTGTTTCTATACTATTTGCTACACTGAGTACTGTTTAAACATTCTCGCGAATCACTGGTCACGCCGTCATCCGGATTCCTCCAGCGACACGGTGGAAGATTCCTCTCTGACTCCGAGGGGTAGTTCCGACATTTCATAAGCTAGCCGCCTTCGTATAATTAGCGAGGAGGGTCCCAATTTCTCTCCTCTTCACGCACTAAAATCCACGCACCGCGAACGCAGTAGAAGCAAACCCAAAATACGCACGCGAAGAAAAAAGAGATTTCCCCGATCCTTGCTTCTTGCTTGTTCGCCAAAAGATAGCTCCCCTCTCCAAATTCGCCGACTTAAATCGCGCCAAGACCAAATTTTGGCGTCCAATTCGTACTCTGCAGCCTTGATTTCCCCCAATTTGAGCTGTTTCCACCTCTGAATTAGTGCATTTTTTTTCGTTCGATTTATTTGTCTAGGAACCCCAAATGCGTCGACTTCATCTTGCCAAGATCAAATTTGACATCTAATTCGTGCTCTACCGCGCCTTTTCGACCCCCAATCCGATTTGGTTCCAGCTCGAAATTGCGGTTCCGGAATTTGTGGTAGCTAAGAGGCTGCGAGTTCGGGCGTTTCGAGCTCGTCGGAGGCATCTCGGATTCCGGCGGCCATGTCTTTGTCGGCGATTTCCCTGTACACCAGCCCGCATGGCGCCGTCTACTCTTCCGACTTTGATCCGAGCTCCCGTGGCTCCTCGCCGTGCACCACCGCTGCGCCCCCGCCGCCGGCCACCTCTCACCGCCCGTCCGCCGTCGCCGGCGGCCTCTCCTGCCTCTTCCCCTCCCCGGCCGCAGCGGCTGCCCCGCCCCGCGCCCCCGCGCACGACGAACTCGGCGCGCTGTGGCACAACAGATCCGACGACCTGAGCTTCGCCGCCGGGGGCGGCGGAGGCGGAGGCTACTCCTACTCCCACTCCCACTCGTCCTCGCCGCTCAAGTGGCGTGACCTGCACCACCACCACCACCACCACAGCCCCGTGTCGGTGTTCCAAGGGCCATCGTCCTCTCCAGCGTCCCGGAGCCCACCGGTTTCTTGGCTCTCCGGCCGCGAGCGCGACCGGCTTTTCTCTGGCTTCGTGCGCAACGCGCTGGGCTCCTGCATCGACTACGTCCCGGCCACCAGCCCGCAGCCGGAGGTCGGCGGCGGCGAGCTCGCGTTCGAGCTCGACGAAAATCTCGCGGAGGCGAGCCCCGCTTGCGAGCCATACGCCCGAGAGCTCCTCAACGGTGCCCAGGCTCGCCACCGCATCTTCCATGAGGAGCTCGTCGTGAAGGCCTTCTTCGAGGCCGAGAAGGCTCACCGTGGCCAGGTCAAACCCCAAGCTCCAATCTTTAGTTATTAGTTCTTGAATGGTCTCTGCATCAGTTATTAAATCTTGTTTGGTTATGTGATGATTAGACGCGGGCGAGCGGTGATCCATATTTGCAACATTGTGTGGAGACGGCCGTGCTACTGGCCAAGATCGGAGCAAATGCGACGGTCGTCTCGGCTGGGCTCCTGCACGATACCATTGATGATTCATTCGTGGACTATGATCACATCTTCCACATGTTCGGGGTTGGGGTGGCTGATCTCGTGGAAGGGGTAGGTGTTCCTGTTTCCATGGATTTTGGTAATTGTTCTAGAGGTATTGGAACAGTGAGTTTGGTAGTCTGAATATTGATATTCTTATGTATCATCAAGCTGTTAGCCGGATCGACTGCAATTATTTGATCTGAATAATGATGCCCTACTCCTTATATTTTTAAGCCATCTTTTGCTCTTTCCGCTCAGATTGTATAATCTTATCACTAACTAATGAAAACTGCTCCATTTGGATGAACCCCAATGTATGACTTTTGTGATATAATTTAAGTTGCTTAGATACCAAGTCTAGTGCATTGTTTAGTCTCCTACTTAATAGCATTGTTTCGTTTATATTGACAACTGGTAATATATTTTGCATAATACTTCAACGCAATGTGTACAGCAAACGTTGTCCACTGTTGTAACCATTTATTTGACATGTCCTTTTGCGAACTTCACATTCATCTGGTGTCACAGATTGTTGTTTTCAATCTTCTGTTCCAGGTTTTTGATAGCTCCACTGTCATCTGCTATCTTGCAAGCTGATGATTTCTATCTAATTTGTTCAGGTTTCAAAGTTGAGCCACTTGAGCAAGCTTGCTCGTGATAACAACACAGCAAGCAGGACTGTTGAAGCAGACCGCTTGCATACTATGCTTCTTGCAATGGCTGATGCACGGGCTGTTCTAATAAAGCTAGCAGATCGTGTGCATAACATGAAGACTTTAGGAGCTTTGCCTTTGGTCAAACAACAAAGATTTGCTAAGGAGACGATGGAGATCTTTGTGCCTTTGGCTAATCGATTAGGGATTGCTAGCTGGAAAGACCAGCTGGAAAATCTTTGCTTCAAGCATTTGAATCCGGAAGAGCACAAGGAGCTGTCATCCAAACTTACAGAATCCTTTGATGAAGCGTTAATTACATCTGCTGTGGATAAACTCGATAAAGGTCTTAGGGATGCAGGCATCTCATATCACAATCTTTCTGGGAGGCACAAAAGCCTGTACAGTACTTACACCAAGATGCTGAAGTATGTTAAAACTTTTTGTTTGCATTATGTATAGTTTACAAATTGATAATGAACCACTGTTTTCTGTATCTTTGCTAATTGGTTTTCGCACATCACCAGGAAGAATTTAACAATGGATGAGGTCCATGATATCCATGGCCTGCGCCTCGTGGTTGAGGAGGAAGATTGCTACCGAGCACTTGATGTTGTTCATAAACTCTGGCCCCAAGTTACTGGACGATTCAAGGACTATATATCGCGTCCAAAATTAAATGGGTATGCAGAGTTAAACTTCGACATGTCCATTCGATCTTCGGCTCTTCGCTAGACTTTGCACTGATTTGCTTGCTATAGGTATCGATCATTGCACACTGTTGTCTTGGGTGATGGCGGCCACCCATTTGAAGTCCAGATCCGCACAAAGGAGATGCACCTACAGGCTGAGTATGGATTTGCTGCGCACTGGAGGTACAAGGAAGGTACCTGCAGGCACTCCTTTGTACTTCAGATGGTGGAGTGGGCAAGATGGGTGCTTACGTGGCAATGCGAAGCATTGGACAAAGAACGGTCTGAGTCTCCAGGAAACTGTGATGCCATTAGTCCACCTTGCCCATTTCCCTTGCATTCGGAGGACTGTCCATACTCATATACCCGCCAATGCAACCACGACGGACCCATATTTGTCATCCTACTGGAACATGACAAGGTCAGCCCGGTCTTTGGCTAAGCTCATACCGAATGTGTTATCTTTAGTTCCTGTTATCTAACTAAGTTTATCTTTGTGATTCCAGATGTCTGTCCAAGAATTCCCAGCGAACTCAACTGTAATGGATCTCATGGACCGAGTCGGGGCCAACAGTCCAAGATGGAGCCCCTACAGCATCCCCATGAAGGAAGATCTGCGACCGAAGGTCAACCACGAACCCATAAGCGATCCAAACAGGAAGCTCTGCATGGGGGATGTGGTGGAGCTGACCCCAGCCCTCCCTCACAAATCGCTCACCGAGTACCGGGAAGAAATCCAACGCATGTACGACAGGGGCGGCTTTGCCCTGGCCAACCGGGGTGGCAGCTCTAGACGCTGACAGTAGCACCATTGTACAATGTTCACCAACCCACTCGATTCATTGTAAATATGGACTGTCATGTGCGGCGGTTTAGGAATTCTCAAATTAGGAAGTTGCAATTAGACAAGTTTACTATAGAAAAGTCTCATTAGGGAAGTTTGCAGTAGGAAGGATAATACCTTCTAAGTTAGTCATTATTGCATTAGGAAAGATAATACTTTCCAAGTCAGTTTGTATCCCTTTACATTAAGAAAGATATTCTTTAGGAAAGAGTCCTAGTTAAGGAAGGATAATAGTTCTATTTGTAATTAGATCGTACTCCTATATATAGGAGATAAGAGGTTAATAAAAAATGAGCAAAGGACTGGGTTATTCCCCAATCTCCCTTGCGCCAAAACCCTGCCGGTGCTACTGTTCATCATATGTTACTGTTCATTGCACTGTTCATCCGCGCCGCCCGTCACGGCGTCCTGACGCAATCCTCATCCGCCTGAATTGATTCTTCCCTTTCGCCTCTGCTCCCAACGCTCGTCCTCTGACATCTTGGTATCAGAGCCAACCGTTGCTCCTTTCACCATGTCGAGCAACGGTGGTAACAAGGATTTCCAACAGATGATGCGTCAATTCGCCAAGGATACGACAAAAACTCTTGCGAGTATCCTAGCACACAAGGTAGTATCCTTGGCGCGCATGGAGGGACACCTCGCTAGTGAGGAGGGCGACGAAGATGAAGAAACCGCCGCATGGACAGGGGCCAAGGGGGAGTTGCTGCCCAGTCAGCACCGCCCCAGCAAGGGCTCAGATGTCGCACTGGCCCAACCAGCGCCGCACCTTCACGCGGCAGCAACCGCGAGGGAGCTCATGGAGGAGCTTCTTGCGGAATTTTCGCCGGTCTTCGACGACCCACGTGGGCTCCCATCGCCGCATGATCACGACCACCGCATCCACCTCATGTCGGGCACCAGCGCGGTGGTGGTTCAGCCCTATAGATACCCACTGCAAAAGGACAAGCTGGAGTGTCAATGCACTGCCATGTTGACACAGGGCATTATCCAGCGCAACAGCTGTGCCTTTCCCACGCCTATGCTTTTGGTCAAGAAGAAGGACGGCTCTTGGCCCTATCGTGTCATCTCCATGATTAATGAGGTCGCGTACCGCTTGGACTTGCCCAACTCGACACGTTTACAAGATGTTTTTCACATGAATCTCTTGAAGAAGTATGACGACCTCCCTCCTCAAGATCCACCGCCATTGCCGCCCCTCCTTCATGGCCAAGTTATTCCCATGCCGGCCACAGTGATCCGTGCTCGCCTGTCTCGAGATAAGCGGCAAATTCTGGTTCAATGGGAAGGACTTCACGTTGCTGATGCGTCATGGGAAGATGTTATCGCATTTCGGGCATCTTATCCCTTTTTTCAGCTTGAGAACGAGCTGTTTGTCAATGAGGGAGAGATGTCATGTGCGGCAGTTTAGGAATCCTCAAATTAGGAAGTTGCAATTAGACAAGTTTACTATAGAAAAGTCTCATTAGGGAAGTTTGCATTAGGAAGGATAATACCTTCCAAGTTAGTCATTATTGCATTAGGAAAGATAATACTTTCCAAGTCAGTTTGTATCCCTTTAAATTAGGAAAGATATCCTTTAGGAAAGAATCCTAATTAAGGAAGGATAAGAGTCCTATTTGTAATCAGATTGTACTCCTATATATAGGAGATAAGAGGTTAATAGAAAATGAGCAAAGGATTGAGTTATTCCCCAATCTCCCTTGCGCCAAAACCCTGTTCGTGCTACTGTTCATCATGGTACTGTTCATCACACTGTTCATCTGCGCCGCCCGCCACAGCGTCCCGACGCAATCCTCGTGATTCTTTTCTTTCGCCCCTGCTCCCAAAGCTTGTCCCCTGACAGGACTAATTCTTCGCGGCCATGAGAGCTGGACGAACACCCCCACCACGTCCCTGAAATCTGTGGGGGGAGACCGTCCTGACCCGAGAGGCTGCAATGTGTACAATCAAAATAATGTACTTGTAAGCTGTTTCAGGTTTGATTCAGCTTCTCCCAAGATTTGTGGAGAGGAAATTGTACCAGAATCGATCTACACTGCCTGTCCATGTTAGATCCTGTGATGGAATGCCATGCCAAATGCAGAGTTTCAGAACCTAGTGATGTGAGCGGTGCAGTGACATCAGCTTGGCTGGCCGGTTTCTCCTTGGCTTCCAAGCATTGCGCTGTGTGGACCAGAATCTTGTGGCGTCCGTTTCTGGCGTAGGAAATCTACGCTGCCTGTCTCGGTGGAATCTTCTGGGGGTAGGCAGGTAGGATGCCGGAAGAAGGCCTCTCGTGTCAGTGGATCTTGTGTGTGGTGGCCACCGCATGAATCTTCGGCCCGTGGGTTCCATCACTGTACGTGTGGCTTGTAAGGTGGTGGCCGCCGGGGGTTTCTCCCACGCGCGCCGAATCATCTGCCGCGACACCGAACGGTTGGTGGCGGCAGCGGCATCCGGCATCGAAAACCTGCCGGTTTCATTGATAGGCGCTCGTGCCTACGGCTCTGCCCAAGACATGTCACATGTTTGAAGTTTTTTTCCTGAAATTCTAGTGACAGTTACGGTTGTTTGGTGCTGTTAGCACGCTAATCACTATCACTTAAAACCGTAATAGAGTACTTCATTCAGTTCCTTGCATGAGGCATAAAAAATCTGTTTATCGTTATGCATTAGCCAATATTGACGATAGATTTAACCTTTTCTGAGTCGATCCTTGGGTGTAGGACGATGGATGAGTACTGCTAGTCAGCAGATAAGGACTAGTCGCCCCGTTGCCGACTACAGTTGAAAAACGGACTTGCTATTTGTCAGTCGCCTGAAAATATGTTATCTTTCAGTTGATTTTTTCACCGTCCATTCTGTTCTAAGATTCGTGCGCTATCAATTCTCATTTCGGGCTTGTTTTTGTTGCTGTTGGTTAATTGCAGTTCCCTGTTTCCGAATCCGATCCGTTAACTTCTCAACCCGTTTGGACAGAGATATTAAGTCCGTTTTAAAATTTTATATGTATTCGTTGGTACTCGCACCATCTCCATTCTATGTAACTACTTGGCTTCAAGAGACTATGGTGAGTGAGATTAACTTTCATTAATACTTTCTATGTTATGTTGTTGTTTCTTCTGGTTCAGAGGAACAGCAAGACATATGCTTGTTTGTCTATCTTTGGCAGCAACATGCGCACTGTTAGATATGCTAGAATGTTCTTCAGAAAATAAGAGAAAATGCTTCCATTTTCCAGTAGATTAGCACCCATTTTTCATGGTGATTGGCCTAGGGAGCACTAATCTAGCTTGTAGATAGATTGTCCTCTGTTCGGTTTTGTGCATTGCATGTTGCCTGGTGATTCAGCTCTTGAGAGCTTGAACTAGGAAGACACAAATGAGGGTTATCAAGCTACACTGAAACTAACATCGAATGAGTCGTCGCAGAATGATCCATCCCAACAAGGTATTTCATTTTCTATTATTATTTGCTTATTGATTTTTTTGTTGTGGAAAATTTTCTTTCTTTTTTTCTCTAGCAATTGAAAACTTGAGAAAGAGGAGGAGGAGGAGATCCTGTAGTCAACATCTTGGTAGCCAGCACTCTGATGATTCTATAGCTTCAAGAACAAGGTCATGTTGCAAGTCGACTTATTTGTCTCAAAAGTCACATTTTAGCCAAACCAATTTTTGTTTTGTTTTGTTGATGGCTGCTCTGGATTTTCTGGAGTCTCTCACCTATTGCTGCATCATAATGTTGCAGGGCCAGGGAAGATTATTTAGCTGCAACGATTCCTTTGCTTGGTACGTACCTCTCCATCTTCTCTGCCCATGTATGCTAGTTGCTAGCTTGTGTAGATTGAGAAGGTAAGGGAGGGTGATAGAATATAATTAGCTTGTATTATGTAATTTTTCTAGCTTGTATCATGTGGTTCACTGTGAGCATAAGTGAATAAAATATTTTTTAGGACTCACTTATCAGGAGACGTTTTGATTTAATGCTGCTTAGAATTATACACGGTCAGAATGGTGCTTATAATTATAATTTTCTTTGGTTCACTCATGCTAATGGTTTTATTTTACTACAATTAAAATATCATTATGAATGTGTAGACTTGTATCACTGACTAAAGTTTTGTTAATTCTGAATCTTTTCATGGTCTACTTACAGCTATTTTTGTCACTTATAATTAGAATAATCCAGTGTGAACTTCACCCTATAGGTTTTGTTAGCATAGATTAATCTTGTGTGATCTTCACCCTGTAGGTTTTGTTAGGTTACAACTTACAATAATACTATGTTCAATCTATCATGCAGTGTGACTAAAGAAGGCAAAGCCTGAAACAGTGAAACTTATTATGCTCTACTTACACCTGTAGTTTTGTTCTTGTTGTCTTCCTAACCCTATAATGTTAGGTTAAGCAATTCCACCCACAAGCGAGCACACGTCCCTTGACGTCCTCCTTCCCGCTGGAACAAGACGTTGTCCCACACGTTGTCTGCGGCTGTGCGCTACGGCCACTACAGCTTCCACCAGCATAAGAGCACCGGCTCCTCCTGCAGCTACCTTGCTTCCCACATCCGCAAGTGTAAGTTCAGATCCCCAAACGCTTACTCTATTCCCTTCCGTTCTGCCCAACTTGGTTTTTGGCTAGATTTGATGATTGATTTTTTTTTCTATTTCTTTGTTTTGTAGGGGTTCACTAGTACTAAGTTTGCCTTTTGTCAAGTATAGAAATTATTTTATGTCTTTTTATCTTTGTATTCTCTTATCTCTATGAGTTAATGCCAATGTATATGTCACTATTGTCATTCTCAAAGCCTGAATTATATATAGTATTTGATACTCATTGAATTTCATTATTTTTGGCCTATGATGTCAATCTGGGTGATTTCAATCCATTTTATCTGTTTCTGTGTTTTGTAGGGGTTCACTGGGACTAAGTTTGTCTTTTGTCAACTATAGATTTTTTTTGTATCTATCTTTCTGTCTTTGTATTCGCTTATTCTCTTATCTCTATGAGTTATCTCTTGTAAAACTTAGTATCTTGCATGTTGTCTACATATCTCTGGCTTGGTAGGTATGAGGATCATCAGTCCTGCTAATTGTCATGAACCTGTGGTTCTTTTTTCAAAGGCGGGTGTTTTGTACTTCACTTGTCGGTATAGCCACAATCGATGTCTGCAAATCGAAACTTGCACCATTGTTTAGTATATGTTGCAGTGTCAGGTCATGTGCAATTTATTCCTTGCATATGTGCAATTTTGTTAGAGTGTCATGTTAACATATCTTATTTGCATGTTGTGGTCTCTGCAAATTTGTTTCCTATTTTTACTTTTGAACTTTGCATTCCCACCTCTCTTATTCCTCCTTGTTCACCATGGTTTGTGATTTAATGTTTTGACTCTGTATGAAGTATTCACTTGCATAGTACTTAAGCTTAACTTATGGTGCTAGTCAATGTACAATTTTAGAAAAGCTTTACTGCAATTTTGAGCTCATTATAAATTGTTCTTTATTTTCAGTATCTATACTTTTAAGCAATACGTGTAGTTTCAACATTGGATATCCAGTTTGTTGTTTTTCTTCATTAAGAGTAGCAGTACATTACTTTTTAGTTTGAATATTGAAGATATATATGTTTCCTGCTGTTGTAACATTTTTTTATTCATCACCCTAAAATACCAACTATTGATATTTTTCATCCTAAAGTTCCAACTATTGAAACATAAGAAAAAAACTATTTTTTCCTAAGCTATATGACACATCTAATTTTCAGTCTGATTCTTTTCTTCGACCCATTTCTTGTTCAATAGTTTCATGGTCTGACCAGTTTGTTTGGTGATATATAGTTAAGCTATGAACAACACCTGCTACATTAGAAGTTGCATACCATTTTAACTAAACTTGCAGTCCCATGCAATATGCAAGTTTAGTTCTTTTACAGTGCAAGTTCCATTTAACCCTTTTCTGATTGGGTTGACCTGGCAAGACCTTTCTGTCTTTGGTAGAATAATTTTTGTTCCTTTAGTTTTTGATTTTGTTTTATGTTAGGGTTAACCTGGTCAAGACATTTTCTATCCTTCTTAGAATAATTTTTGTTTGTTCGGTTTTTTATTTTGTTCTATGGTAGGGTACTGCAATTTCAATATAGAAGGGTACTGATATTTCAATATGACCCCATGTTAATCAAAATAAGTTTAGACATGTTATCATGCTTGCACAATATTCCAAGCTTAAAGATGACACCCATGTTGTCTCTGCTTATGTGCTATTTGTAAGGTCTAATTTCAGTGGCTTATATATCTCGGCTATGTAGCTAATTCAGTGCCAATAATTTCTGCTAGTTCTTGATATCCCTAACATTTGAGTTTTCTTTATGTGGGTCTGCTTTTTTCCTTGTTTGCCTTGGCTTATTATATTTCTTTCTCCCTTTTTTGAAAGTTATTTCTTTCTCCCTCTGTGTTCTTTCTTTTGGAGATGGGTTCACTGAGGTACATGTGTACTTAAAGATAGAGGGAAAATAATCGTGGTAGGCTCAAAATTAGTTTGCATAGTTTTTCTCCTTTATTCAGGCCAAGACTAACCCACACTAATCCGTAATGGACTAAGAAAAATTACTCTCAGGTACAACACAGTGAGCTTAAACAGGTTTACTAATGTGTACATGATAGCAAATCAACTGAATACAAATTGAAAAGGCATCAAAGAATCAGACCATAAAACATAGCCCAACCCCATTGTTTACGGGCTAATAGCCCAACCTAGGCTAACGGTTCAAAGACTGAAATTGTTTGGATTGTTGCAATTTTAGTAAACTGGTATCAACTTGCACGTCATTTCACTAAAACTTTCAGAGTTTGGATTGTTGCAATTTTAGCTCACTGGATGTGTAACTACTATTTGATTCTACATTTTTTTATTAGATATTGAGCTGTACAAGTAGGACTGTTCCTAACATGTAAATTGTCATTTATATTAAGCAAAGATGAATTTTCCCTTTTCAGTTTTATTATTTCTTCTTCTTTATCTTATCTTGTGACGCCATATACTTGTGAAATACCTGCCATACAAAAAGTTACACAGTGAGTTAGTTTAAATTGTAAAGCTAGGTAATATGTAATTTCAATAGAAATTTGTGTAAATAATCATATTACCTTTTCTCTAGCTTAGAATAATCATATACTCTTTTTTTAAAAGAAAAATTGCAGAGCTAGATTCACCTTTTGTATATGTCTTTTGTAGGGGTTAACCTAGCCTAAGAATTTATCTTTGACTAGCTTAGAATAACCTTTTTTTTGTATCTGTCTTTTGCAGGGTTCACCTAACCTAAGAATTTATCTTTGTCTAGCTTAGATTAAGTCTTTTTTTATCTGTCTTCTATTTCTGATTGGTTTATGTCATCGCCAAGCCTAAGTTTTCTTGAACGAAGGATCTGAAGGGAAGTTGTACACGACTAGTTAGTATCGCAATTAGGTTTTTTTTTTTGCATTTGTTAGTCTAAGGGAATTCCACAAGAACACATTTTTCTTTTTAAGTACAAATTGCTTATTTAGAAATTTCAAACTTATATCTCAATTATTTCTAGTTATGGCTAGTGAGAATTCTGTAGTTTGTTGTTTTACCTTCTACTTTGTTTTTGTCTCTGGAGTGGTTTACCGAGTCTAACATATTTATGTCTAACTTGTAATATTTTTTTTTCTATTTTCTGAATTTCACTCTTTTAGTCCTTACATCATCTAGTCTGTAAGATTGTGACTTCAATCCGCCTAATTTTGATCGATGGTCGTCATCCTTTCACGCCTTTAATCCTTACAAAACGAGCCAAAATTGGATGCCTTAGCTCAGACAACTTTTTTGTGTTGTGATGCTACATGTGCATTCTTGCCATCTAAAGTTGGCTTGCAAGGACCTCAAAGATTAGTTCTTTCTGTGAATTGTGAGCGAGGTGGAAGGAAATTATGTTAGCTGATAGCCCGAACAACGTTTTAACATGTCCAAAACTCCTCAAAGTGAGGGCTCATTAGTAGTACAACATCTAAAGGGTGCAACCTGTAGCAATTGTTTATTTTTACCACTTAATATGTACTTTTATTACTTATAAGGTACTCAACATTTATTTGTAGTTTTTCTTGGTATCAGATGCGTTGTCATGTAAAGTTACCTTTCTTGTCTCTAGTGGGGTTCTCTAATGTCATTTGATGGTTTTGCATGGATTTGTTCAGCCGTGACTCGTGTAGCTTTGAAGTTTTTCTTGTGTGTGTATCAGTAGTTCCTCTTTTAGTGGGTAGTCCTTTGATGAAATGAAGTAGCCAGTTAGCATTTTCAAGATGCAATTCAGCTTGTTAGCAACAGAGATTTTGAAAATGTGAGCTTACTGTCAGCTCAGCCCAAAGACATACAAAACAACACAATGAGACCAACTTGCTTAATGGTCAAAATTTGTTCAGCCGTGACTCATGTAGCCGTGAAGTTTTTCTTGTGTTGGTATCAGTAGTTCATTTTTTAGTCGGTAGTCCTTTGATGAAATGAAGTAACCAGTTAGCATTTTCAAGATGCAATTCAGCCTGTTAGCAGTAGAGATTTTGAAAATATGAGATTGCTGTCAGTTTAGCCCAAAGACATACAAAACAACACAATAAAACCAACTTGCTTAATGGGTCAAAATTAAAAAACCACAGACCTGTTAAGAACAGCACAACTCAGCACAACTAAAAAGAACACACCCCAACTAAAAAGAACACAGCCAACCGTTGGATGTGCATCTAAGAGACAGAAAAAGTGACTGAAACATTACAAATATTCAGTCGCCGATCAATAGTCGGTCCGTTGAAAAACTTGAAACGTGTAGCTAGCTGCTAGCTTCTCTACACTTGGCTACGACGTCTCCGTTACGTCGAGATGGACAGGTCGAGGCGCGCGCGGGTGCAGAGAACGAGCGCGGCAACAACGGCGCCCACTTGCGTCGACTTGCTGCTCGCGACATCGAGGCCACGTTGGCCGTTGCCCCTCTGAGGTGGACCGGTCCGGGAGGCTGAAAAAGATTTGAGACTCTCTCTGTCTCTTCTATCGCTCTCTTTCTCTCGGAAAATTCGCGGGAAAGGAGTAGATATATATACGTACGAGTACACGCATCTGTACTGCGCTTCGTGTTAGAAATACGGAGTTTTGACCTGCTGCCAAGTTGCTGTACAGCTCGACTAATCAATCTGGGATCTTGATAGCCTACGATTCTACTATTCGTCAACCTTGTTAGGTCAGTGTAGGAGCTTACACAGTCACACATGGGGGCATTGACAAATGGCGTAGCAGTATACAATAGCTTCTTTTTTATTGTTGTTGTTGGTGCTTGTATAGCAGTATAAGTGAAATTGCAGAGTTCAAACTGTTTTACACATGGTGCAAAACTGCAAATGAAAATTAGTTAGGTGAACGAAGACGTACAATTTGTATACTCCCTGAGTCGGGAGCGGGCCATGCATGCGGCGCAGTCGGGAGCGACGTAGAGCAAGGAGGAAGAGGGGGGCGGGGAGTGGATGGCTGAATTTTGGGCCAAGCTAAAATCGAGATTTTAAAATCCTTTTCGATTTTCTTTGCGTTTGAATTCAAATATCTGATTTGGTGATTCAAATTAAAATATTAATTCAATTTAATTCCATATTTCTAGTCTTTAGCCAATTTGCATTTTAATAATTGATTTTAAGAATTCAAAATATGGCAAACTCCAAATAATTCTCTAAAATCCCAATAGGCCATCTTTAAAAAAGCTCACGTTTCCACTCTCGGGATTTTTGGTTACAAAATTCGGGGATGTTACACCCACCCAGCTAGGTGAACTCATCTCCGGATCGGTCCATGCCTTCATTTTTCCTTCTTGGTAATCACGATGTCTTCCATGGGCACGCTTGGGCTGAGCAAAAGAACTGGGCCGACTGCGCGCGCCCAGTCGCTCCTAGCGGCGAGAGTTGTGGGCTATGTGCTGGACTGGCCGTGCCTGCCCTAGTGGGTTACGATGTGGGCCCGTCTACATGTCCTTTCGTCAGCCTGATCTTCGACCGCAGTTCTGGATCGTTACAAGCCGTTAAATCAAGCGTTCGCGTCCCAGATTGGTCAGGTAGAAAAATAGCAGAGCGATTTTTTTTTGGCGAAAGAGCCCTGGTCATAATCCATAATCCATAGTTCCATAACCGTTTACGCTAGAGCTGGCCAGGGCCGTGCCGGCTGGACGGGCCGAGGCATGACATAACTGTGGGGACCCCGAGATCAGGTCCGTGTCAAGCTAAGTAATTACGCTGAAAGAGCATAATACTTAACTTGAAACGAAAACGATTCCGAGTACCCGGATAGGTGTCTCATGTTAGCTCCCAAGGATCAGCGACTAACATGCACATATCCAAACACAACATTGTATTCACATCCATACACAACATACAAGAATAATTGGAAACGTAAATACAACATCATTGAATAGAAACATAATATACAAGTTTGTATAAGAGGGCCATTCGGCCAAACATAAATATCAAGAATAAATTGCAGCGGAAGACAAACTTAAAATATTAGAGAATAACCGAGTTGGCATGCCCACAAACCCACAAGCAACCAACTGGGATTAAAGTCGTAGCGTCTGAAGAGCTTTACCCAATTCGAATGACTTCTCACCTGTAATAGCAAATTTTTAAGTACAAAGTTGTACTCGCGAGACTTTTCAAGAAAAATAAGGATGCATGTAAGTATCAAAGGAAGGCTACTACACTAGTCAATTTTAGCATAAAGCAAGTTTTGCAATTAGATAGACAAGATATAGATTCAAATTGCCATTTTAAAACATTTAGAAAACCTTGTATAACAGTAAGTAATGATCAACAACAACATAATCTCCAATTATAATCATCACACGAAAATACCATTCGTGACACAATTCATTCCATAACCAATTAACGTGCGAACATCGCGTTCAAGATATCATTTCAGATTTGGACACACTATCATAATGACTCAATATTTCCCACCATAACCCCAAACTTATTTTCCCATAAGCTAAGCGTGCATGCTTTCCCACAAGTGATGTCCATAACAGGGACACGGCTATTCAATAGATTTAGTTACTCTGCGAGTTGTACAACTTTACCCACACGATATGCATTCCTCGTAGTGTCGGCCAATGCACTCTTCCTTTGGAGTGTGGTGAGGTAGCATAACGAGGCCGTTACAATGTCATGTCCTAACTATCAAACCACCCGAGGTTCAGGATCCCGTGAGACTAAAGTCGCTTAGCACCACAGTGAACCCGTTGTGTAAGTAAGTCCCTATCAACTAGAGACCCTTAGGGGCAAGATAAGGAAAACATGCCTCCACCAGATTGACAAGAGAGCCATTAAAACCAACAACAACAATTGCCAAACTGATTGTGTTTTGATAGCTAACACTCAACAAATTATTAAGCCAAGCCATCGCCCATAAACCCGGCGTGTGGTTGTACGTAAGACTTGGTTCATCACACCACGACCGGTCCTCAAATACCCGGACGGGCTACATGAATCAGGACCACCCCTTCATCACCCTATCACCCGTCCAAGTCCAACACATAACCACAACCCATCAACAATCTTATAATAATCAGATGCAAAGATCTAGACATTCTCCTCAAAATCAAAATAATCAAATCCATATAATCCTCAAATTTCATTAAGATTCAATTCGATCCATCGGTAGATGGACTAGCTCCATCAACCGTTA
Organism: Phyllostachys edulis; assembly: GCA_036346405.1. NCBI lineage: Eukaryota > Viridiplantae > Streptophyta > Magnoliopsida > Poales > Poaceae > Phyllostachys > Phyllostachys edulis. The sequence continues at coordinate 20,323,200 of CM070562.1, read as the reverse complement.
TCGACTACAACTACTAGCATAGCTAAGCATCGTTCTACAAATTAGCAAACAAACCCATACAACATATAACCTTAATCATTCAAGGTAAAAGGATAATCAACATTCAAAGGAGGGCCAATGCAGCAAGTAGGATATTAACTACTTCTACCCATGAACATATTTTTCAACATAGCATGCACTTTAGAGATTAAAACCATACAAAACATTTTAAAATCAATAGGAGCAATATGTTCAAGAGGAGGTGCTCGCACCTTTGCTGAACCACTAGTTCATTCTCAGATTACACTCAATTTAGATCTTACGGATATATCGGTATCGTCGAAAAACCTAAGGATGAGCGATATTGCAATAAATACCAAATAATGCTGAAAATACAAAATACTCACAAATACATGAAATTTATACAGTAGGTAGATTATGATTTTAGTTGAATTTAGGTGAAAGATTCATTCCATTTGGATTTAGCATGTGTGAGTTATGATGGTTTGAAATTCGGTTTCAATATGTCTTAATTCCTATAATTAATGATTTGGCCAAAATTTGTAGAGTAGTGGTGAAGCAAAGTATCACATAGATATTTAGAGAATAATATTATAAGACCAAATTAGTTGAGTTTACCTCATTTGGAGTTTTATGAATTAGTTATATATTTTCAAAGTTATCGGCCTTTTTCTATAGTACAAATAATAGAGTTAATGGATCATTATTCTAAAATTACCTCTCTGTTACAGAGACATACTTGAAACCTACTTTAAAATAAAGTTTACTTAAAATAAAAATTATCAAAACTGGTCTCATTCATTTTGGAGTTAATATTAAATAGTTATGAATTTTTCAAGTTCAAGACATTTTCTAGTGTATAAATAAATTGGTTTTGGACCATTTTCCACCAAATATATTCTCTGGGACAGTGGCATGTTTGAAACCAATTTTATAACAAAGTTCATTTAAACGATAATTAACAAAGTTGGTTTCACTATTTTTGGAGCTACAATGATTTAGTTATGCAATTATCAAATTAATACAATTTCGATGTGCAATTTAATGGATTTCGGATTTTATAAATCTTTTCCTCCTTTTCTCACCGAGGCTGAGCTAGCCACAGTCTATGATGAGTGGGGCCGGGTCAAGGGCTTGACTCAGTCTACGTTGACTCGGCCTTGACCCAAACTGAGCTAAAGGCGTATTCAATGTATCGTCTTACATTAATAGAAACGTAAAGCCGCTTTAAGCACAACTAGAGTACGTTTTACTTAGGGGAAAACATACTTTAAGAACTACACATCCACTAAACCATATGCACTGGCCCACATGTCATTCACTCTAGGTTTTAATCAGATTCTTAAACGCATTTAATCCCTGGTGGGTCCTACATGTCATACCAACAACACAAAACTTAAATAGCACTAATGATAGGCCATTACCTAAACCACCGGCGATTAATCGGAGCTCACACAGGCGGCGCGTCTGCACGATTCACTCAACAGAGGGCTCCGGGCTCGGGATCGTCGTCGCCGGGTGCGAGGCGACTTTGCGACCGGCGGTGGCGGCGGTGTCCAAAAATCGCCGGCGAAGCTAGCCACGGCGAGAGCGAGCGAAGGTGTGGCTCACGCGAGAAGAAGCTCCGGCGTCGAGGGCCGGGACAATGCGCGACGGATCGCCACGATACCAGAACGCGGCACCCTCAGCGGATCTGACGGAGGAGGTCGGAGGTGCCGAATGGAGGACGGCGGCAGCTCACCGTGCTCGAGAAGAAGGGTGCTATCATCCTTGGGATCGCACCAAATGGCAATTAACCACGCGATGAGTTCACGGAGACGATCGGCCGAGGACAAAGAGAGAGCCCGAGACTCACCGTGGCACAAATGGCGCGGCGAAGCTCCACAGAGCGCTCTGGAGCCGGCGAGACGCTAGCGTCGCTGCGTTCGAGCGCTACACAAGAAATCACGGGCTCAAAATGGGAAAAAAAGGGCGCGTGAGAAAACCAAGAATGTCGATGGGTTGCGGGTGGAGCTTACCGAGAGGAGGCGAGCTAAGCGCCCCTCTCTCTCGCGGCGAAGAGAAGTGAGAGGAAATATCAGTCAGAGATGGTTTTGGCGGGCTCGAAGACGGAGAAAACAAGTGAAGAGGCGGTGCTCGGGATTCGTCGAGGAGGCGGTGCGTGGGCCGTGATGGAGGCGCTGGCAGAGGCACTCGAGCTTGCATGGCGCGTGGCGCGCGGCTCTGGCGAGCTGCCCAAGGAAAGGGACGAGCCCGACAGGTGGGGCCAGGTGGTCAGACTCACAGTGAAGGGGTGCGGCGTAGGTTCATATGGGCCACCCGATGACGAACGGACGATCAAGATGAGGGTGCGTTTAGGTGGTTAGGTTGGACCGTAACGCGTTTGGGTCCGGTCGGTTTCATCTGGGCCGCACGCTAAGAAAAGGATGGCCAAGATTAGAGGGGGTTTAGGCGGTTGGGTGGCACTGCTGCTTGCCGGGTTTGAGCAGGTTAGGTTGGTCGGGTGAGCGATGAGTGAGCTGAGGGTTTTAAATTAGTTGACCAATTAAACAACAGGTTTGACTAGGGCTTAAGAAATAGAAACAAAATTCTAAAAATTCTGAATTAATTTAGAGGTGTTCCTGGGATTACCTAGTTCCCATAAAAATTATAAAACATTACTTCTCATGAGTTATTTTCTTATTTAAAATTCCAACTTGGAATAGGTTATTGATTTGAGTTTGAATTTTCTTTGGGTCAAATTAAGTTCCAAAAATTTTGGAAAAATTATATTAAATCATGATAATTATTCTAGTATTTGTATAAATTATTTCCAGAAGATAATCATAAGTTTTTGTTCCTGATTTCTTTTGGAGTTTAAATTTAAGTTGTATGTTTAACTTGTTTTGAGATTTTCCTAGTGCAATAAATGAGGCAATTAATTCCAAAATGTCATGCATGCTGATAAGATGCATACTAATCATCATTAATTAACTTGGGGATGTTACAATAACCCACATTATTTATGAACCGTGTCGGTCCGGCACGAACAGTGTCAGGTCATGCTAGGCACGGCATGAGCCCGGCATGACCCATCTAGCCCGCGTGCGGAGTGGAAGGGAGCCGGGAGGAGAGGCGGGTGGGGCGGCGCCAGCGCGGAGGAAGAAGGAGGAGGAGAGGGAGGAAGAGGAAGAGGAAGAGGAAGAGGAGGAGGGCGGGGGCGGCGCCGATGCGGAGGAAGAAGGGGCCGACATAGAGGGAGAAGGAGGAGGAGAGGAAGAGGGGGAGGTGGCACAACGCGAGCCGGCGTTGAGGGAGGAGGCTGGGAGGAGAGGAGGAGGTGGTGCGGCGCGTGCCGGTGCGGAAGGAGGAGGCCGAGAGGAGAAGAGGGAGGCGGGCGAAGGGGCGCGGCAGCAGCGGCACTGCAGCGTGACGCACTCGGGCGTGGGCAACGTGGGCAGGCGTGAGGAGGGCCGCAACGGGCTTGTGGGCCGTGCCTGGCATGGCACGACCCGACTAGAATTCGGCCATTGGGCATTTTTGCTCTTTTTTTTACCGGTTTTGACCGTTTGGCTCTTTAAAAATAGTAAAAAAAAATCCCAAAATCTTTTCTATAAATATCCACCACACCCCTCCTCATTCAACACCCATCCATTCATCAATCTCTATTTCAAATTATGGTGTGCAAATTCAAATTCGTTGTGAGATAATTTGGCAATTTTTAAAAAAAAACTTTGCCAAATTTTGGAAAATTCAATTTTCAGTAGCAAGTCAGCAAAAGATGAGCAATTATTTTTTTTCATACTTTATTGTTAGTTCTTGTTATGCTTAGATGAAAGTAATAATAGTGATTTTGCAATTTTCGTTGTGGACAGTTACGATAGTTTTGCTCTTAGTGATTACAGACTTTCACCGGAGGAAGTTGCATCCATAGAGGCGGTTGCGGCTGCGTCAAGCCAACCAAAAGGGCAAGGTGGAGTTCCATCATCAGGCTCCACGGCAGGATCTACGTCGGTGACCACCGGAGCAAAGAGATCGAGGCTGTCTACATCAAGAGTGTGGGAGAATTTCGATAGGACAACAAAGGCAGACACACAGAGAAATCGGGTACCATATGCTATTTGCAAATTTTATCGCAATGAATTATCTGCAAGGTCTACAAGTGAAACGGGGCACTTGCTTAGACATGCTACAAGATGTCGAGCCAAATAATGATTGGTGACGAGGCAGGCGCAGCTGCAGTACAATCCCTGACGGTATGGTATGTAGTCGGGACTACGATCCCGAGATAGCTTGTCAATCTCTCTGTCATTTAATTGCTTCTTAGGATTTACCGTTAGGCTTTGGGGAGTCTACTATTTTCTAAACTTACATTAGGACTACGTATAATCCTAGATTTTCTGTTGTTTCTAGACAGACAACAACTAGGGATCTAATAAAATACTACAATGAACGTAATACAATAAAAGGAATTATTTAGTAGGTGCACATTTTTGGTGGCCTTGACCTCAGACATATGGAGTGGTCGGGCTCGGGAGGATTATCTTAGTGTAGTTTCTCATTATGTTAATGACGATTGGGTAATGGCGAAAAGAATTATAGGTTTGAAATTAATTGATGTATCACACACGGGTGAGAATATTGCGGACTGTATTATTAAAGTCATGGAAGACTTTGGTCTTACACACAAAGTATTCTCAATTACTTTAGACAATGCTGCTTCGAACTCTAGGGCCATGGATATTCTTACTACAGTGTTGAGTACATACGCTGATTCCTTCTTGCTACATCAGTGATGCGCTTTTCATATTATTAACTTATAGTTAAATGTGGTTTGAAGAGGTTGAGTCCATATATTAAAACTTTCCGCGATGCGATTTCTTTCTTGAATAATTCTAACGTAAGAATAACAACATATAAGAACTTTTGCAGGGCGATGGGTGTACATCCAAGAAAGTTAGGTTTGGACATGCCGATAAGATGGAACTCTACTTACCTGATGCTTAAGAGTCTTTCTTTTACCATATAAGATCACTTTTTCTGTTTTTATTCAAACGCATTATCAGAGCACTGACGGTAGTATACTATTGACTGAGCAACATTGGTTCGTTGCTGAGAAGATACTACAGTTTTTAGAATTTTTTTATGAGGCCACTGTTACTTTGTCCACTGTCCACTATCCAATATCTTCTATCATTGTGCATAGTATTTTACAGATTGCTACTCAATTAAAATTGTATGAAAATGACTTAGTTTTACGTGAGGCTATTGTTGCTATGAAAAATAAATACCTTAAATATTGGAGAGAAACCACTTCCCTATATGCATTTGCATTTGTTTTGGATCCTAGAGCTAAAATTGAAGCATTTGGTAATGTACTCGATCTTCTTAGTGATGTTATGTCGGGACCCAAAAATACAATTTTGAACCCTTTGTGTATGCTACACTAGTCCAGGATCACGCTAGTACACACGGTGACAACATCAGTGAAATATCAATCCCATATACAAAGATGACTAATAATTAGGCAAATAACAATAAATATCAGAGTAAAGATCTTACGGTCAAAGCTTACAATTAACGCCTTAGAAGGCAAAACTCAATGAAGCTGCAGCGGAACGGAAAAGAATAACTTCAGTGAAGCCCATCCATATGCCCACAGGCAATCGGCTAAGGTGCGCAACCTAGTTCTCCACGATCCTTGAAGTAAACCTCGTTGTCTGACGATTCCTTCACTTCTGCTTGATTTAATAAAGCAAGCATGAGTACACAACCATACTCGCAAGTCATACTACAGAAATGCAATTATACATGCAGGCTTATTCCAAAGGAATGGCTTCTATGGTTATTTTGCAGAAATGCAACATTTGCAATTGAATACAAATAATAGATTGAAAGCATACAGTAAAACAAATAAACAATATTTAATTTTAACAGTTTGATTTCACAAAGACACACAGCCTAAACAAATTATTCACATAGCCATATGATTTAGATCACACAGCTCCCTTCCCAACTGTTTTATGAAAATCTACCCCTCGTGTGAAATCCCCGAGCATGTCTATGACCGCGGACGCGGCTATTCGAATAGATTGATTTAACACTTTGCAGAGTTTGTACACTTTACCCACAAGATGCAATCAACCGGATCAGAGCTGATCACAACAAAATCTTTCAGAAACTTCATCTCAAGCATTGACACTCCCGGTGCTTACTTCTAACCGTCATACCAAGCCTTACAGCGATTGGGCGACACACACCGTTGGACGAGGAAGCGGCGAACCGTCCATGATCGACTACTTGGTAGCACACACCTCCACCCATCACTGAGCCTAACCTACTGCCTGAGCAATCAGTGTCAAGAATTCATAACTTACTAAGTTAGGCCCGTCCCATAACAGGCATGTGGTTGTACGAGAGGCCCAGTTCAATGGCGCACAAAGTTTAGTCCTTAATTGACCAAGGCAAGACTTCCAATTTCTAACTAAGACACACAGATTAATTTTCCCATTTCACAAAGCCACCATGCCACACAGTTTCCACCACTTGCCTTAGTCTAAATCTTTTACCACCCATTTGGTTAAGTGCAACACATGCCATAATAGCACATAGTACACATAGATTATCACAAAGTTCCATAGTCACTTAGTCAAGTTGATAATTGCAACTTTGCATGATACTCTTATCTAACCAACCCACGTTGGTGCTACAATATTACCAACTAAATAAATAACCAAGCTAGGGTGACAAAAGATTATGACATATCAATATAGACAAGGAGGATATAACAAATTAGATTAATAACTAAACCCAAAAGCATTTAAATAAATACTTAAAGTAAATGCAATAATTTGAATCAATATAACTTTTGAAAACTGGGATTCAATATGATCAAAGGTATGACTTGCCTCGCTATATCAATGACGATCTTATGTAACCTTTAATCTTCTACTGTCTTGATCTTCAGCTCCTTCTTGATCAGTACCTCTTGAACTATCAATGTCTACTCGCAAATAAGCAAATAAACCAAATAAATAAATAACAGAGAGCACACAAACTCCAAAAATTAAATAATAATCTCAGATAAATAGATATTGAATTGAGATGAATTTAGAAATTTGAAGGAACTCAATCGGAGTTCGGATGAAGAAGATATGGCTTTCGGAAGATCACATAAAATGATGAAGTCGAGAGAGAAAAGAATATTCTTTCGGATTAAATAATTAAATAGAATTGGAGGCTTACAAGTGGGGTCTACTGGTAAGTGAGAGAGAACAAAGACAGTGAATGACATGTGGGACCAATTGGATTTAAGAAATCAGATTAATTTCCGAAAAGGGACAGTGGATGACGGGTGGGACCCACTGGATAAAAGGGTTGTCTAGAATTAAATTAATTCCAAAAAATATCGAAGTGAATGGCAAGTGGGCCATTGGTCCACAAACCAAGTCCATGATCTAGGGTTTAAGGTGCATGGTGCACTGAGTTCACAGAATAGGGTCTGACGTGGTGGGGACCACGAGTAAATGACTCGGCTCATAGTGAGCCAAGTCTACCTGGGTATGGCTTAGGGTTAGGTTTACATCTAGGGTTTGATATGTCTGGCTGACGTACGGGGTCCACAAGGCATAGGGTAGGTTCATGGTAGATTGGGTTCATGGAATAGTGCACTGACGTGCGGGGCCAGCTTGGCATAGACTCGGTTCACATGAACCATGTCCATGCAGTGTGGTTTAGGGTTAGGGTTAGGAGTATGCCATGTAGGCACTGACAATGCGGGACCGGCTTGGCATAGACTTAGTCCACATGAACTGAGTCTACACGGTTTCAACTTTTGGTTTAGGTCAGGGTGTAGGCCACGTAGGTGATAACGGTGCATGCCATATGTGCAAGGAGAAGATGAGGTGGCAAGATGGCGATGACTAGGTGGATGACATGGCGTATGTGGCACAGGCACTGATCTAACGTGCGGGACCCACTCGCCATAGAGACTAAAGAGAGAGGGAGAGCTGGATGGCCCACATGGAAGGGACACAGAGGGAGGTGGCGACGAGGTGGCACGCACGGGATCCATGATGTGGCTGCCATATCGGATGTAAAGCCAACATGGGCACGAGGTGGGATGTGACATGGCATGTGTGGCATGTTGATGAGGCAATGCACAGGGCACGGGCACAGGCACAAAGGCGCATGCCCATGGTGGCGCTCGGCCATGCCGGCCCGCTGGGGCTGCGGGTAGTGGCGATGCAAGGGGGTGTCCAAAACGGAACGAGGAGGCGTTGGTGGTCTCGGTGACGCAGACACGGTGACGGGGTTCGTCGGTAGGTGCCGACGGCGGCCATAAGAGCAGCGACGGTGGCTCACGTGTCGATGACGAGCTACGGCGAAGCTGCGGGAAAAGTGAGAGAGGCACGGGAGAGAACGCCGCATGGGGATCACTATGGTGATGTCCGTACGCAACGGAGATCATCGGAGAAGACCAATTCGGAAGGCGAAGGGTGACGGCCGGAGATGGAAGAGGTGAAAGGATCTTCGATCTCACTGGACGAAACACCAAATCAAGAGTCGGAATAGATGGATGGGAGGGTGAGGCGCATAATGACGTGGTTAGACTCACGGGAAAATCACCGTGGTGACCAGGACGTGACAGAGACGTTTTCGGGCGGCCGGAGAGGTAGAAGACGATGTGCACGCCGGAGAACGGAGGTGAGGGAGCTCAAGATGTCGGGCGCACTCGACGGAGGAGGAGGCTATCACCATGGCACAGCTTCGGCGGCTCGGGGGCTTCCATGGCGAAGAACGGCGGTGAAGGCTCGGCGCCGGTTGCGAAGAAGACGGCCTCGGGCGGCGGCGCTAAGGCTTGGAGGGTGGCGGCATCGAGCGAAGCGGATGCGCCCGAGGCGCGCTTTATCTGACCTTAGGAGGCGAGCAATCCACACGACGCCTAGGCGGCGCAAGCAACGCTTAGCGGCGGTAGCACCTGCGAGCGGGCCTGAGGCGATAAGGTTTGGAGGCAAGGGGCAGTGCGGGCGAGTCGGGCCGGATGAGCGGAAGTGGTGCGGTTGGGCCGGACGGAAAGGGTGGGCCGAAGACATGGGCTGGAGAAGGAATGATAGGCTGGGCCAACAGAAACAGAAGTGGGCTAAAATAAAGGAGATTTAGCCTGAGAATTAATCTGAGATTAATAATTAGTTTTCTTTTTAGAAAATAGTCGATAACACAAAGGGCAAATAGAAAATAGCAAATACACTCGAAAAAATTCTAGAAAAATCTAGATAATATAACCAAGCACATATAATCCAAATAAAATAGTTTTGATAATAGTTGATGTTGAGATTACTCATATTAAATTGTTTTTGATTTATAAAAGTCCCAATTAAGCTTTATTAATTCAAATAAAATTGGTGAAATTTTCCAGGCACCTAAACTACTCAAAAGATTTTGAAAAGCCAAATTTTGGGACGTTACAAACCTCCCCCCCCCTTAAAGGAATTTCATCCCCGAGATTCAGGCTGGCCATAGAATAGGTTAAAGAACTCAGCCTTCGGGTTCTCTTCTGGCTTTCAAACTGCTTTGACCTTGACAGAACTGCTCTTCTGAACACTTACGGGACAACGTCTTGCTTCTTGCGGAACTTCTCGCTTCAACGAAAACTTGGCAGACTGGCTCTTGGTAGGAAGGCATCTTGAAACTCGATTTCTTCTGACATGGCTGCTTGATCGGTGCTCGAAGGTACTTCTGGAGTTGAGGGAATCTTGCTGCTGACTAGCAACTCAAGTTGACAACTAACTCTTCTTCTGAGCTTCGGAATCTGAACAGACTGACACCTCTCTGTCACCTCTGTCGTACAATTCTTAACACAGACCTTCAACAGGCATCCTGACAATAGACATGACTACGAGGGTGATAATATGTATAATCCACGTAGCTTTTCTTCTTGAACTAAGCTACTTACAATCCCTTTAGGATTAAAGGAACTTGGCCTTCTGCTTCATGATTAATGTAAAAATCCACATACTTTGTTGTCTGATCTGCCTTTAGCTGAGCAATGACTTACGATCAACCACTGCGAATTTCAGATAGTGACAACTGCGACTGTCTGGCAGTTGGTGCTGTAGGGGAACTCTACATCGAACACTTACTTGCTCAACCTGGTACCATGAGCTAAGGTACAACTCATTTTTTTTGTCTACCGGTTCAGGCAATACACGGTACTGAACCAAAACGAGCATCCAAGGCTTCATAGACACTCTGTCGCTAACACGAGGTAAACTAGGATCCTCAGTCCGACACTAACTTTTCTGACACATCGTGCAAATTGATCATGTTTGTCGATATGGCACCATACCAATTTCGGTGAATACCATCTCTGCTTATACAATCTCTGTCGTATACAATCTCTGTCGTATGCCACTTTGCTAGACGATCTTCAAACTCAGTGATATTAAATAGGAATGAAACAACAGATTTCTTTGACAAAACTGTTTGCTCAAGCTTGATTTTCTAGCATCCGTTTGAACTCTGGGGTTCAACAGATATCCTTTTGCACTAACTCAGGACTGAACTTCTAACTTTCACAGGCAACTTTAGCTAACTGAATAATAGATTCTTGTGGTAGCTCTTCTGATTCAAACATCTACCAATATACTAGTCTGTCCTGAGGGGATGGACTTTGACCTCGTGGTTCTCAATCCAATAACAATTTTCTTCTTCATGACAGCAAACTTTGGAATACGACTAGGATAATTCACTGTTTGAAACCTTAGTTGTTAGGAAGTGCACACAAAACTTCTTAACATGCTGATTCTTGGATGTTCTGTGATAAAAGCTATCAAGGTTCTTTCTGGTATCTGTCAATACGAACACTGATGTTGTGATTAATAATACGAACACTGATGTTGTGATTAATCTTTTCTAGAATTCTCACTGATTCAGTTCACTTTTGGCGATCTGGGCGAACTGGTCCTTTTACAATGATGACGGTCTTGGCTATCTTGAAATGACTGCTTTACTGATCTTCAACTGACACTGACTTGCTCACGGATGATTCTGGGGATAACTGAAATTCTAACTCAAAACTCAAACAAGCTGACTCTGAGGTCCTGAAGATTCGCTCCTGGATAGACTGAGATTCTCGCACATCTTTGTGCTAACAATTCACTTTACAATCCACTAACACCGCTAAGCCGATGAGAGTGATTTGACATCGCCTTTACCTGAGAAAATCATCTGATCTGCTCTATCATTTCTGCAAACTCTTTTAACAACTTTTGGCATTCTTGCATCTGGAGTGAGTGACTGGTTATTCTGAGGACACTAGCGGGCGAAGTGACCTTTTCCACAGCAATTGTAGCATAAACGTGTTGAGTCTTGCAACTTTTCTAACGAGACTACGACAGAACGATTATCATTCTTGAAGGTTGAAGCTTGTCGCTTTGTGGGGCATTGCTTGGCATAATGGTCTTGCTTACCACACTCGAAGCAACCTCTTGACGATACTGGTTTGCTTCTCTTTTGAGGTTGGTTGCCATGGTCAATATTCTTCTTTTGTGACTCTTCGGCTGACAAATTTTGCACTGACAAAGGTTTGCCTTCTTTTACTAATGCTCTGACTGTGGCTCGAAAATTTTCTCACGGATGTTGTGTTGCAGAAGTCAACACGGTATACATTGGGCACTGGCTCGGACAATGATCATCGCCTTCACATAAAAAACATGTGATCTTGCCCATTGGACGTTCTTCAACGGAATGGTTTCCTTCACAACTGAAACAATTGATATTGTGCTCGTCGGCACTATGGCCTATTTCCCCACAACGAATACATGCACAATCTTCTGACTTATCTGGTTGGCAGCACTTCAAATGAAAACGGCTAGATTTGGTGTAGGCTGTCGGAATATCTGGTTTCTCTTGATCACTCTTGCTTGATGTTGCATCTTTGACTTGTGGCGGCGGTGAACTCGACTGGTGATGGTGCGCTTGCAGCGATGGGCAGCGTGAAACTTTTTCCACCAATCTAATGCAAGTCCTTCCAATTGATGAGTAGTATAGAGAACTTTCTCATCATCGTTGCATTGCACAACAGTTAGCTTTTCTTATATGGTGCGAATCTAGGATTTTGTACCCTTGAGTGCGGTTGATCCTTCAAAGACGGATGGCTTGGTCATCATGAACTTCACAAACTTGGTCTGAGGGCATGCCGCTGGGATGGCAATGAGTTGTGCATCATTGCAAAGGTTACTATTGTTCGACGGTTGCATCGTCGTGGACATGAGCTGATTCTGAGTGGCAGGGAACTGGCTCGGGTCTAGATGCATCACTATTGGCGCTGGAGATAGTTACTGGTTGCCATCTGCTCTGGTACTGACACTGGCGATGGTACGATGGCTTGCTTGATTATTCTGATTCATCAAATTGACCAAGGTAGCGGTGGTCTGATTCTGCTGGGTCATCATGTTGTTCATGTTCTGCATCGTCGCGTTCATGAATTGGGTCTGAGCTTCTAAGAATGGTTCCATGACTGGATCTGCTACTCGACATCGATAATCGCATTCACTTTGGGATTGATGGGATCTAAGCCGCATGCATCGCCTCAAAATTACTTACAAGGTTGGCTTCACTGGGGATCTTCATCTGCTAGCTGATCAGGGCTAATAGATGAGAGGAAAAAGCGCAAGGTAAGGAAAGACAATCTAATGAGGGGAGCAGGTTTAACCCAAAGAACACCAAAGAATACAAATAGCCAGAAAGCTAATAGGAAGCACAAAACTCACAGACAAACTACACAAAAGAGAAAGAAGACGAAAAACTAATCGTCTAATCGATTAAGCTCTAACTTAACTGGGTGACTTGGCTCAACACACGGGAGGAACCAAGACAGATTTATCCTATATGGCTGGTTTGAAGAAAACTCGAACTGGTTACGGTCTTCATCAAACGTTGACTGCTTGCGATCCTTGCAGGCGAATCTTGGAGAAAGACAGGGCGATGTACCACTTCCTCTGTTCTTCATTTCTTGCGACGAACTTATCTTGAACACTTATCGATGTGTTGTTGTTGGTTGTATGGTCTTCAAAGAGTTGCTCAAAACAACTCTTGGACATCCACTAAGACATTTGGTACAGATAGCGACAACTACGGAAGTTATGAGGGAAGCGAGTCCAATTTAACACTCAAAATGGTGAGCAAGAGTATAGATGAGAAAAGAATAGCATGGAAGAGTATAGAAGCTAGACAAGATGAGATTAGCACATCATTGAGATTTTTCATTTGTAAAATAACTTTTGAAGTTTTCCTTAATCAACGACCATTCTAACTAAGGTCGCGACCTACAGTCGATATGGCTCTGATATCACCTCTGTCGGGACCCAAAAATGCAATTTTGAACCCTCTGTGTATACTGCACTAGTCCAGGATCACGCTAGTGCACACAGTGACAACATCAGTGAAATATCAATTCCATATACAAAGATGACTAATAATTAGGCAAATAACAATAAATATTAGAGTAAAGACCTTAAGGTCAAAACTTACAATTAACGCTTTAGAAGGCAAAACTCAATGAAGCTGCGGCAGAACGGAAAAAAATAACTTCCGTGAAGCCCATCCATATGCCCACAGCCAATCGGCTGGGGTGCGCGACCTAGTTCTCCACGATCCTTGAAGTAAACCTCGTTGACTGACGATTCCTTCACTTCTACTTGATTTAACAAAGAAAGCATGAGTACAAAACCGTACTCGCAAGTCATACCACAGAAATGCAATTATACATGCAGGTTTATTCCAAAGGAATGGCTTCTATGGTTATTTTGCAGAAATACAATATTTGCAATTAAATACAAATAATAGATTCAAAGCATACAGTAAAACAAATAAACAATATTTAATTTTAACAGTTTGATTTCACAAAGACACACAGCCTAAACAGATTATTCACATAGCCATATGATTTAGATCACACACTCCTTTCCCAACTGCTTTTATGAAAATCTACCCTCGTGTGAAATCCCGAGCATGTCCATGATCATGACGCGGCTATTCGAATAGATTGATTTAACACTTTGCAGAGTTTGTACACTTTACCCACAAGATGCAATCAACCGGATCAGAGCTGATCACAACAAAACCTTTCAGAAACCTCATCTCAAGCATTGACACTCCCAGTGTGCTTACGAACCATCATACCAAGCCTTACACAAATGATTGGGCGACACACACCGTTGGACGTGGAAGCGGCGAACTGTCATGATGCGACTACTTGGTAGCACACACCTCCACCCATCATCGAGCCTAACTTTCTGCTGAGCAATCGGTGTCAAGAATTCATAACTTACTAAGTTAGGCCCGTCCCATAACAGTCATGTGGTTGTACGAGAGGCCAAGTTCAATGGCGCACAAAGTTTAGTCCTTAATTGACCAAGGCAAGACTTCCAATTTCTAACTAAGACACACAGATTAATATTCCCATTTCACAAAGCCACCATGTCACACAGTTTCCACCACTTACCTCAGTCTAAACCTTTTACCACCCAGTTGGTTAAGTGCAACACATGCCATAATAGCACATAGTACACACAGATTATCACAAAGTTCCATAGTCACTTAGTCAAGTTGATAATTACAACTTTGCATGAACAGATGATTCGTGGCATGGCTAAGCAATCTACTCGTATCTAACCAACCCACGTTGGTGCTACAATATTACCAACTAAATAAATAACCAAGCTAGGGTGACAAAAGATTATGACATATCAATATAGACAAGGAGGATATAACAAATTGGATTAATAACTAAACCCAAAAACATTGAAATAAATACTTAAAGTAAATGCAATAATTTGAATCAATATAACTTTTGAAAACTGGGACTCAATATGATCAAAGGTATGACTTGCCTCGCTATATCAATGACGATCTTATGTAATCTTTAATCTTCTACTGTCTTGATCTTTAGCTCCTTCTTGATCAGTACCTCTTGAAGTATCAACGTCTACTCGCAAACAAGCAAATAAACCAAATAAATAAATAACAGAGAGCTCACAAACTCCAAAAATTAAATAATAATCTCAGATAAATAGATATTGAATTGAGATGAATTTAGGAATTTGAAGGAACTCAATCGGAGTTCGGATGAAGAAGATATGGCTTTCGGAAGATCACATGAAATGCTGAAGTTGAGAGAGAAAAGAATATTCAAAGAATATTCTTTCGGATTAAATAATTAAATAGCATTGGAGGCTTACAAGTGGGGTCCACTGGTAAGTGAGAGAGAACAAAGACAGTGAATGACATGTGGGACCAATTGGATTTAAGAAATCAGATTAATTTCCAAAAAGGAATATTGGATGACGGGTGGGACCCACTGGATAAAAGGGTTGTCTAGAATTAAATTAATTCCAGAAAAGATCGAAGTGAATGGCAAGTGGGCCATTGGTCCATAGACCAAGTCCACGATCTAGGGTTTAAGGTGCATGGTGCACTGAGTTCACAGAATAGGGTCTGACGTGGTGGGGACCACGTACGAGTAAATGACTTAGCTCATAGTGAGCCAAGTCTACCCGGGTATGGCTTAGGGTTAGGTTTACATCTAGGGTTTGATATGTCTGGCTGACGTAGATGGTCCACAAGGCATAGGGTAGGTTCATGGTAGATTGGGTTCGTGGAATAGTGCACTGACGTGCGGGGCCGGCTTGGCATAGACTCGGTTCACATGAACTAAGTCTACACGGTTTCGGCTTTTGGTTTAGGTTAGGGTGTAGGCCACGTAGGTTATGGCGGTGCATGACATATGTGCATGGAGAAGATGAGGTGGCAAGATGGCGATGACTAGGCAGATGACATGGCGTATGTGGCACAGGCACTGATCTAACGTGTGGGACCCACTCGCCATAGAGACTAAAGAGAGAGGGAGAGCTGGACGACCCACATGGAAGGGACACAAAGGTAGGTGGCGATGAGGTGGCACGCATGGGATCGATGATGTGGCTGCCATATCAGATGTAAAGCCAACATGGGCACGAGGTGGCATGTGTGGCATGCTAATGAGGTAATGCACAGGGCACGGGCACAGGCACAAAGGCGCATGCCCTTGGTGGCACTCAACCATGCCGGCCCGCCGGGGCTGCGGGTCGCGGCGGCGCAAGGGGGTGTCCAAAATGGAAAGCGGAGGCGCTGGTGGTCTCGGTGACGTAGACGCGGTGACGGGGTTCGTCGGTAGGCGCTGGCGGTGGCCATAAGAGCAGCGATGGTGGCTCATGTCTCGATGACGAGCTACGGCGAAGCTGCGGGAAAAGTGAGAGAGGCACGGGAGAGAACGTCGCACGGGGATCACTATGGTGATGGCCGTACGCAACGGAGATCATCGGAGAAGACCAATTCGGCAGGCGAAGGGTGGCGGCTGGAGATGGAAGAGGTGAAAGGATCTTCGATCTCACTGGACGAAACACCAAATCAAGAGTCGGAATGGATGGATGGGAGGGTGAGGCGCATAATGACGCGGTTAGACTCATGGGAAACTCACCGAGGCAACTAGGACGTGACAGAGACGTTTTCGGGCGACCGGAGAGGTAGAAGATGACGTGCGCACCGGAGAACGGAGGTAGGGGAGCTCGAGATGTCGGGCGCACTCGACGGAGGAGGAGGAGGCTATCACCATGGCGTAGCTTCGGCGGCTCGGGGGCTTCCATGGCGAAGAATGGCGGTGAAGGCTCGGCGCCGGTTGCGAAGAAGACGGCCTCAGGCGGCGGCGCTTGGCGGCTCTCCAAGCGGCCACGCTAGGGCTTGGAGGGTGGCGGCGTCGAGCGAAGCGGATGCGCCCGAGGCGGTGCCTTTATACGGCCTCGGGAGGCGGGCCCATCACGGACGCCCAGGCGGCGGCGCACACGCGCTTAGCGGCGGTAGCAGCTGTGAGCGGGCCTGAGGCGATAGGGTTTGGAGGCAAGGGGTAGTGCGGGCGAGTCGGGCCGGATGAGAGGAAGTGGTGCGGTTGGGTCGGACGGAAAGGGTGGGCCGAAGACATGGGCTGGAGAAGGAATGATAGGCCGGGCCAACAGAAATGGAAGTGGGCTAAAATAAAGGAGATTCAGCCCGAGAATAAATCTGAGATTAATAATTAGTGATCTTTTTAGAAAATAGCCGATAACACAACGGGCAAATAGAAAATAGCAAATGCACTCGAAAAAATTCTAGAAAATATAACCAAGCACATAGAATCCAAATAAAATAGTTTTGATAACAGTTGATGTCGAGATTAATCAAATTAAATTGTTTTTGATTTATAAAAGTCCCAATTAAGCTTTATTAATTTGAATAAAATTGGTGAAATTTTCCAGGGACCTAAACTACTCAAAAGATTTTTGAAATGCCAAATTTTGGGACGTTACATGTTACAGGGCTAGACTATATTAACTATTTTGCAGAAGTCCGTTCTCGATTACACGAGGTTTACTAAAAGGTATGAAAACAAGTTTTGGGGAGTCCGCTTGCAACGACCTCCAGTAGCCCCTGCCAAGGTAATCAGAGTCGAGGTCCTAAGTTGGATCGATTTGCCTCCGGTAGGATCGAATCGTAGTATCGGCGATTCTACGGAATTGTAAAAATACACATATTTAATATCTATACTATAAGTTTGTATGATTCTTATATGGTTTACCACTTACTTATAACCGAAAAAGGGACAAAGCACTCTTTATCGCACAACAGAAAAGCATAATGGTACTGACATGATGGGTGATATAGTTTTGAACTACAGGGGAATAGCCAATGACCATGACTAGTTTACTACAATTACATGAGAAATGTTCACAAATTTTATAAATCAATATATAATTGCAAAACTTGCATATTCCTTAAAAGCAGCTAGACATACTCCAGAAATAAAAATAGCTTATCATTATCAAGCTCAAGATTGCTCATGTCATAATATAGATATTTGTATTAGCATTACCACACTGATATTTATAGTTTCATTCTCAGAAATTAATATCAACAAATTTTGCTCTAAAACAAAATATCAGCAAACCCTGGCCTCTAAAAAAATAAAAAATTGCAAAAAAACAAAACAAAAAATGCAATTTTTTTTTGCCCAAACGACTCTACCACGACTCTACTCTGCGATTCTACACGATTCTATGCAATTCTACTCTTTGGATCGTGACTCTACCACGATTCTACCTGATTCTGATTGACGGTGCGATTTGGATCGACAGGCTGTCATGGGTTCGTAGAATCGTAAGACTCTAAGAGTAGGACCGCGATTCTAACTACCTTGGCCCCTGCCTCAAGTAGCAAGACAAATATGTGGGGCAAGATTTTCGGTGGCTCTTCCTCCAGGTCTATGTCTTCTTCTTCTACAACGCCGTTTGCTCAGCCAAGAACAACCACAAGGAGTGGGAAGGACAGCGATACGATGGATTTCAACTCAGAAGGTTTCAAAATTTTGTAATGATGGCAAGCCCATAAGTTAACATATCCCGTGCTATTGTAGGATCAAGGATGACCGACTAGAGGGGGAGGGGTGAATATGAGGTTTTTAAAATTTTAACAATTTAACAACTTTAGCCAATTAATAACTTAGTCTAAACAAGTTATACTTCTAGGTAAGCAATTCAATCACAATAAACAAGCTAGAAATATAAATGCGAAAAGTAAAGACTAGAAATAACCACAAGGACACGACTATATTTTTCCCGTGGTATCGAAGATTTGCCGGTCTTCACTAGTCCACGTTGAGGAAGCTTGACACCTCAAGCCGGCTCCACGAATTAAGCCTTCTCTCGAATCACTATAGTTGTTCTTCCTCCGCTCCGGAGATGGTGAACACCGGACCACTCACAAGCTTGCACCGGGCCTCTTCACAATCTTCTTTGAAGAGATCACCGTGCCTCACCACCAACCGTCTAGGAGTGCGGCAACACTCCAAGAGTAATAGACCAACGGTCTTCACTTGACGGCACTCAAGTGCAAATGGATCAACTAGGAGAATGAATGCACTTGAATGAATCTCAACAAGCTCACAATGAATGCACAAGAGTGTTTTTAGTGTTGAGTGAATGCACAAAGCTCTCAAGGCTCTATAGATGTTAAATGGGCATTAGCAGCCTGTACAAGAGCAGTTGGGGGGGTATTTATAGCCCCCACCAACAATTATGACCGTTGGGGACCAAACCCCAACTCTTCAGCGAAAATCGAAACGACCGCAGGCTATTGAGCGGTACGATTGGACTTCTGACTGAGCACAGTCAACGGTTAGAACAGATACTAAAAATGAACAAACTAGCCGTTGGGCGGCCCGAACGAACGCAGTTAACGATCTAACGACGATCGTCCGATTTGCGGTCGTCCGCATTTTCAACGATGCGTACGACCGATAGTAGGGTTTCACAAATTGCTGAAGATTACAAGTGTTCTGGAATTTTTGTACCGTCATATAAAAAACGGAATGACTCCAGGCCGGTATGACCGTTCCCAAACGCGGAACGTCCGATTTCCAAAATAAATTTTTGAGCAGATTTACACTT
The DNA here is from genome assembly GCA_036346405.1 of Phyllostachys edulis. Lineage (NCBI taxonomy): Eukaryota > Viridiplantae > Streptophyta > Magnoliopsida > Poales > Poaceae > Phyllostachys > Phyllostachys edulis. Next base: position 20,303,704 of record CM070562.1, on the reverse strand, counting down.
ATTCTGTTTTTATTGAACCGCCTCACTAATTTCGGTACGACCGCACATCGGTATGACCGATTGTCACGGGCGGTACGACCGATTTCCATGAGTGATTCTGAGGCAAATTGCATCGCTTCTGGTTTTCTTGAACCACCAACTAAAATTCGAAAAGACCGTAATGCGATACGACCGTTCAAGGAGCCGGTCTTTCCGCTTAAGCACTTAGTTGGCTGTTCCCTTCAAAATACGGTACTACCGCCAAGTAAAGTCTGGTCATACCGCATCAAGTGGTACGATCGCAAGTATAACTGCGGTACTACCAATTTTGGACAGAAGCACTTAAAGCTTTTCAATTCAAATTCAAGTTTAAATTCAAATGCATGCATGATCCTAAATTGATCCATATGGCACAAGAACATGCTATCAAGCTACTAGCCATGATCCCTCTTAATAGTATGGTATTTATCCTATAATCCGGTCTTCCAACCAAAACTCCTAAGACCGGTAAAATAGAAAAGGGAACCTAGTCTACTTGTACCTTGTCTTTGAGCCAAAAGATCTTCATGAAGTCCATTTGCATGCAACTTTGCGTCAATACGATCACCAATGGGATTTAACCTTATAAATACTCAATAAACACGTTAATCCCATATTCACATATTATCATTAATTACCAAAACAATTTTTAGGGGCCTAGATGCTTTCAGCTATCCATACTTGCACGTGACGTGTTAACTGTTTTTATCTTGACGGTTTTCTCCAGGTCTGCTTTCATCTTTCTAGAAGAATATTGGAGGAGAGAAGAACAAGTCTCACAAGTGAGATGGTGGAAATACTTCTAACTGTGAAAGACTGAGAAAAAGTGATTCATGAACACAACACTCTGTGGAAAATCCAGAGTTGTCAGAGGTGTTAAAAAATCTGTACCTAGACAACGACATGTAGAACAAGGATGTATGTAGAGCTATAGGTTGTTCTCCTTTTTCTTTGCCAAGGTTTTCTCATGTTGGGTTTTTACTTGGCAAATGTTTTAATGAGACAACCATTTGAACATTAATAAAGCTCTTTATTACATATTCAATATGCTTGTCTCATTTTTTTACAATTTTCATATCTATTTCTAAATTCTACACATTTATTTGATTTTTCTGTTTTTCTGGATCCCCCCTTTTTTATTTTTCGGACCTAACGGACTAAGTGGGCCGCAACCAGCCCATCAAGCTAAGCGGGCTTAGCCCAACCTGGCCCAGCAAACCATCGGTCCGCGTCTGGCCTGCCTCTCCGACATACGGGCCGACATGATACGACCCATCTAATAGCCAGACCAAAATGAGCAGTATCCAGATGGGCCAGATAAAGAATCTAGACCCGCTATTATGAGTTAATGGAGTATTTTGGTGATTAATAATAAATCTATATATGAGACTAACACTTCTATTGATATACCTATTGTGTGGTCTTATTTGGATGAAAAGGTGAAAATCAAATAGGTATGCATTCGACATTATATTCCTATATCTTGATGCATTCCTCGGATCCAAAATGTTGGTTGAACTCCACTAAAAGTCTAACTTGAATATGTGCATATGTTTTTATTACACATTCGTGTATGCACACATTTAGGAGGAGTTCACTCTATGTTTTGTGGTTTCATTAGTATTGATCCATATTTCTTTATCCACATATACTGGGGATCTCTACTTTGAAACATATCCTTTGAGTATATAAAACTTGTGTAGTTCATATATACTCATATTGTTTTATATTCAGTTATTTGCAATTGTGTTGTGGGACTAATGTGTGTGCTAAGATGTTTTCAAGCTTAGTCCTGGAGTTTGATTGAAGACATAAAAAGGAAATGCAGAGATGATAAAAGATCGATATGGCTCAAGACAAAGGAGTCGTGCATTGCATTTGTTTTGCTTCTGGAAAAGTCTTTAGTGAAAATCGGTATGACCGCATTTGGTAAGCGGTACTACCGATGTGCGGTAGTACCAGAGTTCTTTTGGTGGAACTACCGTAGCACGGTATGACCGCATATTCTGAGAGGAACTACTGCACACCGGAAGTTTCGAATTTTAGTTGGCGGTACGTTATCTCTAGAGAGGATCAGTTTTGAACCTCTAAGGGAAGTGGTCGTATCGCCCTTATGATTGAAAGTATCGAAGAGCAGAACTACCGCATGATCAATGGCGGTAGTACCGTACCTGTCAGTAATGGCTTGTTCAGAAGCATTTATTGCTGGTATATCTTGGTAATTAATGTTAATCATTGTGAGACTAATATTTTCCGTGAGTGGATGAATAGGTTATGTCCATGGTAATGGAGACTTCGGATAATATTATGAGTTGATCGTCATCATGTCAAGGTTTAAGGAGAGGATGCATCATGTGTTGATGCATACCAAGATCTCGAAAAGGAGATGATCATGAGTTGATCATTAAGTGAAGAGAAGATCCATCATGTTTTGATGGAGGTCAAGTAAAGGATGCATCATGGATTGATGCATGTCAAGACAATGACCCGGACTTGAAGTGAAGATGTGCGTCATCAAGCTTCAAGAAGATGCTCAAGGCAAAGGTATGACTAACTAGGGCTAAGGATATGTTCCTAGTCTTTTACCGATCTTGGTGTTTGGTTGGAAGACCAGATTGCTAGTATAAGTTGCCGTACTATTAAGAGGGGCCTTGTTTAGTAGCTTGAGTCTCATCATGTGTTGATAGCTCAATCTCGCTTGCTCTAGCTCTCCGTGGCATGATGCTATTATTTGCAAATGTGTTTTGCAAATAGTCGAGGCTCATGCATTTAATACTTGTAGCATGTGACTATACTTTGCAAATGTGTTTTGTAGATGGTTGAAGTCCATGTACCTACTCCTTGTGGCATGATCTAAGTTTACAAACGTGTTTTGCAAATTGTTGGGATTCATGCATTTTTCCTTGGCATGATGTAAGATTGCTTATTGCTATTTCTTTGGACTTAGAGCATAGTAGTGGCTCTTTGGAGTTGTTCTCTTTATTGTTTGAGATCAATCAAATAGGTGGGTTGTGTAGCTCTCTGAATAAGCTTTCCATAGAGTCCAAGATCACTAAATTCTAACATCGGAGTCAAAAGTTATGACATTTTTACCGAGTGTCGTCTGTGCTGAAATGGGATTGCGGTAATACCGCCCGAGAAGAGAGGTATTACCGCAGAACGGTAGTACCACCCTTTGTACTGCAGTACTACCGCACTAAAAACTTTAATGGCTAGTTTTTGAGCCGTTAATGCACCCGTGCAATCGATGAACAATAGAAAACGGTAGTACCAGAGTTTGTACGGCGGTACTACCGCAAATCCTAATTTTTGGGGATTTCTGCTTCCAATGGCTAGTTTTTATGTGTGGGCTATAAATACCCACCTTGACCAGTTGAGAGATAACCTTTGACATCCCATTTCACTCACTTGAGCTAGTGTGAGCTTCTCCTCTTAATTGTGCATGTGTTGCACCTCGTGAGTAAGATGAGAGGTCTCTAGTTGCATGTGTTGCATCTAGAGGTGGATTTCGTATCCACCTGAGCTTGTGCATTCGTTGCACGTGGTGAGAGTCAAGCAAGGGGCTTGGCTTATTACTCTTGGTGTTTGCTGGCACCTAGACTGCGTGGAGGCGTCGTGGTCTAGTGATCTTCTCAAGAAGCTTGTGAGAAGGCCCGACGTGCTGTGAAGGTTGAAGCTCACCCACCTGGAGCGGGAAAGAACTACCACTAGTGGAATTGAGGTGTTTGGCTTAATTCGTGGAGCCGGTCCAATTAGTTTGGACTTACCTCAACGTGGATTAGGGGAGACCGGCAAGTCTCTGAACACCACGGTAAAACGTCCTTGTGTCATTGTGGTTTGCTCTCTTGTGATTTACTTTGTGCAATTTACACTCTCTTGTGATTTACTTTGTGCAATTTACATTCCTAAAATTAAATTGTTTATATGTCTTTGTATGTTTGCTATCATTATCAATAGTCTTATATTATTGGTGCACTTAGTCAAGACTAGTTGATTTAGGTTTTAATTGAGCAAAACCGAATTAATTTATAATTTCGTATAAAACTCGGTTTTTGCCAGAAGATTTTAAAAACCGCCTATTCACCCCCCTCTAGTCGGCCTCCTCGATCTTACACCTGACCGTATCAAACCCGTGCCCTACCGGCCACCCATCTGGCTAGCTTTGGTTTACACCGTGGATATTTTCTCCTCTCCCCTCGTATGCGGCGCCTCCCCATGAACCCCTAGGATGGCAGGATGTGGTGCACGAGGTCGTCATGGATTACTACGGGAAGCACGTCGCAACGGTCTCCTCGGACAACACGATAAAGATCATTGGTGTCAGTGGCAGCTCGCATCAACAGCTAGCGACTCTGAGCGGGTATCAAGGGCCAGTCTGGCAGCGGCAGGTCGCGTGAGCTCACCCCAAGTTCGGGTCCATGCTCGCGTCCTGCAGGTATGATGGCTGTGTGATCATCTGGAAAGAAGGGAGCAAGTGTGATGAGTGGGTTTAGGCGCATACTTTCACCGACAGGTCCTCTGTCAACTCCATCGTGTGGGCACCTCATGAGCATGGGCCGTGCTTGGCTTGTGGTTTGTCTGATGGGAACATTTCAATCTTCACGGCTCGCCCTGATGGGGTTTGGGACACTACGCGTATTAATCAGGCGCATCCTATGGGGGTGACCTCAGTTTCTTGGGCACCAACAATGGCCCCTGGTGCTCTGATCACTACTGGACCTTCTAGTCAGTTTGAGTATGTTCAGAAGCTTGCATCTGGTGGTTGTGATAACACGGTCAAAGTATGGAAGCTCTACAATGGAAGTTGGAGGTTGGATTGCTTCCCTGCCCTTCAGATGCATAATGACTGGGTGAGGGATGTAGCCTAGGCTCCAAACCTTGGCCTTCCAAAATCTACTATTGCCAGTGTCGGGATGTATGGAACCCTCGGTCGGTCATAGCCAACCACTCAACTCAGATCACTAGCCTGTAGCCCTGTACTCCTCCTCCTTCCCTGCACACTCCCAACACATCGACCCTAGCTTATTCCTGATCGAACACTCCAAAACTTCGAGAGGATCGAAGGGCATGAAAAAGAAGCTACCTTTTTCTTCACTATCTTCACAAGTATTGGGAGAAGCCGTTCGGGCAAAAATGCGGATAGGAGGGAGCACCGGTGAAACGTGCCAACAACAGTCGGAGGTGGATTCACATCATCTGGCTAGAGAAAGGACGGGATTGCCCCCGACGGAGACTGGCGAAAAGTCGGGACTGCCCCTGGCGGAGCAGTCGGTGGTGAAAACTTTGTGAGATGGCTCTCGTGGAGGCTCCATCCTCCATCCACTAGTTTGGGGTGGTGGCGTGTCGAATCATGGATTGCGCGATTTCGACAATGGAGAGACCCATGGTCCCCACTGATTTGGTACGCCCTTATCAGATCTATCTGCTCATTCCTGGCGTCCCATTCTGATGTCTTCATGGCAGTGGATCCCCAAACGTGGTTTTGGCGATTTAGGGTTTCTTGCCACCAGCCGTGAGGTGAGGCGATTGGGGTCGAGTGCTAGGTGGTTCATAAATCGAGGGTTCCTTTGCCTTTAGATCGTTCCTTCGCAGAAGTTGTGAGGGGTGTGGTGATGGATCAGGGAAGGGGGAGGTTTCCTTGTTGATTTGGAGGGGGTGGTCGCAACTGGAGCGACGGGAAGTGGAGTTTGCCTGAAGAATGGATGGAGGAAGACGATCTGTTGGTGGAAGATGATCTGAGGGAGAAATTCCGTCATGATCATGAGTAGAAGAGAAGGTTCAATGATAATCAGCAAAGGAGTCTCCCAAAAACAGGTATGCAAATAGGTTCTCGGGATCCGGAATGCGCTTGTTTTGATTCTCGCTTTGGGGGTTCTAGTAGAGATGCTTTTAATCAATGTATTGGGTGGAAGAATGATTCCCGTAAGGAGATTTTGGGTGGAGGAGGGGGTGTTCATCGGGTGGAACAACCTGGAGGTGATTTGAGGGGAGGTTTTGGAGGTAGGGGTGGGAACCCTAGAATGGATAATGTTACTATGGTGCATTCCAGGGACTCTTCAGTAGGTTTTGCTAAAGGGGAAGAGCTAAAAAAAAACTGGGGGGGATATTGGTCCAAACACTGGGGTTCTCAGGTTTGAGGACCGGGCAATGTGTTTTCGATGCTTACAATCTAGGCATCACTAGGCCAGATGTACTAATCCTCCTATGTGCTACAAATGCAAAAAAATTGGGCATATGACATCTGGATGCATGGAGGATAAGAAAGTTAAAAGGGTTGAAGTTGTGTGGATTTGGAATGCCTGGACAAGGATTTTATAGTCTCCAAGTTGCTGGTTTGAAGATGTCTGAGCAACAAGAGGTTGCAGGGGTTTTGAGTATTACAGAAGGGGTGGCCTCTGTTAGCAGAATTGAAGCTGAACTGAAGCACCTGATTCAAGCTAATTAGGATTGGAAAGTCAAGAAATTATCTGAATCAGAATTTGGGGTGATTTTTTCTTCTAAGGAAATGTTGCATACTTGGTCCAAGGCAAGTAGTGTTGAGTTAGCTCTGCATTCTATTAAGGCTAAGATTGACAAATCAACATTGGATCCTAAAGCTTCTTCCATCCTTACTACAACTTGGATCTAGGTTTCAGGAATACCTCTCTATGCTATGACTGTTGAAGTTGTTAAGAAAATAGCTATCATTGTGGGAGATCCAATAAAGGTGGATGAGATAAGTCTGATGGGGATGGACCCTGTTATGTTGAAAGTTCTTAGTAGAGATCCCTCTAATATAAATTGTTACGTAGAGATCTTCATTAATTCTATGGATATGAGATCAAATTTGAGGTAGAAGGGGGTGTTAAAAGGAAGAAAGGAGGGCCAGTTTATGATCATTTTCACAAAATTAATGCTCATAAAAAAGAGGATGATGGGGAGGAGGAGGATGAATCAAATGGAAGTAATCATAAAATAGAATGGGAAAAGATAACTGAGAAGTATGGGGGGATACTCACCAATCTTCTGACCAAAAAAGTGGAGGTGGCTCTAATAAAACTAAAGGCAAACAGCAGAAGGGGTTAGAAGACACTAAGGAGGAGGAATGCTATGACTTATTGGTGTTAAATTCAACTAGCCAAGTGTTGTCAGTTATGCCTATCTCTTATAGTCTCACTGAAAATATGGATACAAGAAGATCAATTTTTCAAAAGTGTAGTGAGGAGGAGGATAAAGGTGTGAGGGATGGTACTAACTATTGTAATCAGAAGGAAGAGGTGTTGTTAGATCATGATCAGAACAGTTCCTCTGTTCCTAAAGATGCTATAGTGCTTCATACTTCTGAGGGGGCTTCCTTGCTTTTGGCTGCTTTATGGCCATGTCTTACGTATCATGACAAAAACAATAGTATTCTAGTGGGGTGCACAAGAAAGAATCACAAGCAGATACCACAACCCAACACAGACCTGATAATCAAATGAGTTTGGTTCTGAGGGGTTCTCAATTAGATGATTTGGTTGATAGAGGGAGTGGAGAAGAGTTATTAAAGGAAGTAAGGTCTCACACTTCAGAAGGTCTAGTTTTGTTTGATGCCACAGTTTGGCCAGAACTGTCTACTGTGGATCAAGAGAAACCTATTAGGAACTCCCATAATTGTATTCAAACAGATTGTTATATGGAAAAGGCTGATGACAGTAGTAGTCTTATGTTGATGGGTAACAAAGGATCACATGCTAAGAAGGAAGTTATTATTGGGGGAGGGCAAGAACTGAGAGAGGTGATATTATCTCAAAAATCTGTTAAAGAAACTGGGGTGGATAAGTATGTTTTACTTGAGGTTGAAAGAATTGCAGACGAGTGGATTACCTCTAAGAAAAAAGGTGGCAGAATGAGATTTAAGGAACCTCAAGTGGCCACTAGGAAGAGCTCTAGAATTCAGGATCAAGTTATTCCAATGCAGGAGAAAGCTTCGTTACTGAAGTCAATTCATAATTTGGATACTCAAGGTAAGATTGTTAATAACTCTTTTACAATTCTTAATGATTCTTCTGTTCAGTATCTAGAAGATGTAGCTTCTTCTTGTTGCATTATTTTAGGGACTCAGTCTATGAATGCAAAAGAAGTGATTACTGCCATGCAAGCTCAAGAGTTGGTCAGAGCTGTAGTGGCTAAGGCTGAGGTTGAATTGAAGTTACATCCTGAATTGGAAAAAGTCAAAGTGGATGATGAGGTGGACAGAGATGATGATCTGGAGATGAATGGCATTGACAATATGAAAAGGGGTGTTGTGGGGTTTAGTTTGAATAAAATGGGGAAAGGAAAATTGAAAAATGTCAATAAAACTTTTAGGAAAAGTAATACATGAAATTGCTATTTTGGAATATTAGGGGTTTGGGTAAATCTTCTAGAAAAAGGCAGCGCAAAGAGCTAATTTCTAAGGAAAGGTTTGATGCTGTTGAGATTCAGGAGACTATCAAACAAAACTTTTCTGATCAAGATTTGTCTAGGGGTGCTGACTTTTGGGTGGCATTGGAGCACAGAAAGGCCACTCTGGGGGCATTCTTCTAGGGGTGAGACATGATTTTTTAGATATCGAAGGTAGAGATGATGGGAGGTTTTCTGTGAGCATGTCAGTTAGACATAAGTTGAGCAACTTTCGGTGGGAGCTGGTTATTGTTTATGGCTCAACTCAGCACCAAAAGGCTCCAGAATTCTTGGAGGAATTACATGATTAATGTGTTAATTCGGCCCTTCCAGTGATGTTAGGAGGGGATTTCAATTTGATTTGTAAGGTTGAGGACAAAAGTTCTTCTGGGGTGAATTTTACTTTGATGGATAAGTTTAATGCTTTCATTGCTACTAATAGGTTAAGAGAGATCAAGAGATGTGGGCCAAAGTTCACTTGGACTAATAAACAGATTAGCCCCATTATGATTGAGTTGGACAGAATTTTGGTGTCTACTAACTGGGAAGTCAAATTTCCTCATTGTTATGCTTTCAGTTTGACTAGATTGGGTTCAGATCATTGTCCTATAGTGTTGGATTCTAGGGAGAAAAGGGTCTCAAGAACTGGAAGGTTCCATTTTGAAAAGAGCTAGTTCTGTCATAATGATTTTCGGGAAGTGCTTATAAATAACTGGAATAACTATAGTTCTAAGGTTCCTGAGCATGCTTATTCCATTGATAGATGGAATTAGGGGGTGTTGCTTCTCTAAGACAGTTTCTAAAAGGTTGGGGAGTTCATATTAAGGGGCATAATAATAAAGATAAAAAGGCTTTGTTAGAGTACATTAAGATGTTGGATCTCAAGGCTGATAACAGTGGTTTGAGTAGTGATGAGTGGTTGGAGAGATATAGAGTAGAAAATAAGTTGGAAAACCTTTATGATCTAGAAGAAAAATATTAGCACCAGAGGGGAAAAATTAAATGGATTACCCAAGGTAACTCTTGTCGACGATCGAGTCGCCGATCTTACGAAAATATAGAGGAAAGTGACACAGATCTCCTGGAAGAGAATGGGGCTGCTCTTTATATATATGAACTGGATGTTTACAGGGGGTATCTACGACCCAGTTGGGGACTAATCCTAATTACACTAAGTATGATATTTGCTATGCTAATCAATCAGACTTAAAGCATGAGTCTAAGACTGATTGCGTTGCTCTAATATGATCCAGGACAATCAGATCTCTCTCTCTTCTCGTCTTCGCTCCATCCTTATATAGTTTCCGAAGGGGTGGTAGTTACTCCTGGAGAAGGCGTCCTTTGCGAAGCATTGCGACTGGTCGGAGCGAGACGACAGTTGATAAAGTATCAACTGCTCTGCGGTTAAGTGACTATGAGACACACGACCGCGCGGTGATTGTTGTCAGTGTCTTAGGATTATGTAACGTCGTGTGGTATGGAATATATAGCACGTGTTCCATTCATCACATGGTAAAGAATATACCTAGAATTAGATCCAGATAGCAGTTCATATCTTTTCCGAGCAGCTACCTGGTCCGAGGCTAGGCACAGGACTTTGTCCACCAGGGTACCCATTATGTAACATCTGGAATCCTCACGACCAGTGAGGTCGTTAGCCTTAGGGGTTACGACTATGAAGACGTATGGTCTTTTATTATGTATTAAAGTAATATAGAGGCTTTAATCCTCGTCAGCTAGCCCCCGAACTTTAAATGAATAGGTTGCGTGAACACTTTATCCCGACGAAGTCGTATCGGGCAGACCCTCATTTAATGCCATGACATACAAAGTGGTATGTATTCACTTTAAAGTTGAGAACCTACCTTGGGAACCAAAGAGTTTTTCTGTCCGTTGGACAAAAAGGTTTTGTCTGTTGGACTTTAAGAAACTCCCGATACAGTTTTAAAGATCAGAAGCTATAAAATCACCATTGTTGGGATTTAGAGCTTTTACGCTTCTAGATCTTCCTTTAATTCCCTTCAGTTCTTGCCAAGAAACCTTTCCGACCTCTGCACCCTTCGATCACTTATTCATCCCTTTGAGAGCTTTCATCACGTTGGATCAAATCATAAAGTGGATGCCCTCAGATCTGAGTGAGAAAAAGCTTGAGGCGTTGGAGAAAATTGAAATGTTCCCGGACAAGAATTTGATCAAATGGAGGTGAGCGGCCGGAGAGCACTATCCAAGCCGTGAAGATGGGGAAATTCCAATTTTCCTCACCTACATCGAGTGCGGGCTGAGGGTGCCGGTGCACAAATTCCTCCCTCGCGTGCTGGAGTACTACGGGGTGGAGTTGGTGAATTTGGCTCCGAACTCCATCGCCAACATTAGTATCTTCGCCTATCTGTGTGAGGCGTACCTGGGAGTGCAACCAAATTTGAAGCTCTGCAGGTATTTCTATTGGATGGCGATGTCAGGAAGATCCACGGTGGCTTCTGGGGAATGTATGCTGCGCCTTCACGACGGGAAAGCCAATGAGTACATCCAAATGTACTCGAAGTCCCCGTGGTCGTCATGGAAAAAGAACTGGTTTTACATGACGGTTACAAGAGACGATGTCCTTTACTTCGCCGGAGTTAAGGCGAACGAGAATCCTAAGTGGAGAGGGACCGTGGAGAAAACTGGGAGGGTCGGAAGGTGTGTGGATGCCATTCGAGATCTAAGGATCAAGGGCTTGACTTCCTGGCATGTAGTGAAGGATTTCACCAAACGCCAAATTAGTCCTTTGAAACTCCGAACACAACCCCTGCTCTGGTTCACTGGTCGTGATGAAGCAATCACGGACTCACGAGAAGGTAAGTCTTCGAAAAAGCTCCGACCAGTATAATTTATAAATAGATTATCATAAAACCTTAAAATCTCTTCTATCTTTTTCTGAAGCCCTCTCTCCTGAGGAAATCAGAGAGCAGATCAAAATGATCTGTGCCGGGGAGCCTGGTGAGAAGGTTGCATTTCTCGACATTTTGGCGATGGTCTCTGCTGAAGAGAGACTAGCGAGGCTTAAGGTAGATAATCAATTGTCCTTTATCATATATATATATATATATATATATATATATATATACACATCCTCCGACCAGTTTATTGATCTTGCTCTTAATTTTGTAGGCGGTCGGATTGAAAATCATACAATCCAGTGAGGAACGTAATCCTACTGTGGTTCCGACCGATTCTTGCCCAGAGGCAGTGGAAGCAGATGATTCTCCCGAGGTAAAAGAGCATTTTTAAAGAAGACATATATACTTAGATAGAAGATTTTATCACCTAACCAAACTTTTTTTTACTTAAGTGGGAGAAATTGAGGGTCCGCAGAGCAATGCTGTGGAAGTCGTAGACCTCGGAGTGGTCGTTCACGACCTATCAGTTGTTACTGAAATAACTGATCTGGAGGTCGATGAAACCACACCCTCTGACCCGATGGTCAGGGACGCTACCCTCGACCAGTTGGTTGAGGATATTGCTTCCGACCTCATGCTGGAGGATGTGAGGGGTTTAACCAACCCTGCTGGCTCAGAACCGGTGAAATTGGTTGAAAAGAAAAGGAAGGCCAGTGGTACGGAATTTATTCTATCGCGTTTCAACGTTAAAACTAAAAAATCGACCAGGTACGTATAAATGAAATAGTCATGTGAGTACATACCTTTAAAAGTCTTTGACAATTTGAAGTTTTGATTTCTATTTCTTCTTTCTGTACAGATCTTCTGGTGTTCCAGTCGTTTCCAACCAAAATGTTGTTTGAGAATGTAGAACACAGGAAGTTCTCGTCCAGCGCTTCTCGGAGAAAACTCCTGAAGACATAGTGGTCAAGAAAGCCCCCGAGCAAGTGTCGGTGCCAGCGGTCGTTCAGGATCCAGTGGTGATTCTAACTCCATCTGCGGAGGTAGATGCCCCTGAAGACCCTCGACAGGTTCCGACCCCTGTTGATAATCCCTCTCGAGCTAAAAAGTTCCCTTTCTGCCCCCGATTTATTGAGGATAAGGAGCTTGACGAGGTTTGGGGAAAAATATCGGACCATCAAGCCAAGATAGGTCTTGATATAATTTTTACCGATTATAATGACGCGGCAATTCGGGTAAGTATTCACGACCAGTTCCATAGTTTCTCCACTATGAAGTTTATAAGAAACTTAATGAAGAATGCTATTTGTGTAGCACATGGTTGAGAATTTTGCTATGATCAGAGGGCTGACCTAGCGAATAAAGTTCCTGGAGTAAAAACACTTCGAATTGGGAAGTAAGAACTTTCTCCTTAACTTTTCTTCTTCACTACTTTGTTCTTTTATTTAATTATTCTCCCTTATCATATTTGATAGATTTGGAGAAAATAAAATAAGATGTCGTTGCTAATAAAGCCAGAATAACCCAGCTTGAGGAAGAATACCAAGCTAAGGATCGGTCGATCGCGGACGTGACGACTAGGTAAAAGGGAGTCGTTGAGACTCTTGAAAAGAAGATTGAAGGTAATTGATCGTAAACTTACCAACGTATCATATCTTCTAATCATACCTATTTACTATTTGTTTTACTTGTGCAGAGCAAACTCAAGCACTAAATAGAACAAAAAAGGCTCTAGAATTTGAGCAAGACAAGGGGACAGCTCTTGTGCAAAACCTTGACGAAAAAGTCGATGTACTTAATAAAATGATCTTTGATATGGGATTAGGATCGAGTCTGCCTACCTTAAGAGTTCCAACAGAGAAAATGAACTATTTAGGACAACTTATGGAAGATCTCAATGGCCTGCTTAAAACTACTAGAGAAAATTATGCCCGGACAATGAAATAAGCTGTGGCTAGCGGAGTTCGTTTTGCTTTGGCGAAACTAAAGGCTTCTGACCCCTCTACCAATCTCCAAGCTGTTGAAGAAGACTTCAACTGCTTGCCTGATAAGGTGACCATATTTCTCGAGGAACTAAAGACTCTCGGAAACAAGGTTGCAGAGGAAATGGAGGTCGGATCTCCGTCAAGCAGCAACTAGTATGAAGATATCCAGGAGTAGGACATTATAAATATAAGAATTATGAAATATATAAAACTTACCTTTTGGCCATCAACAAGTCTTTTGTTTATCCTTTTGACTTTTGAAGTACTCATATATTCTCTAGCTCCCGACTGATTTATAGTAGAAGAACTTTACTATATAAGCAGTAAGCCAAGAGAAAGAACTTAAAAGTCTCAACCATCATTTTGAAGGCATATACCGATTATATTATAAAACTGATCGTAGCAATACTAGGTAATCAATTTGGTCGGAACCAATGTATGATTTCGACTAGTTATAGATCTGTTTTGTAATAATCGGAATACCAAACAAAGTAGTATATAGTAGGAAGAAATAGACTTGCTTTGACAAGAAAAGAAATTATGCAAAAATGTATGTAATGGATGACAAGTAATCTTATTTATATATAGTATCTAAAACTGGTCGGAAGAACTGCTAAGAACTGAAGACATGAAAGACACTTAGCGAAACGTGCTTAGGCTCAAGTCCAACTGGTAGCAAGGATCGTAAGAAAAGAACCATCGCTGGGAAGCTCCTTCCAGTGGGTAGGACCACGTGCAAAAAAGGAGAGACTGCGACTATGAGGTTTTCCGTGTCCCGACCAGTAGCCAAACGAGAGTAGAACAAAATCTTAAAATGAGGAAATATAGCCTTCACAATCTTGAGCATATGAGTCACTACATGAAGTTATTTGTATGATGCTCTGATTACTTGTATATTTATTTGAGAAAAAGTGTGTGATCGCGCGTGAGAACCATTAATGGAATGATCACGACTAAGACCCATACAGCTCAGGACTTAAAAGTCGTTGCCTAAGAGTAACAGAGATCCTTGTAAAGGATGTCAGAGAGAAAATTGTCTTCTCTGACCAGTGTAAATAACAACTGTAGATGACCAGAGTATAAGTACTGATATATAAACAGTATCACTCGTCAAAATAAATAAAGGAAATGACTAATCTTTATTTAACTGAAAAAGAATCGAAAGAATGTACAAAATAATTTAAACAAAGAACTTACGCAATTGATCAATGTTCCAAGAATTAGGCAAAACTTGCCCATCAGATATGGCTAGTCGTACAGAACCTGGTCGGGTGACTTCGACTACAGTGTAAGGACCTTCCCATTTAGGAGAAAGTTTATTGTGATTTGCTTTGTTTTGAATTTTTCTGAGAACCAGATCACCTATAGCGAGGCTGCGAGGTTGCACCTTATGACTATGGTACCTTCGCATGGCTTGTTGGTAGACCGCTGATCGTATCAAGGCTTGGTTTCGTCGTTCTTCAAGGAAATTGATGTCGTCAAGTCGTCGTTTATTCTGATCGTTTTCGTTGAAACAATCAGTTCGAGCAGAGCCAAGTTTCAGTTCTGGAGGAAGCATGGCTTCAGCACCATAAACTAAAAAGAAATGTGTTTCACTGGTCGCACGACTGGTCATAGTTCGAACGGCCCATAACACAGAAGGGAGTTCTTGAGCTCAAGCTCCTGACCGTTTTATTAATTGGTCGAATACCCGACGTTTCATCTCCTGCATAATGATACCATTGGCTCGCTCAACTGCTCCGTTGCTCTGTGGATGAGCAACAGAAGCAAAATGTACCTTGATGCCAAGTTCTTCGCAGAATTCTTGGAATTGACTGCTTGAGAACTAGGTACCATTGTCTGTGATTATACGACTGGGTACACCAAATCGTGTGACCACATTTTTTGTGAGAAACCTCTTAGCGGCTGCAGTTGTTGTCTTAACAATAGGCTCGGCTTCGATCCATTTAGTAAACATGTCAATCATGATGAAAAGGAATTTGAAGCACCTGAGTGCTCTTGGGAAATGTCCTAGAATGTCCAGTCCCCAGGTTGCAAAAGGCCAAGAAAAAGGAATTGTTGGCAAAGCTTGTGCTAGCTGATGTACTTGTCGGCTATGAAACTGACATTGTACACACTTCGTCACGAACTCTTTTGCATCATGAAGGGCAGTTGGCCAATAGTATCCTTGTCTAAAGGCTTTACCGACCAGTGTTCTGTAGGAATGATGTGCTCCACAGACTCCTTCATGAATGTCGGTTAGCAATTTAATGCCTTCCGTTTGAGATATGCATCTCATCAACACCCCATGAGATCCTCATTTATACAAGGTACTTTCAATCAGAGTGTATGATTTGGCTTTTCGTGCTATACGATCAACCTCTACATCATCTTCTGGAATTATGTCATGCTGAAGATAATTGTAGATCGATGTCATCCAATTTCTACCTTGATCGTGACAGCACCAACCGTCAACGACCTGTGGAACATCCATGTTCTCATGATCGGTTTGTACGACCTGTAAGGAAGCATGTATGTTCTTGGAAAGCTCGACCACCGAGGACGAATCGAGTTGCTCGAGAAAAACTCCAAACAGGACGGTTGACCTTGTAGAGGCCATCCGTGCCAACTGGTCTGCCAGAAAGTTTTTCTTTCTAGGAATATGTTGGATCTGGAAACCGAAGAAGTGCTTTTCGAGTTTCCGTACTTCCGCCAAATAAGATGACATCTTGGTACTCGAGCATTGATACTCTTTCCCTACTTGATTCACTACTAGTTGAGAATCGCCTTTCACTAGTAATCTGCGAATCCCGAGTGAACGAGCTACTCGGAGTCCTGCCAGTAAACCTTCATATTCTGCTACATTATTTGTAGCAGGAAAATTTAACTGGATGGCGTGCTTGATGTGTTCTCCAGTAGGGGATATCAAGACAACTCTAGCCCCCGAGTCCTTGAGCATCAAGGTACCGTCAAAGTATATTATCCACTCGTCGTGGTGTTCGTACTCGGGCCCTTGGGTGGGTTCAGGGTTTGTCCATTCGGCAATGAATTCTGCTATTGCCTGGGACTTGATTGCTATTCGTGAGATGAAATGGAGGTTGAACGCCCATAGCTCAGCCGCCCATTTTGCTATTTATCCTGATGATTCCCTATTTCCAAGGACATGACCAAGGGGATATCCGGTAGGTACGACCACTTTATGGGCCTGAAAGTAATGCCTTAGTTTCCTTAAAGCCATAAGGAGACCATAGAGTAACTTTTGTACCTGTGGGTATCTTTCCTTTGGTCCATATAAGACTTCGCTTACATCATATACTGGTTGTTGGACGTTGTCACACTCTACGACTAGTACACCGCTAACCGTATGTGACGTTGCAACCACGTAAATTAGTAATGTTTCTCCCGATCTCGGAGAAACTAAGACCGAGGCACTCGTAAGGTATTTCTTAAGGTTTTCAAAGGCATTGTTTGCCTCCTTAGTCCACTCGAAACTTTTATGTTTCCAGAGAAGCTTAAAGAAAGGCAATCCTTTTCCCCTAACCGTGCTATGAAACGACTTAGCGCTGCCATATAGCCAGTTAGTTTCTGGACTTCTTTCTTCGTGGTCGGAGGACACATCTGGTCGATGGCCGATATTTTTACTGGGTTTGCTTCGATGCCTCTAGCCGAAACTAGGAAACCGAGCAGTTTTCCAGCGGAAACTCCAAACACACACTTTTCCGGATTCAACTTGAGGTTATGCCTTCTCAAGTTGTTGAAAGTCTCTTGTAGGTCGGGGATGTGATCGCCAGCCTTGATGTTCTTTACGACCAAATCATCAACATGGGCTTCTAAATTTCGGCCTATCTGAGGACTAAAGGTTTTCTGCATCAACCTTTGAAAAGTTGCACCGGCATTTTTGAGACCAAACGACATCTTAACATAGCAGTAAGTGCCGTATGGGGTGATGAAGGAAGTTTTCTGTTCATCTTCTTTACTTATATTAATCTGGTGGTACCCTGAATATGCATCTAAAAAACTTAATAACTCACACCTAGAAGTTGAGTCTACAAGTTGGTCAATGCGTGGAAGGTGAAAATAATCCTTCAGACAAGCTTTATTAAGATCAGTAAAGTCAATACACATTCGCCATTTCCCATTATTTTTCCTAACCATTATAGGATTGGTGAGCCACTGAGGGCGGTCGACTTCATGAATAAATCCAGCCTTGAGGAGCTTGTCAATCTCTGACTGGATTGCTTCCTTCCGATCAGGTGCAAAATGCCGCAGCTTCTGCTTGATCGGTTTTTTGTCAGGCTGGAGAGCTAGCTTGTGCTCAATCACCTCCCGGGGGACTCTGGGCATGTCGGACGCCTGCCAGACGAATACATCCTGATTTGCTCGGAGGAAGGAGACGAGCGACTCTTCCTATTTGGGGTCGAGTCTTGCCCCGACCAGCATCTTTCAGGTAAACGAGTTAGTGTTTCCTGACCCAGGTGGCAACTTGGTGTTGTCCGAAGAAGCGCCCTTGTCGAGTAGTACCTCCTTTGTCTGGTCGGAAGGCTTTGGTGTCATCTTTGGCCTTGAGTGCTTGACCTGCATGGTAGATGGATTAGCCACTCTGGTCGGAAGTTCATCAACCAGCTTTAAGGATTTCCGATCACATGCGTAAGCCATTTTCTGATCTCCTCGAACCGTGATGACTCCCTTTGGTCCTGGCATTTTTAAACTCTGATAACCATAGTGTGTGGCTATGAAGAATTTTGCTAAAGTCGGATGACCAAGGATTCCGTTGTATGTGGATTCGAAATCCACTACATCAAATGGAATCTTTTTTGTTTGGAAGTTGTCAGGTCTTCCAAACGTAACCGGTAGGGAAAGCTCTCCTATCAGTTTGGCGGTAGAACCAAAAATTATACCATTGAAGGCATATTTCACAGGTTTCATTTTTGACTGAGGAACTTGCATTTCTTCTAAAGCTCCCGTAAACAAAATATTTAAAGAACTACCTCCATCTATTAGGACTCGATTAACCCTACAGTTATTAATAGTAGGTTCAACGATAATAGGGAACCTACCTGGTCGAGTCAAATGGATGGGGCAGTCTTCTTTGCTGAAGGAGATTACAGTGTCCCTCCGACCACCTTGATGGCTTGATGATGGTCGAAGGCTCGACAAGGTTGACCTCCCGTTCCATGGCCTTCAGATGACGCCTTGATTTGTACGAAGAAAACCTACCAAAGATCATGTTGACTGTATGTTGAGGCTCCTGGTACTCCATTTCTTCATCGTCATCTTTGTCCTTCTTGGAACTCGTCTCACCGAAGTTCACTCATATTCGGGAGTGGACCTTTACCGCATAGTAATCTTCCGGCTTCTTTTGCGGACTCGGCAGTGCACAAGTCATGCCACTCGTCATGGTGAAGTGGACACCACTTCTTGTTTTTCTTGTATCCTTCGGTCGGAGCTTTTGTTTTGCCTCGACCGGTATAGTCTTTCTTACCCTTTATAAACTTTTCAAGAATCGCAAAGACTTCTTTATCGTTGGGTCTGCGATTTTTCTTTTTCTTGAGAGCCTTCTTATTCTTCTTCTCTGGTTTATCCAAGCCAGGTTGGGGGATTTTATCCTTCCGATCAATGGCCTCACACCATTTAACCGCTTCGCTAGCAGCTGCGTATTTATCGACCATGTTGAAAAGTTCGACGGTTGTCTTTGGAGGGTGTATGGCTATGTCCTCTGTAAATCGTCGATTCCTTAGACCTGCTTTAAAACTTGGATGATAGAAGATTCTGCGATCTCTGGTATTGAATATCGAACTTGGCTGAATCTTTTGATATATTGACGGAGAGACTCATTGGATCCTTACCAGATTCGGTGAAGACCATCCTCCTTTCCAGGGCGGTCGTACGTGCCCTGGAAATTCGTGATCAGCAAGTCGCAAAGTTGTTCCCCAAGTGTAGATCGATCCGATCAGCAGGTTAAGCAACCACGACTGGGCAGACCCTTCGAGTACTATGGGTAGATAGTTTGCCATAACATTTTCATCATCTCTAGCAGCTCTGATGGCAGTGGTATAAATTTGGAGAAATTCTAATGGGTTCTGAGTCCCATCGAACTTATCCAAATTGGCAGGTCGGAACCTGTTTGGCCATCGTACAGCTTGGAGCCCTGCAGAAAAGGCTCGACAACCTGTAATTGATTCACGGCACCTTCTTTGGAAAGGTGCCGAATTGTAATCGGTCAGAGACTGGTTTCTGAAGTTAGATGGCCGGATCTCTGGTGTCTCAATCAGGTCGTAGACGCTAATGTGACGCCTCCGACCGCCTGCTTGGTTTAGTTGATGACGAAGATCATCAGGGCCAAGCGATCGCTCCTCTCGACGAGGTGATGGAGTGGCCGCTTGAAATAGCCTTCTCCCCTCGTGACTCCTTGGTCGAAATCGTTGAGGAGACCTTAGTATCGTTTGTTCCCCAATATGACCATGCTGCCCTTTGCTGAGGGAGGAACGTTGGGATAAAGTCATGGTTTGACTTCCTGAATTCCTTTGTTTTTGGTATGCTTCTGTTCATTGCATGGTCTGCTGAAGAATCTCTGATACTTGTCCTACGAGTTGTACAAAACCTGGGGGTCTCTGCTAGAGCAGGGTTAGAATTATTCAAAATATCCTGAACACGTTGCAGATTTTGTACCATTACCGAAGGTCTCGGGGCATTCATGCTGGTAGTAGGTGTTCGAAGATCTGAACCTTCCCCCGACCTCCTGGTTTGTTCCGTTCGATCAGCTATTCTTGGTGGGACAGAGCTAGGCGAGTTAACTAATGGACGTCTATCAGTTTTGTTACCTTCGGTATTTGGTGCTTGATGGACCGTAAAATTTCTACCAGCACGTGGTGGCGTGGCAGAGAGTGTAGGACCATGCAAGGCATCTTGATTTGTATCTCTGATCGCATTGACCTCGTGCCTCCAGCAGCGATCTTCTGACGAGCTTCCATCGTAACTAATGGAGAGCCTTCCAATGCTTCTGCTAGGAGTTTTCACGATGGAGAGCGGTCAGAGATGAGCACCTCCTGAGGTCTTCGTGGTGGGCTCAACATGACCCGGCGGATTGCCGATCGTATGTTGAGTCTTATCATCCCTACTTGGCCCACAACCAGTGGGGGTTTCATCGACACCGTTACCAGATGTCGGTTAGCTCCTGGAATCACCAGAAGCCGTAGGTGAGTACCTTTCAGCCATGATTTCATCGAGAGTATAGTGATTCTCTAGTTGTGGTGCTGAATTTTCGTCACCTTTTTCGCCGGTCGAAAAGACCAGGCTTGGAGAGGTCTTGGACATTCCGAACTAGTCAGAACGGCTGGTTCCTCTGAAAGCGTCACTTGTCGTAGTGGTGTATCCTCATCCATCCGGTCGATTTCGCTAATGTCGGCGACATACGAACTGGCGGAGGAAGAGAATGATGATATTCCGTTTTCTTGCATGGCGCAGATGCATCCTTCCATATCGAGGTTGGAGTAGTTCGCCAAGTTGAACCAATTCGTCTCGTCCCAAACTCCTGCCATAGCCGCATGTGCGATTACGAGGAATGGGCGAGGATTTGATGAGCAAAGAGTTTCTTCAGAAAACTTGCGTCGTCTTCCCCACGGACGGCGCCAGCTGTCGACGATCGAGTCGCCGATCTTACGAAAATATAGAGGAAAATGACACAGATCTCTTGGGAGAGAATGTGGCTGCTCTTTATATATATGAACTGGATGTTTACAGGGGGTATCTACGACCCAGTTGGGGACTAATCCTAATTACACTGAGTATGATCTTTGCTATGCTAATCAATTAGACTTAAAGCATGAGTCTAAAGCTAATTGCGTTGCTCTAATCTGATCCAGGACAATTAGATCTCTCTCTCTCTTCTCGTCTTCGCTCCATCCTTATATAGTTTCCGAAGGGGTGGCAGTTACTCCTGGAGAAGGTGTCCTTTGTGAAGCATTGCGACTGGTCGGAGTGAGACGATAGTTGATAAAGTATTAACTGCTCTGCGGTTAAGTGTCTGTGAGACACACAACCGCGCGGTGATTGTTGTCAGTGTCTTAGGATTATGTAACGTCGTGTGGTATGGAATATACAGCACGTGTTCCATTCATCACACGGTAAAGAATATACCTGGAATTAGATCAAAATAGCAGTTCATATCTTTTTCGAGCAGCTACCTGGTCCGAGACTAGGCATAGGACCTTGTCCGACCAGGGTACCCATTATGTAACCTCTGAAATCCTCACGACCAGTGAGGTCGTTAGCCTTAGGGGTTATGACCATGAAGACATATAGTCTTTTATTATGTATTAAAGTAATATAGAGATTTTAATCCTCGTCAACTCTAATACTAGATTTTTTCATAGCTATGCTAATGGTAGGAGGAGGAAATTTTTTATTTTAGTTTGGATAACAATGAGGTGTGTCTTACAGAGGAAGATCAAATTAGAGATCACATTTACTTGTTTTATAAAAACCTATTTGGCTATGAAGAGGGTTTGAAGGTTACCCTAGAGGATAATTTTTGGAAGGTGGGGCAAAAAGTGTCTATTGCAGATAATGAAAGTTTAATGCAAAAATTTACTAAGGAGGTTTTTTCTGTCATCAAGGATTTGTCTGTAGACTCTGCTCCTGGTCCATATGGTTTTCCTTCCTCTTTTTATAAGGCTTTCTGGGGGGGGGGGGGAGTTAAAGAGTTCTATTATGGGGATGGTGCAAGATTTCTATGATGAGAAGTTGGATATCAAAAGGCTGAACTATGGGGTGATTACTCTCATTCCCAATATTAAAGAGGCTAACTCAATTAAACATTTCAGACCCATTTGTCTGCTTAATGTCAGTTTTAAAATCATAACCAAATTGCTAGCTGTGAGGCTAGGGAATATTGCAACTAGGGTTATTAATGAGTGTCAAACTGTTTTTTTATTAAAAGTAGAAATATTTTGGATGGAGTGGTGTCTTTGCATGAAATCTTGCATGAGATGAGGATTTCTAAGAAAAGAGGAGTGGTTTTAAAGTTAGATTTTGAAAAATCTTATGATAAAATTCAGTGGGTTTTTTTTAGAAAATATGATGAAAGGAAAGGGCTTCTCTGGTCTTTGGATCAACTGGGTGATGAGTACTATCAAAGGGGGCAAGGTTAACATTAATATCAATGGGACAGTGGGTCCCTATTTTTCTACTCATAAGGGGTTAAGACAAGGGGATCATTTATCTCCCTTGCTCTTTAATATTGTTGCTGATGCTTTAGCAGCACTGATTGAAAAAGCCCAAGAGTTAGGCTTGATTAAAGGGGTGGTCTCTCACTTAATTCTTGGTGGGGTTCCCTTACTCCAATATGCAGATGACACAGTTTTTATTATTGATTGTGAGAAGAAGTATATTCTTAATCTAATTTTTTTGTTATATTGTTTTGAATGGATGTCTGGGCTAAAAATTAATTATCACAAAAGTGAGGTGTATACTCTGGGGGTGAACAACGAGGAAGCTTGTAGAGTGGCTCATCTGTTCAATTGTAATCTTGGTCAGCTTCCTATGTCTTATTTGGGGGTGGAGATTGGGGACAGACAGATTCATAAAAAAGCTGGAGAAAGGATATTGAGTAAATTAGCAAGCATGTTGGATAATTGGAAGAATAATTTCTTGTCTTCAGGGGGGAGGCTAATTTTAGTTAATAGTTGCTTAAGTAACCTTCCTACCTACATAATGGGTTTTTATAGGTTGAATTAGGAGATTCACAAGAAAATGGATTCCATTATATCTAAGTTTTTTTTGGAGAGGGGCTAGTGACAAGTTTAAATATCACATGGTTCATTGGGGGAGCTGTTTGTAGGCCAAAAGACTTTGGGGTTTGGGGGTGATTAAAACTAGAAGGATGAATGATTGTCTTTTATGCAAATGGTTTTGGAGAATGAACCTGACCAGAGATGAGTTATGGTTTAGGATTTTAAAAGCTAAATATTTCCCTAAGGGTGACTTCAGAGACATTTTGCCTTTTAGAGGTTCTCAATTCTGGAGATCTTTGCTCAAAATCAGGCCTATGTTTAATTTGGGGGCCTCTTAACAGATTGGTGATGGGAAAGCTATATTGTTTTAGAAAGATGTCTGGGTTGATAGCTGTCCTTTCAAGGTTGGTTTTGGCAGACTTTTTAGTATCTCGGCTGATGTTGACACATCAGTGGTTGATTGTATTGTGAATGGGGTGTGGAACATTCCCTTCATCAGATAGTTTGGCAAGGAGGAGGAGGATATGTGGTGTGACTTAAAGCAAGTTCTTTCTGGGGTGGTTTTGACTAATGAGAAAGATAGAGTGGTTTGGACCTTGGAGAATTCTGGCAGATTTTTAGTCAAATCTTTGTATAGACATATATCCTTTGGGGGTGATTCTTAAGAGAAATAAGAGTCTTTGAAAAAGCAGAATTCTTTTGAAAGTGAAAATTTTTCTTTGGCTTGTATATCAGAACAGAATTCAAACTGCTGTTCAACTTTAAAAAAAAAGAAATTGGAAAGGTTGTGAGAGTTGCTGTTTGTGTGGTGTGGCTGAGGACACTAACCATGTTTTGTTTAGATGTGTTTTGGCTAAATTCGCATGGGTCTGTATTAAAGACATTCTGGATTTGGAAGGTTATCCGGTCTCTTTAGATGATTTTGATCATAACTGGTTAGATAGTAGGGGTGCTAACAAGTATCATATTTGCTTACTCAGTTTTGCAGCTCTGGCTTGGACGCTTTGGAAAGTCAGAATTAAAATGGCAATTGAGCAGGCTTTCCCTAAAAACCCATCTGAAGTCATTTTCAATTTTATATCATGTTTGCAGAATTGGAGGATTCTGATCATCGAAGTTGATCAAAAGGTGTTGGACGCCCTGATTGTGAAGGCTGAAGTTTGGATGAAACGCTTTTGTGCCGGTTAGAGGAAGTTAGGGGTAGGTTAGTTGGTTGGTTAGCTTGTTAGTTGGTTGTCTGATGTAATTGTCTATTTGCTGCCTTGTCTGGTCTGTTATTCTGATGTTCTTCGGTAATGATCCTGGTTGGTCTTGGTTAAGCTGGTTGTCCCAGCTTCTTGTTTTGCTAGTTGTTCCTGATCTTGTAAAATTTGTTATGAGCTTTCTTTAAAAGCTGGGTTGTTTCCTGTTTTCAAAAAAAAAAAAACTATTGCCAGTGCCTCTCAGGATGGAACTGTTGTTATCTGGACCGAGGCAAAGGAAGGCAGGCAATGGGAAGGCAGGGTTTGCATGACTTCAATACCCCTGTGTGGAGGCTATCATGGTCACTTACCGGGAATATTCTGGATGCTTCTGATGGTAATGACAATGTGATGGTAATAACAATGTGACCTTGTGGAAGGAAGCTGTTGATGGTGAATGGCAGCAAGTGGCGGCTGTTGAGCCCTAGGTGTTTGGATTGTCTGGTAACCTATTCATTATGATTATTCTCTCACTTTGCTGTATTGTAGTTCAAGATATTGGACTTCACTAACATGATAGCTCTATTTTGTTTCTGGTAATCTGTACCTTGGCTGGCAAACACATATGTGATAAGAATGATTTTTTTGCTGGAATGGAAGAAATGCACACTCCCAATCTTTCTACAGTGCCCTCGTGCATTGTTTGCGCTGTTGATCATTTAAGTGTATCTGTCCTGTAAAGTGTTAATCCCGTGTAATTCTATTCTTAAAATTCTTAACGAAGCACAACTGATGTCTGAAGGAAATAGAAGTTAGGTGGGGGAGTTACCAGACCAAATTTCATGTCGAAATTCAAGGACTCGATCAAGAAGAGGGACAAGGAATCGGAATTCAGTCTGGACTTAATCACTCATCTCTCATCTACCAAATTTGTTTAAAACAGTTTTTCAGACATGTTAAAGTTATTACTTGTGAATTTACATGAAATTGAGGATTTGCAGACCTCGTGCTCTCCTGCTCGGTCACTACATGGATTACTATATCGCGTTCAATTGTGTTTTCTTACATTAATTTGAGAAAAGCCTGTTGACTATCATGATTCCTAATTTCCTGGCCTTATAGTAGATCGTATATGCAGATGGATTATCTGTTGCAACAAAAAGCACATGTTCATAATTCCATTTTCAGAAGTTTTTTCAGCATATATTCTGCACGGCTATGAATGCAATTTTGCTCGCTCGTGTGGAAGTCTTATTGAGAATTATACCTCCCTGTCGCTTGAATGATCCTGTTCTTCACTGGAGTGGATTGCACTTCTGTGGCTTTGGCTAGTCATTTGCTTCGTGTACCAGTGTGTTCATGGTTGGAGATGATAAAGAGGACTTCGTAGACTGGAAATAGAATATAACTTATCGGCTTGCCATAAAATTTTCGGTAAGGAACCACACAAATCACTGGCAAACCAAGATTGTAGCACGTCTCATCTGATACTGGTGACATGCTTCTAGTTTTACCAGGCAAAATTCTTAAATCAACGAGGATGCTACCACCTCCATTTGCACAGTTTGGTTTGATAGCAATTGCCCTTCAACATTTGCTCACCAGTTTCCTGGTGCAAAACAATCATACAAACTACAAAGGCAAATGGTACTAGGTGGTAGGTAGCAAGAGCGAGACGCTACCTATCCACGAACGCGCCACCTCACCGCACGGAGATTGGGGACTAGCTTTTTTTTTAAGTAGACGCGACACACTTACAGACATACACCATGCATATGGATACATTTTAAATACACGTCTAATTTAAGGAGCAACGATTAGAATCTTGTGAAACATGAGCATACGTTTTGACCACTGAAAATACTTACGTGCACACGTGAATACATTCTGATGCATTTTAAACACATGTCTAATCTAAAAAGCGGGGATTAAAATCCCGTGAAACATAAGTACATGTTTTAACCACCGGAGATACTCACGCAGATCAATAAAAACACCTACATATACGTATATTATTTCTAAAGGAGAAAATAGCCGATAGGTGAGGCGCCGGTTTCGAAGCCAGGCCGGCCGCTGGATCAACTGGCGAGCAAACCAACCGAGCATGCGCTCGGTCCTCGGGACAAGCCTTCTTCTGTGACCGCGGCGTGAACCGGCGCGAAACATGGCGTCGTCGTCTCCGCTGCCGCCCCCTACCACCTGGCTTCGGCTTCCTCTGGCCGGCATGCTACCTAACCCCAGCATATCCTCCCCCTCCCCCTCCTTTTCTACTGTCTCCCCGCGCGGCCTCCTCTCGCTTTGCAGCGGCTCCAGGGTTTCCTCCGTCTCCTGGCAACGGCCAGCATCGCCTCTCACCGGAAGGTCGCGCCTGTTGGGTCCCATCCGGTGCTCCCAAGACTCTGGCGAGGTAGCGAATACTCCTTTTATTCAATTTTAATCAAACGGTGTTGCATGGATTTTATTTTTGATTGACTAGATTGGGGACAATGCTCGCCAATTATATCAACTGTTCCGGGGTGAGCTATATAAAAGTGAAATGTTAGTCGTTCTTAACCATGTTTGGCACAAGGTTGATTGGATGTGGAGAGTTCATTCTAGGCTCAAGTGCTCAACCGCTCAACCGCTCAAATTGTTAGTGTGGATGCGACAATTGTAGAACATAGTAGACTCATTCGTGGAAATGTGAGTGTATGTTGGACAGCATGGCTTCTACCCTATTTGTCAGTTCAGGAATCAGTTGTTTGCAAGAAGAAGAGTTCTTGTATGTTCGGACAATATGTGATCATTCGGTTATTCTGCTTTCATCTCATGGTCTCCAGTTGGTAATACTGGGAAGTTTTTAATTTTGCCTATCAACAAATATGTTAGTAGTATGTCCCATATGTTACGATTGTGTTCATTTGGTGTGAAAACGAGCGCATTAACTGGGCTGTGGCACACCTCCATCAAATGAGTGGTAATTAATGCTTAAATAAACAAAGAGGCGTTTGTTGTTTAAATCATACCAGAAGATAATAATTCTGACATGCATGCACTGAAGTTAAAAGAGGATTTGTAGTGTGATAAGAGTAGAGGCAATCTTGGTTCTTCTTTGATTGCCAAAAGCCCAAAAACTCTGTGCTTTTGTTGTGTGTAGAGAAAAGCACATCTGCAATGCATGCTTCTATATTCACATTGCATTATTGGGAAGTGGAACATTGATGCTAGGCATGAGTTCTTGTAAATATTCATAGGTGGTTAAGGTTAAGCAAACCACGCATTGGGGGTATAAGAGCTTAATGATTTTTTAAAAAACAAAAACTCCGACGGGACGATATTTTAGTTTTCAGTACATGTTATTGATGTGTACGCTGGTCTGCATCCTTGTTAGGTTGACGCAGTTAATATTGAAGAAACCAAGCAGTCACAAGGAGTCTCCATTGGTATGATGTTTGTGGCATGTACTAACTTCGCTTCATCATTTTGAATTTCTTCGTTGGGCTGAATTGATTTTTTTTTCATACAGGTCCAAGAAATTATGGCAAAGAGTCGTCGAAAAGTTTCTCATTTAAAGAGTATTCACAACTAACTGTAAATCCAAAGACTAGTAATAACACACCTGTTGTTTGCTAATTGCTATCTAGTTCTCATGGCAAAGTCTTTAGGAGTTTATGTACATGCTAACATGCATTTCATGAGCTGTAGTGTTCCAATAGAAATTTTGTTGAGTAGCAGCAGGGCCGTATCTAAGGTTTTGGAGGACCTGTGTTAAAACTAAAAGTAGACCTTGCATCGTGTTGTTTATTCATGTGGCATATTATGACTTCAAAGTACATAAAGTAATTAAGTATATATTGGTCAGTTACTTCTACACGAAGAAGGAAAATAAAATCCAGTTGAACCAGAGCTATAGTGTTTTTTTGTTGATCACCTTGTTCTTAAACCTTGAGAAATGTTAAAGGGTAAAGAATATAAATAGACAACAACCTTTTAGACTAGAGGAAATGATGCAGTGGATAGGAAGAATGAAGCGGTGAAGAAATATGGAGGTTAATTTAAATAGATACATATGAATTAGCAATGATCATATGCCAACTTGCAAATGTGGTAGTGATATGTTCCCTCCCAAAGTTGTTTTGTACCGATTCTCTCTCAAATCTTAACAACAAATAAGAGCACTTTGTACCAATTAACTAACAAACCACGTACTTACCTAAAAAATTAAGCCCCTAACTTGGTGGAGGCCCTGTGCAGTCGCTCATCTCGAACATGTTTGAGGTACGGGCCTGAGTAGCAGTTGAGCTTACACTCTGCACTTAAATGTACTCAAAGAGGCAGAAGGCCTCACAGAAGTTTGTGCTCTTGTATTTGTCTGACTTCACATGAATATTAGCAATGGTCTGTAGTTAGTCTTTTATGCAAATAACTGTTGGCAGAAAGAACTATTGCTTGGATGGGAGGCTAGGGGTCTAGGGCCAATATAGCATGGAATGGCAGTGGGAATAATAACCTTGCATGTTAACCAATTGCGGAAGAACCTTGGATGTATCCATCTTGTTGAGACTAATGAATTTCAGATTCAAACTTTCAGCCTTTCTCATTAATACGATACCAATACTTGGATAGACATATTCGATTTAGTCTCTTAATCTTATGCTATAAAGTGATAGTTCATCATTCCTCATGCATTGCTGCTGGTGTTGTCAGGTTGCTAGAAAAACTAAAGAGATATGGTGCTGCTGGTGTTTTGTCATATGGACTACTTAATACCGTCTATTATGTCACGACCTTTTTATTAGTTTGGTAAGTCAATGCATGGTTTTGTGACGGTGTGCTGATTTTCAGACTTAGTGTTACCTTTCTGGAGCCTTTACTTTCAGAAGAAACATTTCTTTCTGTAGCTTCAAACTGTAAAGTAGTCAACTCTTTGGTCATGGGAAAGAGACCACTAAATCACTTAAATACTTGTTCCAACTCGTGCATTTCCACAAGGCAAAACAATTGCACAAGCAATAGGAGCATTTGATGGGAAGAGAATTACTGATTGATTTACTTTTCAGGTTCTATTTTTCTCCTGCTCCTGGTAGGATGGGTTATGCTGCAGCAGTGCAGAGGTAACGGTTGCAAAATCCTTTTTTTATTTACTTGAGCAGTTCTCACTATAATGCATTTTATACCGACTAAAGCAGATTCCTTAAATTAATGGCAATGGTGTGGGCTGGCAGTCAAGTTACTAAAATTCCTCGAGTAGGAGGGTGAGTCAATATACAACTTAAATTTGATCAATGTAGAACTTATTTCCCAAATCAGCGGTTGGCTACTACTTTTCAATGGCAACTTGAGGAATACCCTCAAGCATACCTTTTCAAATTTTACCTGTCAAAATCCATTACCTTCCATTCTGAAATATGACTTGCTTGGATTACTCCAGAGCCCTTGCACTGGCTCCTTCTGTTGAAAGAGGGTTGAGATGGTTCACAGTCAAGTTCAACTTCCAGTCAGAAGGAAAGGTAAAATATGAAACCTTTTCATTTTTCTAATGGGGAGCAGTTCATCTTCAAGCCAAAAGGGAAGGTAAATGTTAGATTTAATCATCAATCTTCTGAAGTGTTTTGCAATACATTTACCATTTCGCAGGCATTTGCAACAATCGGAGGGTTATGTTTTGCACTTGTTGCCGTCCTGTTCTTTGCATTAACAATACTATGGGCATAGCGCATCTGTTGCTGATGACTGATGAGGAATCATGGCAAGATGCTGCGGAACTACAGGGATTCAGGCCTTCTTTTCATGATGGAATACAACCTGGATTCAAGCAGTAAGGCCGTATTCATACTTTACTAATGGGCTTACAGTGTCAAAACTATGGCTTCTCGTCGAATCTTGTATGACTAAGTTTCTCGTTTCCATATGTATTGCTGTCAACCTGGTACTTAGTTCTTCCATTACCACAAGCATCTTCAGCGTAAACATTCCTGTAACAAGATCCTCTTGGGCGTGTGTTAAGACCTTTTAATGCAAACAAAGTTTGGTGGAATATATTCTGATGTCAGAAAGCGTCTGGATTCAAACATCTGGACGCTCTTCTGGCAGGCTTCTCTTAACTGCTGTAATTTCTAAAGATCTTCCTTTGATGCTCAATCCACTGTTGTTGCTGGTTTAGCACCAGCTCCTGTCTCGTCGATGCGCCTTTCAACGAGCTGATGGTTTCCACAGCCACGAAAGGAGTCATCCCTCTGGGCGCATTTGCCTCGTTTGTCATGGCTGCCTGGAATGTCCGAGGCTGATGCATCGCCTCTACCGGCCATGAAATCATCTCCATGCCCCTCTGGTATCAATCTTGCAGGAACGGGTTGCAGTACTCTTGATTGCTTTCCTTCACTTTGCTGATGTTTGCCCCTCTAATGGTCTGCAATTGTATTGGTATAATCAACCAAAAGTTGCTGTAATTGTGCATCTGATCGGAGCTGCTTCCTTCCATAAACATGCCGGCCACCCTCAACAAGCTTCTTTTGTTCATCTGACTGAAATGGTTGAGTCATGCGCCTGCTTGCTGCTGCCATGACTGATCTTTGCAGACTCGACCAGGAGTCGCTCCCATTCTGTTGATCCGACTTGTCGGATCGGACCTCGCCGTCCGGTGACGTGTGACAATTCCGTCACTGTGAGCTGGCATTTGCACGGATCCTTCTCCAGCTCTATGTCTCAGCCTCGTCTTCTCATCCATGAGCCCTCTAATCTCCTGTGACGCTTCTATGTGTGCTGCTGAACTCCTTATAGCCACTGTTGGGTGGCAGCACCCCCGGAAACCTCGTGAGGAATTCCGTACGCCACGTGGCCAGGATGTCATGCTCCGCTAGGGGAAAGCCCGCGCAAGGTACGGTTAGGAAGGTCACATCAGCGTCATCTCCCCGCATGGAAGGTGAAACGTGTGTATCTCCGGTCTCCATCGGTGAACTAGTGCCGTCATGAGGCATCAGTCGTACGGAAATCGTCTCAACGTACGACGAAAGCCCGCACGGTTTTGGTCGTCCTCCCGCGTCGTCTCTACCATCCTCGCTAGTGGAAAGAGGCTTGTCTCTCTCAAACTGTATGGAAAGGATTAAGAACAAACGTGTCCACCCAAAGTAGTCGGACTACAATTGAGCATAAAAATGTCACAACTATACATACCTCGGAACACAACGTGAGTCCACCCTCCATGCCCCTATGGGCGTGCGCAGCCGCAATGCGTCAAGCTCAATCGCAGCCTCGCCTTCATGAGGGAGGATGGTACTGAGATGGCTATAGTGATGTGCGTCAATGAGCGGGTTAAACAACTCGTACGACCACTGCGCAGTGTATTCAGGGGTCTGTCATACTTGAAAATTCGATGCATACATTATAAATACTACGAAATATATACAAAAAGTAATAAGAAGCGACATATCTAATTAATTCAATAATTGCATGATTAGGGGCACATAGGAAACTAATATGCACACAATATTTAACGTGCACAAATAAAAATTAAAATTAAGTTGGGATTATTTTTATTAAGCTCTGCATACTGTTTTTACCTACCTTGTAATTTTTATAGATTTTTTATAGGTACCTTGCTATTTTCTTTGTTTGCAAAGTGTCTCCAGCATTTACAAAATATTTATCGTGTACAAATGGAAACAAAAATTAAGTTCACAATATTCTAATTCAGCTCTACATACCCTATGTACCTAATCTGGATTTCTTAGTGAATTTTTAGATATGTCTTGCTATTTTCCTAGTTTAAAATGTATTTTCGGCATTAACAGAATATTTACTGTGCACAAATGGAAACCAAAATTAGGTTGGGATTATTTTGATTAATCTCTACATACCTTATTTAGATACTCTACAATCTTTAGAGATTCTTAATAGGTATCTGGTTATTTGTAGAGGTGTCTTCCTATTTTTCTGGTTTAAAAAGTATTTTCGATATTAACAAAATATTTACCGTGTAAACATAAAACCTACAAAGTATTCTTAGTATTTTTGCGAATGTGTTCTAAATCGTACTAGTACTGCTACATAAATAATATCTATACGACGAACTAAACTATAGACAGCTAAAATAATGTACTACATGAAACAACAATACATCTAAAATGATGTACTGCATCAAACAACAATACAACTAAAATGATCTAATCCATTGAATCCTATGTCGCTGTTTTTATTTACTAACCTATAAGGTTTTGAATTTAGGTACAAAGTTGCAAGAATATTTGCCTATAAAATACGCGACCAGATCTGCTACTCTGTCTCTCTCTCTCTCTCCTCCGCTATGAACTGGCAGGGCTTCGCTACGTCTATTCTCCCCTCTCCTTCGCTCTCCTCTTTTTTTTTTCCAGAATAAAAATGATTTTTTCACTGAATTTTCAGGGTTTAAATAGCCAGTTCCTATGGCCATTTTAACTGGTGATTTGCACACTATTCGATGCAAATCGCCAGTTGAAATGACGATGAACAGTTGGAACGACGACTGGCAGTAAATAGATTCCCATCGCTGGTTGGAATGGCGACAGGGGTTTGTTGCCATTCCAAACGACGACAGACACCTATTTATGTAAAAAAAATCGACTATTTTTTTTGTAATTATCGTTAAAATTAATATTATTTGTTTCCGATGCGAACTCGTCGTGTATCTGTTCTGACAGTATCATGTCTGAAACTCTAAATGCTCTGAATTTGTATTTGTATCCGGCGTTATCGTATCAGACTCCGAATCCGAAAAAAGGTTAGAATACGGTACAAACAATATCCATTCGGATCCGACCCCATTGCATCCAAGGTGAGGTGACAACGTTAGTATGTTACACCGCCGCCGTGGGCTCCGCGCACGATATATACAGCAGCAGAGGACCAAGTTGTCACCCGCGGTTAGATTGGCCCGGCCGTTGTCCGACGGCTCAACTATTGGACTTGGCGCGAGAGGCGCACGAACGGCAGCCATCACATGCAGTGGCGGAACTGAATGGAACGAGGGTCAAAAAATAATTTAGCAGTGATTACTCCATATATACTACGTGTGCACCCTCTGGTCGAAAAGTTGTGCACCCCGGTTCAGCCCAATCTCCGGTCGGATGATGCATTTTGCCAATTTTTGCCGTATAAATTACTATTTAGTACATTGTTACTTCAAAATTATATATGTTGTTATATGTATGGTGAAGTGGTAAACCCGATTATTTTCGTTCTTAGTTCCGCCCTTGATCGCATGGAGTTCTGGACGCGCGGGCGATGAACAGGGGCAGCAACGGCTAGAAAGAAGCAAGGGTGCGGTAAAGCATAAGTCGACGACGACACCCGGTGAGATACAGAGGTAGACGACGCAGGAGGCACGACTCAGTGCCGTACGTAGTTGGCATGAAGGAAGAAGGGCGTGGAAGAAACGTTGTTTCCCCCCTCATGGACTGAGGTAGAAGACGAGACTATGACAGAGAGTTTCATAATCCTTTGGTTTCCACAGAAGAGAAATGCTCAGCTCACCTCTGCCATATATTAAAAAAAAAAGAGAATTGCTATCATAGCATGGACTGAGGTAGAAGACGAAACTATGGCAGAGAGTTTCATAATCCTTTGGTTTCCACAGAAGATAAATGCTCAGCTGCGCATATGGGCTCAGTGGCTCACCTCTGCCATATATTTTTAAAAAGGGAGAATTGCTATCATAGCACTCCTTTTAAACAGGTTTGCAAACATACCACTGAATTTTTTAGGCTTGCTCATATAGCACTGAATAGGCCTCTCTCATTGCTCCGTCTATCACTCTGTTATTTTTTCCCTTCCTACCTTCTTCTCCAGCGAGCTTCTTCCCCTTCTCCGGCGAGCTCCTCATTGGCGGCGTGGGTGGCTCCGCAAGGGTGGTGGAGAAATATTTCATGAACTTACTAAAACTAAAACGACGGGTAGATAGACTAGACCAAGAAGAAGAAAAGAAAGCGACAACAACTATTAGAGAAAAGGAAGAAATAAAGAGTTTTCATTCCCGAGAGGTAGATAAGAATGTACCGATGAAGTGTCAACGATAACTTCTGCCTAATTTTTCACTACTCCTCGGCGAGGTGCCTCGATTTGATACCGCTCGCGCAGTCCGCACCGAAACCCCATAAAAACGAGCTATAGCAGAGTCAAAAACAGCAGAAGCCACTCAGGGAGTCTGTAGAACAGCATTGCATACCCCCAACACCAGCTACATCCGCAAACAATAAGGTCTAAGAGGCGGAGGAGGGCATCACAGGTTTCATTAGTTTTCCTCCATTCAAAAAAGTTGCGATTACAGGTTGGCTGTCTAATTGCCCAGTCGTCTTTTCACACTTAGGCGCATAACATGTCGTTGGTAACGATTCTACTACGGTGCTGCAAATTCGACAGATCACAATTACAGGTATCTGGGAGCATACCGATGGAACAATCGTTAAAGAGTATGGACCCGATGGCTCTAAAGAAAGATATACCTCACCTCACTCCATTGCCCCAGATTCCCGCATGTAGCTTTGAAAAGATTGGACTCAAGGGAGCCAAGATACCGGAGTGAGAGTACCAGAAAGGAACAGAACTGGCTTGCCCGAATAGAATCCTCCAAAAATAACCTTGGGGAACACATTAGATATTTACCTAAACCTATGGAAAGACCCACTTATGAAATTATTCAAGAAAGAGTAGTCTTTTCGGCATCCCTTCTCATACGTCTTCTTCCTTGAGAGAACCATTATAGGTTTCAGCCGAGAAGACCAGGAAAGACAAAATTTGATATATGACACTTAGAAAGACAGCGTTTCGAGATATACCATCTAGAATTCTGAATTTAGATATATACCACTCTAAGAGCATCTACAACAATCCACCTCAATTTATTCTTAAGAGGTTGCCACATCACTTTTAGATGATGTGGAGGAGAAAAAAATGAGGAGAGAAGGTGAAATTTGTTTCTACATGAAGAAACTATCGATTGTTAATATCAAGATATAAGAAACAACAAAAACTCTATTGGAGGCTTAGTTGTTACCTAAACACTCATTTTGTGGGTCCCATCGCCTACCAACAAAAATCTACGGATCTTGTGCAATTTCGTCTTCTTAGCTTCCCTCGTAGATGATATGATAAATGAACCAAAACATGTAGGCTACAAAGTTTTACCCCATTATTGATCATCAAGAATCATGCACACTTGTAGCAATTAAAGTATTAGATACAAGCTTAAGAAACAATTCATTGAAATGCTTGTTTCTTTTTATTAGATTAAGATTCTCTCTTAAGAATAATTTAAAAACAAACTATTGTAGATGCTCTAAATCTTGTTGGCTTTTATATACGCTACTCTAAGACACAATTGCTCTAACTCTTCTCCTTCCTCCCGCCGAAGGACCGCATGCTGGGATTTCTCCCGACTCCGCTGACGAGCTTCATCGTCCCCACGCCTGCTTCTCCTGCGCATGAAGGAGTCGAGCGCGAATGGATCGAATCCATCAGTCCCCTCGACAGAAGCCGCACGACCTTATGTGGAGGAACCCAGAATACTTCATCCCGAACCCGTCCCTGTAGCACCACAAGAAACAACAATCCGTCAAAACCCCATGAAAACCCCCACCAAGAACCACCTAGATCTGGACGAACAGGTCAATAAATCATGGTCAAAACCTTCCAGATCGGTTGTAAACTGTCCAAAAAGATGGAATTTTTATAGGGGAGAGGCGCACGGACCTGAGCATCGACGAGGACTTGTTCCAGCCGTGGAGACCCTGGTGCATAGATCGGCGGGGGCAGGCGAGGACTTGTCGGAGGAGGACGGCAATGAGGAGCATGACTACCAAATCGGAGAAGGGGCAAGAAGACATATATGAGAGGTGGTGCGCGTGGGGACTCGCGGCTTCTTCTTCTCCAACCGACGGCATCGCGGCGAAATGCGGGAAATGCCGCATCGTCCCCACGCCTATGCCGTTTGTCGACAGGCATTGTGGTGGAAATGGTGTTCTGAAGCGGAGAGAGCGTGGAAATGGTGGCGTGTAGAGTACAGAGCGGTGATCGTGAAAGAAGAAAAGGGAGGAAGAAGAGCCAAGGCAACTGTATCCTAGAGTGGTATATATTAAAGCCAACAAGATTTAGAGTGGTATATATCTAATTTCAGAATTCTAGGTGGCATATCTCGAAATGCTATATTTCTCAGTGACATATATTAAATTTTGCTTAATAAAGGTGGTGCCAAAAAAAAGCAGGATTTTTTTTTTTTGAAAAAGATTGGAAATAGAATTAGATTCAAGATAAAAGAAAGAAGGTTTTTTTGTAAGAAAACATGTATGAATACTTGCTCTTTTCTCGATTTTAGATCGGATGGCAAGACTTTCAAAGAAACTCTCGATGGGAGAATCGGTGGAGGCGGTGGGTTGTGCGACGAGGGCATCGAATCGGCAGTGGGGATGATGGCAGCATGGACAACACCTCCACCATCGCCGGCCGGCACGCCCGAAATCAACTCACAGAAAATCCTGATTCCTCGCAAGATCTCTGCCCAAAAATCCAGGGAGTCTGACAGTGAATCGGCAGCAGGGGCGACGGTTGCAGTGACTACATCGCTATGGTGTCGAACTTTTCAATGAGAACGATGGTGGAGTAGACTTGACGGAGAAGGATGGATGAGTATCGGATCCGATCTGGACCGTTGGTGTATAATCCGACGATCCAGAGTGGCGAAGTTGGATGGAGTGCTAGACGGAGAAAGGTCTGGTACCTATTCGGTGCTATTACAGCAACCGCGAAAAAAAATTAGTTTTTCTTCTTTCAATGAATGATGAAAATTTTGAAACTAGGTATTTTGACAGTCATTGTAACATCAAGCCAAAATTGAGTGAATACTCATAACCACAAATATATTTTTTAGGAGCCATAACCACAAATATGGGCTCCAATAGCTTAATTACGCTGGAAACGAAAAAAAAAGAAACATGTCACAATAAAAGCACAAGACGAATGATCATTCGAAGTTTGCCTCTTTTTGTAATTATCATTACATCACTGTAGTGTTATTTGCAACGAGGACGACTGAGCAAAATTTACAGGAGCATGTATATCCCTTGCAAATGGTCACCACTTTTTGAAGCGGATTTGAGAGCACGGAGATGCTCTGTCGTATATGCATATTTCTTCTTCAATTTCTTGGCTTCCTCTATTATGCCTTATACTAACCTCCATCACTTGAAGCATCTTTGCTTTGGACAAGATCAACCGCATCAAATCCAGCTCGTTGCGCAGCAGAACGATACACAACATGTGTACAAACCGAAGGTTGGGGCACAAATTTTCATCCGAGGTCACATCCTAACAGTTTGGATCCTCTTCACTAAGGCTTGGTAGCAAACCAGACGTAACGTCCTGCAAAGATGGACAGTTTACTCAGTTAATGAAAAGAACAGATTATACATCGCATTTGCATACGGAAGAGGATAACTCGGTTGCTAGATAAATCTGTCGGGAATTACCTGAACTACCGTTTTAGATAATAGAAAAGAAAAAATCTTTTTTGGCCTCTACATCAAAGAAACACACAGCTTATTTTATTAAAGACACGATACTACCAGTTGATCAGGCTTGGAGCGCTCCTCAGGAAGTAAATCGTAGCTGATATGGTCAGAGTATAATTGAAGTTTACTAGAACTCTCAATCTCTTCAAGATTTTCGTAGGAAGATGATGGGAGTCCCTTGGGTACATCAATCTGAAACAGAAGGTGGAAATTTTGCTTCATAGGGTGCTACAAAACCAGTCCGCGCGCCAATGCATGAGGCGTTGTACATGAAAATGATCTCAGCAATGTACTTATGTTCTCGGCTTTCCGCGCTTTCTAGCAATCTAGCATGCAATTCTCACTAAACGTACAAAGTTAGAAGATCACATAGTTTGTTGTTGGTGAATCTATGGGTGTGTTTGGCTCCTTGCATACCTCTAATATGGTTTGTACGAGTTATCCAAGCTGAAGCGAGTTAGGCTGTGTATGGGTTGTTTGGTTGGTTGTTTCTATTGAGCCAGGCTGTGCTGAGATGTTATTTGGTTAGGTGCATAAGGACGCTGACTGCAAGTGTAGATGCAAGAGACGGTGAAAAGAAAATGTTAGCATGGCTTTAATTTTGTCTTAATATATTCTAATAGCCCTTATTTCACCTTAACCCACTTTAATCCACTCTAATACTACCTAATATGCACTGATCACCTTTTAATAATGTCATTAGCAGAGCCTGCATCAGTGCATCTGGAGAAACAGAGAAATTGAGTGTTTCTGCCCAACCTGGTCTGAAGGCATCTTTTGCATCTGCTTAGTCAGGTTATTTTACGCATGTAGTCATCCAAATAAGCGAAACCAAAAAGATTCTACACCTGAGAAACCTGATCTAAGCTTATACACCCAATCAAACACATCCTATATGTATGATTTTCATGCATGTGACCCATCTAAATAACTATAGGTAACTGATAACTATAAAAATATGATTGGTGAAAGATACATAGGCCTATTAATTCGTGGGCAAGCTTGGCTGAACAGACTAATCCAAGGTTAGCCCCAGGCCTCGGTAGGCTCGGGCTCTGCAAAAGAGCGTGAATCCAGCCTGGCCCAGTACAATAAGGCTTTTAAAATTATTTGCAAGATATATTTGTACGTTCTTCTCTTATAAAATAAGATAAATTAGTGTTTCTAAGGAAAACATACTTCCACTGCAGGCCCACTACAATTAGTGGTCTAGTGGTGAAAGTGAGGGTGTTCGTTCTCACTCACCCGGGTTTGATTCTTAGGACCGGTGTAATGTAACCTATTTAATCAGAGTACACATGTGCTTTCAGTAGGAAAGCGTGGAAAGGATGTGTTGGGTGTGCACAAACACAATAACAGTAGTATAGGTAGGTTAGGGTTTTTTTTCGGTCGAAAATCAGCCAAACCGGTTTTACCAGCACCCTCCGGTAGAATTCCAAACCGGGTCCAAAAATTTTAGCCCATTTGAATTAAGCCCGATCCTGTTGAGCCCATTTGACCTCCTTGCCTATGTCTCGGACGGCCGAACATTCGATGCTTCAATCCCCAATCCCTCTTCCCCTACAATTTTATCAATTTTACAAATTCTGGACTCTGGCGTCTCATGGCGATGTCGAGTGCCGAAGGCAGTGGGCTGTTGGCCATCTCGAGCATGTGCAAGAGGACCTGGCTGGTCGACTGGAGGTTCTTCCGGTTCCACTAGCACCTGGTCTCCAGGGGCCTCCACGGCGTCGCGAATGGCGTCGCGGCGGCCATCTTCAGCGAGGGGTACCAGATGCTTCTGTCGCAGTACCGCACTGGCCTCTTCGGCGTCGAGGAGCCGTTGGACCTGTGCCGCTCCGTCGTGAACGCCGTGGCGGAGTCGACCGACTGCCGCTTCGTCTTCTTCACCTTTTCCCAAGGCTCTTGGGTAACGAGACAAGAAATCTACGACTACTTCTCTAGGTATGTCGGCCATTTTATTCATAGCACATATATCCCCAAGCTCATACTATCATCGATTTTCAGTTGAAATTTATTTGAATTTTAAAGTTTGGTTTGAAATTTTTGGCCGAAATCTATGAAATTTTCCGAAAATCGGTTCTATCGGTGACCCGGTAAAATTTCAAAACCGGTTATCAAAACCATGAGGTAGGTTCACGTACCGGCAAGGGATAGTAACAACACTCGAGCTTCTCGACAGAAGACGCCATCCCAGGCTCCCAGCAGAACAGGGGCGGGCCCAGCATTTTGGCGAGCTCTGGCGTCCGCCAGAGCTACCGCCGGCCAGGAACCACCCCTCCTTCGAAGCGTCATTTCTTTGCTCGACGGCCGTTGCACGAGAAGGCGAGGCGATGGGCGTGCTTGCATAGTTAGGCTGCGTGGAGGCATGGAGCTAGCTTCTTGAATGAAGATGTGGGGGCAACCGCCAACCGGGAAGGAAGAGGCCCAATTTGGAAGGCCCATCCCTTGGTGCTGCTTGCCGTAGCCTCGAGCGACCTCCCTTTCCCCAATTGCTCTGTGCTGATGTGCTATGTGCCAAAGAAGCCAAATCGAGCGACGCGGCGAGTGGTCAAATGGGTGCGGCCGCACGGGGAGAAGCCGTGAGCATGACGCGGTGGTAGTGTGCTGCTCCCTGGAGGTGAGGATGGCTAGAGGAGCGGCAGCCCGCAGCCCTGCTCGCGTGTGGCGCGCATAACCCTAGCGTCCAAGCGTGCCCCTTCTGCAACAAGGTCAGAGGTAAGGTGCTCTCTTGCTCTGTGCTATGCTCCAATCTAGCATTTTGGATGCGCAGTAGAACTTTCTAGATATATTTTCCTTCTGATCTTGTTGCACTTCAAAATTTAATCAGAGGTGGCTTGGCCTTAAAATGTAAGGATTGTAGACAGTTCAGTTAAATGTTGTTTTCTGATTGGGAGATTGGTTCTAACTGGATCAAATTAGACCTGTAATAGCATCTTATGTGCCTCGAGGTTAAGGAGATTTGAAGTCCTCATAAAACCGAAGACGGACAATTGCCTCGAGTTTGGAATACCAACATTTTCGATTGGGGTCCGATTGATCATCCTTATCCAAAATTAGGCGAGAGCCTTGATCGCTACCAATATAGAAAGTGTGAAATGGAGTGATTCTTTGCGATGGTGCGATTAATCCTTTATGCAGTCTTTTGGACAAAATCTTTAAAGTAAACATGCGATGTAGCCTTGTACTTCGCAAAGGAAATCTAGCATGAAGTTTGATAGTGTTTGAAATCCTCCAAAAAGGTGAGGAAACAGAGATGTTGCCTTGGGCTTTGTAGAGATGTTCTAGGTCTCTATGATGTTTATATATTCCAAAATGATTCATTTTATTAGTTCATTGAGCACTTGTTCTTAGAAAAAGAGTTTAGTTGGAAAAAAAGCAATTAAAACGTGGGAACCTAAACCTATTATTAGTTCGTTGAGCGACGCAATGCGTCGAGCCATCGAGCGAGAACCGAGCGACTAGCGGTGCGTGGCAAGACGGTGTTCGGCGAGGAAGGACACCGCCATACCTAAAATGTAATTCTAGGTTCGCCATTGCAGCAGAAGACTTGCCACGCTATCATAAAAGGTCTCGACAAAGTTTGCATGCACCATGCTCGGCAAGTGCGCAACCACCCACTTCACGTTCCCCTCCCCTAGTATCGTGAGGAATCGGAGGCTGGATGACTCCATCCTTAGCTTGTTCTGTTTGCGATCATCTACGAAGGTGAGCCACATCTTCAGGTCCTCTAGCTTCGGGGACGTCGAGATGAGTGCCTCCAGGTCGCTGCCCTTCTGGACACTCAAGCCGCTGAGGTAGAGCTCCGTGAGGCTGGGGAACCCGGTGAAGGACGCCGGGACGGCCGGCAGGACGCAGCAGGTGAGCACAAGATTCTTG
Source organism: Phyllostachys edulis (assembly GCA_036346405.1). Taxonomy (NCBI): domain Eukaryota; kingdom Viridiplantae; phylum Streptophyta; class Magnoliopsida; order Poales; family Poaceae; genus Phyllostachys; species Phyllostachys edulis. Next base: position 20,262,135 of record CM070562.1, on the reverse strand, counting down.
AGCGCGCGGCAGGCGAATATCGAGTGGTGCACGGGGCCTTGCATTAGCGGCGGCGGCACTGGCAGTGCATGTACGGCGAAGTCGAGGGACCGAACCCCCTTCTCAGAGAGGGCTGTGGCCCTCAGGCGGGCACGGCACACGAGGCCCAGGTGGCGCAGGACGGTAGGAGCACGGCGTTAACCGCCTCCTTATTGTCGCACGCCGGCGAGGAGGTGAAGTCGAGGGCGGAGAGGTGGCGCCAGGGCGCTGCCGGCCGCCGAGAGAGGATATGGCGCTTGGCGTCGTCGCGGGCAGTCTGCGCCAGATGAGGTCGAGAGCTCTATGAATGACGATTATTTGAATAATTTAAAACTTACTTGAATTTTTTGGATTTCAAAAACTTTTGTTGCATTTTGAGAAAATCCAAAAGCTTGACTTGCAATTCAAAGATAAATCAATTTTCCCTTACACCCAAATTGAAATTATTAAAAATCTACCAGTAAAATGTGTGCTAAATCTCCTTAGGATTTAAATTTCAAATTCAAAATAAAACCCTGAAAATCCAAACTAAAATTTCAAACATTTTCTTCCCTCCCTCTCCTCTCGAGCCACAACCTCCTCGTCAGCCCAACCTCATACCTCGCGCTCCAATCTAGCGCCACCGCGCTTGGGCCAACTGCCATTGCCCCATTCTCTCTCCCCCGTGGCCCAACCAAGCAGCTAGGCCCAGCTCCACGCGCACCGCACCACACCACAGCCCACCACTCGCTCCCTCTCTAGCTCGCTTCGCCGATATGTGGGCTCTGGCCCCACCTGTCAGGCTGCCCAAGGAATTCACTATTTATCTTCCCAGTGTGCTAGCTCGCATCGCTCTCTCACTCGTTGCGTTGTCGCGCATCAAGCCTCTTGCTCTCTCTCACATCATCGTGACCTTGTTACCTCAAGAGCACGCCCCGTTCACTCGCGCACCGCGCACGAGATCTCGCACTCGAGTTGCCGTGTTGTCGCATTCGTTTCGCCGCCTCTCCTCGTTATTTAAGCCTCGACTGAATGTGTCGTCGTGCTCGCCAACCTCTCCGCTACATCTTCCCCAACTTTCCCCTCTTCTCCGCCTTGGGTGGATAAGAACTAATCGCCTTCCCCAATTCCGGCCGCCATCTTCGCCGTTGGATTTCAGCCGCTAGAGTGAGTTTCCACCCTCATCTTCTTGCACAATGTGATCGCCTTGACTTCCTCTTCCTCATGCTCACCTCCTCTATGCTTGTTTCCTCATAGACAAGGACATGGTCGCTGTCCGTGAAGCTAGCCGGAGTGTGTCGCCATCGCCGCCTCCTCCCGCCTTGTCTGGTGAGCTTTTGCCTTCGTTGTCTCGTGCATCTCGGGTCAAGCTTGTCTCACGTATCTTGGTCGCCTTGACCCTCTCTCTCTAATGCACACATCCCTTTTTCTTGCCGTGCACTAGAGATTTCGACAAGCTCTTCGTCCCCATCACCAGCCTAAAGCACGCAATGCCTCCGCCGCACCCGATCTCCTTACTTGCTTGGTTTCAACGTGGGCCCTTCTGTTTCCGTAGACTTCATCATCTCGCAAAACCTTTAGGCTAGTCAATGAAGTTCATAAATGGCCATATCATAGCCGCACCGCCGACCTCGTTGTGTCATCATAAGCCGTCGTGGAAGAACTCGTGCGCCGCCACATTTTTGAGCACTGAGCATACGTTTAGTAAGGTTATAGCCTGTAGATGGTAGTCTAGGCTTCAATTTCCATTTTTAAGTCATGTTGAGTAGTTGCCCATAACAACAATAACGTTGCCGCCGACCTCGCCATCGCCTCAGTCCATCTCCCACCGCGCCACCATAGCCGTTAGAGTCACCGTAGACCCTACGTTCCATTTTGCTAGTTGCGGGTGGTCGCCGAAGTCCCCTCCGCTGCCACCGAGCTCGCACCCGAGCAAGCCATGGCCACCTCTGTTTCATCCCCTGCGAGGAGGAAGAAGACAATGTGGAGCGCTGACACGTGGATCCCGGTAATTAGATTAACCAGTAATTAGTTAACATTAATTAATTAGGTAATGTCCATATGACATGTGGGCCCTCGGTCATTAGGAAAACTAATTAAATCGTGGATTAAAGTTTGAGTCTATGACATGCGGCCCCACCCTCGCTTTCTATGTGCATAGACTTACCCTTTGCATGCACCATCAGGTGGACCGAGTCCAAGTGGATCACGGTCTCACCTGTTAGTGTCTCGGGTTTTCTCGAATAAAAATAAATACAAAAGAAATTAAAAACCCAGTAGACCCCACCTGTTAGCCACATAACTTTTCCTTAATAAAAATAATTCAAACAGAAATAAAAAACACGGCTGAGCCTCACCTATCAATCACAGTTACAAAGAATTTTCTTAAGAAAAATAAAATGAAAATTCAACCGGACCCACCTATTAGAGATTTCATAATTTCTCTTAGGTCAAATTTTAGAGAGCGCCCCCCCCCGCTCATTTTAAATCCAAATAATTTGATTTTTGTTTCTAAACTTATCTAAATTCAAGATATTTCCATTTGTACAAAAATCATAATTTGTAGAGTTCATTTTAATTTATTTGAGTTATGTGCATTTATTCTAAGTCGTCGTTTTGCGCTTAAATAGATTCCAACGTTGCCAAAGAATTGGCCACTGCTTCAGGACAAGACCAAGACCCAGTAATATCCATAGTTGATCAAGGCAAGTCCTTACAATTGATCAAGTTGAACGTACTTTTCAAATGCAAATTATTTTGTTTCAAATTATTACTTGCATGCTTAATAGTATTTATGAAATGCTATGTTAAAGGTTGATCCAAGCTATGCCAAATATTGATATTAATATTCCCCTCCTTGATTGTTGATAACTCCTCATACCTTGTCACCCTAGGTTAATTATTACAATAGTAAATTGCCCTTGGTTAATCAATAATGACTATTGGTTGTGCTTAGACACTGCTTAGTGGTTGAATTCGACACAAATATTGCCATTACAAGAACTTGTGTTATATTGTGAATCGTAGTGTGGTAACATGAGTTACCACTGGAAATAGAAAAATGTTATATAAAATGGTGGAGACTTGAGTGAGTGGTTGGTATGAGATCAGTGCAAAGGCATGCACGAGAGTTGGCTATGTGGATTGTCTTGCCTGAGTCGATTAAGGACCGAATTGTGTGCTGCATTTTTATAATAATAAATAGTGCAACCATAAGTCTAGTATGGGATATATCTGACAAATTGCTTTGTTCAGTTTTTGGCATAAACCCCGTGCATAATGGTAGGTTTGGAAATCGAGAAGGGCGAACGACTCCCTAACAACGGAGGGTTCCTCATTGAAAATGCGTCCCGTAACAGAGCATTCTAGGGGTGCCCTATAACGATCACTGTCCCGGTGTTGAGGTATTCCCCGTCGGAGTAGGTCAAGTATCAGGACTAGGTATTAGAAAAGTCTTGTTATGATTGTCTCCATTGCACGTCTAAGATAACATGTCATGGTCGATATTATGAGTTGATCATATCTTGTGGGTAAAGTTGTACAACTTGTGCAGAGTGTCTAATATATTCGAATAGCCGTGCCTCCGCTTATGGGCATTGTGTAGAAAGCCACACTTGGTTAGTTTTAATAAAATGTGGACGAAGACTTGTTAACGTAAAACTAGTTGTAGCGATAATATAGATGTATGTAACCTTATGAGTAGTAATAGGTGGATGGAACATTGCTTTATGATGAAACTTGCTTATACACTTTGGTTTGAAGTTAAAAATGGCTATGGCATAGGTTTGGAAAATACTTATAGTATTTTGAGCAAAACCTGCTTTGTACTAAAATAACCATAAGACCCCTCCTTTGGTAAGCTTTGCATCTATATAATTGCATTTTGGTATGAGGACTTACCGAGTACCTTCGTACTCATTGTTGCTCAAATATGTGGATTTAGACTGCGAAACTGAAGACCCGGTGTATGGATACTTTTATGCATTCGGTTATGGAAATGAAGATGACAGTGGTATCTAGGTCGTAGCCCCAGTCGATTGCCTGTGGCAAACTCATGGAGGCCCCTTTTTATTTACGTATCTTTCGTTGATATTTACTCTTTGAACTCATTGGCCCACCGGCCTGTTCTATAAAAACTTGGCCCTAAGGCCTATTTACGTTTGTCTCTGTAATACTAAGTACTCTTTTTATTATACGCATGTATGGATGTGATATTCGTCGATAATTATACTGTGTGAGTTATCTACTGATCATGAGACTAGCTCAGAATACATGTAGAGTCTATATGTAAATTCGAGCTCGACGGCTGAGGAGGGAGGTCGTAGATGGTCGTGCTGCGTAATGGCACGACCATGATGAAAATAGAGGATGGGCTCGTAGGCCAAAGCTTCCCTAGTTGCCCGCGTCGACACCATAGATAAACACACACATGGTCGATGCCATCACGACCTGCACTGGCATCGTTGGCCATGCGCACAAGCTCAGGGTCTGTACCTACCGGCAGTGGTGAACGCACGACAAAATTTCCAAGACAAGCATAAATATGGCTAATTCGTCGCATAAAAATCGATTTATGCATCATGCATGCGAAGTTCACAATCGCACAAGCTCATGGTCCGTACCTGCCAGCAGTGGTGAACATAGGACAAAATTTCCGGGACAAGCATAAATATGGCTAATTCGTCGCATAAAAATCGATTTATGTATCATGCATGTGAAGTTCACATTCGTAGTAGTTTTAGATTAAAATCAATCCTGAAATTAGATAGAGAAAGGAAGCAAATTCATTCTCTCAATTTGACTCACCGTTAGTTTCTTAGTCAGATAGTCCCCATTCAGACATTCATCCTCAAATAATCAAATTTAATATATATAGACGTCACTTTCGCTGTGAAAATTGATATACAAAATTTTACGATGTCATTCTCTCAAATTAACATATAACTCTCTCTCTCTCTCTCTCTCTCTCTCTCTCTCTCTCTCTCTCTCTCTCGTTGTTTCTAACGAAATATGACCATGTATCTTTACTACTTAAATATTTCAATTGGTGGCGGTCCGTCCGCCCACTCTTGATATCGTCTGTCCAATAGTTGAGGCACTAATGGCCTAGATCAACTCACGTGGCGGAGAAACCGCGTCACAATCCCGTACCCACTCCCGTGTCATTCTCCTCTCGCTCACCCTCCCCACACGCTCCAGCAACTACCTGCGAGGCACGATAGCATCCCACTCCGCCCTCCCTCCCTTTCCTCTCTCTCCCTCACAATCCCCACCCACGCCCGACGCCGCAACGCCCTCGCCCCCGTTTTCTTGCCCCCTTCCCCTTCCCCTTCCCCTCCCGCGCCAGATCTTCCCTGCGCCCGACGCCGCCGGCCTCCCTCTTCCCCGCGCCCGACGCCACCAATCTCCCTCTTCTGGAGATATCCATCTCGATCCGATGGCAGCACACCCTTGTTGCATAGATCCAGCGGCGGCATTGGATGGTCGTCCCTCATGTGATCCTCTTTGTGTAATCCTTCACCTTCTGCTCCGCTGCCACCACTGCGGGGAGACGAGACAAGATGTTGCCCGCCACCCGTGCTCATACCGATGGGTCAAGGACTTGTACTACGCAAGCAACGACATGGACCCTTATCTCAAGAACAACGATGTGAGTATGCTTTCTCTTGCTGTGAAGGAGATTACGTATGCCCTCCCTCCGCGGCTCCACCCCCGGCGGCAGGCGCCGCGCCCTCACCTTGTCTCTGTGGCTCCGTCCGACCGTCCACATCCAACGCCGCGCCTACAGCCTCCGCCTCTGACTCTCCGTCCTGGTAGACGTCGCCGAGGCCCGCGGCTGTGTCGCCAGCGATCTCGCCATCTCGGGATCTTCTTTAGACTTCAATCTTCATTATACAACGGAGGTCATAAGTGCTCAGCTCAGCCGCTCAGGTAGTTCTTGGCTTCTTGCCTTCTTGCATTTATGTGGAAATGACTAATGAGACAGCTCTACCTCTCCCTCTCTAATCTAAAATCTCTTCAGTCTTCACTCTTCAGGAATCACCGAATCAGGACTCAGGACCCAGGATCTAGGAGCCAGGAGCATTTTGCAATGTCTTGATGGATGTCTTTGAGTGCGGATATGGACATTAGGAGATGTGTTGTTATCTGAGCTCTCGGTTTCTTTGTAGATTATCAATTATCATTGCCAAGAAACGTTTTAGAAAGAAGGTTGCATTTTGATGCTTACTACAGAATACAGAGAGACTTATACTGCTTTCAGTGCTTTGGTTGATTGGTTTGGTTAATTGGTTCCTTGGTGGCTACCTGGCTGGTGCAAAAATCAAAATTTGTCAGATGATTTGTCAAGGTGAGGAAATAAGCAGCAGTTCATTGGAATTTGGAAGCTATCTACTCATGAGAACAAATTATCTTTTTTTACACTTAAAATGCTAGCCCATTCTTTCCAGTATTTCAATATGGTGCATGCAGTATCATGATTTCAGCAAAGTTAGGTTCGCTTAATCTTTCTGTTTCCATGCACGTGATACATGGTTATTGAGTTCTCATACATTCTTAAAGCCTGAATTCTATCTAGGGTACTCATGAATTATATAGCTAACTTATTTTTGTGTGTCTCTTTTGCTAGGAGCGAAACTCCCAGACCAAGAGGTTACAAATGTACTGGAGGGATCATGGCGGAAGAGGTAGTAGATCTTTTTAGGAGTTTCTATGAGCAAGGAAACCCAAATGGTTTGTGCTTTTGGCCTTCTGCATGCACATGTTATTCCACAATTCATTATTGCTTTAAATTCGTATAGAATCCTGATATATGTCAAAATGATGTTCAAACTGTACTACTTATGTTGATTTTACATAGTTGGGATCTCTTAGCACTATTGATGCAGTCAATATGATATCATTTTCTATGAGAATTGAGGGCCAGCAATGTTATTGCATCTGTAACATAAGTGCATAAAACAAACTTCCGTAGTGTCATTTAAGCTTCAGCATTATGATGATGAGATTTTTCTCCCACACATTTCAGCTCCAAAGCTTCACAGACCAGTCCGAGTAGCTCGTGATGAATCGGTTTGTAGTTGCGCTTCTAAGCATGATCTGGAAGATCTCGAGAATTCAGATGTAAAAAATGGATGACAATCTGCTTAAGGTTTGTCACATGATTTAGAGTTAAGCATTGCTGTCTTTGAACAATAAGATTTTGGAGTGTTTTCAAGGAATGAGGTCGCGTAAGAAACAACTAGCGAAGTCGGCATTCATTCTTCTCAACTTCTTCTTCCTCCGCAAGGCTCTCTCCTTTGCTCAGGTGTTTGCTGTTCCCTCCTCATTCTTAGGCTGCATGTTTGTGTTGAGCTCTGATTTTTCGACCAGCTGCTGAAGGGAATGTCTCAATGAGGTACCAATTAGGGAGAGACCTAATTGGTCAGAATACTTTGGGTGTGAACTGCCACTTCATACCCTCTCATTTTATTTATGCTTTTATCTTGCCACCCTATGATTCTTACTGCCATGGGTGCTCAACGATAGATGGATAATTTACAAATTTGGATAGCTGTATAGTATCAAAGAATTCCTGTTTGTTTGTTGCAAGTCATGCATGGAGCATATGGGAGTTGCAGAGCTATAGCTATTGTAGCTATTACTGTAGTTAGTGGTAACACATATGATGATGTTTTTAGATCAACAATGACTTAATTCAAATGAAAGAAAACTATATAACTAGCAGTGGACATGGTAGCTTTCCAGGGTACATGTGATGTTGCCCTGAATTGCATATATCAATTTCATCGTTTTGACGGGAAAAAGGAGGCGAGAGAGTCAAATAAACAAGATGTGGAATGTAGAGGTAGCAAGCTTTTAATCTTCATTACCGTAGTGCCATGAAAAAGAGCATAGCCTCATTAGTTAACATGTGTATTTCTTTTTCATTCTATTTCTACAGATATGCAATTTTTCCTTCTTCTTTTTTACTTTTTTTTAAAAGAATAGATTACTATGTCCATAGTATTTTAGTTGGTCGATTTTACAATAGCATGCTGCTTTTACTAACTATGGATATGTTTTACACTCTTATGCATACTCTTATGTTTTTTTGTGCTATTACATAATTTGTTGAAGAGATGTGCTAGCCTTATGGCTATCAGTAAGAATCCGCCCCTTTTTTCTATTGAGTGAATGTGAGTTCTTGATAAATTATGGCACGCTGCACACACACAATTTATATCGTATTGAGTGAGAAAGCACACTAGAGGGTACAATCAGAGGATAGTAGCGAGTACTTTCTTAGTTTGTACTACCCTGATGCAAGCAACTTCGTTTACTAATATGCTTTTTAACTTTCAATTGTAAACATTGAAACATCGCTGCATTCATTATGGATGCTTCTCAAGGAGGCATATGCTAGAAGTTCGCATAATTGGCTACTATTTGAGTATTGACATATATACTTATACAGGTTTCCAATCGTGGAGCCAGATTATGGCCACACTAAACTCCATCTGTCAGAACAAGGTCTAGAGGTAGTTCGAAGGATTGAAACTCCTATCGCTGTTGTTGCTGTAAGTTTGAACGTATAATTTGGAAGAGCCTTAACTCTTTTGCCACTTTGTATTCTTGAATAACGCCAAAGCACAATCTTAAAGTGTGCTTGGGCAAACTTTTGAGCACAGTACGGTACAATGGTCAATTGTTTGTCAACACAGATCATTGGTCCATATCAACCTGGAAAGTCTTTTCTCCTCAACCAGCTTCTATCCTTATCATGTGACAAAGGTAGACACTGCCTCTGGTATTACAAGCCATGGATTTCATAAAATGCATACTAAGACTAATGACAACATGATAAACTTAACTATGCAGGTTTTGGAGTTGGCAATATGCGAGGTACTAAAACTAAAGGTGAAGTGGTTTTCTCGGATTCATGATCATTTGCTGATTGAAGCTTATGAAGTTATGATTATACATGTTCTATTCCTACAGGTATATGAGTTTGGGGTACACCTGTTGAGATGGATGTTGATGGTTCCAAAGTGTCTGTCCTTTGTCTTGACACTGAAGGATTTAAGAGTGTTGGGAGATCAAATGCATATGATGATAGGTTTATGCCTAGAAATGAATCATGTACCTGTTTCTGATTTGCTTTGTCTAGAATGGAAAGGTATCTATGGTTGTTCGAACCTTTTTCTTTCATGGCAGGATATTTGCCTTAGCAACTGTCTTAAGTTATGTACTTGTCTAGAACCTTCCTGAGACAGTGTTCTCTCTCTCTCTATCTCTCGTGCGTGTGTGATAAATTTATTTTTTTGTGACATTGCAGGCGCGTGAGGCTGATATATCTAGGCTCTTGTTTGTTGTTGAAATTGCCAAATAATTCTACGGAAGGTTTGTTTATCTCATTGCGTTTTTATTTGCAATTTATTCTTTTCTAACACTAACATTCTCCTCAAAATTTTGTTATGTTGCATGGTGATGCGCAGAGTGAAGGTAATATTCCATTTTCATGAGTCTGAGCCTGCATGATCTGCAACATTACAAATTGTAGAGTTTGCTTGGAGCTGACTTCCAGCTTTTTAGTTTGTAGCATATAACTCACGAGAACAAGTTTGAGTAGGATAACAAGCTGGTGAAGTTTCTCTTGGAATCTTTAGATTTTAATCATGGTTGTGTTTTGGTTTGCCTGTGAAAACTGTATTGCCATGTCTGTGAAGTTGACGTGAATGAGTGCAAGGCGAAGGGATCTAAAGTTGTAAAAGTTTGTAAACTCGGTTGCAATTAGCTGGATGTACAAAACTTGTTGTAATGGAATGTATAAAGTTTTATAGCATGTACCATCTTCTTAGATTTGTTGTATTGAATGGATAATTTTGTTGTAGTTGAATGTGTCAGTTAATTTTTTTAGAACAAGGACTAGGTTAATGTAATGTTCAATATATGTGCACAAATTATTGAATAGGTGTTCCTGCCCCAGTTACCTCTTTGTCCATCTGACGACGATATATTCTAGTTTATCGAAATTATCCCCTAATGGTCTCATCATCCTTTTCTTTTTGTTTTTGTTTTTTTACTTGGCAAGTCAATCAGTTGGAAAACATACAAGCAACATCAATGAGGCACATGCTGCCCCCAAGCACTATTTTTTTTAATTATATCATGATTCATACTGACTGAAAGAATCAATACATCTCCATATTCTTTTGTGACTAATTGTCTGTTTTCGCCATTTGAATATGTTTAGCGTACTAAATTTATTTTGCATGATTGTTTAGTCAAACCTGCAGCAAGGAAACCTTTTTGGCTCTGCTGCAAGATATATAATTTTTAACTTGTGAATGACAATAGGGAGATTGATGAGCTGCAACAACATATTTTATGCAAAAATTGATTTTCCGTTGTAACGCACAGGCACATGACTAGCATGAAGTTGAAATTAGAACTACAAGGCTAGCTGGTGAGTGGGGGTTGGCGGCACCGGAGGGTGGGCTCGAGCCCACTCAAGCCCACCTAGTGGCTACGCCCCAGGTGCCGCGGTCCATTAGCGCGTGGATACGAGGGCGGCGGCGGCGAGCAAGCACACCGCTTCCGAGGCAAAAAAATAATCCTCCCTCGGATTCTGGCAGCGTAGACAACTACTTGGGTATACGCTTCGATTCTTAGGGTTTAAAGTGGCGCCGCGTGCAGGAACAATGTACGTAATATGATCTGCGTTATGGTAAACCGTGTCCTGGTCCGCTACCAATTGCGGAATCTAATTCTGATACATTTTGGATATGAACTAAACGTACATGAACGTTCTTTGCTGTCAAAACCCGTCAGAACTTAACTAAAAAAAATATGGTTTTTTTTCTTGCGCAACAGTGTAGTAAGACATGAATTAAATCGTACATGAACGCAGAAGTTTCATGCACAACAGTATAGTAAGACACTGGGACAAGTACAGTAGGCCTTCATTGAGATCTCTATCATTTACTTCAGTGTATATCTGAATGAAATACAAGTGTCAAAATTTTCGGTTGTACACGTAAGGGCCTAAGGCAATTCATGCTTCCAATGTTGTCTACACAGAATTCAACTTAGCAGCAGCATCAGCAGCAAGAGTGGCAAACATTATAAGTACAACAGCAATTATGAGATTATACCAGAAAGCTCTAAGCATGATCTCCTCCAGCGTATTTACCTTCTCTTCTATATACCGCCTGCGGTCCCTGTGATATGCCAGATTTATCGCATGCTCTGGTCGTGTGAGTATTGATTAACAACTGCCAAGTGCTTCGCGTGTTTGAACATCTGCTGTTTTTCATGCAGTGAACTTCAGTAAGGACGAACCTGAAAATAGATGTGCAAGTGCCCTGTGCCTCAACCGTCATTCGCATAAATTCAATAAACACGATCTGAACAATGGTGCATGTCGCGGCTGACAGGAAGCAGAGGGCCCTATATTTTCCGACCTAAAGAGGTGCTGCTGGTCAAAGAATCATCAACTGGATTATATATATAATATATCTTCATTCCTCGCTATGTTTCTCACATATACAGCCAGGCAAGGGGTTTGCAAAGAAAGACTCTTCTTGCTTTGGGAATTCTCCAGACTCCCTAACATACGGAGCTCCTATTCGATCTTTGTGCAACCTTTTCACTTCTGAACTGAATTCCTCCCAAGGAATCCTCCCTTCATCAAATTCATCTACCAACTTCACAAAACTCATCCTGCAAGACAGAGAATTAGACATTCAGAGAAAAAAGAACGGCTATTTGGCTACTTCTCTGCAGCACATGTATAAGTCTATCGAGTGATTGGGTGTAGAAGGAAAATGACCATAACATATAGCACTTCTAAGTTATAACAAGGAAAAGGCGTTACCTATCTGGGTTAATCGTCTTCCTGAAGTTCTCGAAACGCCTATGGCCTTGTACAGCTTTTGCCATATTTCCATCGTAAGTGTAAATAAAGACATCACTCTTGAGAGCTACAATATAGTCAAGACCAGCAAGCATATTTTGATGATTTTTGAAGGGCTCAAGTTCCTCTTCTGTTGCAAGAGTAGAATGAGAATAAATTTTGGGAAAATCATCCACCAGCGCCTGCATGCTTCCATTGCCAAAAGCTTCACCTGCAACCAAGTAAATTCTGGTGCTTGGTGTGAAACCCAGTCCTTTCAATAAAAGCGAAGTTTCCCTTGGAGTCAAAGGACAGCCACCCATACTTCTTCTCTCAGTTCTGTTGATTTCTTTCTCTTTCCAATGACTAACCTCATAACGCATCTTACGTAATTCCTCTTCTTCATCTGATGTCAAGCCATGGCTGCAACCAGTAAAAGCTAGCATATCCTTCTCGTACCTGCAAAATATAAAAAATTAGCAAATCCCTGTTTGCAGTCAGAAAAAGGATAACTAACAAAGCAAATGTTAGCCCACCTTATTTCCGTGCATGTAAATACTACAATATGTACTACATGATTTCTCGCTTCTAAGTGTGCTAGCTGGTGCAGCTACAAAGAGTTCAGTAATCGTGTTGTTTATAATAATTATAAACAATTTCAAGTTAAGAGTCTGCTTCACTAGAGCAACAAAATAGTTCAAAAACCTCAGGAAATTTAGTTCCATAGTTCTGTGGCATTATCTGCTGCCGTTGTTCCAAGAACTCAAGACTAGAACCTCACAAGAAAACCTGATAATGATTGAAGCATTATAGAGCTTCCTTCACAAAATGGTTCCGTGAAATGTCTGTCAAGTGGCACACCTATTTAAGATCATTCACCATTGATTTACAGAGGCGATCTATTCTATAAATAAAAACATCATTACAATGTGACCCACTGCAGTTCCAGGTTCACAAGCAAACTTATATTTTTCACTGAAGAGACAGACCCTCATAATTTGATGTGTGCTAGCATCGATATAACAAAATGACTTACATATCCAGAGATGAATGTAGGAGCATAGAACTTGCCTTAGATGGACAGCAAGATATGGGCTTCCATCCTGGCGCATCCTCGAAACTAAGGTAGCACCAAAATCTTCGATTGTATGAGAATACTTCAAAGATCTATAGTTAACTCGGCATCTTAACTTCTGAATATAACTAGGAAGGGCATTATTTGCTAAGCGAGAATCTGTATGAGTAAAGTAAATGACTTTGTGTTTCTTTAAAAGAGGGAGGATTTCATCTCTGTAATAATTCACCTGCCCAGGACAAAATACTGAGTAAGTGTTTCCATCATATATCAATGTAAATTATAGATAAAAGTCTAGTTTCAACCTTCGACCAAGATATTGGAGCTTTAGCCAAAGGCTCAATATGCTTGTATGCAGGAGGTAGCATTTCAACAATATCAATGTCTTCTTTCAGTGAATCAATGAAGTGCCTCCAATTGAAAAGGTCTTTAAATTCACTAAGAATTGAGGAAACAAGAAGGTATTATGACCGTTGATTGACAAGCTATAGGGGATTAGGGATGAAGAGGTTGAGGTAAAAAGGCCCAACCTGTCATCTGCCCAGTAGGATGTATGATCAAGTGAAGGTAGAACGAGCGTTGCCTTCAAGATCTTAGCGACAGCAACCATGTCGCATATCTGCTATGTGAAAAATTCGCCATCAGATATCAGGCCATAGAATACTAATGGCAACCTAAAAATTAAAATCAATATATAGGAAAGTAATCACACCCCAAATCTCATTTGATTCAAACCTCCATTTGCATTTATGAGAATGTAGCCATTCGTGCGAGAATCTTGCTCTACAAAATTAAGAACAAGACCCTATCATGTTAACAAAGGTGTAAAAAAAAAGAAGACAAAAATGCATTAATGCGATACAAACTAACTTACTTTTATGAGAGTTTGAAACAATGCATTGTCTGAATTTTTCACTGCTTGGCTGGGACCAGACATCAGAGACCTACATGAAGCACAAACAAGAAACAAATGTTACTTTTTACTAATTAATTTATCAACCAAAGAACAGGTATAGGCAGACATATATTACTAGCCTCAGCCAAACTGTCTTCTCTTCTGCCAATGCTAGATTCCACTGTCATCAACGACCTGTCACTCTCTTTTCCTCCCATGTATCCGAAGTGACTATCAACTTGATGCTGTTTATCACTGGAGAAGGAGACAGAGAGATCCTAGAAACATGTACAAAACACAGCCAATTTACATTGTAATAAGCTTTTTTCCTCTAAATGTTATAATCTAGACCAAGTCAATAACTTGGTATTAACAAATAGTTATGCCCAGGTAATATCAACTTCATGAAATGTTGAAGCAATCAAATAAGTTCATCATATCCATAATATGATCGCGAAAAAAATAACTATAGTTATGCCCAGGTAATACTATGATGCAGATTTTGAGGTGTAGTAAAGCCAAGATGACAAAAGCTAACAAGCAATATTTTTTTAAAACTGTTCATTACTGAAATCAACATGTCCTACCTGGAAAAAACAAACATTGGCCAATGGAACTAAATAACAAGAGAAAGTCATTCACTGCCCTACAACCAAAGGTTGTTGCTCAGCTGTCCAGAGCACTAGTAAATGGTGACAGCAACAAGGTTGGTGCTTGCTATGATCAGCGAGGAGAATATTATCACTGTCTAGAAAGATGAAAGAACCCTAATGACCAGCTTACTGATAGCTACCACATGTATATCAAGGGCATGTAAGGAATATGACCAAGAAAACAATGTGTACATGGGACTTCGGGGATATCTTGAGTGGAGAGCTCAGGAAGATAATTCATTTCAAAGAGGGGTGCAGCACATCTTAAACGTTCCCTCACTACCCAGGTGGTGCAGAACATATTATTTGACAGTAGTTGAAATTTGAAAACAAAGCATATTATTTGACAGTAGTTGAAATTTGAAAACAAAGCATATTATTTAATAGCAGGTGGTGCAGCACATCTTAAACGTTCCCTCACTACCCAGGTGGTGCAGAACATCTTAAACGTTCCCCCACTCAGAAGTCAGAACCCACCTGAAGCCGCCGCTGATATGAAGAGAAAATTGCACTAAAAGTCTAAAACTACCTGTACTGTTCAGTTTTTTTTTTGTTGCAAATAGCCACATGTCATAAAAAGTATCAGTTTAGCACTGATACTTTCAATTTGTGCACCTTTTTTAAAAGGTTTTTTTTTCCATCCGGAGTGCACCCGCTGGGGATCAAACCCACGTCGCCTGGGTCGCACCCCATCGTGCCAGCCAGCTGAACTCATCAAAGGTTGCTTCAATTTGTGCACATGTGTTGGATTTATCATCCGCTTCCCCAATCTCAGGTGGTAAAATATACCTAGTGTGCCAAAATATGAAAGTAATCGAGTATAGATGGCAAATTGCCAACTTTCAGCATATAGGAGGCATGTGCCAACAGAGGAAAGAAGTACAACGATCGGCCGTGCATTTTTTTCTATGAACAGATGAATTATCCTTCCATCTAGTTCTGCTTGGTTGGAGACCTGAATGAGCAGATTAGTGTTATGAAGTCTGATGCAATTTTCAACCGGACATTGCTTGAGTGTGTACCTATTAATGTATTTGCATGGATGTGGCTGTACATACTTTCATGCTATTAACATTTATTTGTCTCGCTTAATACTAGCAATAGAGCATTTTGAAGTTGTGAGAGCATATGCTTAAGTGCAATATATCTGCATCTGGAATAGATTTTATATTGCAAGTTTGCAAATAATTCCATTGAAGCATCTAGCATGAATATACATCCAAAAAGCACCATATCTATTTAGTTTTCTTAAAATTTGAATTACCCAAGCACTAGAGCAGACAGAACCGAAGCTATTTATTAGAAGGAAAAATTGGAACGGGAAGAAAAAAATTATCAGTGAAGTTCTGAGCTCCAAATAATTCAGCTCTGATAATCTGATTGTTGTCGTCGATGCTAGATGTTTGAGTACCCATAGATAAAGAATACACTAATTCGTTAGCTCAAGCTTGTGGCAGTCTGAATCTCCCATCTCCATCTCACAACTTGATACCCCTATAATCCGGCTTGGCACAGGATGAAGTATGGCAAAAATTCTCAAACTAGCTGACTGTTTGATCTTAATAAGACCGACTAAGCATACCTACTAGAGAAAATTGCACTGTAGGTCCATAAACTTGCGAGGTTGTGCCACTTAGCTCTCTAAACTTGTATTTTACTTTCTCAGTCCCCTGAACTTGCGAGGTTGTTCCACTTAACTCCTTGAACTTGCATTTTACCTTCTCAGTCCTTTGAACTTATGAGGTTGTGTCACTTAGCTCCTTGAACTTGTGTTGAAACGAAGTTTGTTGGATGTGATGCCAGCAACTTCGTCCCCTCTGAGTCCGGTGGACTCGTCATCGCCTCGTTCTGGCGGTGTTCATCGTCCCTGTTACCTCACGCCGACAAAAAACAGATTCTTTGGGCCCGGGAACACACCGTGCTCGCATCTTCGCCGGAGCTCCACCATCGCAGCTTGCCACCGCCTTCGCCCTTGCCTCCTCTGAGTTAGCCGTGAGAGTCTCATGGTGATTCGCCAACTCAGCCTTTCCTGTTAGCAAACGGCCAAATGGACTTTGTGCAGGGTGAGTACCTTCTCTTCTGGCACTGAGAATGTACTTATCTCTCTCACGGCCGACTTAGAGGAGACAAGGGCGAGGGCGGCGGCAAGTTGCGACGGTGGAGCTCCGGCGAAGACACGAGCACGATGCGTTCCTGGGCCCCAAGAATCTGCTTTTATCGGCGTGAGGTGACGGGGACGATGAACACGGCCGGAACATGGCAGCGACGAGTCCACTAGACTTGGAGGGGATGAAGTCGCCGGCATCGCTCCGATGAACTTCGCTTCAACGCAAGTTCAGAGAGCTAAGTGACACAATCTCACAAGTTCAGGGGGCTGAGAAAGTAAAATATAAGTTCAGGGAGCTAAGTGGCATAACATCACAAGTTCAGGAGGCTGAGAAAGTAAAATACAAGTTAAGGGGGCTAAGTGGCACAACCTCGCAAGTTCAGGGACCTACAGTTCAATTTTCTCTGCCTACTACTACAAACTACTCTTATATGGACAAACAAAATATTCTGCCCAATCTGAATAGACTACAAGATCCTAAACTCTACAACAACCAACTACCAACAGCCACAAGCACCAAAAACAACAAGTATTTTCATAGTAAGCTAACTCCAACAAGTGAGGAACCGTCCTAAAAATGCTAAATGTCTTCTAAAATATCCCTATTTGAGAAGTTCCATAAAAGGCTACAAAGCCTACAAAACAATAATTCCCACTTAACAGTTCTTCAACCAGACCATTTTGTCTAGTCCACTGGCTTCAGCATAACATTAAACTATCTTAAAACCTGCTGAATTTCTTCCTAATTTTTCAATACCGAGACAATGAGAATCAAGGCAGAAAGCTGATTCCATCATATCTGTCTTTCAACTCTTGTTGTATTATCCAGAATGTTAAATTACAGTAGAAAATTACTAGGATGGCCAAATTGTAAGGCTATAATTCCAGGATGCCAAGGATCAAAACAATTATGCAAGAATGACAAAGGAATTCAGAAAGTTAGCATGCTTTCCATTAATCTAGTCTTCGAGACATCTGAATTCGTAAGTAACAGCAGAACTAATAGGCCGAGAAGTGAGAGCATCATATATTCGTGATGAGAAGTACGTATAAAAACATAGCAGTTGATCCTAAAACAGCACGTGCTGTTGATCCTAAAGAAGAAAATTTACCAAAATGGCAGCTAAATGTACAAAACTAGAAAGAAATTTCTAGCTTCCATAATCCATACCTGCAAATCAGCGTCTTTGTCGTCGCCAGGGAGGGCGAACCACCCGCTAGCCCAGATCTTGCCGACGCCGAGAAGCAGGCAAACGGCGCAGAACGCGAGGAACAGCAGATTGCCGAGCTTCCTCTTCTCCCGGATCCCCAGCCCCAGCACGACCTCGCCGGCGCCGGCGCCGGAGCCCGGCCGCTTGAAGAGGCGGAACCGGAGGTGCTGCTGGTTCTGATGGTGGTGGACGCCGCCGCCACCGGCGCCCGAGCCGGAGGCGTAGGCACTGGACGCCTCCGGCGACTCGGTGGGTGGGCTCCCGATGCCATCGCTCCGCGGTGAGCGGGGGGAGCTGATCTGGAGCTCGATCTCGCCGACGGAGCCGCGCTTGAACGAGTTGGCGCGGCGGGTCATCGAGCCGCCTCCAGCCATGCGGGGGCTGTGCAAGCACGTGTGGTGGTGGAGGTGGTCGCCGCCGCCGCTCCCCGAGGTCCCGGTGGCGCCGCCGCCGTGCATGGGTTGGTAGCCCATGTGGTGTGGGGTTCTCCCAAACTTCTCAACCTGAACTGGCGCTAGCTTCCCAGTTCCAACGTGGTCTCGATATTATGATGGCTAAATTAGGGGAGGCGCCATTAATGGAGCCCGGTTGGGAAGTGAGGCCGACTGGCCGGCCGAGTGAGGCGAGAGGTGAGTCGAGGAGGCGTGAAGGGGACGGGTCGACGGGACGACGTGAGGCGCGTAGACGGCGTAGTGGGACTGTGGGAGACGCATGGAAACGGTCAGACGAGAGGAGGCAATTACGGCCCTGCCATTTGGACGCGTCCGCGTTTGCGTTTGCGTTTGCGTTTGCGTTTGCGTCGTTGCATGCAGAATTCTTTTGAGATTTCGGTGTGGCCGCGGCGCGGCGCCGTGCGCTGCTGTGCGCTTTCGTCAGTCGTTTGAGCGGATTTTTATCTTGTCAGCGAAAGGCAGGAACCGGAACCGGAACCAACCGTTTGTCCGAACGGCTCAAAAAGTCTTCACGTAATGCGTGGTTTTCCAGACATACTGCATGAGACGAACGCAGGGCGTTTATTTTAGAGCTGTCTACTGGTTGACGTGCAAAGAAAAATATATAGTGCCCGTCACAAGGATCTGGTTTATTCTTTTGTTTACCTTTCTTCTTGGATCTTAACTCACGAACTGTTGCCGGTGAAGAATGTGCTGCTACTAGCCTACTACTAGTGAGGTCAATTATTGCTCAACGAGATTTTTTTTTATTTTGAAGAGAATGTACTATCATCGTGCACTCCGTCTCGGGAACCGAGCGATAGCTCAATGGTGGGTTCGGATGTTACGAACCCACCGGTCTAAGTTTGACGTCGAACGTAGGATTTCCCACCGGTTTCCTCCGGTGTATGTATGTCCTGGATGGTTTCCTCCGACCAGTGGCGGAGCTAGAAATTACATGATGAGGGTGCACACCTCTCGGCTCCCGCGCCACCGCCGCCTCCCATGTCGCCGATCGTCCTCCCAAGACTGCGTCAGCCTCTCGCGTCCCTAGGTTTAAGTTCTATAGGGTTGAGCTAGCTAGTAGGGTGTAGAACAACGAATTAAGAAACTAATAACTAGCATAGTTCCTACTGTAATACATGTATTTATATGTGAAAGTAGAGATGTAACAAATACATGTATTTATATGTGAAAGTAGAGATGTATTTGTTACATAATTCTAATGTGTGATTGAAAATACAATTGTATTTATTGTACAACCTGTAATAGCTCTAACCATGTATCATGTATGTATAGCAAGTTTAAAAAACATGTGTGTGTGTATCACCGATTAGCATGGTAATTTCCAACCATTTATTTAGAGCGAACAATTTACCTTTTCTTTTCTTTATAGCAGTTCTGCATGCTCAATTGTCGCTAGCTACTAGCTCATGCTCACCAGTGTTGTGCCAAGCCCTAGCTAGCTACTCACTCCTCACTCATCCTGCAGCAGACATGTCATGCATCGTGGGACACAGTCGCTTCAGATTTTGGGGTGCTTGGGCATACCCAGACCCCACCGATCCGCCTCCCTCCCAGTATGTATGTCCTGGATAGAAATAGTACACATGCATGTGGGTATGTTTAGTGATTAAATAGTCTGTCCTCGGTTGTAGATCACTTGACAACATTTCGCAATAAGTAGTTTTATCTTTTGCAAAATAGTTTGGGTAATGTATAGGAAATCAATGTGTACTTGTTTCGGCAAAGGCAATGGAACTTTGCCGCTGTTTTGAGGTTACAACAGCAAGTCACTTGTTTAATTATGCTATTTATACTTTATTATTTAATGTTTAGTAAAGGTCAAGTGCTTTTACAACTTCTGATTGCAATATATTAATTATTATTGTAAATGAAAGCTTGCTTTATGCAAAATGGTAAAATGTAGAAAGACAACCACCTCTTTTGACATAACCTTGCATACTCTATAACCTTTTCTATAAAGTCTTGCGGAGTACAAATTTGTGCTCACGATTTGTTTGTTGAACATATTCAGAGAATGTGAATGAAGACACATCGGTTGTATACTTTTACACTACAAGTTTCGACATCAATAACGTCAAGTTTTAGGGTTTAACCAAGTCAATTGCTTGTGGTTGGGAAGCAGCATAATTGCTGGTTTTTTATGTCTCTTTATCGTTAATTACGCTGCAAAACTTTATGACATGTGAACTATTTGGTCGGTTGGCCTATTCGTTATAAACTTGGTCATGTATGACTTAATTTAGGTTGTATAATTATATCGTAATACTTTGTTTTATTTACGAGTGTATGGATATGATATGAATGTTGTAAATATGTGTACTAGCCACTGATCATGAGACTAGTAAAATAAACACATAGGATTTCGGGGTTAACTTACCGGCGATATCTAGGGTCGAGTCGGTCAGGTTTTTTTGCCACCAAAGTCTTGGCGGTCTGCCCAAATTTAAGACAAAGACGGTCCGACACGCAGCAGTCAATGGGGCATGGCACGGACGGTGGCAAATTTGGGCTCGAAAGCCGACCGCGGGCGAGACGCAAGACGACATGGTGAGCATGGCGTGCACGGGAATAGGAGAGCGAAGAGATCACCATTAGAGTCGGCGTCGGAGCAGGACGCGTGCAAGACGCGACACCATCGGGTTTCTAAGAAGACAATGCAAGATGCGACCCGCCACCCACGCCAAGACTCCAAAGAAGATTGCGGCGCCCAAATAAGACGAGGAGGCCCTGAGCCTGTCAAGGCACACCGAGCCACGCCACACGGTGACGAGGTCGGCTTGCCTCACCAAGAAGATGCTGAAAAGCCCAAGAAAAACCACCATGGCAATGGACCAGAAACCCCCAAACAAAGGATTTAGAATTAAGAACACTAGGATGTGAGATCCAGAGAGGAAAATGGGATAAGGAGCATCTGCGTAGCATGATGAGATTCATGGTGGTCGGCGTCGAGCTTCGCTGCCCCTGGTGGCGGATCTGGAGGCGGTGATTTGCTCAGTGTGGAGTTGGGGATGAAACAAGGAGGAATAGCAAGTAGCTAGTACTAGTTAGCAGCAGCAGCATGTGTGTGTTGGGTCGGTGAGAGAGAAAGAAGCAAGTAGTAGCAACGGCTGAGTGTGCATTGTGTACAAGATAAGGAGGGAGAGAGAGAGAGAGAGAGAGTAGTAAAGCCCATATAGATTGCAACATGCAGTTCAGGTCGGCTAGGCAAAAGAAATACATCATAGAAATGTTGGATTTAAAATAAATTAATAACTAAGACTTGATTAATGCAAATACTAATACAACATCACACTTTCTATTCGACTGTAGGGCTATAGGGCTAGCCACACTATTACGTAGGTCTATTTTATTTGTAAGATTCATCTTGACTGAAGTCTCGGTATGTGTACCAAACTACAGGAAGCTATCAAGAAATAAACCACCGGTGGCCAAAACTAAGTTGAACTCGACCACGAAAACTCAGGTAAGCTGTCCTTGATCATTTCGGTAGTAGTAATTTCTTAGAAATTATTTTCACCTATGATAAATATTATCTACCTGCACGAGAGGAATGAAGATGGTGGTCGCCGCCACCATCGCCATCTCCGCCTCCGCCGTTTATAGTTACTTAGGGTTGTGCTTGGGCTGGTACGGCATGACCCAGATGTAGGATCAAGGATAACCGACTAGAGGGGGGTGAATAGGAGGTTTTTAAACTTTTTAGCGATTTAACAATTTAGGCCAATAACAACTTAGTCTAAACAAGTTATTCTTCTAGCTTGGCAAATTAATCACAATAAACAAGCTAGAAAAATAAATATGAAAGTAAAGACTAGAGATAACCACAAAGACACGACGATGTTTTTCCCGTGGTATCGAAGACTTGCCGGTCTTCACTAGTCCACGTTGAGGGAGCTTGACGTCTCAAACCGGCTCCACGAATTAAGCCTTTCCTCAAGTCACTATGGTTGTTCTTCCTCCGCTCCGAGATGGTGAACACCGAACCACTCACAAGCTTGCACCGCCTCTTCACAATCTTCTTCAAGAGATCACCGTGCTCCACCGCTAACCGCCTAGGAGTGCGGCAACACTCCAAGAGTAATAGATCAAAGTCTTCACTTGACGGCACTCAAGTGCACATGGATCAACTAGGAGAATGAATGCACTTGAATTAATCTCAACAAGCTCACAATGAATGCACAAGAGTGTTTTGAGTGTTGAGTGAATGCAAGGGCTCTCAAGGCTCTATGAATGTCAAATGGGCACTAGCAAACCTTGACATGAGCAGTGGAGGTGTATTTATAGCCCCACCAACAATTATGACCGTTGGAGACGAAATCCAAGTTTTTCAGCGAATCGAACGATCAAGATACAAAGTGCAGACGATCAAGACCGCCTCGACTTTGCATACCAACGGCTAGAACAGATACTAAAAAGGAAAAATAGCCGTTGAATTCCCGGTCGAACGACCCATCACAGTAAAAGCGCCCGACGTCCGACGGTTCTGGTTTATCTTATGCGAAGCAGACGACCGTTCGTAGGGTTTCGTGATTTGTTGAAGATTTGCAAAGGTTCGGAATTTTGTACCGCCATATAAAATCGGAATGACCATGAGTTTGCACGACTGCTCCCAAAACGAACGTCCGATTTCGATAAGTTTCGAGCGATTTTACACTTGTTCTGCTTTTTATTAAACCGCCTCACAAAATTCAGAACGATCGCCAAACGGCATTTACCGCTGCCCATGAGCGATACGACCGATTTTCAAGAAAGATTACGAGGCGATTTGTAACGCTTCGGTTTTATAGAACCGCCAACTAAAATGCGGAATGATCGCGATGCGGTCGACCGCTCAAGGAGCCATCGTTCCGCTTGAAAATTTATTTGGTTGTTCCTTCAAAATGCTTGACTACCGCCAAGTAAAGTCCGGTCATATCAAGACTAGCGCTGACGACCGAAAGTATAATCATGCAGACTACCGATTTTGGACAAACACTTAGAACTTTTCAATTTTATTTCAAGTTTAAATTCAAATGCATGCATGATCCTAAATTGATCCATATTGCACAAGACCATGCTATCAAGCTACTAGCCATGATCCTCTTAATAGTACGGTGTTTATCCTATAATCCGGTCTTTCATCCAAAACTCCTAGACCGGTAAAATGAAAAAGAGATCCTAGACTATTTGTACCTTGTCTTTGAGCCAAAAGATCCTCGTGTAGTCCATTTCGCATGTCACTTTGTATCAACACATTCACCAATGGGATTTAACCTTGTAAATACTCAATAAACATGTTAATCCCATATTCACATATTGTCATTAATTATCAAAACAATTTTTAGGGGCCTAGATGCTTTTCAATCTCCCCCTTTTTGGTAATTGATGACAACACTAATAATATGTGAGAAAGATTGGTTTGAATATACCATAATTGTATATTCTATTTAAGACTTAACAATAAAACAATTCTTATAATGAGCACAAATGAGAATTATTTTCTTGTTAAATCAATTTTAAAGAAAGCTCCCCCTAAACATGTGCAAATAAAGATAGAACATTTTGAAGAAATTTTGAGAATTTTGGGCAGAGTTTCTTTAGCATATTTGAACTTGAGGAAATGCAATAGTAAGATGTGACAACGAGTAAGATTGCATTTAAGATAATAAAATAAGCATCCAACAAGTTCAACAAGTTAAACGACGCATAATTAAACTATTACAAGCACATATAAGTTCAACATTACATAATACGTCCATATATAGTAGCAAAAGCTTGCGCTTGCTCCCCCTTAAGCTATGTCTTCTATATCTTTTCACTTCTCTCCCCCTTTGGCATCAAGGTACCAAAAAAACAACTCAGACAATGGGATCCTGAAGCGGAGGGACGACGCCCCGGGAAATCGAGTCTGTCTTTGGAGTAGGAGTCGGGTCCTGAGGAGGAGGGATGACATCCTGAGAGTCTGGGGCCGGAGGAGCGGAGTCCTGAGGAGCAGTGACCTGCTCTGGAGGAGGAGCAGAAGGAGTAGGCGCCGGATCCGAAGATGCTGACTCAGAGCCGAGGCCGGATCTGAGCGATCGCGTCTGGTGAGTCTTTGCCGGAGGAGGGAGACTGAGCCGAGCAGTAAATCAGAAGGGAGCAGGAGCTGGAGGAGGTACAGATACATCAGAGGCTGTCCTAGAAGAAGGAGGACGACGAGTGTAAGCGAATCGCGAAGGAACCTTCAATAAATTTTCTAAGTCATTAATGCTATCCATCATGGCAGCCGTCCTATTATGAACCTCATTGTGAAAGTCATTTCGTACTAACTCCATATCTGCCAGCTTATTAGAGACCTCATTTTGAAATTCTATTTGAGCATGCTCCATGTTTTGCAGTTTATCAAGAATTAGCTGTTGATTTTCAAGAAGTTGTGCAATGGGGCCTTCACCGACAACTGGATCAGCAGTAGGCACCGCCTCAGTAATGGAATCATCCTCAGTAGCTTGTCGAGGAGGAACGCTGTCTCGTGGTCTATAGGATTTATGAACTGAGCCAAGACCACCATGATATGCTATCTTCTCAGAAATCAGAGCCATAATATAAGGTGCATAGTAAATCCTCTTGACTCTATCATTCTTGGATGAGACTATGCCCTGAAGGATAACATCTACAACATCAAATTTTATGCCTCGCATAATATGATCTATAATGTTCCAGGCGTGACCCCTGATAGCATCAAAATTTCCGCTCTTAGGATAAAAGGTGTGATTGATAATCCTATTGATTATGCTCGGCAAAGGCTTGAGTCCGGTGATGGTTCCTAGCTTGCATTTGACATTGGAGTCATAATAATCAGACCAAGCAGGAGCTAGTAAAGCTGGACTATCAAAGATTTTCTCCTAAGAACTGGACCTTACTCTTAAGACTTGCTCAAATTCTTCCTTTGTACTTTGCAAATCTCTAGCCACAGAAATCCACCTAAAAGATTTTAAATCAGCTGATACATGAACTGTGGCGTAAAACTGTCGAATAAGCTCATCATCATAGTTTTGCTTTAAAGCCACAAGGTCGTGAAGACCTACATCATAGAACAACTGATATACTCCACTGTATTTATCCAAGTCATTTAAGTGAGTCCACTTAATCCATTTATGATCAGCAAATTTTTTGTTTCTTCCATAAAGTTGCTCATAAACTTGCTCTTGAAAAACAGTATGAAATCTTGGATTTACAGAGTCAGATTTGAGAAGATATTGATTGACATGCCTTTTTATTGCGTAGTCATCCGCTGAAAGAAGTCGCAAATCCTGTGGAGGCGGTGGAGAATCTCCTAGATTATCAAAAGTGCCTTCTTCTTGAGAGTCGTGCTCAGAATGAGTCTCATCATCGGAGACATAATCTTCACTTGCTTCTGTTTCAGATTCTGATGCTAGCCCTTTTCCTTTTCCGTGCACGATCTTCCGATTTAACCGAACGGATTGCCTCATCGAGTCGACCGACGTCGACGACGAGGTGACTGAGCGGCAGAGGATGGAGGAGAAGATTGTCCTCGAGGAGGTCCAACTGGTTTCCTTGTTGCAACCCTCATCCTAGGCATCTTTATGAACAGATAGAAAGTTACAAGATATTCAAAGGAATGATCGGAATTGAATTTCGTTGAAAAGGAAATAACATTTCTTTTCGGTCAGATAATCGGTCGTCTCGCTGTTCATTGGCGATGCGATCAAGATCTGCGGTCGTTCCGCGCTCAAGAACCGGACGTTCCGATTATCCTAACCGAGTTCTAGGGCTATCGAATTTTGCATATTTTGGTGATTTTTCATGGATTGAATCCATGGATCTGATGCGCAATCATCATAATACACCAAAACACACCTTTTTACCCAATTAGAACTACAGAAATTCATCACATTTCAACAAACCCTAAACGGGATATCCTAGGGTTCCACAGGAGATAAAACGCAAATCAAACAACATTTTACCTTGAGATCTGGAGGAGATGAACCCTGGAGAGGCTTTCAACACGAAGGAATCAAGAGATTTAGAAATTTTCGAGTGGATTTGAGGAGGGGCTTGGAGGCGCACGGGCGAGAGAGAGAGAGAGAGAGAGAGAAAATGGTCGAACCGTTTGCGAGTTAAAGAAAGAGAGAGGCAAGGAGTAACTGCAAAGAAGTTATTTTCTCTCCCAAACCGACGCGGTCGTACCGACAGAATGCCATCGGTCGTTCCGCACCCAGGTCATACCGTAGTTATAACTCCGGTCGTATCAAGACCGCGGTCGTCGCATCATTGTTACAATGCGGTTGTACCCAGAGCGGTCGTATGCATGAGTAAAACGCCGGTTGTTCCGATTATCCCGGAATTTCGGATTTTCTAGGAACTTAGATTATTTTGCAAATGATCCTAGTTTTCCACTCAAATAAATATCATTAAGGATCATTATGCATAGAATAGACTATTGTCTATTAAGGAACATAATTTTTATGATCATAGCCCCCTTTTTTATATATATAAAGATTTGAGAAATATTTTCATAAAATACTCAAATAATATCAAATGAAGCACATAACATGAGGCAAGAGTTCAAACAACATTGGAATGGTCTATGATATTTAACTCATTCCTCAATTTGCAAAAGCGGCCTTCATCTAATGGCTTGGTGAAAATATCCGCTAATTGGTCCTCGGTTCTTATGTGGCTAATCTCAATATCTCCCTTGCTCACATGATCTCTCAAGAAATGGTGGCGAATATCTATATGCTTGGTTCTTGAGTGTTGAACAAGGTTATTAGCAATTTTCACCGCACTATCATTGTCACATAAAAGAGGCATTTTATCAAATTTAATTCCATAGTCCATCAATGTTTGCCTCATCCATAGCAATTGAGCACAACAACTTCCCGCGGAAACATATTCGCTTCATGGTGGATAATGCTACGGAGTTTTGTTTCTTGGATGACCATGATACTAAAGATCTTCCTAAGAATTGACAACTACCTGAGGTGCTTTTTCTATCCACTTTGCAACCCGCATAATCGGAATCCGAATATCCAATTAAATCAAATTTATCACCTTTAGGATACCAAAGGCCAATGCTAGAGGAATGCTTTAAATATCTTAGTATTCTTTTAACGGCCATTAAATGACACTCTTTTGGAGTTGCTTGAAAACGTGCACACATGCAAACACTAAACATAATATCGGGCCTAGATACGGTAAGATAAAGCAAACTACCAATCATGGATCTATAAAGCTTTAAATCTACCGGTTTACCTCCCTCATTTAGATCAAGATGACCATTTGTAGCCATAGGAGTCTTGATGGGCTTTGCGTCTTCTATGCCAAACCTTTTAAGTAAATTCTTCACGTACTTGGCTTGACTTATGAAAGTCCCATCTTTGAGTTGCTTGATTTGAAGTCCAAGGAAATAGCTCAATTCTCCAATCATGGACATTTCAAATTCCCTAGACATCATATCACCAAACTCTTTGCAAAAGTCTTGATTAGTAGACCCAAAAATGATATCATCAACATAAATTTGACATACAAAGAATTCATCATCTAAAACTTTAGTAAATAGAGTTGAATCAATTTTCCCAATTTTGAATCATTTTGAGACTAGAAAATCTCTAAGGCGTTCATACCATGCTCTAGGAGCTTGTTTAAGACCGTAGAGCGCCTTGGAGAGTTTATAGACATGATTTGGGTTCTTTGGATCTTCAAAACCGGGAGGTTGTTCAACAAATACAAGTTCGGATATTTTACCATTTAAGAATGCACTTTTAACATCCATTTGAAATAATTTAACATCAAAGCATGATGCAAAAGCAAGTAATATTCGAATTGATTCAAGCCTAGCTACGGGAGCAAAAGTTTCACCAAAATCAAAACCTTCGACTTGTGAATACCCTTGAGCGACCAACCTTGCCTTATTCCGAACAACTAATCCATTTTCATCTTGTTTGTTCCTAAAAACCTATTTTGTGTTAATGACATTGTATTCTTCGGGTCGTTCTACCAATGTCCAAACTTCATTCCGGGTGAAGTTGTTGAGTTCTTCATGCATAGCATTCACCCAATCGGGATCTTCAAGTGCTTCTTCTACATTCTTTGGCTCAATAGAAGAGACAAAAGAGTAATGTTCACAAAAAGAAGCAACACGAGAGCGAGTTTGGACACCCTTACTTACGTCACCCAATATTTGATCTATTGGATGATCTTTTGCAATTGCATTGTGGATCCTTGGTGGTTGGTTGGATGGTTGATCATTTTCTTTGTTGCTCTCTTCACTAAGTTGTATTTGATTTGTGGAAGAGGTAGGTGGTTCAACTTGAGTGGAAGATGATGTTGGATCAACTTCGGGCTTGACGTCACCTATTTGCATATGTTCCATTGCTTTTCTTAAGGCTTCATTACCTACATCATCCAAGTTCTCATGCTCTTCTTGAGAGCCGTTAGTCTCATCAAATTGCACATCGTGTCTTTCTTCAACCAAACCGGAGTTTTTGTTGAAGACACGATAATCCTTGTTATTTGAAGAGTAACCAAGCAAGAAACCAACGTCACAACGACTATCAAATTTTGAAAGACGAACACCCTTCTTTAAAATATAACACTTGCAACCAAAAACTCGAAAATAAGAGATGTTCGGTTTTCTTCCTACAAGAAGCTCATAGGAAGTCTTTTTCAAAAGACGGTGTAAATAAAGACGATTTATGGCATGACAAGCGGTATTAATAGCTTCCGCCCAAAAGATATCGGAAGTATTATATTCATCAAGCATTGTCCTAGCCATTTCAATTAATGTACGATTTTTCTTTTCTACTACTCCATTTTGCTCCGGAGTGTAGGTTGTGGAAAGTTCATGCTTTATTCCAAGTTCATCACAAAAGTCTTCAACTTTAGTATTCTTGAACTCGGAACCATTATCACTACGGATTTTCTTTATTTTGAAATCAAATTCATTTTGGGCCCTTTTTGCAAATCTTTTGAAAATCCCGGAGGTTTCACTTTTGTCATCTAGGAAGAATACCCATGTGTACCTAGAGTAATCATCCGCAATGACTAAACAATAGCTATTACCTCCAATACTCTTATAGGTTGTTGGCCCAAACAAGTCCATGTGTAAGAGTTCCAATGGTCTAGAAGTTGACATGATACTCTTGGAATGGTGAGAATTTACGACTTATTTACCGGCTTGACAAGCACTACAAAGTCTATTTTTCTCAAACTTCACATCTTTCAAGCCAACGACTAAATCATGTTTGAAAAGATTTTTGAGTTGAATCATTCCAACATGAGCTAGCTTTCTATGCCAAAGCCAACCCAACGAGGTTTTAGCCATTAAACAAGTTTTTAAACAAGATTCACTTGAGCTAAAATCAACTAGGTAAAGATTTCCAAATCTAAAGCCTTTGAAAGCTAAAGAGCTATCTTTTGCATTAGAAATGGTTACACCTTCACTAGAGAATGAACAAATTAGTCTAAGATCACATATTTGAGCAACAGATAGCAAGTTGAAATTTAATGATTCTACTAAAGAAACATTAGAAATGGAAAGGTCATTTGAGATAGCAATTTTACCCAATCCTAATACCTTTCCTTTGCTATTGTCTCCAAAAGTGATCTTTTCCATTCCTTGGCCATTCTCGAATGTGGTGAACATTTTTCTATCACCGGTCATATGTTGTGTGCATCCATTATCAAGCACCCAATGTTTTCCACCGGTTTTATAATTCACCTACAAAACAAAATCAAGTTCTTTTAGGTACCCAAATTTGTTTGGGTCCATGGAGGTTAGTAACCAAGGATTTAGGCACCCAAATAGCATTCTTTTTAGCGCCTAGAATTGAAGTGCCAACAAAACGAGCAATTATTTTACCATCTTTAGACTTTTTAAGCATATAGCAAGAATCATATATTCCAATGGATGGAGTCTTACCCTTAGGACAATCTTGTTGCACATGTCCTATTTCCCGGCATTTATAACAATACTTACCATTTTGCCTCACAAATCTTGTGGGCATGTTTGCCGGTTTCTTACCTTTCTTAGGCACATACCCAAGACCTTCCTTGTTGAATGAGCACCTTTGCTCACTCAAAAGTTTGTCAAGAGTGGCCTTGCCCTTGAAGCATCTTTCCAAGCTCTTACTTAGCTTGGTCACTTATTCTTTTAGCTCATTGTTCTCATGAACAAGTTTTGAATCATTTTGCTCAACAATATTATGACTAGCATCAACATTAGAGCAACATGGCATAGCAAGAAGGTCATCACATGAAGTAGATGCACTAGTCTTAGCAATTTCTATACTAGGCATTTTATCAATAATATCACATGTGATTCCTATACTAGAACAAGACTTATGTGAGTATTTTTGAATAAGCAAGTTGTGAGCTTCCTTAAGCTCCATATAAGAATCTTTTAGAGTATTGTATTCTTTATTTAAGACCTTATATTTTGATTTTTCTTTTCCAAGATATTCATTTAAATCATTAAGCATATCCATTAATTCATCATATGTTGGTTCATCATTAATAATGGATTTTACCTTATCTCCTTTTGCCATGAGGCAAGTAGGAGTGGAGAATAGCGATGGTGCTTCCTTGATGGCGATGCCGACTAGTCCCTTCTTCTTGGGGGACTCTTCCTTGACGGCTGAGTGTGCATTGTGTACAAGATAAGGAGGGAGGAGAGAGAGAGAGAGAGAGAGAGAGAGAGAGAGTAAAGCCCATATAGATTGCAACATGCAGTTCAGGTTGGCTAGGCAAAAGAAATACATCATAGAAATGTTGGATTTAAAATAAATTAATAACTAAGACTTGATTAATGCAAATACTAATACAACATCACACTTTCTATTCGACTGTAGGGCTATAGGGCTAGCCACACTATTACGTCGGTCTATTTTATTTGTAAGATTCATCTTGACTGAAGTCTCGGTATGTGTACCAAACTACAGGAAGCTATCAAGAAATAAACCACCGGTGGCCAAAACTAAGTTGAACTCGACCACGAAAACTCAGGTAAGCCGTCCTTGATCATTTCGGTAGTAGTAATTTCTTAGAAATTATTTTCACCTATGATAAATATTATCTACCTGCACGAGAGGAATGAAGATGGTGGTCGCCGCCACCATCGCCATCTCCGCCTCCGCCGTTTATAGTTACTTAGGGTTGTGCTTGGGCTGGTACGGCATGACCCAGATGTAGTATCAAGGATAACCGACTAGAGGGGGGTGAATAGGAGGTTTTTAAACTTTTTAGCGATTTAACAATTTAGGCCAATAACAACTTAGTCTAAACAAGTTATTCTTCTAGCTAGGCAAATTAATCACAATAAACAAGCTAGAAAAATAAATATGAAAGTAAAGACTAGAGATAACCACAAAGACACGACGATGTTTTTCCTGTGGTATCAAGACTTGCTTGCCTTCACTAGTCCACGTTGAGGGAGCTTGACGCCTCAAGCCGCTCCACAATTAAGCCTTTCCTCAAGTCACTATGGTTGTTCTTCCTCCGCTCAGGAGATGGTGAACACCGAACCACTCACAAGCTTGCACCGCCTCTTCACAATCTTCTTCGAAGAGATCACCGTGCTCCACCGCCAACCGTCTAGGAGTGCGGCAACACTCCAAGAGTAATAGATCAAAGTCTTCACTTGACGGCACTCAAGTGCACATGGATCAACTAGGAGAATGAATGCACTTGAATTAATCTCAACAAGCTCACAATGAATGCACAAGAGTGTTTTGAGTGTTGAGTGAATGCAAGGGCTCTCAAGGCTCTATGAATGTCAAATGGGCACTAGCAGCCTTGACATGAGCAGGTGGGGGTGTATTTATAGCCCCCACCAACAATTATGACCGTTGGAGACGAAATCCAAGTTTTTCAGGCGAAATCGGAACGACCGCAGTACAAAGTGCGGTACGACCGCACTTCTGACTTTGCACAGTCAACGGCTAGAATAGATACTAAAAAAAAATAGTCGTTGAATTCCCAATGGAACGATCAGCAGTAAAAGCGCCGACGTCCGATTTGCCCGATCGATCAGATTGCTATGCGAAGCATACGACCGTTCGTAGGGTTTCGTGATTTGTTGAAGATTTGCAAAGGTTCTGGAATTTTTGTACCGCCATATAAAAATCGGAATGACCGCAGGCCGGTATGACCGTTCCCAAAAATGGAACGTCCGATTTCCAGATAAGTTTCTGAGCAGATTTTACACTTGTTCTGTTTTTATTGAACCGCCTCACAAAATTCGGAACGACCGCCCAACGGTACGACCGTTGCCCATGAGCGGTACGACCGATTTTCAAGAAAGATTCTGATGCGATTTGCAACGCTTCTGGTTTTATAGAACCGCCAACTAAAATGCGGAATGACCGCGATGCGGTACGACCGTTCAAGGAGCCGGTCGTTCCGCTTGAAAATTTATTTGGCTGTTCCCTTCAAAATGCGGTACTACCGCCAAGTAAAGTCTGGTCATATCTTGCACCAAGCTGATGCGACCACAAGTATAATCTTGAGACTACCGATTTTGGACAGAAACACTTAGAACTTTTCAATTTTATTTCAAGTTTAAATTCAAATGCATGCATGATCCTAAATTGATCCATATTGCACAAGACCATGCTATCAAGCTACTAGCCATGATCCCTCTTAATAGTACGGTGTTTATCCTATAATCCGGTCTTTCATCCAAAACTCCTAGACCGGTAAAATGAAAAAGAGATCCTAGACTATTTGTACCTTGTCTTTGAGCCAAAAGATCCTCGTGTAGTCCATTTCGCATGTCACTTTGTATCAACACATTCACCAATGGGATTTAAACTTGTAAATACTCAATAAACATGTTAATCCCATATTCACATATTGTCATTAATTATCAAAACAATTTTTAGGGGCCTGATGCTTTTCACCAGACACGATGGGCTTTGGGCCGTGCTTGGGCCTGGCCGAAGACGAGGTGGGCCGGCACAGCACGGCACAACGGGGTGATTGGGCTGAGCCAGCACGGCACGACGGGGCCCGAAGCACGGTGGGCCCAGGCCGTGCCGGCACGGCATGGTCCAATGCCTAGCTCTACGCACATCTCCTGCACATGCAACAATCTGTGGACATATGGACATGGGTCATCCTGGCCATCCATCACGAATCCGACGGCCACGATCGGGCCTCCCTCCCACTTGACTACTCGTTTGCGAACCCCCCCCCGAATGCATTCTTCGCTCGGCTTGTCTGTGTTCCTCCCCAAACCAAACCCGTGCGCTAGGGTTTGGAGGATCACCACACATCGCCACAGCCCATGCGTCGCCTCCACAGCCACAAGGCCATCTATGCGCCCTCTTTGCTGCTTGAGCACCTCCCCAACAAGATCGCTGCCTCCCCTGCACCAGACTACACTGAGTCTCCGCGTCGCCCCTAGTCGCAAGGCCCTGTGTGAGGTAAGCAGTCGATTCCCCCTCCCCTTACACCGAGTCCCCTCCCCAGCACACTGCATTCGCGGGCCCTTGCGCTTGTGCCACGCCGAGCCGAGCGCCCCCCCCTCCTCTACGCCTGTGCCTGTGCCGGGTCAGGCGATGTTCTTCTTCTGCAGGTCTTGTTTTGTTGGCTAAAAATTTGGGTATTTGCTTTGTAGGGCCCCCAAGGTGGCTAAGCAGGATCAGGCCATGTTCTTCCTCTCCAGATCTTGTTTTGTTGGCGTATGTGAGTTTTTCTCATAGGAAAAGATGGCAAAAGGAAGCACTGATTCTGATTGGTGTGCAAAAGATCTGAGCGGAGTACAACACATTCATCTATTCAGCATATTTTGATTCATCCATTAATGTAACTTGACTTTTAGAATCAGATTCTTGTTCGTCTTGTATCCGTCTTGGACATTCAGATCTTTGTACTGTAATGATCAATGAACCTAAGTGGTCAATTAAATGTGTTTGTATCCGTGAATTGTGATGCACCATGTAGTATTGACTGACAAATAATATATGATTTCAATTCTTATATGAGTGAATAATGTGTTGTATGAATGATCCAAATGTATGTGCTAATGGTTGTGTTTGATGATATGATGGAGAAATGAATACATGTTGTGTTGTCAAGTGTGCCATTCTAACTGATGAACTGGTCATAGAGGAAAGATGTGATGGTGCGAGCCTAACATAGTAACATATCAGAAGATGATTTCAGCTATCTGATATTTGTATATGATTTGTCACTATCTTGAGAAGGTATTCATTGGAGTCCAATGTACACATGGATTCAGCAAAAGCTTCACAAGGATTAAGCTATTTTACACTTGAATAAGTCGGCATAGTCTGAGCTTTAATGCTTTTGTTCTTGTGCTTATGGTGGGATGCATGTGTATGAATGTGGATGGAAGCATGGGCCTCAATATGGTTATCAATGAGAAATTATGTTGTTGAGAGCTTGTAGTTTTGCAATTCAGGATTCTGTAACAATGAGGTCTGAATTTTGTTCATTGTTACAATTCAGAATTCTGTAACAATGAGGTCTAAATTCTGTATTAAAAATGAGCATGTTGTTATTTCTCATTTATATCCAATGTGTATGTGTGGATGGAATCTCTCAATTGAGGTCATTTATATTCTATATTCAATTTATATTCAGGTGACATGAGGTGTTGATTGATGCTGTCATCTTGTGCTCGATGTCATTTATGTGTGGATGGAATCTTTGAATTGAGGTCATTTATATTATGAATTCTGTAACAATGCTGTCTAAATTCTGCATTAAAAATGAGCCTGTTGTTATTTCTCAAATGGATGAAAGTTTCTGTCATTGATGAATTGTTGAATGCAAAATCAAATGCAAATTAATTCTTGGAATTCATGAGAATGACAATGTATGATTCATAAACAATATTAGGTGAATTTTGGGTAGGAATTCAACTTCAACTTGTGCTCAGCATCCATCTCATACAATCAACAATGACCTTATTGGAGCAGTACATCATTAAGCAATTGCTCACTGCCATGACCTCACTGTCTCCCCAGTAGAACTCCAGAACTAAAAGCAAAAATGAACTCCAGAACAGCAGTGTCCATATTGCTTGTATTGTTACCACAAAAAGTAAGGCAAATACTTGATACTGTAGCATCAAATTAAGGAACATGTGCATGAGTCCAGATTTTACAAGTACATACAACATGTGCATGAGTCCAGATATTACAAGGAACACATAAGCCCATACAACATTTAGCCACCTCCAGATATCTGAAGCTCAACATGACCATACAAAGCAAATATTACAAATCCATACAACATGTGCATGAGTCCAGATATCTCTAAAGCTCAACATGTCCAACATTCAAATATCACATGTCCATACAACATTCAGCCACCTCCAGATATCTGAAGCTCAACATGTCCATACAAAGCAAATATTACAAGTCCAAACAACAACTACAAAACTATGGATTGGTCATAGCAAGTAGCATTGGTAACAAACTTGATACACTCATTGTGGCGACAGTTGCTGCTAGCTAACGGAGCTTAAGGAATTTTGACATAAGCACACAATGCCAAAGAATTTTTTTGACAGAAATTCATGGTTCAACATGTGACATAATTTTTTTTTGCAGCATATCCTCTCATTGAGGACATCACAAAAGGAGATTCAGGCTGCTATGATAGGCAATAGCAGACTAATGATACTATTCATATCATGGTCACCAGCGAAAAGAACATTTTAGTGCATTTTTTTATATGACCACAGCAACACTAATAGCATTCCATTGAGTACATTGAAAGGGTTCATGAGGATTGAAAAACTTAGCACAAACACATCAAGCGTAGCGAACACAAGTCTGAAAAGTATCAGGTACATTGGAATTAGCTGAAATTTAAATTTGAAATCTGAAGCATATTTACATAGAGAAGAATAGCATTAAGCCGCTGTTGCAACTACATTAAACTCTAACTAGCAGCTTCTGAATGAGTTACACTCCAACGAGCTGCATCTGCTGGTATTTGAAACTGCTGCTCCTGGTAGCTAAAAACTATTGCTACTGGTAGCTAAATTTCTATTTGGACATGACCAACTGCTGCACCTGAAAAACAAGTTGGTAAAGAAATTAGTAACAACAACGTCAAACTGAAATTTTCCAAACTTGATTTCAGCAAGTCCTTTACACACATGTACATGAGCATTCGGCAAATACTTGAACCCATGTCCTAGAGGATGAGGCTGCGCTGGCCACGGTGCTCTCCTTGCGCGACGGGATGGGGGAGGGAAGCAGACTAGAAGGGAGGCGAGCGGGGTTCTCCGCCATCGCCGTCACCGCATAGAGATGGAGATGCCGCCCCCGTATCACGGAGATGGATCAGTTGATGGAGGGGGGGGGGCTCACTGGAGGGGGAGGCGACGACCGGAGGGGAGGCCCTAAAGGAGCAGCACCGCCAGCGTGGCGGCGGATGGAGGAGGCGCCATGGATGGTGGCCAGGAGCGGCGCCCTAGCTCGCAAGGCTTCAAATGAATCGGATTGGGGAATGGAGGAAGGGGCGAGACGGCGATGAATGCATTTGGGCGGAGGTGTTTCTACAAAGTGGAAGCGGGTGGGAGGAAGCCTCAATCCTAGCCATTGAATTCGCGATAAACGGCCCAGATCGGCCATGTCTATATGTTCATAAACATGCTCATGTCCACCAGATATGCGCCCTAACTTACCAAGATCCGACAATGACTAACGTTGCAAAAAGGGAATATGATGGATTGGCAGTTGATGGGAGCAACTGTTTAACCTGGGCCCTGAATGTGGAGTTCTAGTTAGCCTCCAGATGCCTAAGTGCAACTACTATTACTCACAGCAATACTAATAAGCCCCCAGAAGAAGACAAGGCTAAAGCCATATTCTTCCTATGTCATCATTTGAATAAGGATATCAAGAATGAGTATTTGACTAAGAGAGATCCTTTAACCCTATGGATTTCCCTTCAAAAGAGATATAATCAGCAAAGGGAATTAATGCTCCCACAGACGGAGCATGATTGGACGAGTTTGTGCTTCTAGAATTTTAAATATGTGGTGACTTATAATTCAACACTCGATAGGATAATTTCTCATTCCAGACTCTATGGAAGAGATTTTACAGAAGGACTGCAAATCGAGAAAACATTTTTCACTTTCTATGCTACAAATATGGTGCTAGCACAACATTACAGAGAAAATAGGTATAAAAACCACTCTGAACTGATAACTGCACTTCTAGTGGCGGAAAAGCATAATGAGCTCCTCATGAGAAATCATAATGTTCGTCCTACAAGAACTCGGGGGTGCACCTAAGGCGCATAATATTCAGAAAAGGATGAATGTCGATAGAAAAGGAAAGGGGGCTGAAGGAAGTCTAAACTATTTGACTTCAAGGCAAAAGGTAAGCCATAAGGAAAGAAGAAGTCTCCAATGAAAGCACCAGGTGACAATAGGCCCTGCTATAAGTGTGGGCTCAAGGGTCAATGGGCAAAAGGTTGCAAGACACCTAAGCATCTGGTGGAGCTCTATCAAGAGTCTTAAATAAAGAAAAACCAGAACCAGAAGCTCACTTTCTAGAGCACGAGCAGAAGGAGAGCAAGAGGATCGAGAATGAAACCCATCAACTGATAGTAGATGACGAATTGGGCGATGATGCTCTATTTGATAATGAATATTCTCTTCTACTAGATGATGAGTTACTAGATATTCATCTAGAAAAGGACCAGGAGAGTCCTAAGAATTAATCTCCATTATCCCCTTAAATTTAGAAGTCAATTGATGGTGTGTTTATGATGATGTTACTAAATTGAACACCAATTTTTTTTCGATCCTGAATTGGTCAGCAATATTAATATTAGGAATTAAAATTATTTCTTGAAATCTTTAGTTCATCAAATATAAAGTATTTTTAGTTCATTTGCATGTATTATGTGTGCATTTATGCGTATGTAATGTTTTTAATTCTTGCAAACTATTTATCTCCTACTTATAGTTGACGTACAATGGAGGGAGAACATGAACTATATCTTGTGGACAGTTGTACCACAAATTCTATCCTAAGGGATATGAAGTATTTCCAGACCTTCAGTTCTAAGACTACAATATTATGACTGTAGCTGGCAACTACGGTAATATTGCAGGTATTGAAAGAGCCACAATAGTCTTATTGATGAGAACGAAAATAATCATTAATAATGCATTATTGTTCTCGGACTAAACTAAAACTTTAATAAGTTTCAAAGATATCCGAAATAATGGTTTCTACGTAGAAACAGATGAAGAGATTGGTTTTGAGTACATTCTCATCACTAAGAGAGAGGGATATTAGAAGGAAGTAGTAGAGAAACTCCCTATGTTCTCCTCCACATTGTACTACATATTTATTAAATGTGATGAAGAATATGTTGCAATGAGCAAAGACCCCGAACTATTTAGAACGTGGCATGAACGTCTGGGTCATCCTGGAGATAATATGATGTGTCAGATACTACAACATTTTGCTGGCCACAACTTGAAGTCCAAAGACATCCCTGATCTATCACACTTTGTGTGTGAGGCCTATGTGAAAAGCAAGTTGATTACGAGACCCTCGTATCATAAGATCAAGAATGAATTGTTCTAATTTCCTTGAGAGGATTCAGGGGATATATGCGTACCTATAGAGCTCATGTCTGGGCCATTCATGTACTTTATGGTAATAATAGATGCACCCACTCGATGGATGCATGTATGTCTATTATCCACTAGGAATCATGCATTTGCCAAGTAGATTTCACAAATTATTTCACTTAGGGCAAAGTTTCCGAATCATAGGATCCAATCCATAAGAATGGATAATACTAGAGAGATTACATCAAGTATTTAATGACTATTGCATGGCCTTAGGCATAACAGTGGAACATTCAGTCCCGCATGTTCATACTCAGGATAGACTTGCTGAATCATTAATAAAGAAGATCAAGATGATCGCTAGACCATTGTTAATGAGATCCAGTCTACCAACTACGTGTTGTGGACATGCTGTATTACATGCATCATCATTAATACGACTCCGGTCATCCGCATACCATAAGTTGTCACCCTTCCAACTAGTGCATGGAAAAGAGCCAAGTATTTCTCATCTGCATAAATTTGGTTGTACTGTTTACATACCTATCTCACCTCCTCAGTGTACGTCAATGGGATCCCACTGTAAATGGGGAATTTACGTGGGATTTGAATCTCCATCTATAATAAAGTATTTGGAGCCCTTGATAGGGTATTTGCTAAAAGCAAGATACGCTGACACTGTATTTAATGAAGAACTATTCCCAGCATTAGGGGGAGGAAAGGACCACAAATTGGAATGACGGGAACTTTCCTGGAATAATAGTAGTCTTCCTAATAATGACCCACACACTAAGGAGGACACTGAACTAGAGGTTCAGAGGATAATAGATTTGCAAAATATTTCAAATCAGCTGCCAGATTCATTCTCAGATCATAAATGGGTTACAAAGTCGCATATACCAACGGTAAATGCACTTAAAAGAGTAGAACCATCCTGGATTTTGGGTTCTACATTTGACTCCACCACACTTAGTAAGAAGAGGGGGAGACCTCCTAGGTCAAAGGATCTCAAACCACGGATACGTCCACAAAAGGGATGTATTGAATAGGGGGAGGAACTCCATGAACCAAACATGAATGAGAAATGTCCGACGGATGTTGCACCTCGAGTGAATGCATGACAGGTGGTGCCCCGTACAAGAGCAGAGGGGAAGACCCCATGCTGGAGTACATGGACATGTGACTAGTGAAGGGGGAAGCACACCCGCTGACACTAGGGCAATAGAATAGTCAGACTCTGCTATTTTGGGAAATAGTGGAGAGTTGATAAATTTAAATAAAGTTCCAATTGAATTGGACAAAAGAGTTTTCCACAAACTATGTGAAAACATGAGAAGTCTTTTATAGACAAATAAGTGCTAATAGCAGTTGCTCCAACTCAAAGATTGTCTTCCATATTGAATCGGATCCAGGACCAAAGACGATTGCGAAGTGCAAGAATTGTCAAGATTGGGATAAATGGAAGGAAGCAATCGAGAATGAACTAAACTCGCTTAATAACAGGAAAGTCTTCGAACCAGTGGTCAAGAAACCTCATGATGTTATTCTTGTTGGACACAAGTGGATATTCATAAGAAAGAGGAATGTACATAATGAAGTGATGAGTTACAAAGCAAGATTAGTAGCACAAGGGTTAACGCAGAGATTTGGGATTGATTTCGATGAAACTTATTCTTCTGTAATGGATGGCACAACGTTCCGATACTTTATAGCTATGGCAGCAGGAATGAATTTGAAAATAAAACTTATAGATGTCGTGACTGCATATTTATATGGGTCACTAGATTCTGAAATCTCCATGAAGATTCTAGAGGGACTAAAGAATGAACATCGCAACATGTATAGTGTTCAGTTGCAAAAGGCACTATACGGGTTGAAACAGTCAAGGCGTATATGGTACAACCAACTGAGTAAATTCCTTTTACAAAAGGGATACATAAACAACGAAGTTTGTCTGTGCGTGTTCATAAAGAAATCTAAGAATGAATTTTGCATCATCTCTGTATATATTGATGACTTGAACATAATCAGAAACACAGAAGACATTCTTGAAGCGAGCTCATACTTAATGACGAAATTCGAGATGAAAGATTTGGGTGAAACCAAATACTGTCACGGGTTGCAGATTAAATTTTTTCCTGGAGGCATATTACTGCATCAGACCACCTACACCAAGAAAGTGTTGGAGAGATTTTATCTTGATAAATCTCACCCACTGGGTACACCCATGATCGTTAGGTTATTGGAAGTGGAGAAAGATCCATATAGACCTAGATGAGAGAATGGAGATACATTAGGGTCCAAAACCCCTTATTTAATTGCTATTGGGGCATTGTTATACCTTGCCAATTATACCAGGCCTTATATTATATTTACAGTAAATTACTTGGCAAGATATAGTTCCAAGCCTACGAAGAGGCATTGGAACAAAATTAAGGGAATCCTCAGGTACCTTGGGGGTACAACTGATCTTAGACTATTTTATCCCAAGGGTCAAGGTACAAGGTTGAAAGGTTACTTAGACACTAGCTATCTTTCTGATCCCCACAATGCCAAGTCACATATTGGATACGTCTTTCCAAGTGGCTCTACAACTATCTGTTGGAGATCTTTAAAACAATGGATTGTTGCTACGTCAACTAATCATGCTGAGATCATTGCACTATATGAGACAACTC
Organism: Phyllostachys edulis; assembly: GCA_036346405.1. NCBI lineage: Eukaryota > Viridiplantae > Streptophyta > Magnoliopsida > Poales > Poaceae > Phyllostachys > Phyllostachys edulis. The sequence goes on along the minus strand of CM070562.1, from coordinate 20,220,629 downwards.
GAGAGTGCATATGACTTAGATGAATAATTTACCATATACAAGAGTCTTATGGTGTAAAGGTGGATAAAACTCCTATGGTCATTCATAAGGATAATACAGCTTGCATTGCACAAATGAAGAATAGCTATATCAAGATGCATATGACAAATGATATATTCCCTAAACATTTCTACCCATATCAGCACTAGGAAAATGGGAATATAGAAATACAGAAAATCCAATTAAGTGAGAATCTTGCAAATTTGTTTACTAAGGCCTTGCCAAGACCAGGTTTTGAGAAACTTGTCTGTGGTATTGGTATGAGAAGACACAAAGAGTTGTTGTCTTCAGGGGGAGATATGTGATCTCATATATGTTTATCATCGGATGAATGTATGTTGTACTCTTTTTTCAATTGTTTGAGTTTTGCCCCAATGAGTTTTTTCATTCTAAAGTTTTTAATGAGGTAGCATGTGCAATGTCAAGAACGCGAGCTATGTACTCTTTTCTTCTTACCGTTTTTTTCCCACCGGGTTTTCACAAGAAGTTTTAAATGATACATGAGCATGTCATTGGCATAGTGCCCAAGGAGGGTGTTGTATATCGACCCGTTTCTGATGTCTGATCATGTGTGGGCACTTTACCTAAACAAAGAACCATTAGGGGATTGTCGGCCCACAAGACTCATTAGTTAGTTTAGTCCCATATTGCTTATTCATGTATGAAGGGAGACCGCCTCCTATATAAAGGGGGACATGAGACTCTCATTATACACACAAACCTACTGGCAAAGAAATCAATAAAGAGAGAAGGTTGTGACTACTTTTTTGTGTTATTGTCTTTTGTTTATTATTTGTGAGCTGAGAGCTTCGTTCGTCGGCAATACAACCTTGATTATAGAACAGATGCTACCTTAGTTTAGAGGATGCGCCAGGATGGAAGCCCATATCTTACTGTCCATCTAAGGCAATTTCTATGCTCCTACATTCATCTCTGGATATGCAAGTCATTTTGTTATATCGATGCTAGCACACATCAAATTATGAGGGTCTGTCTCTTTAGTGAAAATATAGGTTTGCTTATGAACCTGGAACTGCAGTGGGTCACATTGTAATGATTTTTTTAATAGAATAGATCGCATATGTAAATCAATGGTGAATGATCTTAAATAGGTGCTCCACTTGACATACATTTCATGGAACCATTTTGTGAAGGAAGCTCTAGAATGCTTCAATCATTATCAGGTTTTCTTGTGAAGTTCTAGTCTTAAGTTCTTGGAACAACGGCAGCAGATAATGCCACAGAACTATGGAGCTAAATTTCCTGAGGTTTTCGAGCTATTTTGTTGCTCTAGTGGAGCAGACTCTTAACTTGAAATCCTTTATGATTACAGAAATACTAAAGAACGTTAAAGCATTTTTGTCTGGGAAATGATCCCGCTCAGTCGTCCGGCGCATCATGCATTTGCGCGTACGGTATGGTGCTAGCCAGCTGCAAGCCTACGATGGTTTGTACACAGCTACTGAGGCACGCCCATGCACCTGGCAATTTTACCATAGCAATCCCATAGCAATGATCGGATCATCATTTTTTTTGCAGCTAGATTACCGATGCATCGATCAACGGTGCATGGGAAGGAAATGCTATGGGACGGAGTCTCATCATGAGGCTCTGCCTCATCACTGTTTATCTCGTCCCCCATAGCAATAGGATCAAACAAAAAAATGATGAATTTATTGTAGAAGCTGTCTTTAGTGCTGTCTATAGATAACATGGATGTATACTATAGAGAACAGTTGTCTATACCATTGTACATGCCATAACAAATATTACCATAGTAAAATGACTCCGATCCTTTTTTTTTGTTATGGAAAATGATGAACCATACCGTACAACGGGGACGTCCGATACAAGCGACAGCCTCAGACGCTTCATTTAAAAAGCATCAGCCTATATGATCTTTTTTTTCTGCTTACAACTTTGTAACCTTTTTTTATAAAAATAAAAATAATTCTTGAAGCCACGTGATAATTTATTTTGCCAATTTGAATACACAAATTAAGGAGAAGGCAAACAGCTGTTAACAAAGTAAATCGTTCTATATATAATCGAGATCGTGTCGCAGACGAACAAAGCTCTCAACTCATAATTGTTTTGATTTGTTATGTTGCAACCGTTGTCCGGGGATGCTGCAAACATTGTCCTAAGATACTGCAACCGTTGTCCGAGGATATTGCAAACATTGTGCTAGGATGCTGCAACCGTTGTCCGGAAATGTTGCAAATATTGTTCTAGGATGCTGCAACCGTTGTCCGGGAATGTTTCAACCATTGTCCAGGGATGTTGCAATCATTATCCTAGGATGTTGTAACCATTGTCCGGGGATGTTTGCAACCATTGTTCTAGGGTGTTGCAACCGTTGTCGGGGGATGTTGCAACCGTTGTCGGGGGATGTTGCAACTGTGTCCGGGGGATGTTGCAACCATTGTCTGAGGATGTTTGCAACCATTGTCCTAGGGTGTTGCAACCATTATCCGGGGATGTTGCAACCGTTGTCCGGGGATGTTGCAACCGTTGTCTTAGGATGTTACAATCGTTGTTCGGGGATGTTGCAACCGTGTCCGGGGATGTTGCAACCGTGTCCCGGAGATGTTGCAACAATTGTCCGGGGATGTTGCAACTATTGTCCTAGGATGTTGCAACCGTGTCCGGAGGATGTTGCAACCATTATCTAGGGATATTTGCAACCATTGTCCTAGGGTGTTGCAACCGTTGTTCAGGGATGTTGCAATCGTTGTCCGAAGATGTTGCAACCATTATCTTAGGATGTTGCAACCGTATCCGGAGGATGTTGCAACTGTTGTTCGGAGATGTTGCAACCGTTGTTCTAGGATATTGCAATCGTTGTCCGGGGATGGAATTTTGCAACTATTATCTAAGGATGTTATAACCATTGTCCAGGGAATATTGCATGTAGCGGCGTAATTTAAGTTGCACCTTTTTCCTTTTCTTTTTCTTACTCTTAACCCAAAAAAGAAATTGTAGACAACAATGAGCTACTTACTAATTAAGACGTTGAAAAGGAAAGCTGATGTGATATTGTTTATAACACGGTGTCAAACAATTTATTCTCATATTTTATTAGAGTCTATATTACAAAGGATAATGCTTTGATTACTAAAAAAAAGCAAAAAAGATGACCCGGCCGGGTGCTAGTTAATCCCTGTTTGTTTTCTGTTTTGACGGAATAGCCCACCACCGTTAGATACGGGCATTAGATCCCCAACTCCTCTACATTGAGTCATTCCTGTCCACTCATTCTTGGCCTAATCCACTTATCTCTCTCGACATCTCCTAGCTAGAGCTCTCTCTCTCTCTCCAACAAATGTCAAGCAAAAGAGTTGGCTGCAGCCTGCAGGCGAGTGCGGCAGCATGCCACGAACAGCAGTGTGCAAGCGTGACGGTGCGCGGTGAGCGGCCGTACGTAGGCGGGTGCGGCCGGACGGGGCGGCGCGCAGCGAGTTGCTGCAGGTGAGTCGTATTGGAAAGGTCGCAGGTGAGCGGGTCGACGCCCGGCAAGCAGCCGCAAGGAGGCGGCGGCTCGGCGGGCACGAGCAAGGTCGCCGCGGGCAGGTGACATGGTGCCGGCGAGGTGGCGGCGCGACGGTGGTGCCCTTGCGGGCGGCTTGGCGGCGTATGCCGAGATTTTATTTATTTTATTGAAATTCGTTGGGAGTTTTTTAATCTTCTTCTGAAACATGCCTGAAATTTCGTGAAACTCGCGGTTGAAACTCTTTTGATACAATGAAGCATCAAGTTTCAGACCTGAAACAAGAAGTTTCAGATGTGAAACACATTGAAATACCGAGCTTCAGATTCGAAACTCAATTCTCATTTTTTTAAACTTCATGAAACCGTAAGTTTTAGATTCCAAACTCGTTAAACACCGAGTTTCAGATTCGAAACTCGATTTTTGAAACTTCATGAAACCTCAAGTTTCGGATGTGAAACTCGTTGAAACACCAACAATCAGGTTTGAAAACTCAAAACTTGTGTTTTGAAACTTCATGAAACCGCAAGGTTTTGAATGTGAAACTCGTTGAAATGATTTGAAATTCTATACGTGTGTTTTGAAACTTCATGAAATTGCATGCTTTCGAATGTGAAATCCGTTGAAACGATTTGAAACTGATTACTCGTTTTTTGAAATTCTATGAAAACTCAAGTTTCAGAATTTTTGGCAAATACATCACGTTTCCAACTCATATTTGCAAAAATGACTACTGAATTCGTATATTTGCAGAAATAGCATTGTTGGCGCACGATCACCATACGTCAACGGCTCCTGCGCCGTCACATGGCGTTGGCGCACAGTGACCGTGCGCCAACGCCTGTCCCATCGCCACGTGGCCCTGCCGGCTGACCTTGTCGCCACCTATGCGCCATCGTCGCCACCTCAGCGCGTTGGCGCATGGTGCATGGTGACCATGCGCCAACAGCCCTCGGCCCGCCACGTGTCCTAGGTTTGGTTAGTGTTAGGGTATTAATTAGGGTTAGGGTTTGGCTGAAATCGATAAGAATTTTAAAATATAGCAAATGAGTTCAATAAATTATGAAATTTTTTGTGGAGTCTCTTGACACCGTGTACTTGCTTGTGTAAATTTGCTATAATTTTATTCGTTTAGAATTTGTATCGCTATTTCGTATAAGTGTCGTGTTTGTACGAATTTGTAAATATAGAAAATGAGCTCAAAAAATTATGAATTTTATTTTGAAGGCTCCTCACGCAGTGGACTTGATTGTGTAATGTTTTGGCAATTTTATATGTGTTCTGGTATTGTCTTGAAAATTTAGGTCGTGAAAATTTCGATTTTAAGTTTCGAAAATTAGGATTTCATGATTTCATGTGATTGGAATGTATAGAAAAAAAGCTGCATTGCAACTCTATTCGAGCTGTCGATATACAATATGGCGTAGGAGTACACACATAAAAACCAAAATATACGTACAAATATAGCAAAACAAAATATGAATATAAATATATCCAAACATAATCGCATAACACGGGATATACCAAAGTCTAGATAAACTTGTGCATGAACTAGGATGAAGGAGGAGGAGTATTATCACATGTAACCCGATAAAATAGGATACACTTTGTTTATTTATCGCTTTAATGTGGATGATGTTCTTTAATACTGTATTGTATGATAGACTAGATAAGGTTGTGCATGAACCAACTAAGGGAAATACGTGGCATGCAGATCATATAACGATGTACCGTAACCTTTGACTCATGTGCGTTTCGAAGGCTACGGTACATCGTTATATGATCTGCACGCCACGCATTTCCCTCAGTTGGTTCATGCACAATCTTATGTAGCCTGTGGTACAATACAGATCATCTAGTGTAAACTGATAATTTGACAAAGAGTGTCCTATTTAACGATGTGTGCAACTAGTCTCTGCTGCGCCATAGCGAGTGCCCCTTGTCTCGGGGCTGCCCACGGTGGCGGCAAGTATCGAAGTCGTCCATAGTCCTGCGATTCCACGATGTAAGTGGATCGTACAGTAAGAAACGTAACAAGGATGTAAATTGTATATAACTCACGTTTTCGATACAGAGTGCGCTCGGTTGGCCTAATACGCTACAACGTCGGCCGGTCTCGGTCGAAGGAGCCTTCCCCTTCCCCTTGTCGCGGGATTCTCTACGTTGTGCTGGTGTGTCGAAGTTGTCCATGTCCTACGATTTCATGATGTAAGTGCACCGTAAAGTGAAAAACGTAACAAAAATGTAAATTCTTCATAACTCACCATCACTAATTACGACTAATTAATTGCCCCTAAACTTACTAATTACAACTAGCTGACTAAGACTGACTAATTACGACTACGGTAATAACGGTAAAAGCATCCGACAAATTACCTGCCCTTCGGGAGAAAATAATCAATAAAGGCCGAGCGACGAAAAGCAAGAAAACAATTAACTTCCCAATAAAAGTAATTATGTTACATTCTCTGAGTTCTCAGCGATGAGCGTAAGAACGAGAATTGAAACGCAAATGAGATGAGCGAAGAGCGAGTGCGAGTTCAGTATTTATAGCCGCGGAGGAGAATCGCAACGTTAGCTCGGAATTGATAACATTAGCGCTGGAATTTCGGACGAGGCGATAAATGTCTGAAGGAGGAGGAGGGGACGATGGGAAAGATGGCCACCGCGAGGTTTTTAATTCTCATAAAAGCAGTCAGTGCGTGTGGGTGTGGCGAGGCGGGAGGGAGGGTCGGAGGGGGGGCGCTTGTCAGGAGGGTGTTGCGAGAAAAATTCTGAACGAATAAAATTATGACAAATTTACACAAGCAAGTACATGGTGTTAGGAGGCTCCACAAAAATTTTTATAATTTTTTGAACTCATTTGCTATATTTTAAAATTCTTACCGATTTCAGCCAAACCCTAACCCTAACACTAACATAACCTAGGACACGTGGCGGACCAGGGGCTGTTGGCGCATGGTTACCATGCACCAACGGTTGACGCATGGTGAGCATGTGCCAATGCGCTGAGGTGGCGGCGGGGTCGGCCGGCAGGGCCACGTGGCGGTGGGACAGGGCACATAGTGACCGTGTGCCAACGCCACATGGTGGCGCGGGAGCCGTTGGCGCACGGTGACCGTGCGCCAACGGTTGCCATTTCTACAAATACGCGAATTCGGTGGTCATTTCTGCAAATACGAGTTGGAAACGTGTTGTATCTGCCAAAAATTCCAAGTTTCGGACCAGAAACTCGTTGAAAAACAAACACTCAGATTTGAAACTCGAAACTCGTGTTTTGGAACTTCATGAAACTGCAATTTTTTCGAATGTGAAACTCGTTGAAAATATTTGAGCAGGATACTTGTTTTTTGAAACTTCATGATTCGGACGTGGAAGTTGTTAAATCTTAAGTTCTGGTTTTCAAACCTCCTATATGGCTACCGTTAGGTGAGCCTCTCAACGATATAGCGTTGTGTAGTAGCTTTCTTATAATTATTATAAACAACATGATTACTGAACTCTTTGTAGCTGCACCAGCTAGCACACTTAGAAGCGAGAAATCATGTAGTACATATTGTAGTATTTACATGCACACAAATAAGATGGGCTAACATTTGTTTGTTAGTTATCCTTTTTTTTACTAGAAACTGGAGGAGATTTGCTAATTTTTTATATTTTGCAGGTATGAGAAGGATATTCTAGCTTTTATTGGCTGCAGCCATAGCTTGATATCAGATGAAGAAGAGGAATTACGTAAGATGCGTTATAAGGTTGAGTCATTAGAAAGAGAGAAATCAACGGAACTGAGAAGTATGGGTGGCTGTCCTTTGACTCCAAGGGAAACTTCGCTTTTATTGAAAGGACTGGGTTTCACACCAAGCACCAGAATTTACTTGGTTGCAGGTGAAGCTTTTGGCAATGGAAGCATACAGGCGCTGGTGGATGATTTTCCGAAAATTTATTATCATTCTACCCTTGCAACAGAAGAGGAACTTGAGCCCTTCAAAAATCATCAAAATATGCTTGCTGGTCTTGACTATATTGTAGCTCTCAAGAGTGAGGTCTTTATTTACACTTACGATGGAAATATGGCAAAAGCTGTACGAGGCCATAGACGTTTCGAAGACTTTCAGGAAGACGATTAACCCGGATAGGTAAATGCTACCAAAAATTACATTAAGCAATTAAAATAAGAAACAGTACTTACCATGAATATGAACCGATGGAAAGTCTTCACCGAGTCTCTCAGCACTAGCAATGGTAAGATCTCTGTGCCTCCACATCTTGTGTAATGGTAAATCTTTCCATAGATGTTGTAGATAGAAGCAACCTCATCAAACTGAGCTCACGGTTTGTGCCGATATAGCCTTCCAAGCAAACCTCCTTCAGCTTTGGGGGAATTTTCCATTTGAGTTAGTTCTTCCCAAAATGCTTGTGGTTCTTGCCAGCTTCCAGCATCATGGCTCTAACGTACATAATGTTTACTAAAGTCAGTTATGCGTTATATTAGTCTCCAAATAATTAGCAAGTGGATATGGTTTTACCTGGAAAACAAGTTCTGTGAGGTTGGGTGTAGTTTCCAAAAGATCCAAGATAAATGGTATGCAATTCTGATCAAAGAATACGTGAACAGATAGATCGAGCAATTTCTCAAAAAAACAGGATATCTTCCCACCTGAAATCATGCACAAAACAAGGTTATACATCAGTTAGAACTATATGAGTAATGAGTAATCTGTTATACAAAAAAAAACCCAATGATAACCGTTTTACAGCTGCTAAGGAAAAAAAGAAAGATATGGTAGGAATTCTCACAAAACAAATCTAACCTTTAATTATGGTGGACCCTAATATGGAGACAAAAATCTAACCTCTATTGTGGAGGCGATCGATTAGTAATTATTAATTACGAAAATTCCTTCCATCAAATAATAAGCTAGAGATATAATTTGATTAGAAAAAAATAACGAAATGTACCACTCTTCTCACATCACCCCTTATCTTTGCTACATGATTTCGTGTACAAGTAAAAATTGGCATTTTATTAGGTGTACATCACTACATTGTATCAGATTCATGTCGGCATATCTGGTGAACATATGCACATGAGTAATCCTGGCGCTCCATCGCAAAATGAGCGGCGCAGGGCGAGCGAGTATGGCGAGCGAGGCGATTTTGCGTTCTCCCCCTAGTCGAACGAGCTTTTGCCCTGATTCCACCTCGCTCCTTCTCTTACGCGCTAGGGCTCGCCGCCGCCACTGCGTCGCGCCGCTGACCTCCCCTCCTCTCGAGCCCCAATCCTCCGCTGCTCTGCACCACCCCGCTATCTGCGCTCCATTTGCCCCTCCTCCTGAGCCGCAATCCTCCCGTCACTGCATCACTCGCCCAGCGTCGTCGCCCCTGCATCACCGCCCCTGCCCCCTACGTCGCATTTCTTCATGAGGAAATCCACCCTCCCATTATCCACCGGGACATAAAGGCGAGCAACATTATTCTTGACAAGGACTTTACCACGAAAATTTCATATTTCAGATTGGCGAGGTTCCTCCCACCCAATGCAACTCATGTGAGCACCTGAGTTGCAGGCACATTGTAAGCATAACCCAACCCTGATGACATAAAGAGACCAACATTCAGTAGAACCATGGCATGAAAATAGTATGAATCTAAGCAATTTATATCGAAGGAATAATCAAAGATCACAAGTACTACTGAATCAACCAAAACATAGCACTAGGTATCAATCACCATCTAAATTTATTTATTACAGTTCATCAATAACGAATGAAAGATAGAACTAATTTGTAATCTTGAACTTGAATAGGGTGAAGTGAATGAGTAGTGCGTGTCTACTCCCTCCCAATTGAGCCAACATCAATGATCACCTAAAATAAATAAACAACGCAAGAATGAGTCGGAGACTCAGCAAGAATCTGATGAATAAATGAACATACTACAAACATGATCATGACAACAACATTGAAGAATATGAATAAATCACAGAACGAATATTTGAATGAATGGAATGAATGGATTGAATGAAATGAAGGGACCACACACATGCACATACCAATATAGCTAGTGACACACCCGTCGGTGTTCACCTAAGCCCATTTAACAAAATGCGGGGATCCAAGCCCCGTATGAAGAACGTTTCATACGGTTGTCCCAAACTGCCAACATTGGAATGGTGGGTCTTACGTGCCCATACTGAAATTGATGGGTCTTTTTAATCCACTCCCGTGGATGAAACATGAATAATGGATGCATGGAATGGAATATGAATATTAAAAGACAACATCTCTAATGATGGAGATAACACATATGGAAAGAACATGAACATTAACTATTCTCATGGATCACAGAAAACACAATAAGAACATCAAGCATACAACATTTTCTAATCATAAAAACATCAAAGTACTTGCCTTCCGCGATGCGATGCGTTAGTAGGCAATGACGGTACTCCTAAACCTGAAGCCTCTCCGCCTACACAATATATACTCGAAATAAGAACAATATGGTACAAGACACTACCATTAACGTTCTACAATACCCTCCTGAACACCTAAGAAATAGCCATAATCCCTAATCTAAAAACAGGCAACACAACCACGGAATCGAATCTGGACAGCAGAACAAAAATAACCATAACTATTGACCTGGGACTCGAAACGAGGTGAGCCCAGATCCTAAAGAAACTTAACGAACATATCTACAACATTCTAGTTGGCGAGATAACCCAATTCGACCAAAATAAAATGCTAACAAGTAGTTGACTCAGAAGACAGATTCTGCCCAAACGAAACGAACAACAGTAAAGAACATAGCATAACTTTTGATCTACAACTCCAATTAGGGTGTTCTTTGACATTCTGGAAAGGTTATGAAATTTTATAAAACAATGTAGTTGGGTAGAAACCCTGAATTTTCCTCTAACATGAACATAAATTAAAATATAAATTAACAGATCAATTTTGTCAGAATTCTGGGCAGCAAGATTGAAACTATCACAACTTTTGATCCGTATGTCGGAATTAGATGTTCTTGGCGGCCACGGAAAGCTAAAAACATTATCTAAAAATCTCTAGGAGATGGACATATCTAATTCTGTCTCTAAGAATCCGAAATCGACCACGCAAGGTACTAGACAGAATTGAACGTCTACCGGCAGCAAAACGATCCAACCCAATTAATCGAAATCACCTCTAATCATCAACAAATAGCGGGGAAAACACTTCGTTACCCTTGTAGACCCACGGGAAGATGATGATCAAGCCTCGAAGAAGATGATCCCTTCTCTTCTCCTCCTTTCTCCCCTTTTCTTCTTCCTCCCGATGGCCGTGACAAGGAGCGACAAAGGGGCGACATGGAGGGCGTGGCAGCAGGGAGGGGAGGATTTGCTACAGTGGCGGCATGCTACAGTAGCCATGTGCTACAGTAAAAAGTGCCTAGGGTTTGGTTGCCCCCTTCTTAAACCAACTTCCCACTTGGGCCAAACAACGTGGGCCGAAAGCCCAAGATTATTTCTCCTCTAAAAATTTGATTTCTCTTTTTAATTCATGTTAAATATCTTTCTCATTTCAATTAATTCTCTAATGTTAAAATGAATATTACATAACCGCTATTGGATACTTTCTTTGTTAGGAGAAATTGAAATTGAATAAATTCCTCTCTAGAATAATATTCTCTCTATTTGATATTCGGGATATTACATTCTACCCCTTAAGCAGATTAGGCCGAATCCTCACACAAAGATCTTGCGAAAGAACAACCTGGCAATCGAGAACTATCAACGGTAACCACGTACCTGAAGTGAACAAATCCGGATAACGCTCGCACATACGAAACTTCAACTCCCAAGTGGCCTCTCTCTCGGACTAGCGAGACCACAACACAAAGACGTAAAACGACGTCTGCCCTAACACTCAACCCAACATTTTCAGGTACACTCATCAGAAGAGGATCGAAGATAAGACCCTACTCGATGGTTAACGTCTTTAACAAAACCCCAAGCTTTAAATTGCTTAGCTACTCACTTAGCACCAGAACACACCAGACGTTGCGTACGTCGCGTATGGACCCGAGACGGTCAAAGCGATACGCCAAATTACTAATTTCCGCAACTGTCAAAAACGAACCAAAGTACCTGGACCAAACTCCCCTTTGGTATGAAAACACACAATAAATGCCCAGAACCACCCCTCGGTACACATCCGTGCATCCAATGCCGGCACATATGCCATGCCGTATGTCCACTCTGGGACCACACACGCCATGAACTATATGCCCACGCCCCTGTCCCGCACGCGCTCGTGTAGCGAAGGTTGATGCTCAAAATCAAACTCTTCATCTAACAAGGATCACCTCCTTTAAACAAGAATGCATAACAGAACTGGTTCTCAAACCACTGACTCACAAAGAGAATCCAACTAGAAATAGAGAGTTCTCATCGCATCCACGCAATACTAACTCTCTACCAAAAGATAAAATCCCAAATTTGACAATTCATCACGAAAACAATTCCACTTCCTAAATAGGCAGTTTATGAATGAATACCACGAAAGCCAAAGGAGAAATCACTCAATGCCCAAACCAAATACTTCTTTTGGTTTGTCTGAATTGGAAAGAATCAAACATGCCAACAAAGCGCCAACCCAAAGTGCGGAAAACACTAGTCAACAACACAAAACTCAAACAAGAAACAAGAAAACGCTTCACCACCCGAGGAAACATCCTTTGTCTCAGTTTCTCTTTTAGGAATAAAACTCTCTCGAACCTTGGAATTCGAATTCATCGCTTACCACACGAGCTTCAACCTCTTAATTAAACCTCCTCAAATTATGCTCAAACTGAAATACATCATCCACACCGTTGTAGAGAGACTCTATTAAATCCACCGAATACTCTAGGCGACTCATCCTACTGATGAAATTAATTTGATAGAAGGCACCCAAAACTTCACAAACTAGGTCCCACGCAATCACCTTACCTCCAATTTTCCAGAATAACAACTCAGAATCCTCAGTACACTCGCTCATGAACTACATCAGAAGGGTTCTATCAACAATCATTCCACTACTCAGAATACTCCAGTTTTCTATCTTCTCTACACACAATCTTTGGGCGACAAAAAAAGCTAGCATAAAAATGCAAAGCCCAAATTTAACCTCCAAGACCTCTACAACGAATTTCTCTTATAACCGATAGTGAAATCATCGGATTAAATCTCTAACATCCCCACAAATCTAACATACTCACTCATTGACATCATCAGGAATCAACCACACATTATCGCAATACTTTCCAATTGCGTTACTCAATAAAACTGATCAAGGTTTCCATACCTTCGATAATCCCCAACCTTTCAACATGAACTAAAGTTCTGGAATTTCGCTATACTATAGGTTCTACTTAGTCGTAACACTGTTCAGATTTACTTCGAAGCCAAACATTCCATTTGAATGAACTTTCCTCCAAGAGGTACAGGTCAAAACCAATTCATCTTCTACTAGTCCTCCAATAGCTTGGTAGCAAAATCTCACCATTACCATTACTTAACCACCACCAAACAGTTGCCCACTTACGTTTTGTAAACTTTGCAACATAAAACTGTTGATCCTTTCTCAAAAGAAAGAGGCGAACAAGGACAAGTTTAAATCAGACAGAAAACGTTGCTCCACAAATGAGCACGAAACCAAAAGAAATAATCTGTAACGAGGATCTTGAAAAATGAAAGTTGAGTTCACAGTTGAGGCACACATCCTAAAAAAAGGAGTAGCAAATAACACCAATAAGAAAAAGACATTGCGATTGAAATTGACATCTCTTGGCGGAAAGAGCGAAAAGTCTAGGAACGATTCAAATAACCACAAGTTACAAAACTTGACTCAAATTCTCAAATACTCCTCTCGCACTCTTTCCTTTAACAATGAAATTAATCCTTTGACTAACAACACTTTGCCACAACGAACAAGATAAGGTCTTTAGTCCAAACCACAAGAACTAATTAAGAACCAAAACAATTCTTCAACACGCCATATTTGCTCGGAACAGTTCAACTACTCATAAAACATGAGATCCAAATGATCCCAGCCACAAAACTCGAAACTTTTTCATTTACGGGATTTCACGGACAGCAAACGGATTAATTTCCTCTTGAAGAAATCAACAAAAAAGTTTTCTTTGATTGTAACCTCACTTTGCGAACTCAAACCAAAGAACTTTTAAGACTAAATCACACGAAACTCTTAAGAAGCAATAGGACAATCCAATACCTCAATTTATTTAGAATAATTTCAGCTACTAGATGATTCATGAGCTCCAAAATACCATGAAAGCTAAACTTGAAATATTCTCATTTAAACGATATCACCAATGGCGATCAAATTACTACAAGTATTAATCATCAATCTCACAACAACAATTAGAAAACACTTCGAAAGACCCATGTGAAAAGAATGGGTTGATTCTTTCTCAAAAGAAGAGGCAAATGGAAACGATTTTCACCAACCAGAAAATCATTTACCACTCGCAATGAACACAGGACCAAGAGAAATAATCAATTAGGCAAAGAACTCATAAAACATAAGAGGAGACCACACTTGAGGACATAGGTCTCATAGGAAGAGAATATCAAACCTTAACAGATAAGAACAGATGGACATTCAAGATCAAATCACGTGAATCACTTAAGAACCAATAGAACTCGGCGACCCGTCGCTTTACTCGACGACTTCCAATTACCACATAAACCTTGAACACCAAAAGATCATGAAAGCAAAACTCGAAATACTCTCATTTAAGCAATATCACCATAGGTGCTCACATTACTACGAGAATTAACATCAATCTCATATTCTGACGATTTAATAACAACAACAACATACACTAGTACCAAGAATCATCAAACTTTATTACTCCATACTAAAACTTCCCAAAGGAAACACAAACCACAAGGTTGACACAAATTTATTATATCAAGATTATGCTAGGCAATAACAAAATCACAAGGCACACTATCAAAGACTACTTATGAAATTCATCTATTCAACTGTTGGTGTTGCTCAACACCATCTTCAGTGCTCATTAACAATTGATGATTGTACTAATCATGTGTGTTCATACGGTACTAATTCCATTTGCAATCACATAACCATTTATAAACATAGATTCAACATTTCACCTTTGTTCGTAAATCGAGTTCAAAACATGATTAACGATTCACTAACATAATTTTCTATAATCAAGGTTTCACGAATCGATACACCAAATCCATCTGGTTCTTTATACAGGTTTCAACAATTTTAGCATATCCGAAAATAGGTAAATCTAGCACCTATGTAAAATCCATAGGTTCTGAACGGATATGGATAGTCTTTTATTTAACATACACCATGTATCAAATACAAGGACATCTCAAATTAATCAATTTCACTTTCATGGATGGTAGTTAAGAATAATTGATTTGCACCATGCTAAGAACCCAACTTGGTAACTCGTATCATAACAATTTATTCGTTTAGTTATAACTTCTCATTTTAAGCATGATAAGACATCACAAAAGGATTCTAACGCCTTCATTCAGCAAAAGAGAGACTTTAAACCTCAGCGCTCAAAGTAATCCAAAAGAAACACATAAAGCCAAAGCTTTCACATGTTAACGAACTAGCAACAGAAAACTTTCATTATCCAGACTATCAAACAAATAAATGAGTCATTCTTTTCCAATGAGAAAGAAGGAACAACCATGGAAACATCAATCTTACCACTTGACAACAATCACAAGCAGTAAGAGCAACTCAACAGTCGAAAAGCAATAAATGTTTCAGAGAACCATTAGAGATCTATTGAAAACCATCAACTATCATGAATCACGAACCTAGGAGAAATTCATCAACCACCACAGGACAAGAATTTTCAAATTCAAAAATCAAGGAAGAGAACAACTTTCTAAAGCAACTCACGCTTAACACCTGAAACCATGGTACTCGGGGTAACTACTCCCCTAACCACATACCGTGAACGGTGGTGTAACCTGGTGAATCCCAGAGTAACAACCACGACCTCCACTTCTTATCATCTGATATTGACAATCATAGTATAAATACATAGATATAGAATATCATATCATGGTTTAACAATAAGAACGATAGTACGGAAGCGATTCAATACAGTACAACATAATGAATCATACCACTAGAAATGCGGAGACAATGAATTACCCAATCCCCACCTACTGTGCACAGTGTGTCATTTTAATACTTTATTTACCACGGACCTAAAGCCCGCTCTGATACCAACTGTAACACCCTGGCTATTCGGAAGCCAAGATGTCACCTAAATAATCTAACATACAGCCATAAAGCGGAAGAATTTGAACACTATCTCATCTAATGACATAAAGAGACCAACATTCAG
Source organism: Phyllostachys edulis (assembly GCA_036346405.1). NCBI lineage: Eukaryota > Viridiplantae > Streptophyta > Magnoliopsida > Poales > Poaceae > Phyllostachys > Phyllostachys edulis. The sequence goes on along the minus strand of CM070562.1, from coordinate 20,204,698 downwards.
TAGAACCATGGCATGAAAATAGTATGAATCTAAGCAATTTATATCGAAGGAATAATCAAAGATCACAAGTACTCTTGAATCAACAAAACATAGCACTAGGTATCAATCACCATCTAAATTTATTTATTACAGTTCATCAATAACGAATGAAAGATAGAACTAATTTGTAATCTTGAACTTGAATAGGGTGAAGTGAATGAGTAGTGCGTGTCTACTCCCTCCCAATTGAGCCAACATCAATGATCACCTAAAATAAATAAACAACGCAAGAATGAGTCGGAGACTCAGCAAGTACAGTGAATAAATGAACATACTACAAACATGATCATGACAACAACATTGAAGAATATGAATAAATCACAGAACGAATATTTGAATGAATGGAATGAATGGATTGAATGAAATGAAGGGACCACACACATGCACATACCAATATAGCTAGTGACACACCCGTCGGTGTTCACCTAAGCCCGCATTTAACAAAATACGGGGATCCAAGCCCCGTATGAAGAACGTTTCATACGGTTGTCCCAAACTGCCCACATTGGAATGGTGGGTCTTACGTGCCCATCTTTGGAATTGATGGGTCTTTTAATCCACTCCGTGGATGAAACATGAATAATGGATGCATGGAATGGAATATGAATATTGAAAGACAACATCTCTAATCATGGAGATAACACATATGGAAAGAACATGAACATTAACTATTCTCATGGATCATAGAAAACACAATAAGAACATCAAGCATACAACATTTTCTAATCATAAAAATATCAAAGTACTTGCCTTCCGCGATGCGACGCGTTAGTAGGCAATGACGGTACTCCTAAACCTGAAGCCTCTCCGCCTACACAATATATACTCGAAATAAGAACAACATGGTATAAGACACTACCATTAACGTTCTACAATACCCTCCCGAACACCTAAGAAATAGCCATAATCCCTAATATGAAAACAGGCAACACAACCATGGAATTGAATCTAGACAGCAGAACGAAAATAACCGTAACTATTGACCTGGGACTCGAAACGAGGTGAGCCCAGATCCTAAAGAAACTTAACGAACATATCTACAACATTCTAGTTGGCGAGATAACCCAATTCGGCCAAAATAAAATGCTAACAAGCAGTTGAACTCAGAAGACAGATTCTGCCCAAACGAAACGAACAGCAGTAAAGAACATAGCATAACTTTTGATCCACAACTCCGATTAGGGCGTTCTTTGACATTCTGGAAAGGTTATGAAATTTTCTAAAATAATATAGTTGGGTGGAAACCCGGAATTTGCCTCTAACATGAACATAAATTAAAAGATAAATTAACAGATCAATCTCGTTAGAATTCTGGGCAGCAAGATTGAAACTATCATAACGTTTGATCCGTACGTAGGAATTAGGTGTTCTTGGCGGCCACGGAAAGCTAAAAACATTATATAAAAATCTCTAGGAGATGGACATCTCGAATTCTATATCTAAGAACCTGCAATCGACCACGCAAGGTACTGGACAGAATTGAACGTCTATCGGCAGCAAAACGATCCAACCCAATTAATCGAAATCACCTCTAATCATCAACAAATAGCGGGGAAAACACTTCATTACCCTTGTAGACCCACGGGAAGATGATGATCAAGCCTCGAAGAAGATGATCCCTTCTCTTCTCCTCCTTTCTCCCCTTTTCTTCTTCCTCCCGATGGCCGCAAGAAGGAGCGACAAAGGGGCGACATGGAGGCGTGGCGATGGGGAGGGAGGATTTGCTACAGTGGTGGCGTGCTACAGTAGCCGCATGCTACAGTAAAAAATGCATAGGGTTTGGTTGCTCCCTTCTTAAACCAACTTCCCACTTGGGCCAAACAACGTGGGCCGAAAGCCCAAAATTATTTCTCCTCTAAAAATCTGACTTCTCTTTTTAATTCTTGTTAAATATCTTTCTCATTTCAATTAATTCTCTAATGTTAAACAGAATATTACATAACCGCTGTTGGATACTTTCTTTGTTAGGAGAAATTCGAAATTGAATAAATTCCCTCTCCCGAATAATATTCTCTCTATTTGATATTCGGTGTATTACAAGATTGGCCTGCTATGCACACAATCATGCATTCATGCCGATGTCGGCATGAAGAAAATGTCCAAGCTGTGGAAAGGAAGTGGTTTTCACAGTCGGCCACTGTGTATCTAATTTTGTTATCTTCCAAGTCTTTTGTAATGTAATATGTAGTTTGGCAACCGCCTGTGATTACAAATGTGGTGAATGGCTTCGGAGTTCTTTGAAATATGAAATTGTTGTCTCAATTATGTATTGAATAGTTGTCTGAGTTGTATTGAAAAGTTGTAGCAATTCTGTCTGAAATGCTGTTTGAAGGCTCTCTAAAATGCATGGGGTGTTGTTTGAGTGCTGTCCGAAATGCTATTCTGAAATGTTGTCTGAAGGCTCTCTGAAATGTGTTAGATTCATGGCTTGTCAAGTGATGCTGACCTTCATGGATAATACATTCAAGCCCCAATTATTGAACATCAGAACTCAATTCTTCCATTTCATCACATAATTTCTCATTGTCAGCCATTTACATATAGAAATCTGGAATGTTGGAATCATGGACATGTAATATATGAATGTTGGACTCAGATTTCTGGAATCTGGGATGTTGGAATCATGGAAATGTAATATTTGAATGTTGGACATGTAATATATGAATGTTGGACTTAGATTTCTGGAATCTGGAATGTTGGAATCATGGATATGTAATATATGAGTGTTGGACTCATATTTCAGCAACTGCTTAATGAGGTACTGCTCTAAGTGCACAATATGGACACTGAGTAGCAATATGGACACTGAGCATTATATGAGGTCATTATTGATTGTATGAGATGGACACTGAGCACAAGATGAACTTGAATTCCTACCCAAAATTCACCTGATACGGTTTATGAATCATACATTGCCATTCTCATGAATTCCAGGAATCATTTTGCATTCAACAATTCATCAGTGAGAGAAACTTTCATGCATTTGAGATACTTCCCATGAACAATTTCAGCCTTCAACATCATCTCACAGCTAACTCGGTTGTCTTTGTTTAGCCCAGATGACGATCAAGCTTATTAGTTCTAACCTGTCTGCTCTAGGGATCTAGGAGCTGGAGGCAGATGGATATATTTCAGATCAAAGAATACTTGATAGCCAGAGTTACAACTGAATGAAAGCATCAATCAACACCTCATTTCACTTGAATATAAATTGAATACAAAATATAAATGACCTCAATTCAGAGATTCCATCCACACATACACATGCTCATTTTTAATACAAAATTCAGACCTCATTGTTATAGAATTCTGAATTGTAACAATGAACATAATTCTGACCTCATTGTTACAGAATTCTGAATTGCAAAACTACAAACTCTCAACAACCTAATTTCTCATTGATAACAACATTGAGGCCCATGCTTCCATCCACATTCATACAATAAAAACATAGTTCATACAACCGGGCAATGCAAATGCAAACTACAAGCTCATCAAACTAACCGAACACTACAAGGTAAATTTCTATCAATTTTTGTAATCACAATTTCACTTGAGAACACAACCATACAATCTGCAATGATACATTCATGTAACACATAAAAAAAAATCCACAAATGCTCCTCCACCGTCGCGGCTTCGAGTGAATTGACACAGGGGGCGGGAGCATGGGGCCGGCAGAGTAAGCTGGGAGCACACAGGGCCAGCGCAGGGGTGGCTAGGATGACATCCCTATGAAGATGGTGGTGGCACTGGAGGGGAGGCGGCGGCTGGAGGGGGAGGCGGCGATTGGAGGGGAGGCCCTGGAGGAGCAGCGCCGCCAACGTGGTGACGGCTGGAGGAGGAGGCGCCATGGATGGCGGCCCGGAGCGTTGCCTTCTCATTGCTGGAGAGGGAGCTCCAAATGAATCGAGGGGGATTGGGGCGAGACGGCGATTCCAGAAGGCGAGGGTGTTTCTGCAAAGTGGCGGCAGGTGGGAGGAGCCTCGATCCTGGCCGTTGAATTCGCGATGGACGGCCCAGATCGGCCATGTCCATATATCCATAGATAGGTGCTTGTCCACCAGATATGCTGCCCAGATTCATCGTCCATAAAATCATCGACACGCAAGTACTTCCTCTCTGTGTGGCCTGGCACAATCTGTCAGATGGATGTAGCAAGATAGCATCCAACAGCACATGGCCTAGCAGGTCAAGATCCTAAGATAACATCTGGCCAGATAAACCAAACTGTTAGAATAATGGGAGAGTAGTTTTGCTATTCACATCAGCTTATTCATTAATTGAGAGAGTATATATATAAACATTGTTACATAGGTCTCACGGGCTACATGGGCCATATGGGCCGAGAGAGAGAGTAGAGAATATAGAATACTCTTAACACCCCCTTTCAAACTCAATGTGGGTTATAAGGATCTGATGCACTGAGTTTGAGTAGCTGAAGCCAATGATGTTCTCGAGTCTGAGTTTTAGTGAAGAAATCTGTCACTTAAAGCTCTAAGAGACCATACTTGAAGGCGATGGTCGATTGCTGACTATGAGATTGTGTGAAGGATTCATTAACACCAATGTGCTTTGTCAACTCATGTTTGACTGGATCACTAGCAATCTGAATGGCACTTGTATTGTCACAAAAGAGAGGTGTAGGATTATCACAATAGACACCGAAATCAATCAAGAGCCATTGAAGCCAAATGATCTCTGAGGTGGTAGCGGCAAGAGCTCGAAGCTCAGCCTCTCCACTAGAATGTGACACCGCAATATGCTTCTTGGACTTCCAGGCAATGATCGAAGTACCAAGAGAGATACAGTAGCCAGTGATAGATCGGCGGTCAGCAGGATTACTCGCCCAAGTGGAGTCAGAGTAAGTGTGGAGTTGAAGCTAACTTGAACTGGCATAGAATATGTCTGGATGCAGTCCCCCTTAAGTATCTCAGCATACAAAGAACATGACCATAGTGTATTGAGGTGGGAGAACTGACAAACTGACTGAGCACATGAACAACATTAGCAATGTCTGACCTGGTGACAGTGAGATAAATAAGGCTCCCAACGAGCTAACGATAGCGAGAAGGATCTGTCAGTGGACACCGTCTATAGGTCGAAGCTGTAGGTGGAGCTCCATGGCTGTGGCAGCATTACGTGTATCAGTCATACCAGAGCGAGTAAGCATATCCTGAATGTAGCGATGCTGAGAGAGGTAGTAGCCATCACATCAAAATGAACCTCAATCCCTAGAAAATAGCCCAATGATCCCAAATCGGACGTCATAAACTGTTCACTCAATTTCCTCTTCACAAAATCCACAAAATCCATGTTGTCTCCTATGATCAGCATATTATCTACATATAGCAGAAGCAAAGTACGACCCCGCTGAGAAGTTTGAATAAACAAGGCAGAGTCATGCTCACTTGGAGTGAAACCAGCAACTTGAATCATGAAACTGAAACGCTCAAACCAAGCACGAGGAGCGTGCTTAAGACCATATAGAGCACGCCTAAGGCTATAAACATAGCCTGTAGGAGCCTCAACACCTAGGGGTGGCTGCATATAGACCTCTTCATGTAAATCACCATGAAGAAAAGAATTCTTGACATCCATCTGAGATATAGTCCATGTGTGTACCGCTGCAACAACAATAAGAGTACGGACTATGGTCATATGAGCAACTGGAGCAAAAGTCTCATCATAATCTCTGTTATGAATATTGTGTATGTACTCATGAGGCCCCATGGACAATATATATAGGGAGTACAAGGGGATATTACAAGGGAATATGGCATACACATGTAAGGAAATACAAAAAGGCATATAAGGAAATACAAAAGAATTCCTATTCTAACCCCCCCCGGTCAAAACTCATGGTGGGTCACACACATTGAGTTTGGAGAGAAAATACAAATATTGTACCCTAGTCAGTGGTTTCGTGAAGAAGTCAGCAATCTGTAACTCTGAGGGTACAAACTGTAAAGCAAGTACTCCCTTCTGCACCTGAGCGAGTGTATGAAGCATCCACACTAATGAGCTTGGTGAGCTTACGCTTCATTGGGTCATGGGCAATACTGATAGCATCTGTACTGTCAGACAAAAGAGACGTAGGTCTCTTCACAAGCACTCCAAAATCTGCAAGTAGCCACCTCAACCAAGTAACCTCTGCTGTCACTGCTGCCATAGCTCTCAACTCAGCCTCTACACTCGAATAGGAAACTGCAGTCTGCTTCTTTGTCTTCTAGGCAATCAGAGAGGAGCCAAGAAAAACACAGTAAATAGAAAGAGAACGACGATCAAAAGGATCACTAGCCTAGGTCGCATCGGTGTACACCTGAAGCTGCAGTGAGGTGGAGCTAGGGAAAAACAAACGACAAGAGATAGTCCCACGCAAGTAGCAAAGAACATGAAGAAGGTGACTGTAGTGAAGATAGGTAGGATGAGCCATCAACCGACTCAAGATATGAACATGAGCAATATTAGGACGAGTGCTCACAAGATAGACTAAACTCCCAACAAGATGGTGATATCGAGTAGGATCCTCAAGAAGATCGCCATCAGTGGCACGAAACTGAAGGGATAGCTCCATGGAAGTCTCAGCAGTGCGAGTGTTAGTCAAACTAGACCGATCAAGAAGATCCTGGACATACTTCTGCTGGGAGAGGTAGTAGCCCTCAGACGTGGAAGAGACCTCAATCCCAAGGAAGTACGTAAGAGAAGCAAGATCAATCATGAAAAATTGCTCATTGAGATGCTTCATCACAAACGTGATGAATGAGGAATCATCACTAGTGATGAGCAAATCATCATCATACAGAAGAAGCAATATCCTACCCCGAGATGAGACATGAACAAAAAGAGCAGGATCGTGGGAACTGACAGTGAAACCGACAGCGGTAATCACTGACGTAAAACACACAAACCAGGCCTTGTTTGTGGCCATAAAGAGTACGACGAAGACGACAGATGTGCCCATCGAGAACAGAATACCCAAGTGGTGGCTGCATGTAGACCTCATGCAAAACACCATTAAGAAAGACATTCTTAACATCTAGTTGAGAGATAGACCACCGGCAAACAGAAGCAACCGCAAAAAGTGAGAACAGTGGTCATATGGGCAACAGGGGCAAAAGTCTCATCGTAGTCACGACTGTACTCTTGTTGAAAGTCACGAGCCACAAGACGAGCCCTGTAGCGCTAGATAGTACCATCAGACCGGGTCTTAATCTTGTATACCCACTTTCAATTGACAGGGCGGGCATGCACATGTGTCGGTACAATATCCCAAGTCTCCGTATGTTGAAGAGCATCAAGCTCATCTACAATAGCGAGCTGCCACTCAGAATGAGGAGCAGCCTCACGATAAGAACTAGGCTCAGTAACAGAGAGAGCATAAGTTATCGGAGCAAATCCAAGGCGATCAAGAGGTCGAAGGGATGTTCGGTCACGAAGGACGTAATGGGGAGCATCATCAGGAGGATCACATGTAGGTGTCGGCAAGATACCAGGAGAGGAGACTGGTGAAGGATGAGGACGCATAGAGTAGTGAATACCAGAGAAACAAGACGGTGGGTGCTGTAGGAGGCAGCACCAGAGGCGGAGGTACAGAAGGAACCACTAGAGACAGACTAGGGGAAAGCTGTGATAGTGGAGAAAAGAATGAAGAGTCAGAAATAGAACCATGAAATCGTCTCAATGGTGGAAACAGGACAAGGAACCAAATCTCGATAGAAGAAAGGTTGAGATTGGTCAAAGACAACATCTCGCGAAATCCTGATCCGTCGAGCAGAAGAATCATAGTAGTGGTAACCCTTATGCTTAGAATTATAACCAAGAAACACACTCAACTGACTGAGCCGATAGTTTGGTGCGCTCATGAGGCTGCAGTAGAACAAAATAGGTGCAACCAAAAATATGAAGGTGAGTGTACTGGGGGCTCAAGAGTAGAGATGCTCTATAGGACTGACACCCTTAAAAGCAGTGGAAGGCTGCATATTGATGATATATGCAGCTGTAGAAACAGTCTCAGCCCAGAACTATAGTGGAACGTGAGAGGCAAGGAGAAGAATGTGGGCGGTCTAAATCAGATGACGATATTTGTGCTCAACAACCCCATTTTGAGCATGGGCACCAGGACGAGAAGACTGGTAAAGAGTGCCATACTTAGAAAGAAATTGTTTAAAAGTGTCAGAACAGTATTCGCCAGTAGAATCATAGTGAAAAGTACGGATGGAAGACTCAAATTGAGTACAAACCATCGTTGCAAAGCTAAGATAGATCGTAAGAAACTGACCACGAGTAGACATAGGAAAAATCCATGTAAAACGAAAATAATCATCAATGAAGATCATATAAAACTTATGCCCGCCTTCAGAGATAATAGGCGCAGGTCCCCATACATCTGAATGAACTAAGTTAAAAGGATGAGAAGACAAGGACTCACTAGAATGATAAGAAAGTTGTAGCTGTTTGCCCAACTTACAACCCTGACAAAACATGGCCGTGTCAACAGTAACACATCCAAGAACACACTGACGAACTAATGAAGAAGTGCAAGACCCACACAAGTGACCTAGACGATGATGTCACTGCGCAAAAAATCCAGAGGTGGTGGCAGCAGTGGTGGTGGAGGTAGACATAGAGGTGATAGGAGCAATTGAAGTGGACGGAAGGTGAAAGCTGTCAATGATGTAGAGACCCTAACAATTCCTACAGCGCCGGCCAGTCCCAAGTACCGTCCCTGTCTGTAGGTCCTAGACAAAATAGGTATGAGAGTCAAAACCAACACTACAACCGAGATCAGTGACCTAACCCACCGAGAAAAGCTGCATAGTAAGCTGGGGAACATGAGAAAGCTGGAAAATAAAAATTGGTGGACAAAATAGTGCCTTGACAGCTGGCAGTTGACAGACAAAGGAGTACTGTCAGCTGTCTAAATAGAGATAGAAAAACAGGAGGTCCTACTGAAGGGAGAGATGTGGAGTTCGGTGTTGTGTGAAAAGAGACAACGAAATCCAGAACCCAAGAGATACCCGGAGGAGACGTCTGAGCTAGACTGATAGAACCTACTGAGTTGTAAGAGAGCTGTTGAAATAGAGCTTGGTAGAGCTGCTGAACAGAATCACCTCGCTGAGAAGGCCTTGACGTGCTGGTCTGTCCTCCTATTGAGGAAGGGCCTCCTTACCCCCCGCTGATTGTCCACTCCCACACGCCTTGTTCCACTTTTCTTGCACCATACAACTCTGGTAATGGTGCCCGAAGTTCTTGCAATAATTCCACTTTTTTTGGTATAAATTTTTTTCGTATCATTTCGCATACATGATCGCCATCTTTTGTAAAGTGCCTACGGTTGATCAATTTCTCTCCTGGGTCATAGTGTCTTTACTTATCAAATGGCCATCGGTATACATTTGGGAAATGAAAACTATTTGGGACCTCTTCTATGAGCCAATTCTCATTGCATAAGAGCCCAACAGTCTGACTTCATCTTCCTGAATACACACTGGTCTGGATCATTGGTTTTGTAACAGATATACTGATCCTAGCATAGTTGTTACTTAAACATTTCTCTCATTGCGGACCACAGTGTTCGGTAGGCGAGGGGCTACACATAGCAAAATATACGACTTTCAACTTGTAAAAATTTAATTTGCAAGATATAGTCAGTCAACTTTCGACAAATAATCATAATTATCATACACCAAATCTTTTCATTATCCCATATAATTTAAAACAAAACATTTGTATCATTGCAATGTCATTTTTGAACACTTGAGCCAGCAGCACTTGAGGGAAGGGCAGGAGCTCTAGCTTCAATATTCCTGATGATGTCCGCCACCACTGGTGTGATCTTGGCATGGGCCGCAATACCTGCTTCTTTTGTCTTGAACTTGGGCACAGGGACAAGCTTCTGAAGATCAACAGAATCCCCATAAAGGAGATCTATTTTCAACAAGACTCGGCTTAAAGCTTGACTCATTGCTCTCGTCAAAGATTGATATATGGTAGTCTTCACAGCAGGTATGTGTTTTTGAATATATGTAATTTGAGTATAAATGTCATTCCTAAGGTCGTCCAAGGTCATCTTGGTTGCGAGAGGAGTTACCGAAGCCTTCAGATGCTCTGCGATTTCTCGTAGAGAAGCCGAGATTCGAGAAAAGCTATTTCTCATAACCGTAGTAATTTCCTTGCCAGCCTTCATCAAGGTATCCACCTTCTTTTCAAGTTCTTGTATGGCAGTATGACTCCGTTTCTCCACTTCCTTCAAGTCTTGAATCTGAAGATCTTTGTTAGAAGAGGTCTTCTGAAGATCCTCTTTTGCCTTTTCTAGTTCTAAGAAAGAACGGAAAAAGAGAATAAAATTTATGCATTGCAAATAATAGGTCAAAAGCTCTGTAAGAAATAAAGAGAGGTTCTTTACCTTCTTTCTCTTTAATGAGCATCTTGTTCTATTCAAAGAGATCATGACTTTCTTTAGATTGTTTGCTCAGGATCTCTTGTACCTTTTCATTCTTCTGAGTCAAGAGGCGGATCTCTTCGGTCTTCTCTGCCATGACCACCGCACTTGTCTCAGATCTTTTCTCCGCCTCAGATAATTTCAATCTGAGAGCATGAAGTGCAGATTCAACACTTTCTTGTCCTGCTTTCACTAGTAAGCACTCCCTTTGAAGTAAACAGAGGCATAAGTTAATTATTTAGTTAAAATCTTACAATTGAATGATAACTTCCTGTACTTACTTCTCTTTCTCCTCTGCAAAAGTTTTAATCTCCTCTACCATGTCAATGTTGACTCTCCAACACCTTTTGACAGATGTCATGAGGTCCTGGAGGTCCTTATTTTTGGTTCTGGAAGGAGAACTTCCCAGAGAAATTTCATCTTCAGGTTGATCCAATTGAACCAGACGAAAAGCTCCTAAGACATCCTATGAGTCAGATTTATACTGACAAATTCAAAGTAAAATTATCAAGATAAAAAGCTTACCAAGGTATGATCATCTTCATCTCGAATTTCAATGGTCTCATGGACCACCTCCTCTGAATGGGTGATCTCATGGACCACCTCTTCCATCTGATCCTCTAGGGAGGTTCTCTCCGTTTGGACCTCCACGTCCAGCGGTGTACCTTTTGACGTCCCAGTAGCCGTTGCCAGGACGTTTTGGACCACTTCCTTAGTGATCCTAGAAGGTCCTTACATTGGCGGAATTTTCTCTGCCAGGGATTCCTCTGTTGCCAATACAATTGGTGGCGAAAATTGTTCTTAAGCAGTCAGTTGTCCCCTTTTCAGGTCTGACGGCAAAGAAAGGCTAAAGATAAAAGAGAGGATTAGTCATTTTAAGCCAAAATTATAAAATTATAATCGAAGAACTTACTCGATCTCAAAGCTACTTTCGCTAAAAAGCGACATAAAGTCCTCATTCACAGTGAAAGTAGGTTCTCTCCTTTGCTCTGACGAGGAGGGAACCAAGGCCAAGAGGTCCTTGGCCTTGGAACCCTTTGAAGAGGGATCTCCTCTTCGGACTCTTCTGACGATCCTTCACCCTGGACCACCCCAACCAAGAAAGTTGATATAGAAGACATTGGCTGGGGGTTAGAGACATATCGGGAAATGGAAGTCTCAACTTTTGTTTTCAATACCCCGCGGGTAGAAGGTCTCGAAGAAGTTGGGATTGAAGTAAGAGGTCTTGGGGAAACTAAGGCTAAAACCGGTGTAGGTTTAGTCTTCTTTGGCGCAACAGGAGGTCTGGAAGTAATCCTTGCACTCTTTGCCAAAGAAGGAGAAGAGCTCGTACCAACATCTGAGATGGGACTTTTCTTTGATATCGTCTGTCCAGAAACATACAAATTAGGCATGAGTAAATTTACTTGTTATGTCTAGTTAATTTCTATGAATACTTACCACTGTGCGATCTTTCCTAAGTGATAAAGTCGTCCCAATCAAGCTTGGGGGCTACGCCTCTATATCGATCGGTTCCTTTTCTAGAACCCGATCCTTTAACAGGACTGAGGTCCTAGCTCATTTGAGAGAGCTGCAGTATAATGAAAGATTACTTTACTTTAATTATGAAAATTCAGTTTGAGTAAAAAGATGGGTAAGATGTTACCATTTTCAGGGATATCATGATTACAGGATAGTATTTCCTTCTTTTGGAGAGGGAAGCTCTTGTTCTTGAGGAAGTCATGGACAACCTTTCATCCAGTTAGACCTCCCTCTACCAGGTTGCTGATCACCAGGACCACTCTTTTCTCATCATCTGAGAGCTTGATCTCCTTGTCAGTAGCTTGACTTTTTGAGGACCACTCCGGTGGTGCATTACGATTGTAAGTAATTCTACCCTCTTTCAGAACTTCAGAATAAAACCATTCCTTGCTCCATGTCTGGCTGACATCTTTGGTAGCCAAGAAGGGAAACATCCTCTTGCTGGCATCTTAAAACTTGAAATAAAAAGAGCCTAAAGCACCAACACCTTTCTTGTTGCGGATGATTTGGTAATAAAGCCTAAACAAACGCAGACTAGGGGCTATCCCTAAAAATGCCTCAAACATGTGGGCGAAAATGCTAAGTACCAGCACTGAATTCGGTACAAGATGAACCAACTCAATTTCATAATGATTAAGAACTTCGATCAGGAAATCACTCTCGGGCAAGCGGAGACCTGCCCGGAGGTAGGGCATGAAAAGTACCATGAAACCAGCCAGAGGGTTTGGTTCAATCTCCCTCCCCGGTGCACGCCACTCGATGAGAGACTTCTCCGGTAGATGCCTGTCTTGCTCCAGTCCTTTGAGCTCCTCCGCGGATAGCATTGACAATTTCCATCCCACCATTGCTTTGGTTCAATGGCAGACTAAGGGATCTTCTCTTCGAAGGTTCGTGGAGGACGAAAGGTACTCGGTGAAAGGGGAAAGTGAAAACAACTGGGGTAAAAACGTGCCTAAGTAGGGGTAAAAGATCCATATATATATACCATTAGTGCATTTAAAACCTACTACCTCAAGGATGTAACAACTGCACCTCGATTAGCGGTGACACGACAACTCATGTTCGGTCAAGGAGGTTGTTTCGCGCGTCAGAGATGTGAAAGAAAAAGTAGTTGCAAAGTTTTTTATTTTCTCAAAGTTATCTTCATCCCGTATCCATCGTGAGTGGAAAGGTACAAAACTATTTAACATAGAAGTTACCTCAATATACGTCTCGAAAGAAGATTACCTGATCATCAGGATTTCCTTCTATCAATCCCTTAAAGACTTTAATCCATGAAGCAAACTGACTGTCCGACCATCATAAACAAAGGTGGTTGAAAAGTCAATTTGGTCCGTGGATGTTGTCTATTATATGTTCCAACCATAAGAAGAGAAATGCCAAAGCAATATGAGTTCTTACTCATGAGAAGCTTTGAGGATAGATATTTGATGGAAGTCTCTAAAGGAATATCTCTTCTTCTTGCCCTTCTGGTGGTTATTTATAAGACCAGTAACCTACGGTAAAATTAAATAAACCAGATGGAAGTTTAACAAATGAGATTTTATTAGAGTTTGTTCCTAATAAATCGTGGAAGACTAAAACGTATTTGTCCCTTCGGGAATTGCTTTTATAAATATATGGCTGACGCTCCTGCTTCTTAAGGGAAATAGTTATTTACAACTCAAGTAAAACTATCTTCTTAACCAAGTCTAATCTGGTCAAAAACCTCTTCAAGTAAGTTATTTTCACTTGAGTTGAGGGGCTAGCCGACGAGGATTGTTGACTAGTCCATTATCCGGGTATATCTTTATTTGCTTATTTATAGATAAGCCAGATTTTTACTGGGCCTGGGTTAGTTTTCTGGGCCCAAGATCAATTAAGCAGTCAGAAGGTGGGCCTAAAAAGTCTTTTCTTTGACCGTTCCCGAAACCTCTTCCGGAGGCCCAATTGGACCTCCTCTATGGGTTCCTCCAGGACCTCTCCAGGACCACTCAAGGACCTCTCCCCCGTAGAGGAGGTCCTAGAAAGCGGTTACCCACGTGTGGTTAATAACAGCTACACGTGGAGATATCGGTGATAATAGTTATCATGAAGAGACACGACTGTTGGCTCGAAGAGACGCAACCCTTGGGCGAAGAGGCACCACTGTGACAAACTGCCAACGCTGGTAAAACTATAAATAGTCTGGCCTATGTGCCCTTGTAACATATATTCACATCCAAGCCGTAATCCATGTGTATTCACAGTCACTTTCTCTGCAATCAGAGCATACTCTTTGCAAGACACATTCACCATTTTGAGTCTTTTGGCGAAAAGATAGTAATCTCCATTTTTCCTTTATATTATTGTTTTGTCTGTTCTATGACGAGAGTTCTAGACGTCGACAACCAAGAGCAAAGCTGTCATAACTGTCCACAACGAAAACTACAAAATCGAAACTAACACTATTATTACTTTCATCTTAGAATAACAAGAACTAACAATAAAAGTATGCAAAAAATAGAATTGTACCTCTTTTGCTAACTTGCTACTGAAAATTGAATTTTTCAAAATTTGGCAAATTTTTTTGAATTTTGCCAAATTATCTCACAACGAATTTGAATTTGCACAACAGAATTTCAAAGAGAGATTGAGGAATGGATGGGTGCTAAATGAAGGGGGGGGCATGGTGGCTATTTATAGAAAACATTTCAAGATTTTTTTTTGCTATTTTAAGGGCCAAACGGTCAAAAAAGGCCAGTTAGATTCTCTGGGCGTCTTGTGAGCATAATTTTGCCGTCTTGGCGCCTGCCTCCCGCCTACCTACGTGCTTGCCCGGCTGCCCACGTCACCCCTCTCCTATCCTCCCCTGCGTGTGCCCCCGCGCGTCTGTGAGGCTTCTGAGTCTTCTAACGACGCCACTTCGCCACCGAGTGTTGCACTTCATGCCCTCGGGCTCGCCCGCTGCCGCCGCCCTCCACACCGGCATCCGCCTCCACCTCCTCTCCTCCTCCTCCTCATCTCGAGTCAGGCCTGCCACCTTCTCCTCGCTCCACGCCGCCACCGCCCCCCCGGCCTGCTCCTCCTTCCCTCTAAGACCGCCTCCTCCCAGCTCCTTCCTCCCACGCATGGCCGCATGCCCTCCTCCCCTCCTTTCTCCACGCCGGCGTTGCCTCTTCGTCCTCCCTCCCTCCCTCACCAGCTCGTCGCTCCTCCCTTCCTCGCCGTCGGCGCCGCTCCTCCTCCCTCCCTCCCTTGGGCCACGTGGGTCATGCCTGGCAGTTTGTGCCTGGCCGGCTCGGCCCACCGTGCCTGAGTGGCGACCCAAGCACAACACGGGCCGTCGTGCGAGCCAGACTAACCCATGAGCAGTCAGCGGTGCCGAGGCCAGCGATCTGCGTGCCTCAGTAGCCCGGCCAAAGATAGCCTATCTGGTCAGTTCTAGGCAGTGGTTACCTCTTGCTTTCACTGACAAGCGGCCCTCCGCCAGTCGCTCCCCACTCGCCAAAAGCAAAAAGGTAAGGTTATGTTGGCACCCTTTGCTCGCTGACAGTGGGCCAGCCTTCCGCTGCATTCCAACCCCCCCTCCACTTAGCCATTTGGCTATTGCCGCTCGTCCCCACAACCTCTCTGACACCTATTTGTGTGCCGTTTTGCCTTGTCCCATGCGATCATTTCAGTACACTGCTCCTTGCGGGCGGAGCCAGATTTGGGTCACGTTCCGAACTGTGCTAGCTCCTTTCTTGGCTAAGGCCACTGTTTTTTTTTTTGTTAATTTCTCTATAGGCTTTAGGTCCTAGACACATGGCTGAAACCCAGGTTACTTTGGGTCTGAATCCGCCCCTACTTGTGCCCCTACTTGCAAGAATGTGAACATAGAAGCTACCGAAAAGCTAAACAATCTTAAGTACACTTGGTTGGATCAGAAGATGGAAAAGTTCTTGGGTTGGGTGTTGGGACTTGCATTGTTACTATGGGCTGTTCTATCATAAGAGCATCTAGAGAGATGATAGCAACAGGAGAAAGAATGGCATAGTAACAAGAAGTCAATTAGCTGGAGACTTTGGTTGATGCAGCAGAGGAGGGCAAGGAGGCTCAGCAGCAGCTTATTGCTGTTTTGGTCATGTAATAGAAGCTTGTGGTATCTTATTGTTGTTCTGTTATGTACTCATGCAATAGAAACTTCACGTATTGGAAGCTTCTTTTGTTTTGTACCATGTACCGCAAACTTGTTCTAGTCAGTATGATGGAATGTTCATTTGTCAATGTGAGAATTCTGCAAACCTTCTGCCATTTTTTCTGCAACTAGCACCACCTGCTGCCATTTCTTCTGCAGCTACCAGCAGCATCTCAACCTGTCTCAATTCATTTTCCACAACACACCAACTATCAGTAGCACACCACAAATTTGCATTCAACAATTTGCATACAATCTGACATTATTCATTTGGAAAAAACAATTTTGCCTTCAACAAATTGAATTCATCAACCTGATACAAAAACTGAAAAAATTTCTCAAGAACCTGACACAAAAAAACTGATACATAACATTAACACCTGAAAACTAGCGTTCCTGCGAAAAAAAAAAGAACATAGCACTGACAGATACATTCAGAAATTTCAAAAATCAATAAATCTGATACATTATGTGCATCCAAATCATAAGAGGTATACTGTCAGTACAACAGAGGGCAAACTTAATTAGACAAACTTGCCTACTACCAATCTTACTACCACAATGATCACTACAGTACTAATCAACTTCTCTATCGCACCAACAAATTTCACAATTGCCTGGTTCAGTTGGGCTAGCACTGGGATAAGCTGGGACTAGGCTACATCTTTTGCTACTGCTTCCTTGGGCGCCTCTACCTTGCAGCTTCACGCCAAAATCACCGAGCTGGAGAAAACAGAGGCTAACTCAACAGGAAACTATATGCCAAAATCATACTTGCTGCATTAATCAACAGGAAACTGCAAGCTACAGGTAAGACTGCTACAACCATCTAAATTACATCTGCTCACAACCAAAAGACTGCCTCATCATCAGCATTATCCTCGCCGGTCTTCACACCCGACCCACCTCAGCTAGAACTTGGAATATTTGATCAATTGAGTCGGGCATGGTCCCCGGAGGCGTCGATCCGAGCAAACATTGCGCGGATTTGGGGGCGGGCGACCACGACGGCATCTTGGGGGCGAACCCGATCTGGGGCGCGGGCACGGTTTTGGTGGAGAGCGGGGGGAGCGGAGGGGGGTAGACGGCGACGGCGACTGCGCAGGCCGCCAGCAGCGTCGCGAGGGCGACGGATTTGGGGGCGGACGCGGCCGAGCGAGCGCGCGCCTGGATCCGGGAGAGGGCCGACCGGATGAGGGACACTGGAACGTCTCTCCGCTGGTGCGGGGACGAATGTGGTGCCTTCCTCCATCCTAGATCTGAGCCCCCAGTAGCGATCGGACGGTCCGCGTTGGCCGCTTCCGAGGCGGGATTGCCTTGGGCAGGCCAACAGTGCCGACAAAGAATTGTCCGGCAGAGCCTTTGTGAAGTATGAATTCAAACGCACTATCACACCGGTGACGGTAGTAAGCGAGGTTGCTGGCAGGCAGGTAGGCTTCAGTGGTGGGCAGATCTAGGGTATTGGCGGCGCTAGACAATTCTCAGTCAGTGGAGGTTCTGGTGGGCAAGCTGTAGGGCCAGGTGGCGCTTTTGGCGGGTAAGGAAGCTTCCCGGTCATTGGTATTGGCGGCAATAATTCCAATTAGCGTCAGGCTCGGGCACCTGGCTTTGGCCGTGTGAGGTTTAGTGGCGGCAACAGAGGCAAGGGGCGTGGCAGGTTCGGAGGAAACAATTCTCATGGCAACAGTGGTTCCGCAGGTACTGTTTTCAATGTTATTTGCTTCTGGTATAAAGGAAAGGGGCATGGAATAGCCAATTGCAAAGCAGTCTTGATGTGTGACATTTGTGAGAGCGATGATCATTTAGCAAATAAGTGTTCGTTGACGTTAATGCTGGGACCCATCGCTAATTTGTGTGGGTTCGGTGCCGATGTGTTGGGGTTTTATCACATCCCAACATCAGGGTCGAGGAAGCTGAAGAAAGATAATAATAAGACGGGGCTTGTTAGAATCATTGGTGATCATATGTCCAAAGTCCTTCTGATTGCAGAGCTGAGAAGACTAATTCCAGTGAATTGGCAGCCACATGTGGAGATTCAGGGTGACAATGCGTACTTGGTTCATTTTCCAACCAGGCTTGAAATGCTTCGTATGGCAACTATTGGGGATGTGCATGTAAAAGAGCATAAGGTGGTGTTACAATTCGTGGAATGGAATTTGAAGCCCACACCTAAGTACCAACTTTAGAAGGTTTGGGTTCGGGTGCTAGGAGTGCCATTTGAAGTTCGGGACTTTTTGAGTCTTTGTGCTATAGGATCGATCATTGGCATTGCTTTGAGAGTGGACATGGAAAAGGTTCGTAAGAATGATTTGGTTCGTATGCTTGTGGAAGTCCGAGATATAGAGGCCATATCTTCCAGTGTTGAGATTATGGTTGGTGAATGTGTCTATGATATTTTTTTCAAAGTTGAGGTAGAGGAGGTAGTTGTTGTGGACGAAAATACCCAGCAGCAAGAGGATCATGAGGGGGATGATTATTCGGGCAGAGGCAAAGACGCTGAGATGGAAGATAGAGATACCAAGAGATTCAAGAATAATTCGGATGTTAAACCAAGCGCTCTAGTGAACCGCGATGGACAATCTACCTCAAATACTAAAAGGAATACTTTGGGGCTTTTGGCATCGGATACCGTCTGGGTTACACTAATGGCGGTACAAAAGGATGCCGTGACTGATACTCGTGGGGATGGTGCGTTCTCTGTGAACTTACAGGGACAGAGGTTGGTTGCAGACTTAACTGATTTAACATCGGCTAAGGAGATGTCAGGTGCTGATCTGGGGGAGAAAGATAGTTTATCGGTAGATGGAGAGTTGAATGTTGTTGTTGTCAACACAACGGGATAGCTACTTCCTTCACCTTCTGTGGTGGCAGTTGGAAGGAATTCCATGGCAGCTGCTGAAGTGGTTTCAAACCTGGCTTTGTTATCGAGTGGAGGAGCGGGCTTTCGTGATGATTTGACTGGGGAACCTCTAAATTGGGTGGCTACTGATGGTTCTGTGTCAGGCACACATGAGACCGTGAAGGACAAGTTGGGCACGGCTGTGCTTGAATCAAGCCTACGGCCATTGAATGAACTGGTGACTATTAAGGCAAATCCCATGGGGCAGTTCGTTGATTTGTCTAGCGTGATTTTGACCAAAGCTTCCAGGGACGTGGTGTTAATTCCTCCGCTGAATGATGCTTTGGTTAACAAAGGGGAAGATGAGGTTAGTTTTGTGACTGCCAAATCTGCTACAAGGAACAGCAAGGGGGGAACGGATGTTTCAAAACAAGCTGGGGTTTCTCAACCAGCGAGGGTCCCAATTGTTGAACCGGTGGAACCTAGACAGAGTGATCGTATCAAGATGCAAAAACTCAGTGATGAAGACGTGGTCCAGAAGGCCACGCGGCGTGCTAAAGCTCGTAATCTCGACCTTGATTCAAGTAAGTCTGGTAATAATTTCTCCTTTTTATCCTTTCTGATGAGTAAGTTATTGAAAAAGTTACTAGCATTGGTATCTCTTTAGGAGATGATAGTGCAGATATTGTTAATTCTATTAAAAATATTAAGAATCTTGAAGTAGGCAGACTAAAAAATAAAGGAATTGTAGATGTTGAGGAGTTGGAGGAGGAGAATAAGGCTTGCAGCGATATCTCAAACCTTTACCATTTTTGCAATGATTTAGATGATGATTTTTTGGAAGATGATCATTCTAACTTTACAATGGTAACAAATGAAAAAAGATCGAAAGGAAAATATTCTTATAATAGGCCACTCAAATTAAAGTTTAAATGAAAGGTCTTTTTTTGGAATAGCAGAGGTCTGAAAGACTTGGCTAAACATCGTTATATTAGTGAAATGATTAAGGAGCATAATTTAGATTTTGTTGCCATTCTTAAAACTGGTAAAAAAAGACTTCTCAATGTCTAGTCTTAATCATCTTTGTGGTGGTCGGTAGTTTTTGTGGCATTTTTCTCCACCACAAGGTCGGTTGGGGGGTATCCTTTTAGGGGTAGACCCTTGGGTATACAATATTGGCTCTATTGATGCTGGTGATTTTTATGTAAAGTTTTAGCTCAAAAATCGTGATGATGATTTTCAATGGGTTCTTGTGGCTATTTACGGTGCAGTTCAAACTCATTTCAAGGAGAAGTTCCTTACTGAACTTGTTCATGCCTGTAGAAAAGAATCACTTCCAATTTTAATTGCAGGTGATTTTAATATTATAAGGCACTCAGGCGAAAAAAATAATGATAACATTGAACATAAATGACCCTTTTTGTTTAATGCGGTGATTAATACTTTAGACTTAAGGGAAATTGATTTATCGGGTAGGCAATATACTTGGGCCAATTCGTTAGCTAATCCAACTTTTGAAAAGTTAGATAAAATTTTAATGAGTATAGACTGGGAACATAAATTTTCTTTGGTCACAGTTATGGCTCTTGAAAGGTCTTTGTCCGATCATACGCCTTTAGTTTTAAATACGAGGGAGGCTTTCTATAGAGGGAATCAGCCTTTATTTAAATTTGAACTAGGCTGGCTGTATAGAGAAGGTTTTAGGGAAATGGTGGCGGATGTGTGGAAAAAGGAAAATAGAGGTCATTCCGCATTACAAATTTGGCAATGTAAGGTTAGAACTCTTAGACAATATCTTCGCGGTTGGGCTAAAAATTGCAGTGGGACTTATAAAAAAAAAATAAAGAGCTCAATTTGATAATTGATGAGTTAGATAAAAAAGCTGAGTTTGCGAGTCTGTCTGATGAGGAGCGTAATTTTAAAAAGCATGCTAATGAGAGATTGGTTCACCTTTTAAGAGAAGAAGAACTTAAATGGTACCAAAGATCCAAAGCAAAATTTCTTTTGGAGGGAGATAGAAATACAAGATATTACCACTTGATTGCGAATGGTAAACATAGATGACAAAGAATTTTTCAGCTTGAACAAGAAGAGGAGATAATTCGGGGGGGGGGATGTACAATTTAAAAACTATATCACCAATTATTATAAAGGGTTGTTTGGACCATCCAAAGTCAATCATTTATCCATAATTGATGCCTTTAGGAATGACATATCTCAAGTGTCGGATAATGATAATAATTCCCTCACAGAATAGTTCACTGAGAAGGAGGTGAAGGAAGCGATCTTTCAAATAGACCATAACAAAGCACCTGGGCCAGATGGATTTCCAGCCAAGTTTTATCATGTGTTTTGGGAAGTCATTAAAAACGACATGATGGCCATGTTTCATGATTTTCATAGTTGCGCTTTGCCTCTTTTTAGCTTCAATTTTGGGATCATTACTCTGCTTCCCAAAAAAACCGATGCTAAGCAAATACAGCAGTACAAACCTATTTGTCTTCTAAATGTTAGTTTCAAAGTGTTTACTAAAGTAACTACTAATAGAATTGGTGGTGTAGCTAATAAGGTTGTTAAACCATCCCAATCAGCGTTCATGCAGGGGAGATCTATTCTTGATGGAGTGATCATTCTACATGAAACCATCCATGAGTTACATAAAAAGAATGGATGGAATAGTATTCAAGATAGATTTTGAGAAAGCCTATGATAAAGTAAAATGGCCGTTTGTATTTCACACCTTGAGGATGCAAGGTTTTTCACCTAAGTGGTGTGCCTGGGTAGAAAGCTTCGTTAAAGACGGGAGTATTGGAATAAAAGTCAATGAGGATATTGGACCTTTTTTCCAAACTCAAAAATGTCTTAGGCAAGAGGATCCTATGTCTCCAATTCTCTTTAATATTGTCATGGATATGCTTGCCATCTTTATTTCAAGAGCTAAAGAAGTAGGTCTTTTATCGGGAGTAGTTCCTCACTTGATTGATGACGGGTTGTTGATATTACAATATGCTGATGACACTATTCTTTTCTTGAATAATGATTTAGAATAAGCAAAAAATCTAAAACTTATTCTTTGCGTCTTTGAACAATTATCAGGTTTAAAGATTAATTTCCACAAGAGCGAGATTTTTTGCTTTGGTAAGGCCAAAGAAGTGGAACAACAATATACTCAATTATTTGGTTGTGAAGTTGGTACATTTCCTTTCAAGTATCTAGGTATTCTAATTCACTATAGAAAATTAAGGAACTGTGATTGGAATAGGGTTGAGGATACAATCGAAAAGAGACTCAGCAGTTGGAAAGGCAAGAACATGTCTGTGGGTGGACGTTTAGTTCTTATTAACTCAGTGCTTAGCAATCTGTCAATGTGTATGTTATCTTTTTTTGAGGTTCCTAGAGAGGTTCTAAAAAGACTAGATTTTTATCGGTCTAGATTTTATTGGCAGAGTGATAGCCATAAACGAAAATGTAGGCTTGTCAAATGGAGTGTGGTGTGCACACCTAAAGAACATGGCGGCTTAGGCATTCAAAACTTTGACGCAAAAAAAAGTTTACTAGGTAAATGGTTGTTTAAGCTGCTTAATGAAGAAGGGGTATGGCAATCTTTACTAACAAGGAAATACTTGGGTAAGAAGAGTCTATCTCAGGTGGTTAATAAACCTGGGACCTCCCAATTTTGGTTGGGTCTTATGAAAATAAAAGATCAATTTTTCCATTTTGGTTCATTCCAGGTTAAAAATGGAATGCAAACCAGATTTTGGGAAGATATTTGGTTAGGAGATTCTCCACTAAAAAATCAATATCCAACTCTTTACAATGTGGTAAGGAGAAAGAATGATATGGTGGCAACGAGTCTGGGATCGGTCTCTTTGCATATTTTATTTCGAAGACCTATTATTAGGTCTAAGTTACAGGCTTGGAATGAGCTAATTTTGAGAATTGCTAATTTACAACTGAACTCTCAAGCAGATGTTTTCAGGTGGAATTTAAATAAGTCTGGACTCTTCTCGGTACAGTCTTTTTATGTAGCACTAATTGGAAATATTTGAGCTCCCATTAGAGATTAATTTTGGCGCATTAAAATTCCTCTAAAAGTGAAAATTTTCCTTTGGTATCTCAAGCGAGGGGTTTTATTAACTAAAGATAATCTATTCAAAAGAAATTGGAGGGGAAATAGAAAGTGTTGTTTTTGTATTAAAGAAGAAACAATACAACATCTTTTTCTGGACTGCCCCTTTGCACGTATTGGTGGGAGCTAGTGCCTTATGTTGTCTATGTGGTTATGCCGGAATGAGGTTGTTTTTGACAAAACGAATATCACTAATCCCTTGCAGGTTATCTTTTCGAGTGGGCACTGGCTAAGGACTTGGGCAAATCTGCAGCCATCGGCCCAAAAGGAGGCTATGTGGGCTGGAAGCGCTAGATTGGATTTTATAGCGAAGCAAATATTAAACTTTCATGGGTGGCGGCTTACTCATAGGATTAGTAATGATTGAGTTTTAATTTCAGTCGTCTTTTGGATGTAAGGCTTCCAGCCACTGTTAACTATCTTTGGTAATTTTGGTACCTTAAACGTTTAAATAAATTAGGCTAAGTGCATCATTGATGCAGAGGCTGGCAGAACTTTCGCTCTTCCATTATCTAAAAACATTGGTTCGTTGTTGAAAAGATATTTCAGTTTTAATTTTTTTATGATGCCACTGTTGCTTTGTCTGCTGTCTATTATCTATCATCTCCTATTATTGTGCATAGTATTTTACAAATTTCTAGTTATTTAAAAAACTATGAAAATGACACAGTTTTAAGAGAGGTTATTGTTACTATGAAGACTAAATACCTTAAATATTGGAGAGAAATCCATTTTCTTATATGCATTTGCATTTATTTTAGATCCTAGAGCTAAAATTGACGGATTTACTAATGTTCTTGATCTTCTTAATGATGTTATAGGGCTAGACTATTCTAACTATTTTGCATATGTTCGTTCCCGATTACATGAGGTTTTCCAAAGGTATGGAAATTAGTTCTAGAGGGTCCGCTTGTAATTACCTCTAGTAGCACCCACATCAAGTAACAAGATAAATTTGTGA
Source organism: Phyllostachys edulis (assembly GCA_036346405.1). Taxonomy (NCBI): domain Eukaryota; kingdom Viridiplantae; phylum Streptophyta; class Magnoliopsida; order Poales; family Poaceae; genus Phyllostachys; species Phyllostachys edulis. Next base: position 20,180,627 of record CM070562.1, on the reverse strand, counting down.
GGCAAGATTTTGGGTGCAGGCTCTTCCTCCAGGTCCAGGTCTTCTTCTACAGCGGCACCATCTCAACAAAGTCCAAGACCAACCTTTCACCCAAGGAGTGAGGAACTATCCGTCTATCTGGACAGCGATACGATAGATTTCAACTTAGAAAACTTCAAAATTTTGCACTGGTGACATGACCATAAGTTAGCATGTCCCGTGCTATCTATACTTGTATGTGATGTGTTAACTGTTCCTGTCTCGACTGTTTTCTCCTAGTTTGCTTTCATTCTTTCTGGAAGAATATTGGAGGAGAGAAGAACACGTCTCACAAGTGAGATGATGTAGATACTTCCAACTGTGAAGGATTGAGAACAAGTTGATTCACGAACACAACACTCTATGAAAAATCCAGAGTTGTTGGAGGTATTCGAAAATCTGTACCTAGACAACGACACGTAGAACAAGGATGTATGTAGAGTTATAGGTTTTACTCTTTTTTTCTTTGCCAATGTTTTCTCATATTGAGTTTTTACTTGGCAAATGTTTTTGAACATTAATAAAGCTAGTTATTACATTTTCAATATGTTTTGTCTCATTTTCACAATTTCCATATCTATTTTTGAATTCTACACATTTTTCTCATATTTTGGGAATCTTTTTTGGGATTTTTCCTGAATTTTTCGGGCCTAACGAGCTAAGAGGGCCGCAACAGGCCCGTCAGGCCAAATAGGCTTGGGCCGACACAGCACGACACCAAAGGTCGTCGGGCCATGCCTGGGCTGCCTCCCCGGCACGTGGGCTAGCACAGCACGACCCGTTTGTTTCGTAGGCCAGGATGGGCCTTGCCGAGATGGGCCGAGCCGGTTCGTGCTCGTGCCGTACTGGGCCGTGCCGCCCATTTAACCACCACTACTTTGGAGTCTCGACTGGAGTGACGCCATGAATATTTTTATTTTTTGGGTCCAAAACAGCTTCAAGGGGACGGTGCCCAAGGGCCTGTTTGGCATGACTTAACTTTTTCTAAAAATCAGTTTTCGACTAGGCTAAAGGTTTGAACGGTTGAGTTGAAGATGTTTGATGTTTGATAGTCTTGTTTTCAGGTAGGCTAACTGGAGCTTCTGAGTTGGAAAATATCTAAAATGCTCCTGAGTCAAATGATGACTTATTTGATGTTGTTTAACGGACATTATGATTAGATTTGATTTAATTTTTTTTGCACATTCACATAAAAATGTAAATTTAAGAATGCAACGTACTAAAGTCTCGATTGGCAATCACCTTATGAATGATAAATGTAGAGGATGTGTTCAAGCTATTTGGATGAAGGAATTTACAATCACCTTTCTCACAAATGTTACGGTAACTAGTCATCTAGATTTACCAGTAAGGACTACAATTTGGCTACCAGAGATGAACTGAAATCTTTGTTTGTTCATAGTAAGTCATTTCTTTTTCATTGTATTATACGAAAATGAAGAAGAATATTATAGCTTGGCGCCCTGATAGTTTGTTTGGGTTTCTAGCCAGTTTGTGGCTGAGTTTGAGCATTAACACAAAAACCCTGCCAGACAGAAGGTTTTCGAGGCTGGTTGGAACACGGGAGATTCGTTCTCAGATTATTAGTCGCATCTTTACTCTTTACTCGAAAAAATGTTCCTAAAACGGGATAGGAGATCACGGTACTACAAGTTTGGCATGCCCAGAATTGAAGAAAGGATCCATCTATTCATCTAATATATGTTCTGCAACACAAACCCATCAAATTTCTTCAATCTGTTAGTAATTCTTTTATAATAAATGGTCATATGACCCGTATCATATTAACAAGAGAGAGCGCATTTGTATCATCTTTTGCCTACAAACATAAGCCTCGACTTCAAAAACTGTACATATCTATCCACTCCAGAGACAAAAGGAATTAACAAAAAGATCCCAAAGGAATGATGTGGCACCAATGAGAGGAAGTCTTTTGCAACCTTGTCTTTATGAGGAAGACACCTTGAAGATGACCAGTAAATAAGCGTATCCTGATACAACAGGGGACCAGCAGTTCAGATAATTAAAAAAGATCATAGAACAAAATCTTATTACAGCAGAATTGATTATCTGAGAGAGTGCAACACTAATGCAGCAACAGTCATGCACAGTTTCATTTTTCTGACAGGTAAAGCACAAATTACAGAAAATATTTTATGCTGTCTTGTGGCAACTCCTGGTATCATCCACTATACGACTCTTCATGCCTGCCGTGAAAAAGGTAAAAACGAAAAAAATCCCCCAAAAAAGGAACACCTCCGGCTAGGGTGTAAGGCTGTGGGTACCAGCTAAAGTGCTAAATGCTAATATTGTACAGTCAACTAACCATACTTAATCCTGCCATCCTTCTATGTTCTATCTATAGTGTTCCAACCGATGATGCACAGTGAGTGAAAACAGGAATCATCGTGTCATGTATCATGTTAAGTAAAACATAGTTGGAGATACATAATGCATGGAAAGTTAACAATCACTAACTAGGTGAGACCAGTAAAAATTTGCCTTGAACCTTGGTATTACTATGCTATGGAATCTAGGCTTTGCCGATTTTGGACTTACATTTCTCTTTTCAGTTGATACACGGTAACTCCGGCTAGTGTGGAACGATTTTCCAGCGTACGTTATTTGCACATCATCTTTAGCATGGTAACCTATGAAAATGTCCTCAAAACCAGTTGGCTTCCTACTAGCCTCCAGATCCAGATAAACACGAAGAGGCAGACCTTTCATTCTCTGCAAAATATCTTACATGAATATTTTAAACTTGAAACTCAGAAAGATTAATATATTCAATCAACTTAGAATGAAATAAAGTTATAGTGCGTATTGGTTATTCAAAAAGACATATGGTGTTTGATTCCACAAATAAGTTGTTGCAAGATTGCAATGCTGTGAGCCTATGACTCATGCCACTTACCCAACATTTAGCTACTAAATGACCCAATCGTAATTACCAAGTAAACCGACAGAACATTGGTACTCCCAGTAAGATGCAAGGGAAAAGGGGGCAAGCAATCTACATTCTACAAGAATTCAAAAAGTGACCCCGATGCAGCAATGCTATTTCTCTAATTTATACTTACAGCACTCAACTAATTTTGATGACATCTACATTGCACGGATATATTGACACTTCACAATAAGAGGAAATCATGATCGCTACAAAATTCTAGAAAATAATCATAGCATGTACAATTAAATTCGCAGTCGGGGGCAGAGGAATCCGGCGAGGAGCTGGAGCGGAGAACAATGATGTGGTAGAGGGAGTTGGAGGAGGAGGAGGACGGAGCCGGTCGGAGGAGGATGGAGGAGGAGGTAAAAAAGTGATTAATCATGTTCGAAAGTTGTAAGAATCTTCAAAAGTTATTGATAACATTATTTGACCAATAGGTGCTATCGAAGGACCATGTACTATCCAAAAGAAAGGATTTGTAACTGTTATTATTATTATTATTTTGGAATGAGGTATTTGCATCTCATCCAAAGCATTTATAAAAAGCAGATCCAAGGAACTACCCCCGTCGACTAATACTCTTCCTACTTCGCAATTATTTATTATAGAAACGACCGGTGGAAGCTTACAAGGTGTAGACATACCTTTTGGATAGTCACTTTTGTTGAAGGTCAATACCACATCCGACCACAGGTAGCTTGGCTTCCCTAGTTTAGTGTCCACGTTGTTGACCTCTCTCCATGTGGATTTGAACTGCCTTTTTTATGGATAGGTAGCAGACCCTCCGCAGATGACATTAATGTGGTTGTTGGGCTTTTAGCACGCCATTTGTTCATATCTGTCAGCATCTTTGGTGTTATTGAGATCAACACTTTCAAGTATTGTAGGCATTTGCCCCTTACCCGAGTAGAAGTCATTCATGCGTTTCTGCCTAGTGCGGCAATTACGCAAATCATGACCAGACATGTTGTGAAGCGGGCACTAACAGTCATTTCTGCTGGTCGCGCCAAAGCCCTTCGGTACAGATTGGTCGTTTGGACTACCAGCCAACTTCCTCCATGTACCATTGCCCTTGTTGTAGGTCAGGCGTTGCTCTACAGCAGCGACCTCCCTTGGAGCAGGCCTCATTTTATCCTTCTTCTTGGCCTTGCTTTTGTGGTCATCAGATCTGGTCGATTTCTTGAATTCTTTCTTACCATAACCTTCCATACCAGATTATGGCAGTGTATTGCCCTTGTCGACCATACGGTTTCACTTCAGTGCTTCATGAGCATCACAATAACGATCAGCCATGCCAAATAACTCTGATACGGTTCTTGGCAGGTGGATGTTTAGATCTTCTGTGAACCTTTCGTATTGTACTGCTGTAGGATCAAGGATAACCGACTAGAGGGGGGGTGAATAGGAGGTTTTTAAATTTTTAACAATTTAATAATTTTAGCCAATCTAAAACTTAGTCTAAACAAGTTACACTTCTAGCTAAGCAATTCAATCACAATAAACAAGCTAGAAATATAAATACGAAAAGTAAAGACTAGAAATAACCACAATGACACGACGATGTTTTTCCCGTGGTATCGAAGACTTACCGGTCTTCACTAGTCCACGTTGAGGAAGCTTGACACCTCAAGCTAGCTCCACGAATTAAGCCTTCTCTCGATTCACTATGGTTGTTCTTCCTCCGCTCCGGAGATGGTGAACACCGAATCACTCACAAGCTTGCACCGGGCCTCTTCACAATCTTCTTGAAGAGATCACTGTGCTCCACCACCAAACTGTCTAGGAGTGCGGCAACACTCCAAGAGTAATAGACCAACGGTCTTCACTTAACGGCACTCAAGTGCAAATGGATCAACTAGGAGTATGAATGCACTTGAATAAATCTCAACAAGCTCACAATGAATGCAAAAGAGTGTTTTTGAGTGTTGAGTGAATGCACAAAGCTCTCAAGGCTCTATAGATGTTAAATGGGCACTAGCAGCCTTTACTAGAGCAGTTGGGGGGTATTTATAACCCCCACCAATAATTATGACCATTGGGGACGAAACCCCAACTTTCAAATAAAATCGAACGATCAAGAAGGCAAAAAGGCGATGACGACCGCACTTGAGTTCGAAACACGATCAACGGCTAGAATAGTTATTAAAAATAAACAATATAGCCGTTGGAAATCCCAGTCAGAACGACCGCAGGCTAACGAGCGGTACGTCCGAAACTCCCTGGTCGTTCCGTATTTACGAACGATACGACCAATTGTAGGGTTTCACAAAACACTGAAGGATGCAAGCGTTCTGGAATTTTCATACCGCTATGTAAAAATCGGAATGACCGCATAGCGGTACAACCGTTTCTAAGCGCGGAACATCCGATTTCCAAAAAGAGTTTCTGAGCAGATTTACACTGGTTCTGTTTTTATTGAACCACCTCACAAATTTCGGTACGACCGATTTCCACGAGTGATTCTGAGGCAAAATGCATCGCTTCTGGTTTTCTTGAACCGGCAACTAAAAAACGGAATGACCGCAATGCGGTAGTACCGCTCAAAGAGCCGGTCGTTCCGCATATGCACTCAGTTGGCTGTTCCTTTCAAAATACGGTACTACCGCCAAGTAAAGTCGGTCATATCAAGACTAAGCGATAGACGACCACAATTATAACTGTGGTACTACCGATTTTGGACAGAAGCACTTAATGCTTTTAAATTCAATTTTAAGTTCAATTCAAATGCATGCATGATCCTAAATTGATCCATATGGCACAAGAACATGCTATCAAGCTACTAGCCATGATCCCTCTTAATAGTACGGTATTTATCCTATAATCCGGTCTTCCAACCAAAACTCTTAAGACCGGTAAAATAGAAAAAGGAATCTAGACTACTTGTACCTTGTCTTTGAGCCAAAAGATCTTCATGAAGTCCATTTTCATGCAACTTTGCGTCAATAGGTTCACCAATGGGATTTAACCTTGTAAATACTCAATAAACACGTTAATACTCAATAAACACGTTAATCCCATATTCACATATTATCATTAATTACCAAAACAATATTTAGGGGCCTAGATGCTTTCAACTGCCTGTTTAAATACTTGAATAACAGAATCATTAGTAATATTAGGAATAGTATTGTGTGGTTCTACAAACCTTTTAATAAACTGATGTGATTTTTCTCTGGAAGTTTGATGAAGATGATGTAATTCACCCTCTTTTCCAGGTTTTGTGTAACAACTTTTAAAGTTGTTTATAATAGCATTGCATAAATTTTTCCAACTAAAAAGAGAACTTTTCGGCTAGTTAAATAACCATGTTCGAGCATATCCTTTTATCACAGTGGGTAAGTAATTTGCCATTACCTTTTCATCGCCGCTGGTAGCCTGGATGACGGTAGTGTAGATCTGTAGAAATTCCGACAGATTCTACGTCGGACCATGGGCTTTGAATACTCGAAGCCCTCGTGTGTGTACCGTACTAGTCCCATGATCAGTGGTTAGTACACACATCCACAACATTGATAATCACATCCATACATTCATACATACAAAATAAAACAAAGTATGATACATAACTTAAGCGATTACATTATTTACAACACAAGGGCCAGTCGGCCAAATAAAAGCTTAAGTATTGGAAGTAGCAAAAGTAACAACGGAAGCAAAATATGTAATAAGTCCAAAATTCCAGCAGCATGGCCATCCAAACCCTCATGCAACCGACAAGAGATAAGTCCTAGAAAGACCCGTCACCGAACCCACCGGTTCCAGATGCGAAGAAAACATCGCCCGGTGTAGGCTCATCCTTTAAGTCTGAATAATAATTTAAGCAAGATTGAGTACATTGCGTACTCAGCAAGACTTGTAGTGTATCACAAAATTTATATAAATGCATGGCTAATCAAGAGATGAGGCTCTATGTTACAAGCTATTTTGCACTAAGCAAATTTTATTTGCAATATCAATACGTAGTATTTTGTAACAAACATTTTAAAGAGCAGTTAAGTAGATAAAGGACAACAAGTACGTAATTAAATAAATAACAACTCACAACCCTCCTCGGCTGCGAGCAACATCTTATTTTCATCCATAGACATGGCACTCAACTCAAATATAAACCAACAAACCATTTCCCATATCTTCCAACGAATTTTTTATTATTATGAAAACCAAGACTATACCAATTAAGTCTGCACAAAGCATGCTCATGACCGCGAGCACGGCTATTTAAATAGATTTATACTCTGTAGAGGTGTACAACTTTACCCACAGTACACAAATTCTATAGTTTGTTTGGTATCCGTCGATACCACCGCTCACTACCTTTGGTAAGCAGTCTAGAGCATGCGTCGAAACCTTTACATCACCTAGTCCTAACCTTGCACTAGCCCGGTGAATGAACACCCTCATTTCACCCTGTTACGCCCCCGTCTCAGTGAGATATTCACTGTTGTGTCGGAAGGCTTTGTGCCCAACGCCTCAGTGAAGGCAGCCCCTTCAAGCAATCACACATGCTCGCACTACTACGGCCTACCAACGTGTAAGGCTAGTTTTCAATGACTTAATTAGCTAATGTCGTCCCATACCGGCACATGTGGTTGTACGCTTAGGCTTAGATAGGAGTTGCTGGGATTCGGACCTTAATTGACCTGGGCGAGGATCACTCCCTATTTATTTGTGAGGTACATCTCTCACACTTCTCAGAATACAATATAACTCACCTGTGTCACAAACTAAGTTTTTTATTTTTATTTTTATACAAAATAACAGAGGTAAGCCCCTTTGGACCATCATTTCAAAACTCCCAATTTCATACTCATCATGTCATCCCTTTTTGCGAATTTTAGTAGAGACTATAGCTTGACTAAGCAATTCTGTGATACTTGCACTCAAAATTCTCCAAATTGACATCATCTATTGTCTATATCATAACCTAATAGCTAGAACAGTAAGGATATCAATATTTCAAGGAGGTTCATGCATCGAGTAGGATTACGACTACCATTATCCCCACATTTAGCAATTTTAATCAAGCATACACGCATGCATAATAGATTTTGCAAAAAGAAGTATAATAATTAAAATAGTGATCAACATGTTCTGAATACGAGGATGGAGGATCACTGCAAAAGTTGTTCGAACAATTGACATCTAAAAAGAGTCAGAGGCAAATTAAATATAGCAAAATAATTTCAACAGCAACAAAATCTAAATATTTTTTACATATTAAGGTAGAGCATGATTTTAGATGAATTTATAAAAAAAAAAGATTCATTCAATTTAGAGTTTGTATTAAAAAGTTATTAATGTTTTAATTTGCTTCGGTTTGAAAATTCCAGAAATTAGAAAAGTGTTGATGTCGAAAGTGTATTCTTCTCTACATTCTACTGAGATTTACGCTTTCTAATAGAGGAAATGTATTTTCCTTAGAGCTAAAGGCGGCTTTTCTCATTTTTTTTCGATATTTATTAACTTACATATGGGGCCTACTTGTCAATGACTCATATTTTTGTTTTATTGATTTTATTTATAAACTAGAGGCAGTCCCACATGTCATAGACTCATTTTTTATTAACTAATGATTAAATCTATTTTTGATTTTAATTAACTGACAGCTGGGGTCCACCTGTTAGTCTCTTAGTTTTAAAATGTGTTTTAAAACCGGGAATAATGTGTGGTCACACATGTCAATGACACATTTACTAAAAACTTTTAGAATTAGATTTATTATTGTCTTTTTAGTCGGTTCCACCTGTCATTGACTTGGTACATTTAACAGCTGTTATTAAGCGCTAATAAACGTTTAAACATGTGGGTCACACTGGCAGAGAGAGAGAGAGAGAGAGAGAGAGAGAGAGAGGAAGGGAGGAGTTGGCGCATGATGGCCGAGGGGGAGAAACTTCACGACGGGCGAAAGCGCATGGACTGGCAAGGCTTAGGGATGGGCAAATTGGGTTCTCCTCTCGACCGCAATGCCACCGAGTGGTGGTAGAGGCCAGAGAGATGGCCAGAGGTGGCGCTACACCGTTGATAAGCAGCAGAGCTCCTTGGGTCCGAAGTGGTCTTTGCGCACTGGCTCTAGGGGACATTTACGATGCTATTGGCAACTGCTTAGGGACCAGTGGTCATAGGAGCGATGGCGACAACGCTTCCCACGGCGACGCCATGATCGGTCATGAGGAAGTCTACGCTACGCTAGCTAATCCTTCAATCTAATGCATGTAAAAGTTCTAGAGGACTACTAGAAGCTCACCAAGGTCCTTGACGGCATCAGGGGATGACCGGAGTGGCTTGGCGACGTTGGGTGGCGGCGGCGCAAAGATGGCTCATGGTGACGTCGTGCTATGGCGATGGAGATGCTACAAGGAGGTACACATTAGCTTGCATGCACACTGAGGATGGTAGGGATAAAAGGAATCTACCAGAGACTCACCGAGGTGACGACTAATTGGAAAAGAGTTGCGGCAGTCGAAAATGAGGAAGAAGGTTGATTAAGGGGATTCTCTGCGTGTGGATCATCCTCAACTAAGGGAGAAACATTAGTGGAGTATAGAACACGAAATGAAGCGGTCAGGTGAGGTTCAAGCTCACCAGAACGTTGGGAACGCGAAGGTCTGAAGTGGAATGTGCACTGGAGGTGAAGAAGACGATGACGTGTTCACGCTACGGGGTTCCCGGAGCTACATTTAGCATAGAAGAAGCATTAGTGAGGTAAGGGGCACATGGTAACGCGGTTGGTGAGGGCAAGGAAGCCCACCAGAGCTAACGGCGTTGCGAAGCTTGCTCACCAGTGTCGAGAACGATGCTCTCGTTCCTAACGAACCAAGGAGCGAGAAGCTCTGGTTCTTAGTGGGAGGCGAGAATGGCGAGCTAGGGACTCTGTGACGCAGTCGGAGGCTTAAGTATGAGCGAGTAGCACGTGAGAATAGCAGCGAGAAGATGAGGCCGCAACGAGAAGATGCGGCCGCGGTGAGATTCTCGCGGGCTCGCTTAGGCGGGGGTTGGGCACATATTAAGGAAGTAGATGGCATGGGCGAGGTCTAGCGGAGGTGATGGAGGTTGGTGAGGCACGAAAATGGTAGGTGGCGAGGAAAAACCGCGGGCGCGCTAGCGAGCGAGGGCGAAGGCGAGGTGGATGATGGGTTTTGATGAGTGGGGTCCACCCATCAATGAGAGGGAGAGAGCGGGGTTGGTGCCGGGTGAGCAAAACTGGGCCGGCTCAGATTCGGCCAAAAGGTCCGGCAGGAATTTAAAAACAGTTTTTGAATTTCCAAAATCTGGCTGAGTGTTTGCTGAATTTTTGTACTGAGAAAACGGAGTCCAAAATTTACAAAAAATTTTGTGAGGGCTTCTGACCCAGTATAGTTGCTTATGTAAAATTTTCCCTAAAATTCTTACAAATTTTTGTTTTCATGTAAATGCATTGTTACCTTTGATGAAAATTCACAAAATGTACTCAAATAATTTTTCCCTCATGTAAACATGCCCAAGCTTATTCTACTACCTATTTTCATCATATTTTCCCAAAATTGGGATTTTTGGGATGTTACATTCTGTGTCCCATCAAAGCTTTCCAAATGTCCTAGCTTGAACTTTTTAGGCTAGGTAACTTCTCTTAGCCCGAGTGAGAAAGTCTTGCACCCTGTGTATAGCCCCAATCGTGATAGGACGTTATGAAGTTCATCACGATTATCAGGAGAACGAGGTCTTCTACGACCATAGTTAGAGCACTCATCTGGGCCTATTATGTCGAACACGTTCCACCAGGGTGGATCGTCTTCTTGACGAAGGTTGTTGTCGTGACAGCGATGTTTAGAGACAGAGTGGTCTGCCCTAGAGCTGCTCTGAGACCTTCATGATTGTGAAAGATTTTATACTTTTGCAGCAGCCTCTTACAGGTCAGCACCCAATGAAGGAATAACCAGAAGGTCATGTTCATCGTTTTCTCTCATCTGATGGTTAGCAATAGCACTTGAGAGTATGCGAACCCGGTCAACGGAAGTCTCTGCCTGCGAAGGTGACGGTACAATATTTACATCTCTGACCGTCGTCCTTAGGGTGGCCTAGGGCGTAGTTGGCAGACGTTGGTCACCACTCACGTTGGTGATTGGCCTCCTAGATGTACCCGACATGCTATCGTGGTATTGGCGACGGGGCTCCTCCATTGCTTTCTGCTTAGTAGTGAGAAGTTGATTATTGTGTTGTTACTGCACCAAACTTTCAACCAACTCCTGGGCCTCATGTTGCTCACGTGCCACTCGTTGTTCGTCGGTCTCGTTGAGGAGGGGTAGTAGTCGAGATCTCGAAGTAGATGTTCCAGAGATGATTTCTCCAGAACCACGACATTGACATCGTCAATGAGATCATCATAACCTGCCACAGTACTGGCAACGTGGTGACTTGTCTCTCGAGTTGAGACAGAAGTGGGAATATACTCACCATCGGAGTTGCTTGGGGGCGACAGCGGCGTCCCCACCGTCTCACACCCAACAGGTTGGGTTGAGTACGTCAAAGATTCTCCCTCGGGGACATACTCAAGGTAGAAATCACACTTGCATCCTCCTCAGGGATGTAGTCCTCGTCCATGAGGTCGACATAGTTGACAAGATCGAAGGTATTCTCCTCGTCCATTGGTAAGGATGTGAGAACATCACAATAATGATCTTCAAGTTGATAGCATCCTCCTTCTAGCACCAACTATCGCTGATCGGAACATAGGATCCCCTATCGAGCTAATTGGGAAAATAATATGAGAGCACAATCTAGATGAAGACCTTTATTGTCATAGACACAATGAGTGTTTGTATGAGAATACAATGAGATTATGGATATGGATTGCGGGAAAAACTTATGAGCTTGGAGTTATGGATCCTATTACAGAATGCGTGGGCTACCCCTTTTATAGTTATTGAAGGGGTGGCAATTAATGCCGCTAAAGGCGTCTTATATCTTTACACACATTCCTATGTTAAGTCTTGAATCGTCACATCTCTTAGCCAACTGTCGTAAGTTGTTAGATGCGTCAATAATCACTTTCACGTTAGTCACATGGGAAACTGCCATGTCTCCTAACCAATTTGCTGGCCGGGGATGGCCTAAAACTGTATAGCTAGTCTTGTAGTGTCCATGACTGATCGTTTCGTGACTCAAACTAGTCTACGACCAGTTTGGCCGTAATAAAAGGGATTAGACTTCCTTTTAACTTTGGTCGTAAATTCATAACCGTTACAAAATAAGCCTCTAATATGAGTCTACTTTCACAGAGACTGACATTGATAAAAAAAAAATGTTGATCTAATCAAGAATCCTCGTCATGAACCTTAAGGTATTCAACAATGGAAGGCTGGTACAAGGAAATGAACGCAACGGGGAAGAGATGTCAACCTTGAGGTATCCAATACTAGACAGCTTGGTAGGCAATAGAAAACCCAACAATTCTTTTAAGTAACCAAATACTAGACAAGTTGGTAGCTAGGTTGGGATAGTATTGGTTGGTTGAAATAAAGGAAAGGGAATGAAAACAATAGGAATGGATGTGAATATTGAGGTATCCAATACAAGACATGTTCGTAGGTTGGACTAGTGGCGGGGCACAAGAGAGGAGAGAGAAGGAAGGAAATGAGAGAGGATGTGAACCTGGAAGTAATTCAATACCAGACAAAAATACATGTTTGGTACAAAAAAAATAGTATATGTACCCTAGCCATATCCTTATCTAGGATGGTTGGCTTTTTTAGTCCTGATTCGGATAAAAAAAATCAAAAGAATGGAGAATTCAAAATTTGAATACAAAAAGGGTCTAAGAAAGAAGAGTTTAGTAGTTTACAAACACTAATCCAACAGAGACATATACACCACTAGCACACCAACATCATGAAAAAAGGGCAGCACCGCAATGGCCTCCAGATCTAAGGCCATGTTTAGAACGCAGGAATTTCACAGGATTTACAAAGGAATTTCACAAGAATCAGTTCAATTCCCGTAGGAATCAGGAAAAAAAAATCCTATGTTCCAAACGGAGCATAAAAGCACCTCCAAATATCCTCCAAATATCACCTAGCTGCACTACATTAGACCGAAGATGGTGAAAATTCTGCCAGACCTATTTGGCTCACCCTTACTAAAATAGACGACAAGAAATCCACCTCTGAATTATTGACAACAGCAAATGTTCATACTGTAATTTGTACATAGACAACACCCAGCATCTATTGACAATACGAATTCATGTAAATACAGGTCACAGCTACTCAATTGTTCAGAATGATCATTACAACTTAGCAGCTTGCCAATTCCTTGCAGGTTAATCAAGTCAAGATGAAGGGACAACTTAAATGAAGAACGTACAAATCAATTACATTTCATCACATAGATACATGTCCTGCCATTATATGGGTGATACTAGGATCATGGGAACAAGGGTGATATTCTCAAAATTTTCATATGCAGATCTAGCCCCTCGCAGTCACAGCAGCCATCAGTTGTTGCAAGCAGGTTGCGTACTGAACTGCGGTGTGCTGGAAAGAATAGTGATCTGAAAGACCATACTCTGAAAAGTTAGATTCTACATGGATGAAATGACCAGGTAACGACTTCTTCGCAACTGTTTCCTGCCATATGTCAAAGAAGTCTTCCATAATTGCCCTGGATTTTTCGATGGAAGATAGGGGATAATACTCTACCTGCATAGAAAGCAAGAACAAACTTCATGTCAACCTTGCTAGAAAACTTAGTAACAAAGGCAAAAGGAAGGCACTAAGGGTTCATAAATAGAATAGTTGCAGGCAGATTAATACAGTAGAATCCATAAAAAAGTATTCCTTCCATTTGAGAAGATGAGCTAATTACACAGACGAAGGTGTAGATCACTTTATATGTTTACAAGTTAGTGCATAATGTGATGGCTTTTCCAACTATTGCCAGAAAGGATATCTAGAACTTTACAAGTTTAAAGCTGTGAAGGTGTACTTTAAAACTAGTCTTAGTAGTGATGCAGGTGAGCTCGCAAGTTTTGCTTATAAAGCTAAGGATTAAGTACACGTTTCGTCCCTCAACTATACACGATGATTAATTTTCGTCCCTCAACTTAAATACCAGATATAACGACCCTCGAAGTTTACATACCGGACAAACGAAGACCCTCTGCGTTCGGGAGCGGTTTAGTCCGACGTGGCATCCACGTGTGTAAGGCTTTCGGCGTTGCGAAACATTCCAGAGGGCTCGGCACCACCGGCGGAAGAGGCAGCAGTGGCGGCCATCGATGGGCAAAACGGGACCGGCTGGGAAGGGTGACCACGGGAGCAGCGGTGGCGCAGCCCAAGTGGCGATGGTGCGGGCCGACGACGGTGTGTGGCGGCCGGACCTACAAGAGAAACGAGGCGGCGGCGCACCGGTGAGGGAGGAGGGAATCTAGGGGGAGCACGAGCATCGCCCGGTTGTGGGGGACTCACCTGAGCAACCTATGAAGATTGAGGAGGTTGGAGGCGGCTTGGCGGCGTGAGATTGAGTCGGCACATGGGGGTTGTCGCGGCGGCGACGACCGGTGAGGCTCCAATTGATGGTTGAAGGAGGTCGGGAGACGATGGAGGCTCCATGTGCGGGAATCGAGCCAGGATCACCGGAGAGGCACGGCGGTTGATTTGGCGCTTCTGGCCGAGCCGAAGAGGATGGCGCCACGGTTCTTGCGATGGATTGCGAAATTAAGTGAGGAAAAGAAGAGAGGCTCAAGAACATGTAAGGACGCGAGCGGCGGGAGAGAAGCTTCGCCCGATCTGCCGGACGCGTCAAAGTGTCTTGTGGCGCTGCCGAGCGAGCTTATGATTAGCTTGTGCTCGCCAGGGAGGTGCTCGGCTCGGGCTGGCTCTCTTATAGGCGAAGGGCGGAGGACATGATGGTGAGGCCGACGGCATGGGCGGTGGCGTGCTGGAGGGCATGCACGGGAGTAGGGGCAAGGCGGTGTTGTCGTGGCAGCATGCTGGGTAGCGACGAGCGATGGGTGGGCTGCGGCGATCTCCTTTTACGCAGTCGATCTACGGATGGAAGCGCTGCATGCAGGCGTGGCAGGTGATCTCAAGCGCCACGGTCGACGCCCACTCGCCGCTTCATCGCAAGACGCCCACGCCCACTGCCGCCTGCTGGCGATGCCTCGCCGCGTTGATCGCCACCATCGCCGCCACACAAAGGTGGCATTCTTGCCGGCCCAATGCCCGTGTTGCCTCCGGCCGATGCTCATGACGATGCGCTCCAGCTCGCCCCTTTTGTGCACTCTGCGATGGCTGCCAAGACGAAGACGAACGGGTCATTGGTTCCACCCTTCAGGCCGCAGCTAGGCACAAGCAGCTCCAGTGGCCGTGGCGCTCGCGAGGTGGACGACCTTGAGACCAAGGCGCACTTGAAGGCCATGGGGGCAAAAGAACTTGGCGGCCAGATCAAGAAATGGATAGGGTGTGTGTCCTTGTTGTTGCCCTCGGGGACGTCGACGACGTAGGACTCGAGGACGACGGTGCAGATCTCAGTGGGCATGGCGAGCTCGGAGACAGTGGCGACGGATCGGTAGTTGCGGAGGCGGTGCTCGCCGCCGGTGATGGTGGCCGGGCCTTCTACGCGTCGTTGAGGAGGTCGGGCGCTCGGTCTTTGTCTTTGGTGGGAGGCCAAAGATGACGCCGACCTCGGAGGCGCCGACAGAGGTCGCCGCCGGCCGGGTCCATGTGCAGTCGCTTCCATCGACGAGGGGGGAGAAGCGAGCCGAGGCTTGGGATGAAAGTGAGGCATGGTGTGGTGGTGATGGGCGATTTGGGAAGAGAGGGAGCTGGAGTATATCCAATCGAACGTGTATTCAAAATGCTAGCGTGGATGCCACGTCGGACTAAACCGCTCTCGAACGCATGGAGGGACTTCGTTTATCCGGTATGTAAACTTCGAGGATCGTTATATCTGGTATTTAAGTTGAGGGACGAAAATAAATCATCGTGTATAATTGAGGGACGAAACGTGTACTTAATCCAAGCTAATGGTCGACCAAAGATCAGCATGTACATCTGCTAAAGTTCATCAAGCTCAACTTAAATCACTGAATGATTCAATCTACCTCAGAACTAAATAGAAAAAGCCAACCAAGCTGTAGGCTTCTACTTATCAATTGATACTAGTGCTTTAGAATTGTAGGCTTCTACTTATAAACTGAACAGTGCGCGTGAACAGTGATTCCTGCACGTGACAGTTGTATATATCTAAACATCAAGAATTATCTTGGAAGTTTAAGCAACAAAGCCCAATTAACAGTACTTACTCGAACCTAAACTTACACTATTGCTTCACTGCATTTGGTTTGACTCTCATCTTTTACTAAGAAAAGGCAAACAATCAATCAGAGGTTAAAGGCCAGAAGGCTATGAGTCTAAAGAAACAAAAAAAAAGGGGAAAAAGAATGGTACCTCCATCATGATTCCTCTCAGTGTTTCAGAACTGTTAGGAACACATTTTCCTATCCTCAAGCAAAAATCGCCCAGTTGATACTGAAATCCCTGCAGATGAAAACACCTCTATTAACACCATGTGAATCAACTGAACTTGCAAATGGGATAATGCAACAAGCAGACATTAATAGAATAAGCACAATTTATATTAAAACAGAAGATAAATTTGTTGTGATAACTGTTGGGGTACGGGTCCGAGGACCGAGGGTAGAGCACTCGTCCTGATCTAACCGCCGATAGGGCTCTTTCCTGTCGAGGTAGCGAGACTCTGAGGTTTAGTTGAACTCTTGATTTCTCATTGTTTAATTGATAATGAATACATGCTATCTTTTTTATAGGGACAACCCAATTTGACGTTTAAGAAATAATCTATAAAGAAACCTATCAATCCAATCTAACCTTTTCAACTATTAAAAATAACCTTCCTAATAGATAAGATTCTATTCCTAACAATAACTAGATAGATAAAGAATCCCAAAATAACCTACCTAACCAAACTAGGAAATTAAATCACCACGATGGAAAATAACGTGCTCTGACCGGTGGTACTTGTTCACGCGACGCTTCTGATGGATCGCCACTCTCCAAGGCGTCGCTAAAGACTCTCAAAGACCGCTCATACGCTTTTGCTTAGTCGCGTCGATCCGCTCCATAATATTATACCCCTCATGGCGAGGCGGCTAAATCCTCGAATGCCGCGGTGGCCACGGTTTAAGTTCTTGGTGGCCACATGTTGACAAGAGTATTCGGCACTGGTGTCGGTTTGCTTGAGAGCAGATCAGTGATACTTCGACATATGACGTCCAAGGAAGAAGTGCTTTAGCATGTCGTGGCATTGAGGAAGACATCAGCGGTATGGGCAACCGATATGGCGGGAAGAACGTGGCAGCGACGCTGTCCCCTCAGTCGTTGAGCTCTGCATTGCCTATGGCACAGCATCTGTCAGTCATGTGGAAAAGATAGCCGCTAGACAACAGCATCCTTCCTCCAGCGGCACCGCATCGGGGATGCAACCAAGGACAGCGATGCCCACTGGGGTGGCGTTGGTGGCACCGTTGTGGAAGGTGATGGTAGCGACGGCATTGCAATGGCACGCGACGCCTCCTCCTGCTCCTTCAACTTGACCATCAATGCCCATGTTTCATGGAGGATGGCCGTCATGTTGTCAATTGAGGCCATTATCTTTTCGTTACCAGCCTTCGATATGGCCACGGGAGATAGTTCGGCACCGAAAGCCATGATGGGTGGCTCTGATACTAAATGATGTGGTAACTGTTAGAGTACAGGTCCGAGTACCGAGGGTAGAGCACTTGCCCTCATCTAATCGTCGGCAGGGCTCTTCCCTATCGAGGTAGCGAAGCTCTAAGGCTTAGTTGAACTCTTGATTTCTCGTTGCTTGATTGATCATAGATATATGCTATCCCTTTTATAAGGACAACCCAACTTGACGACTAAGAAATAATATATAAGGAAATCTATCAATCCAATCTAATATTTTCAACTATTATAAATAACCTTCCTAATAGATAAGATTCTATTCCTAACAATAACTAGATAGATAAGGAATCCCAAAATAATCTACCTAACCAAATATTCTTTATCCTAGGAAACTCATTAGCCATGTATGGGAAATAATGTGCTACAATACCGGCGGGGTGCTGTTCATGTGCCGCTATAGTATATTGGCACTCTTCGAGCGTCACTACATTACCCTTGGTACCGTTCACACGCCTACCGCAGTGCGTCACGTCTTGCTCCATAAGAAAATCTTTTGACTAGGTATCTAGGAAAGATGATGGGTTAACCAGTGTTACTTGGACACGGACACGAGTGTCGAAATCCGACTCGGATTTGGGTGATTGATTCCACAAGCTCTAGAAAATAGGATTCGGGGATTCATCTAGTATATATTATTTTTATCTTTAAAAACAAAAATAAAATGATTTAGGTAATGAAATATTTAATTTAGGTACACTGCCACAACACTACATAATTGCCACAAAAGATCCTAAACATTGTTGACATCACCTAGTCACAAGAAAGACCAGCTGCATGCCACTCTCCCTTTTAAAAAGGATAGCAAAGCTGTCCAAGCCTCGTTAGATGTAAAAATGAATAAAGAAGTACTACAATTGAGGTCTCTTGCAGCTCCTCTAGCCTTCTCCCTCTCTTCTCATCAGACCAGCCTCACTCCTTCACATGTTCATTCGACCATGCACTACCACTTAGACTGCTCAAATCTTGGGGTAGGGCTTGAAAAGCCCTACCAAAATCTTCAGTTCTGAGTTCGCCCTACCAAAAACTGGTTTTTCCCATTAACAAGCTATTTTATTCATTTTTCGAATTAAAACTAATATTTAATTCATTTTCAGCATTAAATAAATAGATTTTCACTTTTAAATTGATTTCACAGAATTTGGTAGGCGAACCTACTGGGCGGTTTTGCGATCCCAAGTCTGCCCGGATGGCGTTGGGCTCGGGCCGTGGTCGGTCGCCTGTGAATGTGTCTACTACCACTTAGACTGCTCAAATGTTGGGCTTTGCTAGGTCGGTGGTAGACCAGGCAGCTTGAAAAGCCCTACCAAAATCTTCAGTTCGAGTTCTACCTACCAAAAACTGGTTTTTCCCATTAACAGTGCTATTTTATTCATTTTTTGGAATTAAAAACTAATATTTAATTCATTTTCAGCATTAAATAAATAGATTTTCACTTTTTAAATTGATTTTACAGAATTTGGTAGGTAGAACTTCTATCGGGCGGTTTTATGTCCCAAGTCTGCCCGAATCGGCGTCGGACTCGGTAGGCCGCCCGTGAACAGGTCTACTACCACTCCACCCCCGACTCTCTTTCCTCTAACAACTCTCTAAATCATGCCAGAGCACCGGCATCTCTTTTCTCTCTTCCTTCTGCAACAAATCTATCTAAACACCGGCATCAAGCTAGTTGTTCCCTTCTGCTCCTCACAAGGGCTCTCCATGGGGTGTCCGATACGCGTCGCAAGGAGTCTGAGACGCGTCGACACGGGGATGCGTGTCAACACGGCAAAAAAATTTTGGACTCGCGTGTCCTGGTAACACTGGGGTTAACATAGAAACAAGAGTAAATTTCACAAAGCTATAGCTATTTTGACATAACTATCAAAGAACTACAGATTTAAGAACATATTTCAAGAAGCTACAGATTTAACGCAACTTTGCATTAAAGAACTACATGTTTTAATCTTTCCGTTCATCGCGACAGGTTCTGACAGCCATGGCCCACTTGAAGACTCACATAAGCCATGGTCCATTCAAAATCGTCGCACACATGGACCGGCCGTGGGAGTAGCCGCACTGCACAGACAAGGGTGCAAATGCGCCTCTGCTTGCACCATGGCAACCAGACACACCATTTCCCCGAGACCTACCCTGGTACTGTGAAACTCTAGGCACCGGTGCTGGCCTGAAGGGGTAGAGATGGTGCATGTGGTAGATGCTTGGGAGAGGACGGAATGTGTACAAGTCTTTTATGAGTCTGCGAGTGGGCTGTGGCTGTTAGGACTTGTTGCAATGGACGAGAATGTTACAACATGTAGTTCTTTGAAACAAAACAGCACTAAATATGTAGCTTCTTGAAGTAGGTTCTTAAATCTGTAGTTCTTCGATAGTTACGTCCATATGCATGTAGTTTTATGAAATTTACTCTAGAAACAAAAGGTAAATACAAACAACAGTCAAGTAGCTTCATTGTGAGATTCAATGATCAATTCAATGCACATTTTCTCTGATCACTACTTATTAGTGGTTACAGCCCAGAAAGAAAGACATCCACTTCCTGAAATTAGTAGTCAAACTGGAAACTGGTAAAATCATGTACAAAAAAGTGAAGGAAAAGGATTTCTCAACAACCTCATAAGCTTCAAGAAACAATTTCTGTATCAGCAATAATATAAATCACAGAAGGCATATTTCATATTTGAGGATCGTGAATAGAAGGACTTGATTCCACAGTTTTAACTATTTTGTTACTGTTGTTTGCTAGGAAGACAGAATTCATGTAATCTGCATCTCCCCTGAACCCCATAAGGGAATGAAGCACTTTTCGATGGAGTCAAGCACAACTGATCCAAACAAGTTTTATCTTGCGAGAAAAAAATTGCCTTTTGTAACTTAATATTTCAAAGAACTTTGAGATTTTCTGCATACTATGTAGGTTAGTTTATCCCAGCCCAATTCATCCGCAGCACTTGCCCCAATCACCCATCTTAATTCCTCACTTCCACCAGCCCCCCGTGGCGGCCTTCCTCATGATGGTAAGTTCACTTAGCAAATCTCAGAAAAGAAAATTGAGATTTATATAAGCAAACATAATCAAGTCCAATTTCAACAGAAAACAACACATGCCACCAACGTACATGCATACGTGTGGGCGTCTAACAAGAAATCAGAAGTGGAAGGAAGAAAGCAAGGTGACCTCGAAGTTGAGGGTGACGCGGGCCTTGTAGGACTGGAGCTTCTCCATGACCTGGGGGAAGGCGGCATCGGCCTGCAGGACGAGGCGCTGGGCGCGGATGATGGAGAAGTAGAGGCCTGGGCGCTCGTGGAGCGCGACGCCGAGGAGCTCGCGGGCACGTCGGGGGCAGCTGCGGCGGCGCCCGCCCGCGGCGGCGGCCGCGCCGTCGCGCACCATCGGGCGGTAGAAGATGATGGACGTCTTCCAGCGGCCATCCTTGGCGCCGCCGAGGGACTCCGCGCAGCCGCACGCCTCCGCGAGGATCTGGCTGTTGAGCGTCACGCCGGGGTTCGGGTGCCAGTGCATCAGCCTGCGACGCGGAAACGTTGGGACGGGGTGAGCTTGCGGCGGGGCGCGCCGGGGGGAGGGGAAAGGGAGAGGTGAGAGTACATTACCACTTGACGGCGGGCATGGCGGCGAGTCGGTGGGACGACGGGCGACTGCGGTGGCTTGCCGGGGTGTAGGGTACGGGTGGTTACGGGCTGCCGGACAGTAGCGAGAGAAAAGAGATCCATCCATCTTATTCGGAGGCGGCGTTTATGGATATGGGCTGAAATCCAGAACTAGGCCCATTAAGTTGGGCTTCAAATGAAAAGGCCTGGTACTGTGGTGTATGAATTCGACCCGATACTCATCCTGTTAGGCTTCCAGAGTCTTCTCATCACTGCAGCAAAAATGGCGGCTCCTGACAAATTCCTCTTTAGTCGGCTCGTTAATTTCGGCAATTAGGGTCTGCTTGTTTTACGATTCCAGATGGTTGTATTAAAATTTTAGCAATGTTAAAATCTAGACAATACTAAAAACTAGGCAAAAAAAATAATATTTGGATCGTAGCCATACCAATTTACGGACAATACTAAAATTGATGTGTTTGGATTGCAACTATGCCAAATTTTGCCAAAATTGTGAGTGTCATGTGAGTCCCGCATGATATCTTTTTTTTGCACCAAATATATGTCAATATGAGTCTTATTTTGTTGATAAAATAATAAGGAACACAACAATTTAAATGGATCACAAATCGGATACTCGATTTAGAAAATATGGTCATTTGAAAGTGTTTAATAAAAAAGGTAAGTATTAATTGCAGCCAATAGTCTGTTGCCACCTCATCAAAAGAATGGCAGGAGGTGAGCGAAAACTGGAGCAAGTTGCTCGCCTAGGATTCGCCTACGCATGGGCCTGTGAAGCATGGGCGCGGCCAAAATTTTTTTAGCACGCCAAAAATTTGGTATCAATTCAAACGCTAGCCAAATTATCTAGGTACTACCAAAATTTTAGTTTGATAAGTTAGTGCTATGAACCAAACAGCCCTTTAATCTCGATGTACTACTACCAACAATTACCAATTTCGAGATAAGGGAGCAAAATAATTCGGTGCTAAGTAATGAAGCCGTCGGGATCAAAGAAATCAATGAAGACCCCCACTAGATACCCCCCAGGGGTAGGGCTTGCTTGGTTGGTGCTCTAAATTTCATACCTGAGAAAAAGTGGTGCGTGGAGGTAGCCTGGAAAATAGATAATTTTTGCCTAGTCAGGCAAACCTAAAGATGAGTTGTTTGGTTAGAAGCCTGTGCCTGAAATTGGTGAATGAAAAATAGACCGTTGGATTGAAGGAATTAACAGTGGATGAAGCTGCCTGGGGGGCAGGCTCCCAGGCGCTCGTTTTTGGCGCCTGGACCCGGCGGCCTACCAGGCAACAAGCAAACGACGAGCCGACAGCGCTCAGGAGATGTTCCATCCAGGCAAATCGCTACCAGGTAGCCATCCAAGCATGCCCTAAATTCGCATGATCGATCGAGCCTGCCTCGAGTGGAACGATAAATGATGTTTCGTGTCAGCGTTCGTGCATGCCTCGCCTCGGCGTGGGATAACCCCAACACGACCTATAGGTGGACACGATCGTGACCCATCTTTTCGTCATGCTCTGGTCGGCGTGGTGTTCGCATTAGTGGCCTAAAGCCTACTGATTAGACAAGTGGTCCTATGCGTTAGTAGCGCGAGCATTGGGGGTGCAATGCCATCGTCATGCCAACACGGCTCGGACCTCAGAGAAACTACTACCGCTAAGAACATGTACAATGGTATAGAAAACTATTGTCTATAGCAACTCTCCATATCACTTATAGACAGCACTAAAAACAATTCATACATTGGGGGTTGTGGTGATACAATCGGCTACAGAATTATAGACAACATGCAATCTTTTAATGCTTTTCTTGGTTCTGGTGCTACAGTCGGCTACAGGATTATAGACATCGCATTTCTCTCTCTTTATTCTCTTTCATCCATATCAGCTTAAATCCTACGTGGCAGATGCTACAGACAACTGATGTAAGCCTATTGTACATGACCTAAGTACTAACCATCATGTTATACTGTTGTGGTTGTGGCACAAAGGCATGAAACTAGCTACCTACCTAACTAATCTGTGAGAGTTTGAAGCAAATCCTTCTAAAGTTTTGATTTATTTCAATTCGAAGTCTAGTTGCACTAAAATCGGACTAAATATGAAAACGATGATTGTGATGAGTTTGTAGGAGGAATTGAGCCAACATGGCTATTGATGATTTCCCACACAACCTAGCATCCTCAACCACATCAAAAATCAAATGAAAAGCCCTCAAGAGTAATGCCCCCGGAATGACATTTTCTTTCATCAAAACTGGGCAAACTCAAGAACTTGCAAAGAAACTAATGCTTAGATGGATGAGATCGGGTCTCCAAGAAATATGAGAGAAACACTTGAACGAATTTAGAGATTTGATTTCTACTCACATATGAATGTTTATAGCTACTCCCTTGGGAGGACAAAGCCACTAGGACAGCACACACTCAAGTACTCACATCTCTCTCAATACATCTCTCAAGCCTTAGCTTCCTTTTCTTTCCACTTTCCCCAAATTCTCCAAATTAGGTTTCAAAAGCTTGGTTATTGCAATCCTACACCAACCCTTATAGTAAAGGCTAGGAGTTAAGAGAGAAACTTTAACAGGCACTCGTTAAACTCACACACAAACGGGTCTCTCAATCACGCACGCTTCTCAAAATATCGTCTTCATCTTTAGCTTCATTAGGCCAAATTCATCATATCTTGCCCTCTATGGATTATCCTTGACCTAATCAACTTAGGGCACCACCGTGGTTTCGCACACCACCACTTTTCGGTATTGAGCAATTTACCAAAATACACATCTACGACTGTCGTTGTTTTAATATCAAACTTATGAAATGAATGCTAGAAGGGGATCTCCTTACTCGAGACTACACAAGGATGATACATAGGGAATTTAGGCAGGTTTGGGTCTTGTCCTGAGAGAATAATAACCCTAATTATGTGTTTTTGTATTGATTGTGTTTACAACAAGAGAGAAGTCACCGAAGGCTAAGACTAATGATTCATGTCTGTTTGGTTGCTTGTGTTTCTCTCTTTTTTTCTTGTCCACCAACATTATCTCTTATATATCGTCTGAGGGAATGGCAGTTGTCTATATCAAGAGACGTCCCAACGATTGATGAAATGCACACATTAATGACAGTTAATGTCAGAGAGACAACACCTCATGTTCGCATTGCGGTTATGCTAGAGACAGCGATTAATACGTGCAGTTATATCAGAGAACAATGACACATATTAACTACTCTGTGTAATTAGACACACTGTATGAGGTCCCTAGTCGATTGGGTCTACATGTATGTGGTTCTTATCGACCATATTGTAACAGCCCAAAGTCCTGTTACCAATTTAATATTTATTAAAGTTATTATTTTATTGGATTTTCTGAAATTTGAAAGAATTTGATTGCTTTATTTAATTTCTGAAGTTTTAAAGGTCAAAGATAAAATTTATTAAAGTTTTTAAAGTTTTATTTGAGTTAAAGTTGAAAAATAAAAACTAAATTAATTTTGAGGATTTTCCGAAATTTTACAAGCTTTTTCCTAAATATTTTAAAATCAAAATAATTTATTTGCAAAATTAAAAGCCAAATCTAAGTTGGAGATAATTTTATTAAGTCCGAATAATTCTAGGAATTTTTATAAATTTTTCTAGAATTTTTGGAGCTAAATTACTATTTTCTAAAATCGTTTTGAATTAACTAATTATTTAAAATCGCAAAACAATTTAAATCCTCCATTTATTTTTGGGCCGCTCGCCTACCAATTCCTCCACTGCAGCACGCCCACCGCCCGGTGACGCCCTGCCAAGCACCCCATCTCCTCATTCCCTTACCCTCCTCCAACCGTTGGATCTAAACCAGACGGCTCACACGCATCCACGCGCCTCCTCTCTCCGCGCCACACGATTCCAATCCAACCGCCGAGCCTTCTTCCTCCTCCCACCTTCTTCCCCACGACCCCAATGGACCGGCCGCCATTTTTGCCAAGACGGAGCTCCTCAACCGCCCTCCTCAACCGCCTTCACCTCCTCAAGCGCCACTTGCGCACGACCCCGCCCTCAACCGCCTCCACTCCCCACGATTCTCTCTCTCTCTCCCGACTACCACATACTAATCACACCGCCATTGCCGCGCCACGACCTCCACGCATCCACGCCACTCCGGTGCCCCTAGCCCCTATAAAGGGAGCATGGAGCGCCTCTCCATCTCCATCTCTCCTCTCCACACCTCTCTCCTCTCAATCGATCAATTTTGGGTTCTATTATGTCGCCGCTGAAGAACTTCTTCCCGATTCCGCGCCACCGCCGCCTCGCCGCCACGGCATTCCCTCGGAACCACCACCTCAACGCCGTCCCGTCGCGCCTCCACCTCGCCGGGCCCCTGCAGAACGCTGCCGCCGCCATCTATCGAACCTCACCGCCGCCAAAATCCTCGCCGCGGCGAACCTTTCGCTTTGCGCCACCACGGTGAGCATTGTGATCTTGACGCCGTCCTCTTCGATTGATGCCTTCTCCGCCATCCATCGTCCGCCGACGAGCCCGGCCCTCGAGCGCCACCTCGGGAGTCGACGTGGCTTGGCCACCTCGGCGCCAACCGTGCGCCACCTCGGCGCAAAAGCCCACGTGGCAGCCTCGTGGCGCCTACATGTCGATGATGTGGCGCCGTGTCAGCACGCCCTCCTGAGCCAAACCCCGTGGGCCTAGTCCATATGGACCGTGTCTATGACACGTGGGGCCCACCTATCAGAGTTTATTTTAATGTCTTTTAAAACCAAAAATCCTATTGCTTGCGTCAGCATTTCGCAATAAAGGATTTTCTTCGGAAAAATAAATCAAAATATTCATTTAATTTCGAATTTGGTTAAAACTTGTAAAATTCATAACTTTTGCATCCTAACTCCAAATTAGATGTTTCAAATTGCTAAAATCTTAGAAAATTATTGTCTAACTAAATAAAATATAAGTATTTAATTTGGAGTTCAGTTTAGTCTTGTTTTAGAATTTAAAATTTATTTAAATTCCAAATTTAGATCAAATTTTGTAAAATTCATATCTTTTTCATCCCAACTCCAAATTGGGTGATACCAATTTCTAAAACCTTATAAAATTATCATCTAGCTAAATAAAATATAATTAGTTGAATTTGTTTAAGTTTAAACTGTCTGATTGAATTTGAAATGATTTAAACTACAAATTTAGGATTTAAATTTGTAAAATTCATATCTTTTGATTCCTAACTCCAAATTAAGTGTTTAGAATTTCTAAATTCCTATAAATTGAAGATCTAGCTAACTAAACCAAAATTATTTAAATTGTACTTCATTTGAATCTTGTTTGTATTTAGAAATTCATTTAAATTTCAGATTTAGGATTAAAACTTGTAAAATTCATATCTTTTAAATCCCAACTCCAATTTGAGTGTTTCCAATTTATAAAAATTTTTAAAATTATTATCTAGCTAAATAAAATAAAATTATTTAGTTTTGAGTTAATTTGAATTGCCTTTTTGAATTGTTATTTGAATTTCGTTTGAATTTGGATCGTTTTTCGCAGATAGATTTAATTTGACTTGAGAGTCGGGCCAACGTAGTTGGAGACCATATACGAGGATTGATTTTGACTGTATGATCATCGTGGTTGTACACACAAGCAACCTAGAGAGTGTTTGTGGGTACTAGGTGACTGTTAAGAGAACAACATCACCAAGCGAGGCAAGTTACATTCTTGACCATATTGCACCCATTATTTTAAATTATTTAAATTCTATTTTAAATTATTATTGCATGCTTATTTATATTCAGAATTTAAATGCCTGCTTTAAATTCATAGATATTCCTAAATCCTTTGTATGGCCAAATTTGTTAATTGAATCAAATACCTTGTCACCCTAGATAAAACCTAGTTGATACGATAGTATGAACTAGGATCATTTGAAAATGTTGCAAAGACATGCTTAGACCAAAAATATTGATTTGGGGAATTTCAGCCAAAAATCAAATATTGTTTAAATTGTATCCATGGCATTGGTGTGTTATGGAAGTTTATAAATGATCTTGAAAAATGAAATAAAATGATGGTTTGTACTTGGACGAAATGGTTGTTTGGATGGTGCATGTCAATGCACGGGCTCAATCTGGGTAGGGTTGAGGCCCATGGGTTTTGTGGAAAGTCGCCCAAGTCAATTGAGGACCGGCCTCTGAGCGTTCCTTTGCTATGCCTCACCGTGCAACCACATGTCCTGAGTATGGGTAGAGGATCTGGCTAATTAATTTGTAAAGTTCCATCGCGGTTGACCCTGTTTGTACGTGGGCGGTCTTTCATGGCCATTTCTTTTGACAAAGTCTTTTATGACTATTGTTCCCACCGGCGCAAGAGGGGCTAGGAACTCTGCGATTTCTATTCCAAAGGGGCGAAACCTTAGCGAGGGAAATCATGTGGAATGGCGCATTGTAAAGGCCTTGCACGTGCTCTAGACGCTTACCTAAGGTAGTGGCGGTGGTATCGACGGATGCCAAGCAAACTAGAGAATTCGTGTCATGTGGGTAAAGTGTACAACCTCTGCGCAGAGTGTAAAACTATTCAATAGCGCGTCATGATCATGGACATGCTAGCAAAGCCACTCAAAGTTAGACTTGGAATTTGTTTCAAAAAGACTTTGTCAACTGGTTTATCCAAATGGGATTTGGGCGGTTAGCCATTGTGATAGGAGGGTATCCTTCACCATTCTTGTGTGAATGTTATCTGACTATAAAATTGATTTAGAAAATGAATTTTAGTTATTGAATAACTGCTTTGGAACTTAGTACAAGTATTTAAAGAAAATACTGCTTTATGCAAATTAACCCTATAAGCCATCCTTTGTTACATCCATGTATGCATGTCATTCTGTTATTTGACGGGTGTAACTTGCGAGCACGGTAGTTGTGCTCATACTTGCTTTATGCAAACAAATTTCAGAGGAGAAGAACTAGGCTACCGGTGTGGATCTCGACGACTAGGCCGCTTCCCCAGTTGATTGCCTGTGGCAGATTAACAGGACCCTACTACTTCTTCGTCTTCCGCTGTGTTTATTTTATTGTTGGCCTGTAAGCCTCCTTTGTAATCAACTCTGTTGTTATTTATTAATAAAGTTGTGATATGATTTTGTTACCATATTTGTTTACTGTGTGAACTAGCTACTGATCATGGGACTAGTTCAGAATTGCACAGAGGATTCGGGAGTGTTAATCCCGGGTCTTACACATATGATGGTCATGAATGACCTGGTCATAGTAAATCTTACGACCATGAGGTGATCGTAGTAGGACTTACAGTCAATAGGTGGTTATAGAAGAACTTACGATCATAAAGTGGTAGTAGGATGATTGATGACCATATAGGGAGGTTTTAGGATAGCTTATGACAACTAGGTGTTTATAATCTCCCTCATTGTTGATACTAAGGGGTACCCTTGAAGGTTGTATAAAGACATTATCATCTATAATGAATATTACAGATAAATAATTTAATTAATTGAGAATTATTAGATCATCGTCAACTACCTCCCAACTTCAAGTGAAAATGACTTACTTGGAAAAGAGGTCGTAGGATCATGGTCAAAGATTGAGTGTCTTCGACTGTTTTACATTTGACCATAAATTGACTTGATCAAGAAATGTATTTTTACTTGAGTTGTAAAAATAAAACTCCTTTTTCCAAATTGACATAATAAGTAATGTCAACCGTTTCTTGTAATTCTATTTATTGAGAACAGTTTCTGAAGAGATGATGATGCTTTGGTTTCCCATGATTTATCAAGAACAGTTTCTAATAGAATTTTAACTGTTGGACTTCTATCCTTATTCATTGAATTCTGTCGTAAATTGATGGCTATAAATAACCATCAAAAGGGCAGAATTAAGAAAAACTCACTTGCAATCTTTCTATCTTTTCCACTTCTACTTCTTAAAACTATTTTCATAAACTCCTCAAGTCCGAGTAGATTTCTTAGAAGTAATAGTCGGGCCTAAGTTTGAATGAGAATAATCAAGGATGGATATGAAGAAAACAACCATCTTTGATGTTGCTAGAAAGACTTTTTCGAAAGTTTTATTGGAGTGAAAAAGGGTAGATGATGAATGATAGTCTTTAGAAGAGAAATGTGAGATTTATATCTTCAAAGCTTTTTATGGGCGTGAACTCAGAGCGCATTGGTATCTTTTCATCGTGAGTAAATCGCAGAAAAAGAAAATCCATGGAACATGACTTTCAAGTGGTCAAAAAGTCAATTTGTTCCATAGATCAAAGTCCTCAGGAATTTGGTGAAAAAACTCCCGATGAGCAGGTGAGCACTTCATTGTCTATGATGTGCTATTTCTGATCAAGACTGAAGCTCATATTGGAGGGAGGCAACATACTAAACAAGTGCTTACCAATTTACATATCTTCTGCTTTCTTTTAATGGAGATCAACTTCGACCACCTTGAAGAAGAAATCCGAAGAACTGGTCGAAAAGACTAGCCAGTTAGAAGAAAGGTTGTAGAAAAAATGTAACTAGGATTTTTTTCACTTTTGTATGTAATAAGTATCTTTTGAACTTTATGGAATAAAACTTCATTTCCTTGGTTTCGATTAGATCCTTTAGAATTAATTTCTTATATTGGTAGTAAGAATGAGGGTCTAGTCGACGCTGGAAAGTTCCTTCTAGTGGGCAAAACCACGTGCAGAGTGGAAAAAACTTTAACTAGGTGACATTATTGTTTTTCGACCAGTGTAAGGAGGGTCAAAATGTATGTAAGAATACAAGGAAAAGAATAGCTTTCGAGCACTTGTTTAGCACTCATATCACTTTTTCCCTTGTTGGTTCAAAAGTGATAGAAAGACTATAACCGATTTGTTCAACCACGAAAAAGTCCTGTCGCAAAGGTTAAAGGTCGAAAGAGAAGCGCTCGAACGATGCAACCTTTTATGAAAAAGAAGTCAAGAAGCTTGACACTTGCTTAGCAGGTAGGAATTCTTTACCTATGACTAGTATTAGATACTAGTCTTAACTCAAAGTTTTATTAACTGGTCGTTACTCTATTTTTAGAGCAAGCGACTGAAATAAAACAGCTTCAGGAGACTCTAACTCGCAGTTAGGAGGAGATGAAAGCCTCGAAGATCAATATTCAAGATAACATCTCTCTCCTGAACAATGTGCTTAGAGGCCTAGGTACTAAGGAGGTAACTCCTCTTGAAGACACCATGGTCGGACATACACAAGCATAATTGGGTAGCAAGTTGGGACTCTCCAGGAGTTGGTGACCACTCTGAAGGCTAACCAAACTGAGTCGATTAAGCAGGCGGTTGTAAATGGAGTAAGTTTTGCCTTAGCAAAACTCAAAGCCCACGACCGTACTCTTAATCTTCTTTTAGTTGAGGCTGATTTCAACTGCCCTAAAGCAGAAGCTCAGAAGCTGGTCGAAGAAGCTCAATCGGTTGGAAAGAAGGTTGCGGAGGAGATGAAGTTAGGATCTCCTTCTTCTTCTAAGTAGTTTGTAATACAGTGATAATTGTAAAAACAATATTTGTCTTTTGTGTATATAAAGCTTTATTTCCTGCAATAGTCTTTTCGAGTAGTTAGTAACTCATAAGACAAAGGGGAAAAAAATGAGAATTGAAATATAAGACTAAGAAGTAAAGTCATGATTATATCTTCATCTTAGCCCCTGGCTGTTTGCTTAGTTGGAGTAATTGAACTAAGGAAACAGTGGAACTTAATTCCTTGTATTGGTAGCAAGAATTAGGGTGTAGTCGACACTAGGAAGCTCGTTTTAGTGGTCAAGACCATGTGTAGAGAGGAGAGACTTCAACTAGGTGATATTCCCGTGTTCCAACCAATATAAGGAGAATCAAGTATTTGTAGAAATAGTCAAAATGAAGATCTTAAGCTTGGCTTACTAGATAATTATTTTGGACAACAATGTTTTGAAAAATAATCATAAAGAAGAAAGTGAAGGAAAAAATGCTTAAGAATTCTTCAACCACATTTTGTTAGACTTAGTTTCCTTGTGTTGGCAGCAAAAGTTAGGAACAGATCGACGCTAGGAAGTTCCTTCTAGTGGGCAAGACCACGTGCAGAGAGAAAAAGATTTTGACTAGGTGATGTTACCCTCCGCAGACCAGTGTAAGAAAAACTAATTATAAAAAAGTGATCGAAAGAACATAAAAGCATTGTCCTTTTATCTACTTCTTGCCATAATAAAGATAGAAGAAAACATAAACTTTATTGAGAGTATAGTAATTTACACATAGAATTTTCATAACCGATCGATATTCCATGAATTGGAGAGAACTCTATCATCTTCCATTGCCAGTCGTACCGAACCTGGTCATGTAACTTCGACCACAGTGTAAGGACCTTCCTACTTGGGGGAGAGTTTATTCCGATTAGACTGAGTTTGAATTTTCTTCAAAACTAAGTCACCTACAGTAAGGCTACGTGGTTGGACCTTACGATTGTAGTATTTGCGTAGGGCTTACTGGTAGACTGTCGAATGGATTAATGCTTGATTTCTCTTTTCTTTGATGAGATTAATATCATCAGCTCGAAGTTGTTCCTAGTCAAGGTCAGTATAGTTTTCGACCCGTGAAGACCGAATGTTTAGTTCTGGTGGAAGCACCAAAGACTAAAAAGAAGGGTGTTTCGCCTGTAGTCCGACTAGCAGTTGTGCGAATTGCCCATAACACTGAGGATAACTCTTTTACCCAAGCCCCCAAGCGCTTTATAAGCTGATCGAAAACTCAAGTTTTCATTCCCTGCATGATTTGACCATTTGCCCTTTCAACTGCTCCATTACTTTGTGGATGAGCAACAGAGGCATAACCGTCGGACCCGGGATTAACACCCCAAATCCTTTGTGTGTTTCTGAACTAGTCCCATAATCAGTAGCTAGTTCACACAATAAACAGATATGGTAACATCCATAAATCGCACAATTATATTAATAATCAACAGAGTTTATTACAAGAAAGGCTTACAAGCCAACAATAAAGAACACAGCTGAAGACGAAGATGTAGTAGAGTCCAGCTGGCTGCCACAGGCAATCGACTGGGGTAGCGGCCTAGTCATCGAGATCCACACCGGTAGCAAAGTCCTTCTCCTCTAAAATTTAGTTGCATGAAGTAAGGATGAGCACAACTTCCGTGCTTGCAAGTTACACCCAATAACAGAGTTAATGCATGTATGGATGTAACAAAGGATGGCTTATAGGGTTATTTGTGCAAAAGCAATATTTGATAATTTAAATACAATACTAAGTGCAAAAGCTCAAATTTTACATTAACTAAAATTGAGTTTTAACTGATTTAATAAATCTAGTGTAGGAACCAACCTAACACCAATATAAACACGGGCACCAACCCGGGGCTTCAACCCACAACTTTTCTCATAGACACCCATCCATGTCAAAACCGTTTTACAAAATCATTTTTAAATCAAAACCCAAGTCTAACTTTGAGTGGCTTTGCTAAGTATGTCCATGACAATGGACACGGCTATTCGAATAGTTCTTAACACTCTGCAGAGGTTGTACAGCTTTACCCACAAGACACGAGTTCTCTAGTTTGTTTGGCATCCGTCGATACCACTACTCACTACCTTAGGTAAGCAGTCTAGAGCACGTGACGAGGCCTTTACAAAGCGTCATTCCACCGCAGTCCCTCCTCGCTAAGGTTTCGAACCCTTTGGACTGCAACCCGTAGGATTTGAGCCCCCTCTTGCGCTAGGTGGGACTAACGTAGGTCATAATATGACTACCCACCGCATCTGAAGGGAATGACCACGGTGGAACATTGCAAATTAATTAGCCAAGTCTGTCCCATACCAGACTTGTGGTGGTATGATAAGGCGTAGCAAAGGAACGCTCGAAAACCGGTCCTTAACTGACTTGGGCAACTTCCAAAGAAACCCTAAGCCTTAATCCTACCCAGATTAAGCCCGTGCATAGACCTGCACCCACCAATCATCTATTTTTGCCTAAGTCCAAACCATTCTTTAATTTTATTTTATTTTTCAAAGCATTTGGAAACTCCCATGACACACCAATGCCAAGGGTACAAATTAAACAACATTTGATTTTTGGTTGAAATTCCCCAAGTCAAATATTTTAGGTCTAAGCATAGCTAAGCATAGTTTTCTCAAAATGTTCTAGTTCATACTATTGCATAAACTAGATTTTTATCTAAGGTATCAAGGTATGTCTATTCAATGTCAAATTTGGATGTACAAAGGAATTAGGCATAACTATAATTTAAAAACAGTATTTAAATTAAACCTAATAGAAATACACATGCAATAATAATTTAAAATAGAATTTAAATAATTTAAAATAATAGGACCAAATATAATCAAATATATAACTTTCCTTGCTCAATTAGTCGATGTTCTCAAACGGCGTCGAAATCTAACTCTCCGAAGTTGTCGAAATCTATATGCGAATATAAGCCAAATTCAAACAAAATTCAAATGAAGATTAAAATGAACTCCAAATTAAATAATTTTAGTTTATTTAGCTAGATATTGAATTTATAAGAATTTATAAATTTGAATCGACGAAATCGGAGTTTGGATGCGAAAGATATGGGTTTTGGAAGTTTTAAATCACATGAAATGATGAATTGGAATTTCTGGAATTATTTTCCTAAAGGAAAAACAGAATTATGACGTCAGCGCCCGATTTTTATTTGGTTGAAACCGTGTGCCACGTGGACGATGTGTAAGCGGTGACGGGGCAGCCACGTAGACAAAACGGGTGACGTGGCCGTGATGTGGCGCATGCGTGGCGGTGCCACGTCGGCATAGGCGGCGATGGTGCTCGGCGTTGAGCTCGCCGGCGCTACACGCCATGGAGAGCTTTGCTGAGGGGCTCAACGCGAAGAGGAGGAGATGGGGAATGCGGTGGTCACCCAGGCGGTGGTTGGACACGAAGGGAACGGCGGTGGCGAGGATCGGGTCTCCGGTGGCGTGGCGATGCGGCGGGTCTTCGGCGAGGGGAAGGCGCGCATGACATCGACGAGGAGGTGGCGGTGTCGATGGTGCAGATGGCGACGGCGGGGTGGCGGTGATGGTGCCGGAATTGAAGAAGAAAGCACTCGCGGCGTCGCACATGAAAACTCCAAATCACAACGATTGGAGGGAGAAGAAGAAGGGTGAATGAGGGGATTTAGATGAGCGAAGAGAGGCGCTCCGGATGCTCCTATTTATAGGGCGCGGGAATGGCCGGGGGAGGAGATCGGGTCGCGCAGGATCATGGCGGCCATGGCGGGATTTCGGCGAAACCGACGCGAGGAGAGGGGATCAAGGGAGGAGTGGGGGCGATTTAAACGAGGGAGTTCGCTTCTTGGCGGCGTGAGAGAAAAGGCGGTGGAGGTGAAGCTCCCACGCGGGTCCATGGCGGTGGTTTTGGGCTTGTCCACGCGGAGAAGAAGGGGTGGGGGAGAAGGCTTGGGCGCTGACGGGCGGGCCCGAGCGAAGAGAGAGAGAGAGAGAGAGAGAGAGAGAGAGGAGGCCGAGGTGGAGTGTTGGCCGTCCGATTTAAATCGAACGGTCGGGAGCGATCGCACGAGATGGGCTGCGCGCCCGGAAAGGATTCGGCCCAATATGGGTTTTGGGATTTTTAATGCTTTTCTAATTTAAATAAACCGATTAAATCAAAAGGGGCTTAGAAAATAACAAATAAAATCCAAAAATTCTAGAAAAATTCACAGACATTCCTAGAGTTATTTTGGACTTAATAAAATTATTTCCAACTTATAGTTGGCTTTTAATTTTGCAAATAAATTATTTTGGCTTTAAAATATTTAGGAAAAAGCTTTTAAAATTCCATAAAATTCTAGAAATTAATTTAATTTTTTATTTTTCAACTTTAACTCAAATAAAATTTCAAAACTTTAATAAATTTTATTTTTGACTTTTAAAACTTCAGAAATTCCAATAAAGCAATAAAACTCTTTCAAATTCAAAAATCCAATAAAATAATAACTTTATTTAATTTTTAATTTGGTAACAGAACTTTGGGATGTTACAATAACATAATTTAGTACCCAATTCTTTGCAAAATTCTTGAAATTTTGTGCTCAGAAATTGAGTTCCATTATCAATGATGATATGATTTGGAACACCAAATCGAGTGATCATATTTTTCATCATAAATTTCTTGGTTGTTTCCGTTGTAATCCCAGTAACGGGTTCAGCTTCAATCCATTTTATGAATGTATCAATAGCCACAGTAAGGAATTCGAAGCCCCCGGGTGCTTTGGGGAACGATCCTAGGATATCTAAACCCTAGGTTGAAAAAGGTCAAGAAAGATGTATTGTTTGTAACGCTTGAGCTGGTTAGTGTATTTGCCTGCTATGGAACTGACATTGTACACAATTCTTAACGAGCACTTTTGCATCATGGAGGGCTGTTAGTCAATAAAAACCTTGTCGAAAAGCTTTTCTGATCAGCATTCTGTAGGAAGCATGAGTTCCACAGATACCTCCATGTATGTCACTAAGGAGTGCTAATCCTTCTTTCTATGATACACATTGCATGAGTACCTCTTGAGTGCCTCGTTTGTAGAGGATTCCTTCGACTAAAGTATACATTTTGTCCTTAAGGGATAAACGACCAGCCTCAAGATCGTTGTCAGGTATGGTGCCCTTTAGAAGATATTCGTAGATGGGATTCATCCATGTATCTTCATATTCTAGAGAGGCTATCTCACTTGGAGTATTTTCTGGTGTTTTGACCAAAGATGGCTTCTGGAGTTGGTCCAAAAAGACTCCTTGTGGAATAGGGGATCGAGAAGAAGCCATTCGAGCTAATTGATATGTGAGAAAATTATCCTTTTGAGGGATACATTGTACATCCAGACTGAAAAAAGTGTTTTTCAAGCTTTCTAACTTCCGACAAATAATTCCCCATGGTTGTACTAGAGCATTGATACTCTTTTCTGACCTAATTCACGACTAATTGAGAATAACCTTTCACGAGTAGTATTCGGATCTCAAACGCTTTTGCTACTCTAATGCCTGTCAACATACCTTCATATTCTGCTACATTGTTAGTAGCAGGGAAGTTCAATTGAATGTCATATTTTTAAGGTTTCCTCGATAGGGGATACCAAGACCACCCTAGCCCGAGCCACTTAACGTATGTGACCCATCGAAGTACATAGTCCACTAGTCATGGGATTTCGTATGGGGTCCTTGAATAGGTTCAGGATTTGTCCATTCAACGATAAATTCTGCCAAGATCTGGAATTTAATCGCTGTTCGAGACATGAAATGGAGGCCGAACTCCCCAAGTTCAACTGACCATTTTGCCATGCGCCCACTGCTTCCCTATTTTGTAGGACTTCTCCTAAGAGAAACTTAGACGACATGATTAACTTGTGCGACGACACGATTAACTTCTGCGTCTGAAAATAATGCGTCATTTTCATCGAAAACATAAGGAGGGTATATAGAAGTTTTTGGACTTGAGGGTAACGCTCCTTAGGTCTATGTAAAACTTCACTAACATAGTAAACTGGTTGGTGAATGTTTTGACATTCAGCAATCAATACTGCGATCACTGCTTGTGGCATAGCAGCTAGATACAACATGAGTGTCTCATTTGGTTTAGGAGAAACCAAGACGGGAGCACTTGTATGGTATCTCTTGACATCCTCAAAGTCTTTGTTGGCCTCTTCTGACCACTCGAAACCCTCATGTTTTCTAAGAAGTTTAAAGAATGGAAGTCCTTTTTCTCCCAGACATGCGATGAAATGACTCAAAGCTGCCATGCATCCTGTGAGTTTCTGGACTTCTTTCTTCGTGGTCGAAGGACATATTTTTTCAATGGTCTATATCTTTTCAGAATTTGCTTCAATTCCTCGAGCAGAGACAAGGAATCCATGCAACTTTCCTAAAGAGACTCTGAACACACACTTCTCAAGATTGAGTTTCAACTGGTGTTTCCTTAGGTTGTCAAATGTTTCTTGCAGGTCGGAAACATGATTAAGACATTGGATGCTTTTTACGACCAGGTCATTAACATAGGCCTCCAAGTTTCGGCCTAGTCGAGGAAGGAAGATCGTTTGCATCAAACATTGGAAGGAAGCACCATCATTTTTTAGACCAAATGAAATTTTGACGTAGCAAAATATTCTAAATGTTGTAATAAATACGGTCTTTTCTTCATCATCTAAACACATACTTATCTGATGATAATCAGAATATGCATCTAGGAAACTTAAAATTTCACAACCAGTAGTAGAATCAACCAACTGATCTATACGAGGAAATAGAAAGTCATCTTTTGGACA
This sequence comes from Phyllostachys edulis, assembly GCA_036346405.1. Taxonomy (NCBI): domain Eukaryota; kingdom Viridiplantae; phylum Streptophyta; class Magnoliopsida; order Poales; family Poaceae; genus Phyllostachys; species Phyllostachys edulis. The sequence goes on along the minus strand of CM070562.1, from coordinate 20,142,989 downwards.
AGCTTTATTTAAGTCAGTGAAATCCACACACACTTTGGGTGGTCGAATTCTCTTATAAAGCCTGCCTTTAGTAACTTGTCCAATTCTGGCTGGATGGCTTCTCACCGATCTGGTGCAAATCACCGTATTTTTTGTTTTACGGGCTTTTTGTCAGGCCGTAGACTAGCATGTGCTCGATCACTTTCCTAGGACTCTAGGCATGTCGGATGCATGCTATGAGAAGACATCTGCGTTTGATCGGAGGAAAGTGATGAAAGTGTCTTCCTATGCGGAGTTGAGAGAGACTCTAATGCGAACGGTCTTGGAGGGTTCTGCTGGATTCGGTGGAACCTCTTTGACTTGGTCGTTCGGCTTTGGTGCAACCTTTCGCTTCGAGTGCTTTGCCGGATGTTGCACTTTATTCGCTTCTCAAGCTAGTATTTGGCCAACCATCTAGAGGGACTTGCAGTCGTATGTTAGCGACATCTTCTTATCACAGTGTACTGTGACGACTTCTTTGGGACCTAACATCTTTAGACATTGGTAACCATAATGAGTAGCCATTAGAAACCATGACAGAGTTTGTCGACCAAGAATTGCATTGTATGCTGTATCTAAATCGACCACGTCAAAAGATATTTTCTTCGTCCTGAAGTTGTTTGGTGACCCAAATGTAACAGGAAGGGAGACTTGGCTGAAGACTTTGGTACAATCCCATGAAAGGAGTATCGTACAAGCCTAATTTTCATCCTAGGAACATGCATTTTTTCTAGGGCACTCGTAAAGAGTATATTTAATGAACTTCCACCATCAACTAATACATGACTAACTCGGCAGTTGTTTCACTCGTAAAGAGTATTTAATGAACTTCCACCATCAACTAATACTCAATTAACTCGGCAGTTGTTGATGGTGGGCTATACCACGATAAGAAAACGACCAGGTCGAGTGGAAGGGATCGAACAATCACCCTTCTCGAAAGAGATGGTGACCTCCGACTAGTTTAGTAACTTATTGACAAGAGGAGGGTCAATGAAGTTTACCTCGCACTCGACCTCTTTGAGTTGTCATTTTGACTCATATGCTGACGCCCCCCGTAGATGTGATCGATGGTGTGTTCAGGGTCTTGATACGACATCTCCTCATCGTCTTCTGACTACTTTCGACCACTTGTCTGCCCTACTTCTTCAAGGGTAGTAAGTGGTCCTTTGCTAGAGTAATAGTCCTCGAGCCTTCGTTGGAAAACCCGGCAGTTACGGAGGTCGTTGACTTTCTTTTTATGGAACGGACACCACCTTGGTTTATCAGTTTTCCATTCAGGATGTTTGCCTTTGCCTCGATCATAATATTGTTTGGAGCTTCAGGGCTCTTTATCACTCACAGCTAAGACCTCTTTCGAGCTCTTGGCTTGTGATTTTTTTTTGTTTTTGGACTTTCTCTTGGATTTATTGGACGACTTGTCCTTCTCCTTTGTACCTTCACTTGCTCCTCAAGTATTTTTGTCGTCACGATCGATCGTGCAATTCCACTCGACTGCTTCGGAAGCGGTCGCATAGCGGTTTGCCATCTCGAAGAGCTCATCGATGGTATCGGAAGGATTGACAGCAATGTCTTCCATGATCCTATGGTTCCGGACACCCTATTTGAATGCTCTAATAACAGAAGAATCAGAGACATTAGGAATTGAATTTCGAACCTGACTGAAGAGTCTTATAAATTGACGCAAAGTCGCGTGAGAATGTTGTCGTATTCGGTGCAAGTCATCTTCCTTTCTAGGCGCTTGTAGGTTTCGTGGAAATTTGCTAGCAATAGATCACACAGATGCTACCACGAGTAGATTGATTCTGCAGGTTGGTTCAACAACCATGATCAAGCAGAGCCTTCGGGTACAGTCAGCAAGTAATTTGCCATAACGTGCTCGTATCCTCTAGTGGCGCAGACTGTGGTTCTGTAGATTTGGAGAGATTCAATGGGATTTTGGGACTCATCATATTTCTCCATGTTGGCTGGTCGAAATCTGGCTGGCCAGCAAACTACTCAGAGATCAGACGAAAATCCAGACATCTGGTAATGGTGTCGTAACGCCTCCTTTGAGGAAAAAAAAAGGGTTGGCGTCACCAGGTGATCATACTCAACAATACCTAGTGGTAAATAGGCCCGATCTATCATAGATCTCGGTCCTGCGAGGGTAATACTCCTCGCTCTCCATTTGTTGGCATATATTCCTTTGAGGAAGTGGTGAACGACCACCTCCCCTAGGAACCCGCTGATCACCAGCTGTTGGAGGGTTTCTTCTTCGACCAGCATCATGGTCGGGAGATCGACTAGTTCTGCGGTCTTGTTGTCCTCCACGAGGAGAGTTGTTCGAACGACTGACATTCAAAGGTGTGGTCCCGGTGTGACTTCTGGGACGACGTTGTTGGTTGCGCTCGATTATAGTCATGGTGACTTGAAGTCGCCGTGCGATGTCTTGAGCGAAGAGATCGTAACCTGGTGCTTGGCCAAGTTCCATAGTAGGGTTTGTCAGTGATCTAATACCGATCTTATGTATGATTATTTGTTTCGAGGGAACTCCTAAAAATAAAACCACACAGAGAATGACACAGAGATTTTATACAGGTTCAGACCTTCTCTAGGAATAAGCCTACTCTTGTGTGGCTATATTGAGTGTATTGTTTACAATCAAGAGGAAGACTAAAACATAATGTCTTGTGCTCAAGACTATCTTGCCTCGATTGTCTTCTCTCGATTGTTCCTCCTTCTGCCTACTGACTTCATCCTTTATATAGCATATGAAGAGGTGGCAGTTCCTCCAAGCCAAGAGAAGTCCCAATGTTCCAAATAATGAAACACTGGTAGAGGTTATTGTCAGAGAAATAACTCCCCCCACGTCGCCAGATAGTTATTGTCAGAGACAAAAGGTATAAAACATGCAATTATTCATAGGGAATAACAACGTACATTAACTACCTCATGTGTTAGACACGGCGTATAAGACTCCCTAATCGACTGGGCCTACATATCTGTAGGCTTTATCGATGATAGGGTGGTCGTACCCGACTAGGTTGTGGAGAGACTTACGACCATAAGGTGCTCATAGAGAAGGCTCACAACCTAAGGCTAGTAATAGAAAAGCTTACGACTAGAGACTAGTCATAGAAAAGGCTTATAACGAGGGGGTGGTCGTAGTAAGACTTACGACCAATTGGTTAAGCTTTTCCCTTACGAATGGTAAGGGGTATACTTACAAGTAACATAAAGATATTGCTATCTATAATATGAATTACATATAAATAATTAAATGAGGATTATTAGATCCTCGTCAGGGTTCTCGATCAAATCATTGATCTGTTGAAGCTCTCGAGCGGTTTCTGACTGGTAGTTGATACGCCCAAGCAATGTATTATGGGTTGCAATCCTCCTTTGTCGAATGGTGTCAGGATCGTCAACATCCGAGTTGGCGGGATTATGCCTTAGTGGAGTACGATCACTTGGAGGATGTCTGCCATGCTCATGAAGGCTGAGATCCTGGTCGTCATTGGAGGCATCCTCACCATTGCAACGAGAGCTTGAAGTGAGTGATCGATGGGAAGCAGCCCCAGTCATGTTTCCTGGAGAATGATTAGGATCTAAGGGGAGGACAAAGACCTCCTTGGTGCTGGTGTCCTCGCTTGCGGTCGAGCCCTCCAGGCTGGACGAGTAGTCGAAGGACAACGCCTCGCGACTTGGAGCAATCCCCTCCAAGAAGGGAAATTCTAGGTTATAACCATCTTCGGTTGAATGTAAATCCTCTAGAGATATGATTGAATCCACAACTACAGCAGGTTCGATCATACTCCTAGTGGGGGTAACCAAAGGGTGATGGTTAATAGGTGAAGGTCGAGCGCCAGAACCATGGATTCCAGGACTTGACGCGTTAGATCGATGGTTCGCATTTTACTCGAGCGCTTGAGGAGGAATCTCGCCACGCTCGACTCTTGTCTCGTGGTCGCTCAACATGGTCACATGGACCCTTCCCCTATGAGGGTTCTGGCTCCTCATCTGGGCGTACTGTTGTGGGGGAGAAGGTACCCTCATCAACTTTGTTTGGTACGCGGCTTTTGGGATCTGGTGAAAGATACTTGGAACTGGCATTGTCATCTGACGAAATCATGTTTGGCACGTAGTCGTAGCAGACATCCATGTCGAGTCCTGCATAGTCCATCAGATCGAACTAATTCTCCTCATTCCACTCCCCTGCCATGGTAGCATCAAAGTGGAAACAAAGAAAATTTATTGAAAGAACGAAGGAGAGAATGTATATCCCCATGGATGGTGCCAACTGTCAACATTTTAATATCAAACTTATGAAATGAATGCTAGAATGGGGTCTCCTTACTCGAGACTACACAGGGATGAGACATAGAGAATTTAGACAAGTTCGGGCCTTCTCCAGATAGAATAATAACCCTAATCTTGTGTTCTTGTATTGATTGTGTTCACAACAAGAGAGAAGTCACCGAAGGCTAAGATTAATGACTCATGTCTGTTTCGTTGCTCGTGTTTCTCTTTTTTTTTATGTCCACCGGCATTATCTTCTATATAGCGTCTAAGGGGGTAACAGTTGTCTATGTCAAGAGGCGCCCCAACAGTTGATGAAATACGTACGTTGATGGCAGTTATTGTCAGAGAGACAACACCTCACGTTCACCTTGTGGTTATGCCAAAAACAGAGATTAATACGTGTAGTTATATCAGAGAACGACGACACATATTAGCTACTCCGTGTAATTAGACACAGTGTATGTGGTCCCTAGTCGATTGGGTCAACATGTATGTGGTTCTTATCGACCATAGGGTGGTCGTGAATGACCTGGTCGTAGTAAAGCTTATGGCCATGATGTGATCATAGTAGGACTTACAATCAATAGGTGGTCGTAGAATAACTTACGACCATGAAGTGGTAGTAGGATGACTTACGACCATATAGGGTGGTCGTAGAATAGCTTACGATCACTAGGTGTTTATAATCTCCCTCACTGTTGATACTAAGGGGTACCCTTGAAGGTTGTATAAAGACATGATCATCTATAATGAATATTACTGATAAATAATTTAATTAATTGAGGATTATTAGATCCTCGTCAACGACCTTTCCCACATCCCTCACATCGAAGCATTGTCGATACTTCGTCATCATTCATGTGGTCCCAATGACTTCCCACCAAGTCTCTCATGCGCCTGGATCCCACTGAACCATCCTCACTTGCAAACGAACCCAAGTCACTTGGCGCACCACATGCCTTACAATGCACCTGACCGCACCTGACTTCTTGGACAGTTCTGGACCTCAGCTCCTCCCTGTGCTTAGTCCCGGTCCACCTTGCCGTTGTCCATCACGTCCACCACTCCACAAGCCTCTATCATCTTCCGATGACATCTTTATCGTTCTAAACCTAAGCTCGCCTAGGTTAGTCCTGGTCCCTTGACCACTCTGGACCTAAGCTCTCCAAGCTTAGCCTTGGTCCCGTCTGCCTCACCGTGGTGTAGCTCCGGAGTCCTACAACCATCACTGATAATCGAACTGTCACGTAGCACCGCACTACACATAAAATTATCAATCTTACACAATTGATGAGTCAAGAACACATACCTTCAAAACTTCTCTCTCACAAGCATCATTTGACCTCAAAAGGTTTTTGCTCAAACTTTACCTTACACGGTTCTTGTCCATCTTGCACCTTGCTTGAGTCCAACCATCTCACTCGGCATCTATGACCATTCTGGACCTTGGTTCTCATAACCAAGTTCTGGTCCTCCTCACCGTTGACCATAGTTGACTCCAAGCCTCCTGCACAATAATAGACTAAGCAACTATTTTCGGGCGCAAGTTCTTCATGACTTGACCCACGTTAGCCAAAACATGTATCATGAACACGTATGCAACATTTCCATTATCCTCGATCAATTCTCAAATTTCAGCTCACTGTGTCAGACCCCAAATTTGGAACTTAGGACCTACTATGTATATTTATGTCATTCCCTAGATCCATAGCTGGCACACAGTTACATTGTTGGTTCAAACACATATCACAAAAATGTAAAGCTATTGCATAATATTAAACAAAGCGGAAATATACCTTACGGCTTTTGACTTGCAGAATGGCCGAACATGCCAAATACTTTCAGAGAATCAGCAGCGGAAGTAGAATCAAAGTGTAATGCATGGAACCCTCATGATATGCCCACTGGCAATCGACTGTGGGCTCACGACCTAGTTCTTGGCCTTCTTGATCTTCAGTCTTGATCAACACTCATAATTATCCATGTAGCCTTCTTTTGTGCTTACTGACTAAACAAATATAAATAACGAGCATGAGTACACAACCGTACTCGCGAGCCAACACACAATGCAATTATTATAAATGCAAGGCTAAACAAAGGAATGGCATGTGGTTCTTTTGTTTGCATAAGGCCACTTGTTTGAAATAGGGTAAGTAGTAGCAAAACCTGAGACTTAGCATTTTAACTAACATAGGTTTTAAAAACTGAGTTTTCGTTGTAAAATACTAGTGGAGATTTCATCTCCTATACCCTCCCAATATTTCCAATCACTTGGCTCCAATCACATATTTCCAACCACTAGGATCCAATCACATATTTACCACTAGTTTTCCATCCAGACCATCTCAACTTTCTGGGTTCCAATCCAATATTTTCAATCACGAGGCTCCAGCCCAATCTAGATCACTTTCCTAGGCTATATCCATCCAATGATCCCAAGGCTGCAACCACCGCAATTCCTACGGCCATTACATGAAATTTCGGTCGAATGCCTCGACGACCTCCTACCAGCACCACCCGTGAAACTTAGGTCAGCACTGGCGAAACTTAGGTCGCAATCTCCCTGCCCTGCAGGTGAGACTACCCTCGAATCCCAGGTTGCCAACCCTCGAATCCCGAGATTGCACCACCCTTGAGCCCTGTATGATTTCACATTCCTGTGTAGACTCCATCCGCTAATCCCGAGCCACATCCACCTTGCGAATCCCGCGCCAGATGCACCAATACTTTCCATCGTCCTCGACGGAGACAACTCAAATCCTCGTGTTCCAACCTCGGCTTTTCATCCCATATTGGCGTAATCCCATACACATTCATCATTCCTTTCACATACCCAAGTCTACAATAATTTCCATGTTCTCCCGTTTGAAATTCATTTTCCTTTTCAAAATACCAGCCAAGATCCAGCCTTGACTGCCCAAATTCATTTTCAAATGTTTGAATGATGTCGGGCAATTTATTGCTCGAATGACAATGTATCTAAGCAAGGCTAAGCATGACACTTAGATACAGACTTATAACTAGTATGTAAACCATTAAGTCTAGGGTGACAAGGATAATGTCCAAATTCAAAGTTGTGGGAGTTTATACATAATTATTGTTAAGGTATTAACTATGAGCGAGACCAATATATTTGTATAAAATATAGCAATGTAATTTCATAATTTAAAACAATATAAAATTAGGTGCAATATGATCAAAGTATTGACTTGCCTTGCTTAATATCCTGATAACCCCGGTCCCATTCTTGATCAAGGTTCTGATAATCATCTCGCTTAATGTGCTGACAATATTGATCCTGGCCTCATCCTTGTTGGGATTATTGTTCTTTCATGACTTTAGAGTCTAACTACGCAGAATACGATTAAATCCAAGAGCGACTAAAAACAACCAAATGAAATCCAATAAGTCCAAATACATACAAATAAAAGGAAATACTTCAAATTAAAGTAAACGCATCTAACGGTACCTTGAAAGGTGGATTACTTCAGATGAGGCCAAATCATACACATCTGGAGTCGATGGAGGAAATACTTCAGATGAAGTATAACCAAAGAGTTGATGAAGGAAATACTACAGACAAAAGTAGATAAATCTATTAGGGAGAGAGAATGTTTGCAAGAACATTCCTCACTGGTTACGTAGATGGGAGAGATTACCTGGTTAGGTAATACTCTCAGATCTTCTTTCGGATCATGAAGGGTTCTGCTACTGAGAACGGATGATGACGGATGATACCTAGAGCCTAGGTGATGTTGTTTTCCTTAACATGCCACCTAGTACTCACAAGTACTCTCTCTAGGTATTATCTGTATACGTCCACAATGATCATACAGTCAAAATCAATCCTCTTATATGCTCTCATGATTACTTTAGTTATTACTTCCTATTTACCGAGGAAGTTCCATGATAGCCAGGTGAGACCTATGTGTAAACGCGGGTTCGTATATGGTAGACATACGCTTCACCGACACATGGAACCTAGCTCACTTAACAGTTTCTTTTATTACTTTATATTTATCAAGGAAATTCCATGAGCCTTAGCGGGGAATTTCCAAGCACTAGTTAGGTATCAGCCTAACTGTAGACTAGGGGATCTACGAGTTTGGGTTTATTGCTACAACGATTTTTAGCTAGTTTCATTACTGGCGTGGCTTGGACTTACTAGTGTTGGATCCTATGTATGTGTATGTCTAAACCTGACTGCATTATTTCACTAATAACTATTCGTCTCAAACTCATTGTTACCATTACTTCATCCACGGCTATGGTCCTACTGCTCTTTTAACCAATCACTAGGTTATAATATCTCTATTTGAATTATTATCTAATTGCTGTCTTTGTTACTTTAGCTACACTAGCTCATTGATGATTTCATGTAGACCCTAATTGCTTACTTCACCCACTGCTGCAGTTGTAATTTGCTAAGGCATAATCATTAATCAATTACTGTACGATTTGATTTCTAGTTACTCTTAATTTCCTAATTAAGCTTTTATAACTATTACATGTTGATCGGACTTAACTAACTTGGCATATCTCTAAATATAACTATAGTATCTTATGCTCTAGTTACCTAATGTTGTCCAACTACTCATGGTTTATGTCCAACTCTAGTTAACTTGACTCCCTTAAATAAAGGTTAATGTCATACTTCTCAGTTAGTCAAAACTAATCATTTCTACTGATCCTGATTTATTTATCTAATTAAGTGGGTCTACTGGTCATTCTACGTTGAGTCTCATTCACTAATATCTTCAGATAAGGATTATCGATTTGTCTTACTTCTTTATCACTACAGCTACTATCACTTCGATATAGTTGCTAATTTGAACCTTGCCTAAACTAACTACACTAAGCGTATTGCTAATCCCTGCTACTTAACCCTTTGCTTGAGCAAGTTCAATGTGCTTAGATATGCTACACTCTCTTGAATAAATTAGTATACTGCTCTTATTCAAATATTGGCATTACCCTAAACCATTCACTAAGGGAAAAACTTATTGTTTGTCATATATTAATAAAGCACTAAATGATGCCTTACTGTTAACCAACCTCTAATCAATATTGTCTTTTTGATTAGCTGCTAACTACACCACTACATGGGTTGCTAATTGGGAACATTCAATAGCTACTTACCTATTACTGTTTTAACCTTTCCACTTAACATTCTATCAGGCTTGTAGTTAACATCACGTAGCCTCAACACACTAACTACCATTACTTACAAGTGGGCCCCCTTGGTCAGCTACTTCTATCACAGCATACACACACAGAACACACGCAGAGCAACCGAGAGACAATCACAGGGCAGTGAAAGGGAGAACAGAGGTGGCCAAGCCGACGATGGCGGCATGAGTGGCGCCGGCGGAGGGAGCGACCGCGGTGGACGGGGTTCGACAAAATGGAACAGTTGAGAAGTGGCGAGCCCAGGGACGGTGGTGGCGCGGCCAGAGATGGCCGGGAGCGGCGGGGCGGCGGTGCGCGGTGGCCGGCCGTGTAGGCGAAAAAGGCACGGTGACGCTTGGGTGGAAGAGGGGCGGGAATAGGGTGAGCATAGCCATCAAGGGGCGAAGGGGAACACACCCGTGCAGTCGCTCGGGGGAGAGGAAGTCCGAGGTGGTCCGGCGACGTAGGCCACCGGCGGCGCGGGTGGCTCGTCGCGGGGGCGCCGCTCGGGTGGGGGATGGCTCCAGTGGAAGGTGGGGGAAGCTTGGGGAAGACAAGGCGGTGCTCCAGTAGGAGGGAATCGGCCGGAGGTGCTCCGGAGGGAGGATGGTGCTCCGGGCGGCGGTTTTGGCCGGCGGGGAAGAAGACAAAGCCGCCGGTGCATTCCTATGCATAAAAAACGAAATTGAGTGAGGGATTTTGATGGTAGGGATGCGAGGCGTGGCATGACGCGAAAGGTTTGGGGAGGAGGCCACTAGAGTAGCGGGAACGGCGGGCGTCGCTTGGCGGCCGGTGCGATAGAGCTTGGAGCTTGCACGCTCGACGGTTTTTCTTCTTGATTGAGCTTAGTGGAGAAGGTGAATGGGAAGGAGATGGCCAACAGGAGGGGCTAGGTGGCTCAGCAATGGCCATTTGTAGGCAGGGGCGGAGAGCCGGAGGTGGCTGGCGGCCTGGACGGCGAGGTGACGGGCATGGGCGTGGCGCGCATGCAGGGCTCGGGCTGTGGCTTGTGTGCGTATGGCCTGGCGGCGTAGCGAGCGGGAGCGCAGTTGGGTGACGAGGTGCGTTCACGTGGCGGCAACAGCCTAACGCCGGAATGGGGCAAGGCGGCAGCATGGGCGAGCGTGGCATGCAAGCTCTGCTGGCTTGGGCGAGTCGTGGTGATGGCACAGCACAGTGTGGCTACAAAGGCACGAGGCGATGGTGAGCGACAGCACGCGGCTGCATGCCTGCGACGTGGCGCCCATGTGCCAGAGTGTTGTCGCCGAGGGAGAGAGAAGGGCATAAGCGATGATGACTCTGGCTTGGCTGAGGAGAAAAGAAAGGAGGAGGTAGAAGAACTGTGCTGTGCTGGCTGTGCTTGACCAAGAAGAATGGTTTGGCTAGGGAGGCAGTAGATAGGGAGAAAGATAATATTAGCTAGGAAAAATTAGGAACAAGGAATGAGACAGAAATTTTAGGTTTCTAAAATTCTGATAGTTTCATTTGGTAATTCTCATGGATGACAGATTTAGATTGATATTTTCTAATGAAATTTAATTGAGCTTGTGACCCTTTGGAGAATTTAGTTTCATATTTTATTTTGTCGACCTTAGGGTTTATACTTTAGTAATATTTAACATGGCAACACTCTAGGTTTATTTTGCATTTGCAATTTACGTTTCTAGGGTTTTTATTTCTAGGGATTTCGGCCCTACATCACTTGTACTGACAAAAGAGAAAATGCAGCCAGAATAACTTTCAAAAAGGCAAGCAATTTAAAACAGCAACAGACAATCACAAAAAGTTTTTAAAAATCCCATATTTTCGTATTTAGGCATTTTTGGGATGTTACATTGTGCCTTGAAACGCCACAACGGCCCGATCATGATCACCATGCAGTCAAACCGTCAACCATTGGTCGGTCTCGATCATACTTACCCAGAATAAGACATCGATCTGACCACCATGGTGTGGCCGGTATGACCGCTTCACTTCACCAGAAAATACTCTCTGTAGACTTTTCAGTAAAACTCTATCTAGTTTCAGATCCAGATTCTATTTTCAATGACATCTGACGCAAACACATCCCCAAACATGCCTACACAAGTGTTTGGTGTCTATTTTTCACACGCTTGCACCGCCGGTCTGACAGCCAGCCATATCAGCCAGTAATAGCCAGTCAGACCGCCTATGACCGATCAGATCGCGGCTCCTAAGCCGGCCTGATCGCCGATGCACCTCCTCAGCTCCACCCGACTGAGACTAAAGCAAAGCCGGTTTGACCGCCAACCCAAAGCCGGCCAGACCGCTCGCCACCTGACAGCAACACTGAAATCTGCTCAAACTCAAAACCAAACTCAAGCAACGACAATTCTTGCATCAAAGTCAATATGCTCGTCACAAGCCATAGGGTGACCTCTACATGGTCTCACAAGTACAATACATTACATTTCGTTCATTTTTTCTCGTGCAAATAAGTTTAAATGTAAACAGATTGCTGGTTTTTTTTTGTTTACACTAGTTGCTGTTTAATTTCTCGAAGCACCGCCGTTATAGTAGCAAACGAAGGCCTGTTTGATGGTTCTGCATCCCAGGTTCTGCAGATGAGATCGATCAGGACGCTAGAATTTGCATCGCTTTCTGGGAGTTTTGGCCTTAATTTCCCATCTGCTACTTCCAATGCAATCTGGAAAACACAACAATAGATAAGTCAGCTAAGAACAAAACTGATTAGCATGTTTTTTTAGAGAAACAAAAAAGTGATTAGCAATTTTTTAGAGAAACAAAACTGATTAGCAGATCAAAACTTTACCTTACTAGGCCCGTAGCTTGTGTCTATGTACGGATGCTCCCCGGTCACTAGTTCATTCAGTATGATGCCGAAGCTGTAGACGTCACATTTCTCAGTGTATGGTTCACAGCGAATTACTTCAGGAGCCATATACACATAAGTCCCTAAAATGTTAAAACAATTGGAAAGTCAAAACAAAAATAATTTACTGAGTTAGCTCAAATAATAATAATATTTTACTGAGTACAACAATTGTTTGATATGACCAATTGAGTCCAGGGATCATAAAAGTACTCCCTCCAGTCACAAGAATATATCGTTTTGAGTTAGGTACAATCAAACTTTTTAAACTTTGGTTTTCAAAAAATACTTGCATATTATAGTTTCACTGGGCTTTATAACTAAGTTACAATAGAGATTATTGATCAACGTTACATTTTTAAGACCGTGCTATTATAAAAAATGATATTCGTTTGTGACCAAAGGATATATCAATTCCCTTTGGATTCTCCACACTACACAAGAACGGTGTCAGCACTCAGCAGCGTGGCTAGCAGCTTGTAATAAAGAAATGAATATTCACCGAATCTTGTCAAATCTGAGGGCACATGATAGACACTCCAAGGTGCTAATCACCCGAAAGATTAGGAACAAATCTCAAACAAAAAGTATAGCACTAGAAAAAAAAACGAAAACGATAAAAAAAAAGAATATGAAGAAGTAGTACTGCAAACTGCACAGCTCGCTGTTAATTGAGCCTGGCCGAATAGAGCAGAGCAGGCCCGCCCGTTTAGAAAGTGCGTACATGCACGATTGATCTCTTACCCGTTTCGCCAGTGAGCGCCTCCGTCCCGTCGGGCAGGAACCTGGCATGGCCGAAGTCCGCGACCCGCACGTGCGAATCACCATCCAGCAGCACGTTGCTCGGCTTCAGATCCCGGTGCACGACCCTCGGCGTCTGCTCGTGGAGGTACCGCATCGCTAGCGCGACCTCCAGCGCCCTGCTCACCCTGTCGACCATCGGCGGCGGCGGCGACGCCCGTCGCTGCTCACTCGGGACCCGCCTCTCCCTGCCCCCGTGCAGCCACTCCCCAAGCGTCGCTCCGCTCAGCAGCTCCGTCACCAGGAAGCAGCTCTCCGGCGGGCGCAGGCACGCGCCCATCAGCCGCAGCACGTGCGGGTGCCGCTGCCGCGACAGTGCGTCGAGCTCCTGCGCGAAGAAGGCCTCGCCGCTCGGGCTGGAGAGGAAGAACTCCGGCCGCATCCACTTCACCGCCACGTGGAGCCCCCTCCACGTCGCCCTGTGTATATCCGCCGTTGTCCCTTGGCCTATCATCTCGTGCAGCTCGATCTGTTCGATCCGCGTAACAACAGTCAGAACCGGACGACGCATGCATGCACAAGTTTTGCCATGAAACAACTTTTTCAGCACCTCGTCCGGTGCAACGAACCAGCCGTGCTGCATAGCGAGGTCTCTCGTGGCGGCTAAGTACGGGTCGCAGGGCGGCGTTTCTGCTGGTTCTGCTTCGTCGTCGTCCGCCGTTGCGGGTTCTGCTTCTGCGTGGCGGTGGGGCGATTGCTGCTCGTTGTTGGATATGAGGTGCAAGAAGCCGTGCTCCTGGGCGACCTCCAGGCAGAACCTGAGATACCCCTGAAGGCTCTCGAGCCGGGCCTTGTACGTCTCCTTGAGATCGCTCTGCCTTTGGAGCTCCTCCATTAGCTTCGCGACCTTGACATTATAGTACATAGATGGCAGAACGCAGAACAGAACATAAAACTATTGTAAACTGCCGATCATTTCTTCAAGTTTTACACGTTGCAGGATATATGTGTACCTGCTCGGAGCATTGATGGTTGGGTGAGGGCGAGGAGAAGAGGCCGGCAAGACGGCCGCGGAGCCCGCGGTGCTTGTTGTTCTTCGGCGTGCTGTCCATGACGGAGAATTCAAACCGTTGGTGTGGGTCGGTATTGATTGCAAGTTTCTCAACTGAAGAGGCACGGATGGAGAACTAGCTGAGTAGTAGCGGTAAACAAACAAAAGTAGCGATTCGTCCAATGCAAAATAGATGAAAATTTTGGAGTTTTGTTTGTAGAAGCATGAATGCGATCTGATGGAATGTTGGACTCACAAAACCTGCAAGATTTACTAGTACACTGCGACTTGCAACCTTTTTTTTTGACGCATATACGACCTAAAAAACAAAGGCGATCAAACTTTAATTACGTACTAATAATTAAGGTTACATCGTCCGCAGTACATAAAATAAAGGAAAAAGTCCATAGAGTCCAAAATCCCTCCTAAACTTCAAAACCGTTTGGTTTACACCCTCCAACTCACAATACCATATGAACCGACTCCCTCGGGCCGAAAACAGCTGGTTTTGGGCCACGCTGGCATCCACGTTGGGCGGTTTCGCCGTGTCAGCATCCACTTAAAACACCGCATTGCTTGCGCATCGCATCGCCACGCCAAAAAAAGAAGAGCTCCCAAATCGTAGAACCCTAGCGGCGACGACCCCTGGGTGGCGACCCCACGGCGGCGTGCGACGACTACTCGGCGGCGACCACGCGGTGGCGCGTGACTTCCACTCGGCGGCGACCCCACGGCGGCATGCGACGACCACTCCGCGGCGACCCTCTCCGAAATCCCTAGGCGGCGGCGACTTCCACTCGTGGCGGCGGAACCGATTGTGGCTGTGGGGATGTTTGGCTCACGAAGCAGTGGATAGTCGGAGTCTTCGTTGGTTGTAGACTGGGTTGGTGGCGAGGAGGGGTCGTCGTCGTCACCCATACCGCATCATGAAGCGCCTGTTGGAGTATTCGCTGCGTGATGTGCCATCATGACGAAGGTCACATGGTGGATTTTGTGGAGTGATTCAAACCCAGGGAGGAGGTACATGACTTGTATGAGGGCGCGGGTGAGTAATGTGATGCTATAAATTGGTATTTGATTCATTGAATTGGTTTTCTTCACTGCAATTGTTTTGTACTGTGGTCAATTTGGTAGACTGGAGGTTGCAATTTTTTGGTTTGGACAGACAAAGAGACAACTCCCTTTGTGAAGGAGGTTATGCTGGATCTGCGAGACACTGTGAGGTCTCTAAGGAGGCAGAACAATGCTCTGAGAGCTTCTGAAGCTGATTTAAGGGCCAAACTGGAGGGTATGATGGATGCGCATAAATCAGAAGTGGCTACTCTGAGAGAAATTTTGATTGCGAAGGATGCAGCACTGGATGGAAAGAAAACTAGAGTTGTGAAGTATGTGAAAGAAAGAATATGGTGTTTTACTGTAGTGGTGTCATGTGTTTTTCTTGTAGTTGCTCTCTTGTGTAACTAGTAACTAAGATTTCTGGTTTTAATTGATAACTGCCATGTTTGTGTAGCTATGTGTTGTCAAGTATGTGAAAGAAAGGAACATGTTGTGAAGTATGACAGTTGTAATGTTTGGTTGATTAATGGGAATGGAAATGGTAATGGTGTATGTAAAAGTACTAGTAGAACAAGGCCTGGATGGTTAAGTTGTATCAATTCTTCCTAGTTTATGAGAATATAGCAAGTTCTGAAAATTTGGGATCAAATATGGTTAGAACAAGCTTCATAGATCTATGCATCTGGTAATGTCATGCATGTGGTAATTCAACTCATTACAATCCATAGGGAGCAATAACCAATAACCATGAGAGTATCATACAAATTGCTGGCCAGGAATCTATGCATCTGGTAAGACCAACTTGTTCATGCATACACTCAACACCAGGAGTATCAACTCGCCTAACAATCTATGCATCTGGTAAGACCAACTTGTTCATGCATACACTCAACACCACAATTACTGCAGATTGGTACGAAGTAAATTGATCACAGATTGATGATTAGAAGAACATCACAATTCATTAAAGTACTTTCATAGATACTCAGGTCTGTGAAAAGTATCCTCAGGTCTAGCACATTACATTCAACTTCTACAAAGTCTGGCAAAATACATGCATAAGTCTATCACATTACAACCCTTAGTCAAGTCTGGCACATTACAATTACTTGGAAGGCATCTGTTTCTTGCCCCTAGTCAAGACTTGCTTCTTGGCCTTGCATGAAGGTTCATGTGCTTTGACATGAGCTCTTGCAGACCTTGAGTTCAGATTGATGTTTAATGTGGAGCTAGCCTGTGAGCCTAGAACATGAGCCTGAAGGTTCATAGTAGCTAACCCCCCTTTGGTTGTTATCACATTGGCTTTAGCTAATGTCTTGATTATCTCCTGAACAGGCATACCAGACTACAATATGGAAAAGGAGACATAGCCAGTTATGTGCATGCTGTAATCAAAGTGGGAATATGTTAGTACTGTGACTTACATCTTGGATTGTTGTTCTTGTATGTTCTGAGTGCAGGTGTCTTGAACCACTTATCCTCTTATGGCTATAAGCTGATGATGCAGTCACTGCCTTCCTCTTCCTCAGCACACTCTCCTAGTTCCTGGTGGTAATAATACCTGAGAGCAATGTACCATTAGTAGAAAATAGCATCCATATTATGTAAACACAAGAAGGTGACAATGCACATTACCATTGCATCCAATGATGGCATAGGAGCATTTGTAGTAGCTTCCCCTCTTCTCTTCCTGCGGGATCCCCTATCGTGGCCAATGCCTTTGCAAAGTCTGCACCTGATGATGGTACCTACCCTAGATACTCTTGTGCTCTTGGGTTTCTCATTCGGTTCCCTTCTCCTTTCCTTCCTTGGCCTTCCTGGCATCTTGACATACGCATGAGCTCTTGGTTTTGTTCTTTCAGAGGTGGGCCATGAAGTAATACCTCCACAAAGTTGCGCATAAAGCTCATAGGTCTTGTTGAATTCTTCAATTGAATAGCACTTTGCAATAAATTCATCAATGTTTCTTGAGCTGTAGTAGATGTAAGATATAGTATGGCAAAGATGGCGCACTGAAGTTGCCAATACCGCAGGAGCGTGTTTTGTTCTCTAGACTAACAAAGGAACCTCTTGTCATGGTGTTTAACTTCATAACCATCTTTCCCATTCCACAAAGCATGACAAAAACAAGATTCAGTTATGTAAGACTTTAATTTCTTGAATATGTTTGGGCACACTTGTCCCTGCCATCTTTGATCCTTAGTTCTTTGCTCTTGAATCCTCACCATAACATGCATCTAATCACCTCAAGCATGCTAATAATAGGTAGAAATCTAGCTGAAATGATCTAATTATTGAAAGACTCACACATGTTATTGTCGATTGAATCACAGTTGGAGTCCAACTTGAACCAGTCCTGCTCTAGTGATGTGGGTCAGTCTTCATCATAGCTTTTGCTCCTTCTGGTGTCTTCTGTGCCAATTGAGCTTTGTAGAAGTTGAACATCATCAGACAAGGTGCTTTGGCACACCTCTAGAACCTCTTCTGAAAGTCTTTGTCCTTGTAATTATTCTTCCAGTTAGCATAAATATGCCTAGCACACATTCTGTGCTCACATTTAGGTGCCCAATTGGCAACAGCATTAATGAGGCCCTACAAGAATAGATGTTAGTTTTCAAGCCAAACTACAATTCTACAAGAACAAGTTAGTGTTGATATGCATACCTTTTGTTGGTCAGATATGATCACCCAACCATCACCATCACCAATTTGAACACCTTTGAACAACAATGCACAAAACCAATCCCAAGAATCATTTGTCTCTTTCTCAACCACTGCCTAGGCAATTGGGTACATCTGGTTGTTGGAATCCCTGCCAATAGCACATAGCACCTCACCACATGTTGCTCCTTTGAAGAAGCAACCATCAAGTCCTATGACTTTCCTACAACTAGCAAGGAGACCTCTCTTAGAAGCATCAAGGCACACATAAAATCTCTAGAATACTTGGTCTTTATAGTCATGGTCTAGGTGGACCACAACAGTACTTCCTGGGTTGCTCCTCAAGAGTTCTAGCTGGTAATCAAACACCTTGGAATACTAAACCTTGGTGGAATCTAGCAATCTTTGCATGACAATAGACTTTGCTCTCTTGCACTTGGAGAGGCTAACATCTGCTTGCATTTCCTCCTGGATAATGGCCTTCAAGCTTTCCATGCTCGAAGTGGGATTTGCTTTGATCATCTTCTTATACTTGTATGCAATTCTTTTGGCAGTCACATGTTTATTATCTCTTCTAGGTGGACATGTGTGCTCATTGACAAAAGATGCAACATGCCAGCTCTCTATCCTACTATTAGTGGATAAGAGTATAACCCAAGGGCACTTGACCCAATCACATTGAGCTCTAACCCTGGTGGCCTCATCCTTCACAAAATTAATCACCTTCCGTTCTGCTAGCCCATAGTTGATAATAGCTTCCTTGAACTGTTGCTTGCCTAAAAACTTCATACACAATGCAAATGTTGGGACAACAGCATGACGATCAAACCTAGGATACTTAGACTTCTTCCTAATCAGCTCATCACCATCCTCTTCAAAAGAACCTTCATCATCAGTACTGTCATAGTACTCAGTCTCATTCTCATCATCAACAATGGCTTCATTAAATGCATCAACAGACTGTGGATAAGATCCCTCAAAGAAGATGGAATCAGGATTCAATGTCTCTCCTGCCTTAAGCTTCTTCTTGAAATCCTTTAACTTTTCCTTGATCTCTACAGCCTCCTCCTCATCCTCTGAACTCTCACAATCACCTGGGAGGTAATCGCTACCACTGCTGCATGTATCCTCCATAGCTATAATAGCTTGCTTCTTCTTATCCACCTTCCTCTTTTCACTGCTACATGACCCATAGAACTTCCTTAATGAAGCTAGTTCCTTCTGCCTATCCTTAGGAGTAGATGGAACAATGCCCACTTGCTTGCTTCCAAAAGTTACAAATTGTATGGTAGCACTCTTATTACCCACATCTTGGGTAACAATCTTCTTGCCAATATCTTGCTTGCTCCCAGTAACTCCATCTTCATCATCCTCTGCCTCCATTTCTACATCCTCCTCATCTTGCATCTCTTCCTCAAAGTCACTTCCTTCCTCATAGTCGTCATCTCCATATGTTTCTTGTTCAGCCGAGTCGACATATATATCAGCAACGCCACCATCAGTAATGCAATCACTCATTAGTATGCATGTCTTGTCGTCAGTCAAAACCCTCAGACCATTGGCAAGCTCTTTCCCAGGGAATAGCCAGTGGAGCAAAGTATCTTCGGTAATTTCGCAATGGTCTTGCAGGTGGCCTCTAATCTCTGGCAAAGAAACTTTGTCTCTATCGATCCAAGATAGTGCCTCAGAACAGCCCAAATAATGCACATACTTGCCATCATTAAAAAATTCTCCTCCAAAATGAAATCGAACACACAAATAGTCCAACAAATCCATGTCCTACATGCGTAGATAATGAATGTGCTTACAAACTACTCACTTCCACCGAAAACAAGTATCCTAATCCAAGAATCGACACAAATAAAGAAGAACTAACCTCACAATCGGTTCCGCCGCCACGAGTGGAAGTCGCTGCCGCCTAGGGATTTCGGAGAGGGTCACCGCATAGTGGTCATCGCACGCCGCCGCGGGGTCGCCGCCGAGTGGTCGTCGCGCGCTAGGGTTCAAAGATTTGGGAAGAATGGAATGGAGAATTTGGCGATGCGTTGCGGACGACCGGGACACGCGGTGACTTAAGTGGGCGCTGACACAGCGAAACCGTCCAACGTGGATGCCAGCGTGGACAAAAACCAGCTGGTTATGTCCCGAGGGGGTCGGGTGACATGGTTTTGGGAGTTAGAGGGTGTAAACCAAATGGTTTTGGAGTTTAGGGGGGATTTTGGACTCTACGCAAAGTTCAGAGGTGTAATATGGACTTTTTCCTAAAATAAATTTTAGAGACTCTTCAAGCCAAACTACACTTTCAGAGATACACATAGCCTTTCCTGCTAATTTGTACGCCGCTGAATTAGCCTCTTAGGACAATGTTGGATGCTGCAATACACACGTATACATCTCAAGGATGTCAGGCCGACCAGTTGCGTAGGCTCCGCTGCTCAAGTACTGAACAAGGCAGCAATGTCGTTATGGCCTATGGGTCCCTGGGCCACATATGCCTGAGTAATAGGCTCTGAACATTGGCCTGCTTTGGGAAATTGGGCCAAAATTGATAATATGTATTTCTCGGATGCTCTCTAGTTTTTTTTAGACTATAGGTTTATTTTTTCGGAAGGGAGCTATGCAGAAAATCTAGCTCCATATGCACGGAAGAAGTATATGCACGAAAGAAGTATGATGGATTGTCTTAGCTTACGCAATGTAATGGGCCGTTTGAAGGCGATATATCTCATGCATATGAGATAATTTGTGGACATATGTATATAGGAAATCTCGACCATTCGACTCCATCTCAGCAGTCCAGATTAGAGGTGGGAGCTCCCACCATCTCACTTACGTGTTTTTTGAGAAAACCCCCTCGCACGCACCATGAATCTTACGAAAAAGGTGCTAACCTCCCCAAATTGAATGCACGCACGCAAAACCGCATCCTCCCATCGATCCCCTTTTCCCAGCTGCCCCTGGTCGACTCCATCCCCAATCCGTCTGATCTAGCCTGGTGACCTCCCGTCCGTGACCGACGGCGTGCTAGAGACGCCAGTCCAGGTCCTTACATCGCCGTCGCCCCGGGTCCTTCCGTCTGCTCGACCCCACGACGCCGCCGCCCCATGTCCTTCAGTCACCAGGGCCTCCCGCCGCCACCTCCCAAGCCTCTTTCGATGCCGCCACGCCCCTCCTGAGACGCTTCAAATAAACCGTTGTCTCTCTTGGCAGTCTGCACGGTGCAGCCGACACTAGTGAGGACTTTAGGGATAGACGAGTTCCTTTCTAGTCGCTTTGACCTTGACCAATGTATTTTTTCTTATGTTCGCCTTACAGGAGCACACCTGAATGCTTGAATATTGTACTGATGCAGCTAGCACTAAGTCATGAATTGTGTCCTTGCTATGTAATTTGGGTGTTTGCTCTATAATTCTTGTGTGATTGTTGCTAGTTAATTCAGAATTGTATCAGATGTTTTTAATACAATAGTATCAGATTGTTTGAATGCAAAATGTTTTCTGGAAAAGAGCTCTGCAAAGCATTAACTGAACCCATATGAAAACCTTAACCCTTGTGAAACCTGGTACCAATGGATTCATGGCATCAAGGAGCATCAGTATTACAAGTACCTGTCATCAGTATATATGCATAACAACGTATTACATGGTGAAACTTCTTCTCCTCCTCGTTTAGCCAGCCATCCCCTCACTTGACTCTCCGGCTCTGCACATAAAAAAATATAAACACCTGCCTAGCGCATAATGGAGTCACCCTAGGCGATTCCCTCTCTCCCCGAGCTTCACACTTGTTCTCATGGGGTCTCTCGCTAATTCTTGGGAGTTTAGCCAATGGATCTATCTGAGCTTTATTACAGCTCAGCTCTCAAGCTACAAGAAGAGATCTAGAAGCACTTTGGATCCCCGGTGGTGTTCTCTCATGGTTGTGGACTTTGGGAATTCTTTTTTGGTGGCCTCTTTTGGCAGACCACGCTCCCGTCTTACAGAGGATGCGGTGAGTCTTTCACTTTCATCCTGTCTTGGTGGGAATGCTTTTGCGTTTAAGGTAGTTCAGCTTTATTCTTCAGGATTCGAATTTTCGGTCGCTTCAAAAGATGTTAGTTTCTTTGTTTATAATCTCAGAAGCTTTTCTTGCAATGACGTTGCGGTTTATTTCTTGCTTTGGGGTAATGGAGGAGCTAACTAGGAAAGGGAATTTTGTTTGTGGTCCAAGGAACAAAGCAACGAATGGGCGAATGTCCATCATAAGAAGTATCTTTTGTGGATGTTATTCGTTCAGTACCAACTCACTCAACCAAGATTTCTTTCCTTACTGGTGCCAACTCGATCCCTTTAAAAGCTCCTTCGCTTTTTTGCTCGCATTCCACAGTTCCAGTTTCTCGAGTCTTCAACAATTCAAATTCCTCACTTTAGAATCATCATGGTTCACAAGCAACAAATTTGATTTTTAATCGATTAGTTTTTCCTAAAAAATTGGTGTTTCATCGTTTGAGTGTTCTTCCGGAGGATAATCAAGTTCAACCAGAGAAGCAGAGCATTCAAAATTCAAATGGGTTGGCCCGTGATAGACGTCCAATAGTTTTTGGCCCAATCTCAAATCTGGATTTGCCGCAGCACACTAATGCGGTTAGTGGACACAAGCATTTCTGTGTCATATGTCTCGCTTCTGGACATTCCAGACGTTATTGTCGAAGCAAAATCCGCTGCCATCATTGCAAAACACTAGGACATATTTCTAAATATTGTACACAAACAATGGTTTTACTCCTATTCTCAAATTTGCTTATACGGTTAAGGATAGCAATTGGCCAGACATGAGTTTCCTCTCTTGGTTCAAAGGAAAGGATGGGATTGACCCTTCATGAATCTCGGAGCATAAGATCTTCAAGTCTTTGGGTGATTGTGGGATTTACTTTTTTGGACTCCCCTCTGGCTCTTCGTCTTCCCCAAGGAGAAACAACGCTACCACTCCTTCTTCCCCCAATTCGGAACAACCGTTGCTATCAATTGCCCATTCTTCAACCAACTGTACAATTGTGCCTTACACCCCTATGGCGAATTTCGAAGGAGAGCATCGTCCCTTCCTTCCACGTGGCTATGATATCCAAAGAGTGGAAGGTAGACACGGTCGCACCAGAGCTATCTGCGGTAGAGCCCCACCCTGCAATGAGGACATGGCTATTGCTTTAATCTTCCCTATGCCACAAGGTCATATTCCTTTTAAGAATGTGGAGGAGGTTGTAGGATCAAGGATAACTGACTAGAGGGGGGGTGAATAGGAGGTTTTTAATTTTTTTTTAACTAATTAACAAATTTAAACTTGATTGTCTTAACAAAGCTTTCTAGCACAAATACAAAACAAGAACGACTGTGCTTTTTAAGACAATTATGAGCTTATGTCAATACTAGATACAATTCTAGCTAAGCAAACCTACACAAGTAAAATGCTTGAAATGTAAATGCGAAAATAGTAAATACAAGAGTAAACCACAATAAAAACAATGAAGTTTTTCCCGTAGTATCGAAGACTTGCCGGTCTTCATTTGTCCATGTTGAGGAAACTTGAATGAATCAAGTCGGCTTCATGAATTAAGCCATAACCCTCGATCACTAGAGTCGCTCTTTCTCCTATCCAGAGGTGGTGAGCACAACACCACCTCACAATCCGTTGCCTTGACTCTTCACAATCTTCTTTCAAGAGTTCACCGCGCAAACTTCTTTTCCAAGCCGTCTAGGTGTCGGCAAGCACCAAGAGTAATAAATTGTCACGCTCGCTTGAAGACTATCAAGTGCCAAGATGATCAACTAATGATACAATGCACTTGAATTGCTTTCAACTACCTCAAAATGGGAATTCAATGCAAATGAGTAGAAGAGAGAGCACCAAAGCCTCAAGTGTATTCAATATGGCCAAAGGTCCTGAGCTTGGTGCAGGCGGGGGTGTATTTATAGCCCCTAACCATAAAACTAGCCGTTTGAACAAAGTTCTTGAAAAATTCGGCAAATGCGGTAATACCGCCATACAAACTCGGTATTACTGATATCCATGATCAACGGTCGGAACAGTTGTAAGATCGAGGAGGCCGACAGGAGGGGGGGTAATAGACGTTTTAAAACTTCTTTGGCTAAAACCGATTTCTAATGCAGAAGCTAATACAAATACGGTTTTGCACAATTAAAGCCTAAATCAACTAGGTTCAACTAAGTGTGCACCAACAACAAGTCTAATGATAAATATAACAATCAAGCATAAACTTGTAAGCAATTAAATTCTAACAAAGACAATAGCACAAGGTAATGAATAACTATTGCAATCATGCACAATGAATATCTAGGAATATAAATTGGACAAAGTAAATCAAGCATTCATACACAATGAATGTAAATGCAATAGTGAGGCAAAAGAGATCACACCACAAAGTCACGTCGATGTTTTACCGTGGTGTTCGGAGACTTGCTGGTCTCCCCTAATCCACGTTGAGGCAAATCCAAACCAATTGGATCGGTTCCACGAATTGAGCTCCCGCCTCCGAGGTAAGTCCAACCACTTGGACCGGTTCCAAACCGAACCAACACATTGCTCCACTATGGTTGCTCCTTCCTCCACTCCGGAGATGGCAAGCACCACACCACTCACAAACACCGAGCCTTCTCACATGCTCCTTTGAGAAGATCACCAAACCAATGACGCCACCACGCCGTCTAGGTGTCGGCAAACACCAAGAGTAACAAGTCTCCAACTTTCACTTGAACCAATCAAGTGTAAAAACTCAAGTGGATACTAAATCCACCACCTAATGCAACACATGCACTAGGATTTGCTCTCTAACCTCACTAAGTGCAACACATGCACAAAAGAGAATGAGAGGCTTGCTCTTTGCTCAATGGAATGTCTAGGGGCACCAGCAACGTCCCCTCACACGGCCAAGGTGGGTATTTATAGCCCACACACAAAAACTAGCCGTTGGGGAGAAGAATCGAAAAAAATCGATGGCCATGGCCTCGATCACAGCATAAGCCCTGGCCGATCAAGATTCTCCAACGGCTATAAAACTAGCCGTTGGACCAAATCTAGACTAACCGCCAGCCTAAGGCCGGTCAAACCGCACACGCCGGTTAGATCGCACACAGCACGTCGGTTAGACCGCACCAGCCGAAACCAGAAAATCAGCTCTCTGGAAAAAGCTGACCGCTTCAAAGGTCCGGGAGTTCGGCGGACCACGCAAGACACCTCCGGCCGATCGGGTCCGGCGGGCAGATTTAACATCAACGGTCAAGCCGCACTACGTAACAACTCAGGATTTTGTTCAATTCAAACTTGCAAAACACATTTGCAAAAGATATGAAATACAAACAAGGGTTCACATGAGATTCTCAACAAGTTGCAAGACATATTTGCCAACTTTTAGAATCACACCACAAATTGCACCTCGCTTCAACTCAATTTGCAAAACACATTTGCCAAATTGACGCGTGATACAGACAAGGATTCAAGTGAGATTCTCAACAAGTTGCAAAACACATTTGCCAACTTATAGAATCACAATACAAGGAATAAGGTACATGGACTTACACCATTTGCAAAACACATTCGTAAACTTAAGTCACATGCTACAAGGGTTATCCATGAGCTACAACTATTTGCAAAACACATTCGCAAATATTGGCAACATGTTAAGGTGAGCTAGAGCAAACACGATGAGCTATCAACACATGACAAACTCAAGCTACTAGTCAAGATCCCTCTTAATAGTACGGCAAACCTATACTAGCAATCTGGTCTCCCAACCAAACACTGAGACCGGTAAAAGACTAGGAACACATCCTTAGCCCTAGCTAGTCATACCTTTGCCTTGCGCAAACACTTGAAGCTTGATGACGTACATCTTCACTTCAAGTCCGGGTCCTTGACTTGATATGTATCAACACATGATGCATCCTTCACTTGAGCTTTATCAACACATGATGAAGCTTC
The DNA here is from genome assembly GCA_036346405.1 of Phyllostachys edulis. NCBI lineage: Eukaryota > Viridiplantae > Streptophyta > Magnoliopsida > Poales > Poaceae > Phyllostachys > Phyllostachys edulis. Next base: position 20,117,184 of record CM070562.1, on the reverse strand, counting down.
TCTTGACTCAATGATCAACACATGATCATTTCTTCTCCTTGAACTTGACATGCATCAACACATGATGCATCCTTTGCTTCAAGCTCTTGATCTTCAATATCATCAATACATGATGATCTTCTCTTGACGTATCATCTCCTCTTCTTGAACATCATCGACACGCGATGATTTCCTCTTCTTCAAGAATCTTGACTTGATGATCAACTCATGATCATCTTCTTTTCTTGAACATCATCGACACACAATGATTTCCTTCACTTGACTTCCATCAACACATGATGGAACTCCTCTTGACTTGATGACAATCCACACATGATGTCATCCCAAGTCTTCATTATCATGGAACCTAACCTGCTTATCCAACTCATAAAAAATGTTAGTTCACAATATGATTATCATTAATTACCACATCATACCATTGATTATCATTAATTACCACATCATACCATTAACTCATAATGGTGGGACAAGATATCACAATCTTTCCCTCTTTGGTAATTGATGATAATCACTCAATATCAAATAAATGAATATAGATTGATATGAGTATATAAGCACTACACAAGTTTTATATACTCAATATGAGTATATACTGAACTACACAAGTCGATATACTCAAGGATATATGAGTACACATGTCTCATATACACACATGAATATATTAACTACACAAGTTATATATATTCAAGGATATGTGAGTACACATAAACTACACAAGTTATGTTATACTCACATATAAGTATATATAGACTACACAAGTCTTATATACTTACATGAATATATATAACTACACAAGTTATATATACTCAAGGGTATGTGAGTACACATGAACTACACAAGTTGTGTTATACTCACATATAAGTATATATAGACTACACAAGTCTTATATACTTACATGAATATATATAACTACACAAGTTATATATACTCAAGGGTATGTGAGTACACATGAACTACACAAGTTATGTTATACTCACATATAAATATATATAGACTACACAAGTCTTATATACTCACATGAATATATTAACTACATAAGTTAAATATATTCAAAGATATGTTTCAAAGTAAGGATCCTTAATATATGTGGACAAAGGAATATGGATCAATACTAATGAAACCACAAAATATAGAATGAACTCCCTTACATGTGTGCATACACTAATGTGTAATGGAAACATATGCACATATTCAAGTTAACCTTTTGGTGGAATTCAACCTATATTTTGGATCCGAGGAATGCAACAATATATATATATATATATATATATATATATATATATATATATATATATATATATATATATATATATATATATATATATATATATATATGAATACAAAGTAGAATGCATACCTCTTTGATCTTTATCTTTATATCCAAACCGAGACTAAACATGGTATAACAATAATAGTGTTAGTCTCACAAATAGATTCATCATTATGAATGCATACCTGTTTGGATTTTTCCTTTTGTTTATCCAATGAATTGGATTTGTTATTAATCACTTGCATGCCTTCATGATTTTCACCTTTATATCCAAATAAGACTACACAATATGTATATCAATGAAAGTGTTAGTCTTACAATTAGATTTGTCATTAATCACCAAAACTCCATTAACACATAATGGTAGGTCTAGATCCTTCAACAGTCATATTTAATTCTCTAAAGTAGCCATTATAATAAAGTTGCGGTACTATCGCCAACTAAAGATCGGTACTACCGCATAGCAATAATATCGCTTGGCTAGATCGGTAGTACCGATTTCCAGAGGATCAAAATCACAAGAAGCACGCCCTATCTGGAAATAATGTACCGCCTTGAAAAACTCGGTATTACTGACTTACGGTAATACCACTCAAGAACTGTGGTCATACCAATTTCAGGTTTCAAGAAAAACTCCCAAAAGCAACCTTTCTGGTAAAAACATACCGCCAACTAGATTTTGGTACTACCGACTTGCGGTAATACCGCTCATCAAATGCGGTCATACCGATTTTGGGATTTCAAGAAAACTTCTAAAAACATACACACTGAAAAACACGTACCGCCATATAGATTTCGGTATTACCGACGAGAGGTAATACCGCTGATCACTTGCGATCATACCGATTTTTCTGAATAGATTTCCAGAAGCGCAAACAAATGTAATGCATGAATCCTAGTTGATCAAGATGGCACATAAATAGACATTCAAGTTACTAGCTATGATCCCTCTTAATAGTACGGTGTCTAACCTATAAATCCGGTATTTTCTTCAACCACCGAGATCGGTAAAATACTATAAAAGAATCCTTAGACTAAATGGTACCTTTGCCTTGAGCCATGTCGATCTTTATCACCTTTGCATTGCTTATATCCATATCATCATTCAAACATCGGGACTAAACCTTTAGACATCTTAACACACATGTTAGTCCCTTAACACATTGTCGACATTAATTACCAAAATTAATTTTAGGGGCCTAGATGCTTTCAATCTCCCCCTTTTTGGTAATTGATAACAACCCAAATAATATGAATGATTTGAAAGATTTTGAATATACACCAAGTTGTATATTCTTGTTTTGACTTTTGAATAAAGTAATCATTTCTTGAAATGAATTCAAAGAGATGAAGAATTAATTGTATTCAAAGTCAATCAACAGATAAACAACCCCCCCCCCTAAAGATGCGCATATAGATTCAAGAGGAGATATCTATGCACATTTGTGAATTTATGATATTTCAGCGGAGTTTTCTCTATTTGTTGAAAATGAGGAACATGAATTTGTTCAAGCAAAAGATAATAATCAAGATGTAACGTCCCAAAATTTGGCTTTTCAAAAATCTTTTGAGTAGTTTAGGTCCCTGGAAAATTTCACCAATTTTATTTGAATTTATAAAGCTTAATTGGAAATTTCCTAAATTAAAAATATTTAATTTGACTAATCTAAACATTAATTAAATAAAAACCTGTGTTATTTGGCTTCCTTGTGTTCCAAGGAATTTTCTGGTATTTTCTGAGATTTTTCTGGATTTATTTGCTATTTATTTGGATCTCCTCGATTTTTTGGATTTTCTTTAATTCCAAAAATATCCTGTTTTCTCTCTCCTGCGCACCGCTACAGTACCCATCGGGTACTGTTCATCCGGGTCCAACGCGCTACAGTAAATCACGAATTACTGCTCATCATCGTTTTCCTGGAACGAGTCGTCGGCCGAACGAACAGGAGCAGTACGCGTTCGTTTGAAACTCAAAATTCAAAATTCCATATCTTTCTCCTCGATGCACCTAAAAGCGAGCCGTTTGCGCTCACGCGTCCGTGTTGATCTCCTCTTCCAATCCCCTAAATTGGTTTCCTCCGAATCGTCCTCGTTTCATCGCAATCTGCAGAAAACCGAGCCTCAACCGAAGTTCTTCTCCGGTGAACTGCGCCTTCATCCGACGTCCTCCGGCCGAACCGTCTGCGGCGTTGGCTTCGCGTCGTCGTCCTCTACGTCATGCTTCCTTCCCCTTCGCCCGAAGATCGCCGGAGCACCGTCGGCCATGTCGAGCCATGACGTTCGTCGAGCCCCTCGCTTCCTCGGTGAGTTTCTCTAAAATCCGATCGCGTCATCTCGTGCCCCTCGTTCATACCTATCTTTCCCCTCTTTTAGATTCAAGTTTTATCAACCGTGCGCTGAGAATCGAGCGTTCTCTCTCCTCTTGTACGTCGTCCTTCTCCGGCCAATTGCTCCGCAACCGTTGATCCCCTGCCTTCAATTCCACCACCGTTGGGTTCGCATCGCCGCGTTCTACGCCGTGCTCACCTCCCTTTTCGCAGAGCATCGCCGGAAACGTTACGCGTCCGTGAGGCCGCCGTGGTCGCCGTTCTTCGCGTCGCTGCCGTCGCATGGAGCCGAATCTTGATGTCTGGACCGCGTCATCATCTCCGCCTCGTCGTTTCCTTTCCGTTTTGCCCTTTCGCCGCCGTCGCCTCGCCTTCATCTGCCGCCGACATGGTGCATTAAAATCAGCCTGTAGCTCTGTTGTTTTCGGTTCTATTCTTTGTTCGTGTTTGTTCAGGACTGCATGCATAGGCTTGCACGTAGTTGTCCAACATATGCCTCTCCATTAATTCTTTTCTATTAATCTTTCTTAGTTGATTCTCCCTGTAATCCTTTCTCTATTAATTTGCTTTGCCAACTCAGTACCATCTCCATGCCGACATTGAACCGGCCATGGAAGTCCTTCGTTGCTCCTCTGATAATTCTTTCTTTCTCTGGCATGCAAGAAAACAAATATCTAATCATCTCTTTTGCATGTTGACCCCACATGTAATCCACCCAAATTAAAACCCTAATTATTTCTCTCACTTACATGCGGGTCCCGCATGTCAGTCAACCCTTGATCAAACCCTAGCCTTGAGCTTGGTCCACCATGGACTAGCTTATCTTCGTGGACCTGGTCCATAGACCAGTGGCCCACATGTCAACCTCTAATCCTATTTCGGGAATTAATTTAATTCTTGAAATATCCTTTTATCTTGTTGGTCCCACGCGTCGCTTCTCTACCTTATTTCTCGAATTATTTTAATTCTAGAAATTCATAAATTCAATGGGTCCTCCTCATCACCCATTGTTTCTTTTCGTAAATTCATTTAATTTCAAATTCAATTATCCGATTGAGTCCTTTCCAAATTCCTAAATTCATCTCAATTCAATATCTATCGATCCGAGATTATTTATTTATTTCATTTGGAGTTGTTGCTTTCATTATTTATTTGGTTTATTTGCTTGTTGCGAGTAGACGTTGATATTGCGAAGTGTTGATCAAGAAGGAGTCAAGGTCAAGACAATAGAAGATTAAAGATTAAATAAGATCGCATTGCTAGCAAGGCAAGCTATACCTTTGACCATCTTGATTCCCGCTTGCTAAAAGTATTTTACTTCAAATTATGCGCATTTTAATTCAAGTAATTATTTAAATGCTTTTGGGTGAGATGTTAACTCCAAATTGTTATGCCATCCTTGTCAATTGCTATGTCTAAATTCCTTGTCACCCTAGTTGATATTTAGTTGGTAAATATTGTAGCACCAACGTGGGTTGGTTAGTACGATTAGATTGCTTAATCATGCTACGACTCATTTATTCATGTGAAGTTGCAAATAATTAATCTGACTAAGTGAATATGCAATCTTGGATAATCTGTGTGTACTATGTGTCTTTGTGGCATATGTTGCACTTAAATCAACCGGGTGGTAAAAGGATTTGGACTGAGGCAAGGGGTGGATACTGGGTGAAATGGTGGACTGTGTGGACTGTGTGAATAATAATCTGTGTGTCTATGTGGTCTAGTTAGCATGTGGAAGTCTTGCCTTGGTCAATTAAGGACCTCACCATGTGCGCCATTGAACTGGGCCTTAACCGTACAACCACATGTCTGGTATGGGACGGACCTGGCTAATTAATTAGCGATGCTTTGATTCAGTTCTGTTTTGGTTGACAATTGGCAAAGAGGGCCAAAGCGAAACCTTAGCGAGCGTAATCGGTCAAAGCAGACTTTGTAAAGGCCTTGTCACGTGTTTCTAGATCGCTTACCTAAGGTAGTGAGCAAAGTGGTATCGACGGATGCCAAACAAACTAGAGAATTCGTGTCTTGTGGGTAAAGCTGTACAACCTCTGCAGAGTGTAAAACTATTCGAATAGCCGTGTCCGCGGTTATGGACGTGCTCGGGGATTTCACACTAGGGGTAGATCTTCATAAAACCTGTGTGGGAAGGAGCTGTGTGATCTAAATCATATGGCTATGTGATAAATCTGTTTAGGCTGTGTGTGTCTTTGTGAAATCAAATTGTTAAATTATTATTTGTCTATTTGTTTTACTCGCTTAATCTATTATTTGTATTCAATCGCCAAAGTTGCATTTACGCAAAAGAGCCACGTAATGCCTTTCCTTGTAAAAAGCCAAATGTATATTTTGCATCTCTGTGGTGTGGCTTGCGAGTACGGTTGTGTACTCACGCTTGTTTTGACGAATCAAGCAGAGGAGGAGTCTTCGCCAGCATTCGAGGAGGAGTTCATTGAAGGTGCCTGATCGTAGGGTCTTGATCCCAGTCGGTTGCCTGTGGTGAATCGATGGGGTGCCGCTACCGTTTCTGTTTCCGCTGTTGTTTATTTCTCTGTTAGCCCTGCGTGGCTCAATAAATGTAAACTCGACCTTAAGGTCAAAACCCTTATTGTTAATCAAAGTTATTCGTTATGTTATTATTCGCTTGTATGGATCGATTTCCATCTTTGTTGACACTGTGTGCACTAGCGTGATCCTGGACTAGTGCGTTATACACAGAGGGTCCAGAATCGAAATTTTTGGTCCCGACACAAGATAAAAGGCTTGAACACATAAACTTGATTAAACATAGATAATAACCATCATGTCGCATAGCATATTGTAAGAGTCATGATGCAACAAGTTAAACTAGGCTATTACAAGCATACATATTCCAAGTACTTTAAACATAGTCAGTCATTACAAACCTCATATTTCCAAACATAGATAAGATATATAATAAGATAGATAGATAGCAGTAGATTCTGGATCTTCCTTGCTCCCCCTTAACCTTTCAATCCTCTTTGACGAGGATATAATAATTCACATTTTATCATTTATCTATAATTCATATTATGGATAATAATGACGTCGTATAACTCCTGAGTCTACCCCTTAATAGCCATAATGGAGAAGCTGGAGGTTGTAAGTTCTTCTACGACCATCTAGTAGTCGTAAGTCCTCTTACGACTATCCCATAGTCGTAAGTCCTTCTACGACTATCCTACGATCGTAAGTTCTTCTACGATCAGTCTGTGGTCGTAAGATCTTCTACGACCACCACCTAGTCGTAAGCTCTTCTACGACCAGTCCCTAATCGATAGGGCTACAAAGATGTGGGCCTAGTCGAACAGGGAATCTTCCGCACCATATTCAAGATATGGGCAGTAAACTACGCGGTTATTCTCTGGAATAATGGCATGATTTTAACTCCTTTGTTATGGTGGTAACTGCCTGACAGCGTGGGAACGTTACTACTTCCACAATAACCTCCAGTAATAGCTCAATAATTTGGGACATTAAGGCAGCCTTTACACTGGAGATACAATGGTACACCTTGAAGACTGTATAAAAGGCAGAATCATCAGGACAATGGATGGATCGGAAGGCGATTAGGAGCATAGTACTATGGTCTTTGGCTCCATTTTGTAATCCAGCATACTCAATACATACACACAGGAGTAGGGTTGTTATTCTCCCAGGAGAAGGCCCGAACTTGTATAAAAATCCCCGTTTCTCTATCTTTGTGTGATTTTGAGCCTAGAGGAACCCCCGAATCAAATAATCTTTACGTAAGTTCGGTCCTAAAACACCGACAGTTGGCACCGTCCGTGGGGATCTTTGAGTCATCAGCTTTCCTTCGCCTTTCCAATTCTCATGCTCTCATGGTAGGAGAGTGGAACGAGGAGAACTAGTTCGACTTGGCCGATTACGCAGATATCGACATGGATGCCGGTTTCAACTACGAACCGAGTGATGCATCATCCGATGGTGATGTCGTCTCCGGAGATCTTTCTCCAGGAGACCTTACCACCGATGTAGTTGAGGAGGGATCCTTATCCCCCACAACGATACGTCCAGATGGAGAACCAGCTTCCTCAGAGGGCAAGGGTCAATCCGACCACAATGGGGCCGCCCAAAGGCAAACTTCGGGGCATGGCGAGGATTCCTCTCCAAATGTTCAAGTCCACTCGAGACGATCCGACTGGCGCAATGCCTCTTGGAAGTCGTAATTTCGGATCTTCATCAGCATCTGGTGGTTCTCTTTCTCCGGTTAGCCCAGCCAAGGATGCTATCGAACATGCTCTTCCTGCAAGTTCGACCATCCCAACGTAGGGCTCACTTGCGGATGGAGACAGCTATAACTCGGAATTCCCCTTCCTGGAGGGGTTTGCTCCAAGTCGCCAGATGGTGTCATTCGACGACTCCTCAAGCGAGGAGGCCTCTAGCGTAAGTGGAGATCATCAACGGGAGGTCTTCGTCCTACCCTCAGGTAGAGACAGGGCTGAGGACGCTCCCTGAAGATCACACCCTACGACCACTCGTGGCAATGACAAGGACACCTCCGGCGATGAACAGAGTTAATACTCTGATGAGCGTGCGGAAAATTCTCGAGAACATCGCACTTCACTAAGGCAAGCTCAAGGATCAGGTATGGATGATTCTGACACTATCCGATGGAAACGAGTCACGGTCTAGAGAAAATTGCCTGGGCGCACTCAATACTAGTCGGAAGAAGCTTATGAACTTCAGCATATCAACGATCTACTCGAGAACTCATCTCGAGAACATGCCCGAGCACCTGGCTACGACCTCTTCGCCGAAGAGATCGCACGAAGGCTGCGGAGCACGATGAGCAAGCTCGAACGTCCCCGTCGACATCATTCAGGAAGTCATAGCAGTACGACTCCATCAGCTTCCAGTCGTTCGAATAACTCACTGTATGGAGATCGACGCAACTTACATCGTTCTCCAAGCTAGAAAAGGGTTCCTCGAACACCTAATGATAAGAAAACTCCCAAGAGAGGTGATCATTCACCACTCCGACCCAGAGGTCTGCACCAGCAAACAAAATACGAGGAGTATTACCCTCATAGGATCGAGACTTATCATAAGTCAGATTCACCAATTGCCGGGTATCGTCGAGTGCGATCACCTGGCGACCTCAACCCCTCTTTTCTGCAAAGGAGGCGTTACGACGTAATTACCGGATGTCGGGCATTCTCGCCTGACCTTCGAGCAGTTCATTGGCCGCCGCGGTTTCGACCAGGGAACATGGAGAAATTTGATGGGTCTCAAAATTCCATCGAATTCCTTCAGATCTACATGACCGCTGTCCGAGCAGTAGGAGTAGGAGAACGTGTCATGGCGAATTACCTACCGACTATGCTCGAAGGGTCCGCTCGATCGTGGTTATTAAACCAACCACTCGAATCGATCTACTCGTGGCAACATCTCTACGACCTACTGTTGGAAAATTTCCAGGGCACCTATCATCGCTCCGGGAAGGAGGACGACCTACATAGGATGCGACAAAACGACCATGAAACACTACGCCAATTCATCAGGCGTTTCAGTCAGGTTCGTAATTCAATTCTTGAGGTTTCTGACTTGTCTGTTATCAGAGCCTTCAAGCAGGGAGTCCGTAGTAGAAGGATCATAGAGGATATTGCTTTGAACCCTCTGGCTACCGTCGCCGAACTCTTCGAGATGGCTGATCGGTACGCAACTGCTGATGAAGCAGTCGAGTGGACCAAAATCATCGATCGAGATGATCAACACCCTCAAGAGGCTGGCGAAGGTGGTAAGAAAAAGGATAAAAAAGTCAAGAAATCCAAGAACAAGGCAAAGGGCCAAAAGCCTCAAGCCAATGGTTCTAAGGAGGTCTTGGTCGTAAGCGATAAGAAGCCATGAACTACCAAACAATACTCCGATCGAGGCAAAGGTAAGTGTCCCAAATGGAAGAACGATAAGCCTAGGTGGTGTCCTTTCCATAAAAAGGAAGGACATGACCTTCGCAACTACCGAGTCTTTCAACGAAAACTCGAGGACTACTACAACGGTAAAGGGCCACTTCCTACTCTCGAAGAGGTAGGACAAGCCAGTGGTTGTACACAGTCGGACAACAACGAGGAGATGCTGTTTCAAGATCCTGAACACACCATCGAGCACATCTTTGGAGGGTCATCGGCATACGAGTCAAGGCGACAGCTTAAGACAGTCGAACGCGAGGTAAACTCAATTGACCCTCCTTTTGTCAATAATTTGCTGAAGTGGTCGGAAGTCAACATTTCTTTCGAGAAGGTTGACTGTCCGATCCCTTCGACTCGACCAGGTCGGTTTCTGATCATGGTCAAACCCACCATCAACAACTGTCGAGTGAATCGAGTGTTGATTAATGGTGGTAGTTCGTTGAACATTCTATTCACGAACACCATGGACGAAATGCAAGTACCCAGGACCAAGGTAAGACCGGAAGATACTCATTTCATGGTATTATACCAGGGTCTTCTGCCAAACCCAAGGTAATTTCAGGACAGAGAAGATCTCCTTTGATGTGGTCGATTTCGATACGGCATATAATGCCATACTCGGACGACCAATTTTGGCAAAATTCTTAATGACAACTCATTATGGGTATCAATGTCTTAAAGATGCCAGGTCCCAAAGGAGTAATCATAATTTATTGTGATAAGAAGATGGCACATACTTGTGACCGTCGATCCCTCGAGATGGTTGGTCAGGTACCAGCTCGGGATGAAAAAAGGTAGCCTTCGACCAAGCACTCGAAGCCTAAAGATGCACCCAAGCCGAACTACCAAGTCAAGGAGGTTCTCCTGGATCCGGAGGAACCCTCGAAGACTGTTCGCATCGAGGATACTTCCGACCCCAAGTAGGAAGACGCCCTCATCGCTTTCCTTTGGGCAAATACAGATGTCTTCGCGTGGCAAGCATCCGACATGCCCAGAGTCCCAGGGAAGCGATCGAGCACAGGCTAGCTCTACGGCCTGACAAATCGACGAGATGCTATAAGGTCAAAATTGGACAAGTTACTTAAAGCAGGCTTTATAAGAGAAGTCGACCACCTAGAGTGGTTGGCCAACCCTGTAATGGTTAGGAAGTCTAACGGCAAGTGGCAAATGTGCGTAGACTTCACTCATCTTAATAAAACTTGTCCAAAAGATGATTTCCCTTTACCTCATATCAATCAGTTGGTTGACTCTACCGCTGGTTGAGAAACATTAAGTTTTCTAGATGCATATTCTGGCTACCATCAGATTAATATGTGTCTAGAAGATGAAGAAAAGACCGCATTTATTACTCCATTTGGTATATTTTGCTATGTCAAAATGCCATTTGGTCTAAAAAATGCTGGCGCTTCTTTTCAACGCTTGATGCAATCAACTTTTTCACCTCAGCTAGGCCAAAATTTCGAAGCCTATGTTGACGATCTAGTCATAAAAATCATCAAACGGCTTGATCATGTTTCAGACTTGCAGGAGACGTTCGACAACCTCAGAAAACACCGCCTGAAACTCAATCCTAAGAAGTGTGTATTTGGAGTCTCTTCGGGAAAATTGCTTGGATTCCTGGTCTTTGTACGAGGGATCGAAGCAAATCCCGAAAAGATAAAAGCCATAGTTCAAATGCGCTCTCCAACCACGAAGAAAGAAGTTCAAAAACTCACACGGTGTATGACGGCTTTAGGTTGTTTCATAACACGACTGGGAGAAAAAGGACTACCTTTCTTCAAACTTCTAAGGAAGCACGAGGGTTTCGAGTGGTCGGAAGAGGCAAATGCTGCCTTTGAGGATATCAAGAGATATCTTATGAGTGCTCCTGTTTTAGTTTCTCTGAAACCAGAAGAGACGCTCTTAATTTATCTAGTTGCCACGCCACAGGCAGTGAGCGCAGTACTAGTCGTGGAACATGAAAACGTCCAACGACCAGTGTACTACGTAAGTGAAGTTTTGCATGGACCTAAGGATCGTTATCCTCAGGTCCAAAAGCTTCTCTATGCCCTCATCATGTCTTCGAGGAAACTACGGCATTATTTTCAGGCGCACAAGATAATTGTGCCGTCTGAGTTTTCCTTGAGAGTGATCCTCTAGAATAGGGAAGCAGCGGGACGCATGTCTAAATGGTCAGTAGAACTTGGGGAGTTCGACCTCCATTTTGTGTCTCGAACGGCCATTAAATCCCAGATCTTGGTAGACTTTGTCGCCGAATGGACAAATCCTGAACCTATTCAGGATCCCTAGTACGATACCCATGACCAGTGGACGATGTACTTTGACGGGTCACTTACTTTAAGTGGCTCGGGGGCTGGGGTGGTCCCGGAATCTCCTAATGGAGAGACCTTAAAGTATGCCATACAATTAAACTTTCAGGCCACTAATAACGTGGCAGAATACGAAGGTTTGCTAACTGGCATACGAGCTGCGAAAGCTCTCGCGATTCGACGACTACTCGTGAGAGGAGACTCTCAACTAATTGTGAATCAAGTCGGAAAAGAGTACCAGTGCTCTAATCCAACCATGTCTCGGTACTTATCGGAGGTTCGAAAGTTTGAAAAGTATTTTTTGGTTTTGAGGTACAATTCATCCCTCGAAAGGATAATTTTCTCGCAGACTAGCTTGCTTGGATAGCTTCTTCCCGATCACAAGTACCAAAATGAGTCTTCTTGGAGCAGCTCCAGAAGCCGTCTCTGGTGGAAACACCAGAGACATCTCCTATTGAGGCAGCTTCTCTAGAATACAAGGATACTTAATCTAGCATACTCAATACATACACATAGGAGTAGGGTTGTTATTCTCCCAGGAGAAGGCCCGAACCTGTATAAAAATCCCCGTGTCTCCATCTCTGTGTGATTTTGAGCCTAGAGGAACCCTCGAATCAAATAATCTTTATGTAAGTTCGGTCCTAAAACACCAACACTCTTCCTCTAATTTCTCCCACTTTGGCATCAAGGACCAAAAGGAATCATTCTTGAGGTGGAGCTTGGGAAGATGGATCTTGAGGAGTATTGAGGTGACGACGGCAACCAAAATGAACTGGTGCTGACAGAGTTTGCTCAAGAGAGTTTACTCATTCTGTTAAGGCAGCAATCTAATTGACTGTTTCATTGCGAAACTCTGTGTGTGCATCCTCCAAACTTTGCTAAGAGTTGTGAAGCGCCAAAACTATTGAGTAAATCTGAGATAAAGTGACTTGATCTTCAGCTGGAGCATTTTTTTGAACTTGAGGGGGGGATTATTGTAGGAATTGGACCCCCATATCTTGGCTTATAGGGCTTGTGAACTCTTGGACGTCCTCCGTGGAACTAAATCTTCCTCAAGATAAGAGACATGATATAAGGAGCAAAGTAAATCCTTTTAATCTTGTCATTCTTAGAAGCGTTAATCTCTCTTATGATGAGGTCAACTACATCAAACCTTCTCCCATCCATAATGTTGTCTATTATATTCCATGCATGTCCTCGGATAGCATCCAAATTGCCACTTTTAGGGAAGAAAGTGTGATTGATAATCCGATTGATCAAGCTTGGCAAAGGAAGAAGTCCTCAAATTTTTCCGGGCACAAAATTCACAGATTCATCATAGAACTGATGCCATGGTGGAGTTCTGAGTGCTCCTCTGTCAAAGATCTTCTCTTGTGTTCCTGAGTATGTCCTCAAAGCTTGCTCAAAGTCAGCTTTGGATTCTTGTAACCTTTGAGTTCCTGACATCCATATCAAGTGATCGAACTCTGGAGAGACATAGATAGTAGCATAGAACTGTTGAATCAAATCTTCATTGTAGTCACATTTTAATCCTACTATTTCTTCCAGACCAGCTCTTTGAAATAAACGGTAAGCTCCAGCTAAATGGTCAATTTTCTCCAAATGAGCCCAATCTATATATCTGTGATCAACAAATTGACGATGATGGCTGTAGAGTTGAGCATAAACTTGTTGGAATCTGGTGTGAAACCTTGTGTCCGTTGAATTAGCTGGTTTTTTAAACTGATTTGCATGACGAAGAATTGCATAATCATCACTTGAAATCTAAGTTAGATCAACATCAGGCTCTTCGGCCTTTGCCATATCCTCATCATCCTCTTCCTCAGAAAATTCCTCATCTTCTTCATTATTTTCACTAGATTCTTCTTCTTCTTCATGTTCACTTTCTTGATCTTGCCTTGAAGACTGTCATTGATCTCTTTTTCTTGTTGACAATTGAAAACTCTCTATCTCATAAGCACTGTCCTCATTTTGTGATCTTAAAGGTGCTACCCTCCGAGGAGCTGCTTTGCGGTGAGAAGATCCAGTACTCAAGGTTGGAGGGACATATCCTTCCTCCGGATCTCTATCAGGAGTAGCACTCTTGAGAAGAGAGGCTTCAGACTTTGGAGGCATGGTTTCTAGGATAAGAGAAAGCAATTAGAACTAGATCGGATATGATTGATGCAAAGTAGTATGAAATAATCAATTTTTCTCTGCTGGAGCGGTAGTACCACTGTTGACAACCGATATTACCGGACATCAGTAACATCGATTGCTACGGGCGGTATTACCGCACTTGCAGAACATCATAGGGAAATCCTTCGATTCGTGATTCTAACTAATGTTTGGCATGAATTAATCCATGAGATAGACATGATAAGTTACCAAACACTAGTTTCTACAAAGAAAAATACCCAAAAGAAATTGACTAATTCATCCACATTTTGATCAAACACTAGAAATGAGGTAGATGATAAAAAGCTGAGAAAAGAGATGAGATTTGAGCAAATACCTCAGGGATTGGAGTGGATATGATCAAGAGAACCAATCCCAATCAAAGATTCAACAAAAAGTCCACAAAACCGAAGGATTTGAGATGAAGTTTGTGGAGAAGAGAAGAGGAGAGAGAGGCATGGGCTTGGTGGTTTTGGAGAAAAGGGGAGCGGTTACACCGCAAGGGTGAAGAGGGGTGGAGGATAAAGCTTCGGTTGTTACCACTCTGGAACCGCTAGCCATATCTTGATAGTACCAAGACTTGAGGCGCAGATCACCAGTCAGTAGTAATCTGCGTGATAATCATGTATTTCCGCTTTTGCTGAAACAAAACTGAAGCTAAAATGAAAATACAAATGATCATTGATTCGAACACTCAAATAAATATCTTTAGGATCATTATGCATGAGATAGATAATTGTAACTCAAATGAATATAGTTTTCATAAAAATAGAGAATTTTAGACAGATTTTGAAATTATTTGAATAAATACTTCAATAAAACCAAATAAGAGCATAAAAGCATGAGGCATGAGTTTCAAGCAACATTAGAATGGTCTATGACATTTAACTCGTTCCTCAGCTTGCAAAAGCGGCTCTCATCTAATGGTTTAGTGAAGATATCGGCTAATTGATCATCGGTTCTTATGTGGATAATTTTAATATCTCCTTTGCCCACATGATCTCTCAAGAAATAGTGACGGATATATATATATATATATATATGCTTGGTTCTTGAGTGTTGGACTGAGTTATTTACAATCTTCACGGCACTATCATTATCACACAAAAGAGGCATATTTTCAAATTTTATTCCATAATCCATCAAAGTTTGCCTCATCCATAGCAATTGAGCACAACAACTACCCGCAGAAATATATTCGGCTTCAGTGGTGGATAGGGCTATATATGGAATTTTATTTCTTGGATGACCGTGATACTAAAGATCTTCCAAAGAATTGACAACTCCTAGAGGTGCTTTTTCTATCCACTTTGCAACCCACATAATCGGAATCCAAATATCCAATTAAATCAAATTTCGCACCTTTGGGATACCATAAGCCAATGCTAGAGGAATGCTTTAAATATCTTAGAATTCTTTTCACGGCTAGCAAATGGCACTCTTGTGGTGATGCTTGAAATCTTGCACATATGCAAACACTAAATATGATATCAGGCCTAGATACGGTAAGATAAAGCAAACTACCAATCATAGATCTATAAAATTTTAAATCTACTGGTTTACCTTCCTCATTAAGATAGAGATGACCGTTGGTTGCCATGAGAGTCTTGATGGTTTTTGCGTCTTCCATGCCAAACCTCTTGATCAAATCTCTTGCATACTTTGTTTGGCTTACGAAGGTTCCATCTTTGAGTTGCTTGATTTGAAGTCCAAGGAAATAGGTAAGCTCTCCGATTATGGACATTTCAAATTCCCTAGACATCATATCACCAAACTCCTTGCAAAAATCTTGATTAGTAGACCCGAAGATAATTCATCAACATATATTTGACATACAAAGAAGTCATCATCTAAAACTTTTGTAAATAGAGTTGAATCAAAATTTCCAATTTTGAATCCTTTTGAAACTGAAAAATATCTAAGGCGTTCATACCATGCTCTAGTAGCTTGCTTAAAACCATAGAGCGTCTTGGAGAGTTTATAAACATGATTTGGATTTTTAGGATCTTCAAAATTGACTGGTTGTTCAACAAATACAAGTTTAGATATTTTACCATTTAGAATAGCACTTTTAACATCTATTTGAAATAATTTAATATCAAAGTATGATGCAAAAGCTAGTAATATCTGAATTGACTCAAGTCTAGCTACAGGTTGAAATCCAGACCTTCGACTTGTGAAAATCCTTGAGCGACCAATCTTACTTTGTTTCTTACAACCATTCCACATTCATCTTGCATGTTCCTAAAGACCCATTTTGTACCATTACATTGTGTTGCTTGGGTCTTTCTACCAATGTCCAACCATCATTCTGGGTGAAGTTATTGAGTTCCTCATGCATTGCATTCACCCAATCCAGATCATCGAGTGCTTCATCTACATGTTTTGGCTCAAGAGAAGAGACAAAAGAGTAATATTTACAAAAAGAAGCGACACGAGATCGAGTTTGAACACCCTTACTCACATCACCCAATATTTGATCTATTGGATGATCTTTTACAATTACATTATGAATTCTAGGAGGTAGATTTGATGGTTGATCATCTTCCTTCTTGTCCTCTTCATTAATTTGAATTTGATTTGTAGTGGAAGAGGTAGAAGGTTCGACTTGAGTGAAAGATGATGAGTCATTTGGATCTTTTTTTGGCTTGATATCTCCAATTTGCATATTCTCCATAGCTTATCTTAAGGCTTCATTACCTACATCATCCAAATTCTCTTGCTCTTCTTGAGAGCCATTAGTTTCATCAAATTGAACATCATGTTTTTCCTCAACTAAACCGGAATTTTCATTGAAGACACGATAAGCTTTACTATTTGAAAAACGAACACCTTTCTTCAAAATATAACACTTGAAAGTATGAGATGTTCGGTTTTCTTCCAGCAAGAAGTTCATAAGAAGTCTTTTTCAAAAGACGATGCAAATAAAGGCGATTTATGGCATGATAAGCGGTATTGATTGTTTCCGTCCAAAAGCTATCAGAAGTATTGTACTCATCAAGCATCGTCCTAGCCATTTCAATTAGTGTTCGATTTTTCCTTTCTACAACTCCATTTTGCTCCGGAGTGTAGGTTGTGGAAAGTTCATGCTTTATTCGAAGTTCATCACAAAAATCTTTAATTTTAGTGTTCTTGAACTCAGAACCATTATCACTACGTATTTTCTTAATTTTGAAATCAAATTCATTTTGAGCCCTTTTTGCAAAACTTTTGAAAATGCCGGTGGTTTTGGCTTTGTCATCTAGGAAGAATACCCATGTATGTCTAGAGTAATCATCCACAATGACTAAATAATAGCTATTACTATCGATACTCTTATAGGATGTTGGCCCAAACAAATCCATATGTAAGAGTTCCAATAGTCTAGAAGTTGACATGATACTTTTGAAAGGATGGAAATTTGCGACTTATTTTCCGGCTTGACAAGCACTACAAAGTCTATTTTTTTCAAACTTCATATCTTTCAAGGCAACAACTAAATCATGTTTGATTTTTAAAAAAAGTTGAATAACATGAGATGGCCTTCTATGCCAAAGCCAACCCAGAGATGTTTTTGCGATCAAACATGTTTTTAAGCATGAATCATTTGAGAAAAAAATCAACCAAATAAAGATTTCCAAATCTAAATCCTTTGAAAGCTAAAGAGTCATCTTTTTTTTATTTAAAATAGAAACACCATTTTGAGAGAATTTGCAAGACAACCCAAGATCACATATTTGAGAAACAGATAACAAGTTGAAATTAAGCGATTCAACTAAAGGCACATTAGAAATGGAAAGGTCATTTGAGATAGCAATTTTACCCAATCCCATTACCTTTCCTTTGCTATTGTCACCAAATGTGATCTTGTTATTTCCTTTTCCATTCTCGAATGTGGTGAATATTCTTCTATCACTGGTCATATGTTGAGTGCATCCACTATCGAGCACCCAATATTTTTCCATTGGTCTTGTAGTTCACCTTATCTCCTTTTGCCATGAGGCAAGTAGGAGTGGAGAAGAGTGACAACTCTTCCTTGATGGCGATACCTACAAGTCCTTTCTTCTTTGAGGACCCTTCATCATTGGAGTCAGAGTCCGACTAATCCCCATCGGAGTCCCATTCTCCAATGTGAGCTTCATTCTTGCCGTATTTAGGAAGCTTCTTCTTGCCGTTGTATTCCTTCTTATTTGATGATTTGCCCTTGTCATCCTTCTTGTTAGGGCAATGAGAGGCAATGTGCCACTTCTCATCATACTCATAACAACGGATATTGCTATAGCGCTTGTTGTCGTTTGAGAATTGCCTCTTTTTGTTCTTGTCAAAATTTGAGCTTCGAAATGGACGTCTTCTCATGAATCTCTTCATTCTCCTTACAAGAAGAGCAAATTCTTCTTCGGAGTCTTGTTCTTCATCCTCCGCTTCATCACTTGATTCCGCTTTCGCCTTGAAAGCGGTGATCTTCTTCTTGGATGAAGATGACTCCAAAAACTCTTCCTTGTCTTTCTTGTACAACTCATTGGTTATGAGATTACCCAAGAGTCCGGTTGGTGTCATCCTCGGCAACTCAAGAGAGTTGAAAAATAGAGTCACCAATGTCTCATATTTCTCCTATGGAGCCCTAAGCATTTTTCGCACAATATCAACATAAAGAAGGTTAGTGCCTAGGCCCTTGAGCTCATTTACGATGTTGTTTAGACAAGAATACATCTCGTTGATATTTTCATGAGGCAACATTGCAAATGTTTCATATTTGGAGTTCTCTGGTATTTGAAGTCCCTTCTCTCTGTTTGTTCCGAATTCCCGTCGGCCCGTTCTTTTCGACCATCCTCTTGGTCTCCACCATCCCCTCGTTGTCAACCACCCTTTTAGTTTCGACCAGCCTCTTGGTTTAGACCACTCTCTTGGTTTCGACCATCCTCTTGGTCTCCACCATCCCCTCTTGTCGACCACCCTTTTGGTTTTGACCAGCCTCTTGGTTTAGACCACTCTCTTGGTTTCGACCATCCCCTTGGTCTCCACCATCCCCTCATTGTCGACCACCTCTCGTTGTCGACCACCCTTTTGGTTTCGACCAACCTTTTAGTCTCGACCATCCTTTTGGTTTTGACCATCCTTTTGGTTTCAACCATCATCTCAGTTGCGACTATCCTCTCGATTGCGAGCACCCTCTCGGTTTCGACCACCCTCACCTTGGCGCATTTTTCGCTCTCCCTCTTTTTCCTTAGCACCATGCACATTAAATGTTGTCATCTCTACAGCGACGTCCTCCTTCCTCTATAAATAGAGATCCAGGGAGCCCTTGTCCTCCACTTACTTTCCCCTCAACTCTCCCTCTTTCTCTCGCCTCGTTTCGCCGTGCTTCGAGTTTCGCCACCGACCGGCTAGAGTTCGTGCCATCGCCTCTAGCACCGTTGCCTCCTCACTGCCGAAGAGTTCGCTAGAGCCCGTGCAATCTTCGACCTCCTCCAGCCTCTGTCTCAGTCTTGGTAAGCTCCCTGTGCCTTGTTTTGATTCTTCTTTCGACCGCGTCGAGCAGTCGAATCCTTCTTTCTTCTTTCGACCGTGTTGAGCAGTCGTATCCTTCTTGCGACCACGTCGGGTAGTCGAATCTCCTTCTGTCCAGGTAGTCCAACCTCCTTTTGACCACCTGTAGTCGAATCTCCTTCCGACCAGGTAGTCGAACCTCCTTTCGACCACTTGTAGTTAAACCTCCTTCCGTGAGCTCATTCTCCTTTGTTCGAGCTCCGATTCAAGTGATTCAATTTCTAAATTCATCTAAATTCAGTACCTTTCTTTTGGTCCTAGTTTGGTTCTTTTTGGATTTTATTTGGAGTTGTTTTATTTATTCGACTCTTTTCACACATATAGATTCCGACGTTTCCGAAGAGTACTTGGACCTGACGACCACGACCGAAGCATCTCAACTCTTCAACGAAGGCAAGTCGTAGACCTTTGAACCTGTTGCACCCAGTTTATAAAATTATATTGTTTTATATCAACATGCATGGCTAGTTGTATAAAAATGGTTTCGGAAATACTTAAACACCTACTTGGTAGTATGACTCCTTGAATAATTGTAAACGACATGTTGACATGTACCCTTGGACACCATAGGTTGGGTAATCTTAGTTGGATATTATTGCAATACCAAAGTGGGTGCGTATTATGCATGGTTCTAGTTCCTCCTCTTGAGCATTCATTAGAGCGGGAGATTCCAGCTACTCAAATTTCATATGGGACTATCTCAGGTCCAGGACTACAGGCATGGGCCACATTATTTGCTCCAAATGAAAGTAACTCAAATGGGTCGGTGGTAAGCATCCCAGATAAATGGGCCGATTTCTTCACTACTATGCTCCTTTCTCCTCAAAACTTTGAATTGGCTAAGCAAATCCTGTCATCTAATGTCTAGTCAGTGATTAATCAATTCGAGGATCAGCATGCAGGAAGGTAATTTTTGCTTTACCCTCCCTTTGCCCAGCTATCTCAGAGCAGTTCAGTTGCTCTCAGTCATCTTAGTCAGACGAATTGAAGCATGAGGCAGCTAATATTGGGGATATATCAAAAGGCAAAGAGAAGATGGTGGCTAAGGAGATCCCATCACCTACGAACTCTGTTGCAGGTCCATCTTTGGCTCATCCTCTCATGCCGGTTTTCACTGGTAAGAATTCTGCAGAAGCCTCCTCTAGTACTTCAGCTTTACATGTTAAGTGCAAGAAAATCAAGAAGACAATGCCTCTAGTTGAAACTGAAGTTCGGCGAAGCACGAGGTTGAGGTCTCAGAAGGGGGGTTATATGCGCAAAACTTGCTCTGACAAGCATTGTCTTGCCTATGCTACTATGCCACCGACCCATTCTACCAAGATCATAAGGAATATCTATTTAGAATACTGCAAAGTGTCTCCTGAGGAGGTCACAGAAGTCAGGTTAGCAAGGGATCCCCCAAAAGAAAAAGAAAGATGATGCAAAGAACTCCAAGCTTGGGAAGAACAAAA
The DNA here is from genome assembly GCA_036346405.1 of Phyllostachys edulis. Classification (NCBI taxonomy): domain Eukaryota; kingdom Viridiplantae; phylum Streptophyta; class Magnoliopsida; order Poales; family Poaceae; genus Phyllostachys; species Phyllostachys edulis. Next base: position 20,096,193 of record CM070562.1, on the reverse strand, counting down.
AGGCATAGAAGAGCCGATCTCAAACTCTGCAGGAACTTTTGGATTCTGGTGTTTAGCAGCAACCTTCTTCTGTTTCTTTTTCTAGTTCACTCAAGTAGGGTTAGATTTCATCCCTGCTTGACTTACTACAAACGTCAAACTTTATATGTAGTTTTGTTTTGGTTAAGCTTGAATTGGTTGCTTGTTATTAGGCTGACTTTTAGATTGTGGATATATCATCTCACCTGGTCCTGTCCAGGAATATCTCCTTTTGGTCATAGCCTGGTCTTTCTTAGGCTTCAAATAACATATCTAGAATATGTTGCAATGGTTCCTCGCAAACATTTTTTCCCATGAATAGGCAATGGAAAATTCTAACCTGGAATGCTCGAGGCTTAAATTCGAACACTAAATGGAGAGCCATCTGCAATAAAATTGATGAAAGCAATTGCAATGTAATTTGCTTTCAAGAAATAAAAAAGGAATTCTTTGACTCAAACTACATTTACAAGTTTTGCCCTTGGCGGTTTAACAAATTTGAATACTTACCTTCAGTTGGTGCTTTTGGAGGCTTGCTTATTTCTTGGATCGACTCCAATTTTTCTGGACAGCTTGTTATGCAAGAGGTACCATTACTGGGAAATCTTGATTGGTTCTTTTCATCAAATTGCTGGACTTCTCATTATCCAAACACATTGGTTACTCCTTTGGCAAAACAACTTCAGACCATGTGCCTTGTGTCATTGCCATTAACACTTCAATTCCAAGGGCGCAAGTATTTAGATTTGAAAACTACTAGACGTATCAATGGGAAATTTAAGCTTCTAAGAAGGACACTAAAGTTATGGTCGAAGCACCTCTCCATCTTAACTTCCCTCATAACAAAAACCAATGAAGTCATTTTCCTTCTTGATTCTTTAGAAGAATATAGGACCTTATCAACTATGGAATGGAATGCCCGAGGCATTTTAAAACTCATCTCAACAACTTGCTAAAGCACCAAGGAATTTATTGGAAACAAAGAGGGGCAGTTAAATGGGTGAAACCAGGAGATGAAAACACTAAATTTTTTCACGCCAGAGCCACAATTCAATACCAAAGAAATACTATCACTGTTCATCAAAATGCAAACAGCCACGAAATCTTGGTTCATCAAGGCATAGCTTCTCTCCTTTGGGAATCTTTCAAAGACAGACTGAGATCTTCAGATAATCGAACAATGCTTTTTAATATGAATGATATAATTGTTCCAAATGAAGATCTTGCTTGGATAGAAGAACCTTTCACTCATCAAGAGATTGATGATATAGTTAAGCTTTTATAGACCGATAAGTCTCCTAGACCTGACGGTTTCAACAGGATTTTCAAAAAAAATGCTGGTCTATCATCAAGCAAGACTTTTATGACCTTTTTCAAGCTTTTTACCAGAATTAGCTAAATATGCAAAGCATTAATTCCTCTTTCACTACGCTGGTACCGAAAAAAATATCATCTGGTCTAAACAAATGACTATAGGCCTTTGATAAAATAGATCATCTTGGATCTAGTGCATGCAAATCAATATGGATTTCTTAAATCCCAAACAATTCAAGATTCCCTTGGTTGGGCATTTGAATACCTACATCTTTGTCACAAATCCAAAAGAGAAATCGTTGTTCTCAAATTGGACTTTGAAAAGGCCTGCGATAAAATAGAGCATCAGACAATTCTAACCATCATGAGGAGCAAAGGTTTTGGGAAAAATGGATTCGCTAGATATCTAATATTCTATCCACTGGAACATCTTTTGTGTTACTTAATGGGGTACCAGGTAAGAATTTCCACTATAAAAGAGGGGTGCGGCAAGGGGATATGCTTTTGCCTCTTTTATTTGTATTGGCTGCGGACCTTTTACAAACACTCCTTAATAAGGTTATGGAGTGAGGGGTTATTTCATCACCTTTTTCCTTCGGAGCTAGCCAGGATTTCCAAGTGATACAGTATGTAGATGACACACTTGTCGTAATGCCTGCTTATGCTAACAAATTATTTTGCCTAAAGGGAATTCTCAACTCTTTTGCTGCTTCTACTAGATTAAAGGTCAATTACCAAAAATCTTTCATGGTATCAATCAATGTCGCTACAGATAAATTATTCGTGCTTGCTAGGACGTTTGGTTGTCAACAAGGATCTTTGCCCTTTACATACTTAGTGTTGCCTCTGGGGCTCACCTAGCCAAAATTTGAGGATTATTTCCCATTAGTACAACGAGTGGGATGAAGACTTGCAAGTTGCGTTGCTTACTTATAATAACATCCCAATTTTTGGGTCTTTTTGAAAATTTTCAAAAATAAAAATAACCATTTGATTTTTTTCCTAAATTGTTAAAGCTTAATTTGAAATTTTTGAAATAAAAACAATTTAATGTGAGTAAATCAAACTTCAATTAAATAAAAATTATTTTATTATATTTTCAGAGCCTTTTTCAAGTTTTTAAAATAAAAGGAATCATTTTCAATTCATTAGATTAATTTAAAGCTTAATTTGAAATTTTAGAAAAAGAAAAACATTTTAAATAATTAAAATAAACTTCATATAAATTTAAAATTATTTATTCAATCTATTTAGGTTCCAAGGATTTTTGTGGTTTTTTTCTTGAATTTTTCTGAATTTATTTTATTTTTGGATTTTTTGGATTTTCTTTTATTTATTTTATCTCTCCTCCATGCTCTTCTTCTCTGTTGTTTTCTTCCAACCGAGTGACATCCATGGTAGCCCCTGCATGCCACCATGGCTACCGGTCATGCGGAGCGTCCCCTACTGCGCCACCACGCCGCCCCTCCCCTTGCCTTCCTTGCCTCTCTATGGCTGCCCCACTACAGAGCACCATGCTCCAGCTCCATCAATGGCCGACCACCACCTCTCTCCTCTTTTCTCCACATACGAAGCACCAAAATCAATTCCGTTTTAAGCATTATGACCCCACTAACCTCGCCCACATTATGCCTCCATCAATTGCACGTTTCATCCCACGATTTCATTCAATTTTACATTTCTTCCCTTTCTTCTTTTGCAAACCGAAAACTGTTCATTTGTTTCTCAAACGTTTCTCATCGATTCAGGCACCTCCTCCACCCTATAAAAGGAGCATTGTGTGTTCCTGGTTTCCCTCTTCGATTCACCTCAAACCCCACCCTCTAACTCCTCTCCATTTGCTCGAAACGCCGACGCCATTCTCCAAGTCCGGCGACGTTGCTTCTTCATCGATCTCCTTCTCCAATGATCCTCCAACTGAACTCTTTGCACCGTTGAGTTTGCCTTGATGTGTTCTACACCGTGTTTCCATTGCCATCACCCAAAGACCACCGAGTCACCGTCGACCTTGTCGAGCCCCAACGTTGAAACCCTTGCTTCACGTTCCCCAATTCTTCGGTGAGTTTTTCCAAAATCTGTTCGAGTCATCAACTCCGCCTCGTCGTCAGGGTTCCATTTTGCCCATTCGCCGGCCACCCCGTTGCTTGCTTCGTCAATGCCATTGCCATGCACTGTACTTCTGTGTTCGGCATGAACAGTAATTCCAGAATAATGCAATTTCCTATTTTTCATCATTTCATACGTTATCAAACTTCCAAATGCTCGTTATCTCTCATACGAACTCCAAATCCGTCGATTCTTTCTCCTAAATTCATCTTTTAAATCTATATAGGATCAATTCTTTGGTGATCAAAGCAATGGGTGGCCTGGAAGTTTCAAGATCTACCAAGTGTTTCAAGTCGACCATCCATATAAGTTAGATTAGCAGTGTTGCATCAAAGTTAGCTTTTTTCAGTTTTAGTATCGTTTAGTCCATGTAACAGGATTTCTTGCTTGAGTTTTGATGCCTCTTAATAGCTTTCCAGCTATTTGTTCTTTGGGTTTAACCGACTTTCCCTTGTTAGTTTGTTTCTGTCTTTCTCCCTTGTTCTCTCTCGTCTATTGTGCTTTTCCCTCTCACCTATCGTGCTTTCTCACTCTCATATATTAAACCTGTGAAGAATTGTTACAGATGGTTCAAACTCGCAACACCGCAAGTCAAGATGAAACAGTGGATCCCAACACCAGTGCTAATCTCAATGCACCACCTCCACCAGCTACAACAACATATCAGAATTTGGGTCAGTTCATGGCAGCTCAGATAAAGTTGATGAACGCTATGATGCAGAATATGAATCAGATGATGAATCAGCAGAGTCTGACCGCTGCTGCCTTTATGGCAATATTGAACCAGAACCATCAAGCCGCTGCCATGCCACCACCAGCACCACCAGCTTCTCAGCAATCAAAGTTTGCAGAATTCATGAGAACGTGTCCACCTACCTTCACCAACTCATCTGAACCATTGGACGCAGATGAGTGGCTGCGCTCCATAGCGAAGAAACTAGCCATTGCTCGAAGTGATGATCATGGGAAGGTTCTATATGCCATGCACCAGTTTGAAGCACTGCCGCGGAATGGTGGGAGAATTACTGCGCATCCCATGAGAATCCACAAGATATTACCTGGGCCGAGTTTTCAACAACTTTTCGCCACTCTCATGTCCCAAATGGTATAGTAGAAATGAAGAAAAATGAGTTCCATGATTTACAGCAAGGAACCCTGACAGTGAGTGAGTACCTCAACAAGTTCACTCAACTCTCTCGTTATGCTCAAGAGGACGTTGCCTCGGATGATGCACGTTAGAAGCATTTCAAGTGGGGACTCAACCCTAGTTTGAAAGTACAAGTTATTGGCAACGACTATGTAGATTTCCAGCATATGGTTGATAAAAGCCGTCCTTATTGAAGAGTCTCATCGTGAGCTTGAGGAATCTCGCAAAAGGAAGATGATGTAGCATGGGTCTCATCAGAATCATTCGTAGAGAGTCAAAATGAATACGCAATATCCTGTCCGTTTCACTCCTCCTACCGTATTAAGAACCATTGCATTGACACCTTGCCCAGCTGTTTCAGGAGTCAGCAACAACAACCAACCACAGGGAAGCATCAATCCAACCCCATGAGTCACCTGTTATAGATGCCAAGAGATAGGTCATTATGCTCATAGTTACCCATGAAAGCGAGCACTGACGCCAATTCCATTCAACTTGGGAGCTACATCAGGAGCAGGCCGAGTAACACCTCAAAATTCAGGTCAAGATGCTCGGACTCCACTTTCTTCTGCAAGAGGACAAGTGAATCATGTCATTGTGGAGCAAGCCCAACCAGCTCAGAACATTGTTCCCGGTAAGTCCTTAATCAGTTTTGCGTCCGTTGCGGTTTTGTCTCGCTCCAAAGAGAAAATCGTCGAGAAGAGTGAGCACAGTCCGAGTTCCCAAACCTATTCTCTAGCCAGTCCGAATCTCAGGGTCAAGATTCTCTTTAAGGGGGGTAGGTTTGTAACATCCCCTTTTTTTGGGTCTTTTGAAAATTTTCAAAATAAAAATAACTATTTGATTTTTCCTAAAATATTAAAGCTTAATTTGAAATTTCTAAAATAAAAACAATTTAATGTGAGTAAATTAAATTCCAATTTAATAAAAATTATTTTATTATATTTTCAGAGCCTTTTTCAAGTTTTAAAATAAAAGGAATCATTTTCAATTCATTAGATTAATTTAAAGCTTAATTTGAAATTTTAGAAAAGAAAGACATTTTAAATAATTAAAATAAACTTCATATAAATTTAAAATTATTTATTCAATCTATTCAGGTTCCAAGGATTTTTGTGGTTTTTTTTCTTGAATTTTTTTGAATTTATTTTATTTTTGGATATTTTTGGATTTTCTTTTTTTTTTCTTTTCTTTATTTTATCTCCTTCTCCGGTGATCCTCCCAAACCAACCTCGCATAATCGCTGAGTTCATCTCAACACATTCTATGTCGTGCTTCTGTCGCCATTGCCCAAAGACCACAAAGTCACCGTCGACCTTGTCGAGCCACGGCGTTGAAATCGTTTCTTTGCGTTCCCTGATTCTTCGGTGAGTTTTTCCAAAATCCGTTCGGGTCATCAACTCCGCCTCATCGTCGGGGTTCCATTTTACCCATTCGCCATCCACCCCATCGCTTGCTTCACTGATGCCATCGCTATGCACTGTACTTCTATGTTCAGCATGAACTGTAATTACCAACCGGCTTAGGTATTGCAAACTATTCCTCTTTCATAGCCTTTTGCGACCTAGGGTTGTTCCCAAAAATACCAAGGGGCTTTGAGTTCCTTTTTGTGGCTATTGATACGTTCACAAAATGGATCAAAGCCGAACCTGTGACTGGGATAACAACGAAAGCCCCAAAAAGGTTCATGATGAGAAGCGTGATTACTCGATTTGGTGTTCCTAGCCGAATAATTGCAGATAATGGTTAACAATTTTCGAGCACAAAATTTTAGGAATTTTGCGATGAGTTGGGTACCAAGTTATGTTATGCTTCTGTTGCCCACCCATAGAGTATTTGGGCAGTCGAAAGAGCGAATGGCCAAATAATGCAGGGCATAAAAACCCAAGTGTTCGACCAGCTTGTTAAGCACTTGGGGGCTTGGGTACAAGAATTACCACTAGTATTATAGGCAGTTCGTACGACTACAAGTCGGGCTACAGGTGAAACACCTTTTTCCCTAGTTTTTGGGGCTGAAGCCATGTTTCCACCAAAACTAAAGATCTGGTCGACAAGGGTCAAAACCTTCAATGACTCTACCCAAGAACAACTTCGAGCGGATGACATCAACCTACTCGAAGAGAAGAGGAATCAAGCCCTAATCCGTTTAGCAGTTTAACAACAAGTCCTGCGCAAATGCTACAATCGTAAGGTCTAACCTCGCAGCCTTACTGTAGGTGACTTGGTATTGAAAAAGATTCAATCCCAATCTAATCAAAATAAGCTTTCCCCTAAGTGGGAAGGTCCTTACACAGTGGTCGAAGTTACGCGACCAGGTTCGGTACGACTAGCAATGGAAGACGGTTGGGTTCTCTCCAATGCTTGGAACATCAACCAGTTACGCAAATTTTATGTGTAACTCCTTACTATATCAATAAAGTTTCAGGTTTCTTCACTCTTTATTGTCTTACTTTTGAGTAGTGGTTGGATAGTCTTTTGATCATTTTTATACACAGTTTTTCTTTACACTTGTCGAAGAAGGGTAACATCACCTAGTCGAAATCTTTCTTCTCTGTATGTGGTCCTGCTCACTAGAAGGAACTTTCTAGTGTCGCCTTGTTCCAAACTTTTGCTACCAATACAAAGAGACTGGGTTTAACAAAACTAGTCGGAACATTCTCAAAGCCAGCTCTTTTTAAGCTTAGTTTATTTTTTCATTACCTTTGAAAAATTCTCTAAGTGGAGTATACTTTTATAGTTTGTTTGACTCCTTTTAGTAACCTCAAATGCATTTAAACTGGTCGAAGAAAGACACAACACCTAGTCGAAGTCTTTCCTCTCTGCATGTGGTCCTGCCCACTAGAAGGAACTTCCTAGCATCGTATTGTTTCCAACTCTTCCTATCAGTGTCAAACAAATTGAGTTTACTAGAAATGATTGAATAAAATTTTAAGGCACTCCAAAGAGTTTATCTCACTCGTGTTGATGCTCTTGATTCGATTACTATGGTCGAAGAACGTAGCTTCACTAGTCGAAGTCTTTCCTCTCTTCATGTGGTTTTGCCCACTAGAAGAAACTTTCTAGTGTCTATCTGTTACTAAACTCTTACGACCAGAACATAACAATCAAGATCGACAACATAAGTAGGAAAAACTTTTTTTAAGTAAACCCTTACATACACTATTTACCTAGTTTATCTATATAAACTAAGCAAATAGTCGGGGGTTAGGATAACGCCATTAATATGACTTCAATTCTTGGTCTTAAATTCAATTTCATTTTTCTATTCATTATCTTATGAGTTACTAACAACTCGACAAGATAATTTGCAGGAAAAAGCAGGTATATGTATTCATAACCAAAAGACTTGTCTTTACAAGTTTTCCTATTACAATCTACTCTGATGAAGGTGATCCAATTTGTATCTCCTCCATGACCTTTTGGCTGACTGGCTTCACCTCTTCAATCAGACGAGCTGCTTCTACTTCAGAGCAATCGAAGTCATCCTCGATTGGTTGAAGATCGAGATTACAGTCGTGTGCCTTAAGTTTTGCCAAGGCATAACGTACTGCACCTTCGACTGCTTCTCTTATTGAGTTAGCCTGGTTGACCTTCAGAGTAGTTATCAGCTCCTTTGAGGCTCTAACTTGCTGTCCGACAATACTCGATTGAGCAGTTAGAGTGTCTTCAAGAGGAGTAACTTCCTCAGCACCAAGCCCACCGAGTACGTTGTTTAGAAGTGAGATGTTGTCTTGAAGGTTGATCTTCAACAACTTCGTCTCCTTCTGACTACGAGTCGAAGCTTCATGGAGTCACTTGATTTCGATTGCTTGCTCTGAAATAAAGTACGACCAGTCAAAAGTATATCCCTAAACAACTCGTAAGCAACACTAATCGTGGGTAAAGAGTTACTTACCCGCCAGTCGAGCATCAAGTTGCTTAATTTCGTTGTCATGGGAGGTATCCTTCTTCACAGATTGCTCTGCCATGACTTTATCACCCAGTCTTTTTCTTTGGCGGAATGGGATAGTTCGTGAACAACCAAGGCCTTTTTGTTGACCTTAGTTTGGAGCCTATCCATTTCAACCTCTTTTTTTGAAAAGAAACAAGAGTTAGAGAAAGAACCGGAGATCATTATCATAAGCAGTCTTAAGTTTAGAACTTACTGTTTATCTCACTCTGCAGATCAAGAGTTGCAGAGTTAGCCTCCTGAAGTTTCTTCATCAGGTCGAGATTTTCATCCCTTAGCCTCTCTGTCTCGATTTTCTCGTGGTCAAGTGCATTAGCCATGTATTTTTCGTCACTCTTAAACCTACAAATGTTAAAGATAGATATGAGAACTATACAAGTAGTCGAGTAAAAAATGATTATGAATGGTAGTAGCTTACAATTTCTCTGTCTGCTTGCAGAGTTCCACTTTTTGTTGTCGTAGCTGTATAAGTTATCAGTTGTATTCACCGATAGTGACAATTTATTTCAAAACTTTCTACATAAAGAAAAACAATAAGAAGTGAGAAACAAACCACATAAGTAAATGTTTAGCATCAGATGCTTACATTTATGCTCGTTCAAGCAAACATGGGGAATACGCTTGTGGGATCCTTCAATTCATCGATCTCCTTGACTCGCTTCCACCACACCTTTTCGAGATGCTCATCATCGAAAATATTCCCCTTGTTAGGAACGTCCTTAGGGTGAGGAACTCGGTTACGAGACCTGAATGTGGAAGATCCCACAATAGAAGCAGGTCCAAAGAACTTAGAGAAGAAGAAGGTACTCTTCTTCTTCTTCTTCTTCTTCTTCTTCTTCTTCTTCTTCGGTGATGATAGCATCATCAGTTTTTCCTTGGGAGCCTGAGGGAACATCCGCAATGACTTCCTTTCTGGCACGATGATCGGAAGTTTTGCCACCTTGCCCAGATGCTTCTGTTGCATCATTCGCCGTCTTCGCCTCTGCCTCCGTAACCACTTCAGTGGTCATGGTTGCTTTGGCAGGAACGACCACCTCCACCGGAGGAACGACGGTCGATCCCATGACCGCCTCTATGGTTGTAGTCACTTGAGCAGTAACGACTTCTTCCACCACAAAGACAGTGGCCGTAGTCGTGGCCACTCCCACTGCCATTTTGTCGACTGCAGAAGAAAGGGCAGCGGGCTTCTCGACAGAAGCATCCTCGGGGGCTGAAGGGGTCGGGCTAAGATCACAAAAAGCAAAACATATCAAATTTGTTGAGACCAAAACGTAAATGTTGTTCTTATACTTTTATCTTTTTATGTACCTTCGTTTCCTAGATTTGGTCTTGAATCTAAAAGAAACCTTTCCTAAAGAAGATTTCTTTGACTTCTTCTCTTCGACCACGTCTGGTCGAAATTCGAGCTGGGAAATGGGATCCGCCACGACCACGTCTGGTCGTTGGTGTTGAGCGAGAACTACCGCTCCTTGATCCTCCTAACTCTCCTGATGGTCGAAACCTGTTTCGACCACCTCAGGAGTAGTACTTCCCTTGACCATAAGCTTTGCCGACGCAACGGTATCCTTCACAAAAGATACAAAGCTTTTCTCGTTCTCCTTTTCTAGTCGCTTAATAAAGTCGTGAGAAGCTGAGACTAAAAAAGTCTTGTCATCATAGTAGAATGGTACCATGGTCTTGTGGGCTTTGTGCTTAAGGGCTTCAATCGCCTTTGCCTTCTCCGCAACAACTATGTCTGTGAAGAATTGTGCGAAGGGCCTGGTTGGATCAAAACTTGAGCCCGCCTCTTGCTTGTCGACGGCCTTTACAAATCGACGCTTTTTTGGTCGAAGGAGCATTTACTTGCTCTGCCTCCATTCCAATAACCATCAGTCTGAACTCTTGGTCATCCTCACAGTCTTCCATGCCTACTTTCTGCAAAGGTCAGAAAGAGAAACATTATTTAGTAGTCATTTCCTACGACTACGAGGGTCCAAAGAAGAAATCAATCCTTGGTTACCTTTAAGCGTTCCTTCTTCTCCTTTGCAGATACGACCGCCAGGATTCGAGAAGCCACCACATCAGGTGGTGGACTTTTCTCACAAACGAGTTTGAATCGGGTGTCAATCTCTGTTTGAGGGAGATCTACGCAAGCGGATAAAATATTTAGTGGTTAGGCTTGAGATTAACCAAAAGAAAGCTAAGTTGAAAGATTACTTACCTTTCTCGTAATCTCTGGTCGAATCCTTAGCCCCCGAGTACCTCCACATGGGATGTGCTCATTTCTTCAAAGGGTTGATACGACGCGTGATGAAATCCTTTACCACGTGCCATCCGGTGAGCCCCTCTTCCTTCAAATCTTTTATGGCTTAAATATAGGAGGCGATTCGGCCAAGATCCTTGGGAGTCGAATCCTAGGAAGAAATCTTCTCGGCAATCTTCCCTACGAAGGAAAGGCTGTCTTCATTGGTTATCTCCCAGTAAAACCACATCTTCTTCCACCCTGGCCACGATGACTGAGTGAACATCTGAATGTACTCCTTGGTCTTCCTGTCAGACAGCCTTCGCACCACGCCTCCCATGATTCCAGATTGTCTACTCATTCCATAGTAGTATTGGAGGAGCTCTAGGTCTGGAAGGATCCCAAGGTAAGCTTTGCACAAGTACACGAACACACTAAATATTGTGATGGAATTGGGAACAAGGTTTACTAACTCCACCCCAAACTGCTAGAGTACGAGTGTAAGGAAGGGATGTGTCGACGTCTGGGACTCTCGTCACAGAACGGACAAAATAAGAATATAAAAGAAAAATGGAGATTACTATCTGTTCACCAAAGGACTCAAAATGGTGAATGTGTATTGCAAAGAGTATGCCACTACTACAAAAATGCTAATACTAGACGCCTGATCACAGACGGTTCATTGAAACCGTCTATATTAAACACAATCACAGACGGTTTTTGTTTAGCGACCGTCTGTGTTACTTTCCGCGCTAAAAACTTCACAGATGGTTCTGACAAAAAACCGTCTGTGATATTGGGTAATATCATAGACGGTTTTTGTCGTAACCGCTCAGGATATTCACGACGGTTTTCAACATGAACCGTCTGTGATATTACTACATATCACAGATGGTTTTTGTTGAAAACCGTTTGTGATAATTAACTCATCACAGACGGTGCAATGTACATAGCTCCCCAATAGAGTCTTCTTGATCTCCATCTCTGGCGCTATGGTAACCGCGGGAGATCTCTAAGCCCGGTGAGTCCATCGCCACTTCGCGTCTTGGTTTGAGTATCGCCATCAAGATTGAGCCCGCCAGGCGGTCCATTTCAGCTATTGTCGCCCACGCCGAGCTATCACCGTGGACCTCTCTGCCACCGCCGCCGCCATCGACGCCAACTCTTCTCTGGTGAGTCCTCGACCCCACCAAGGTTGATTTCCCCACCTACATGTCCCCCTAAAGCTGTGCATATGCTTGGTTTCAGTTTATTTCCACTGAGAAGACCTGTCACCGAGGAGCTTGCCACCATCACCTCTGTTCACCGACGACCAGCTGCCTTGGACCTTCCCTAACTTCATTGACACCTTCCTTGTGATCGAGGTAAGCTACTGGAGCATAAGCATCCTTTAATTTGAGTAGTTTCAGGCGTTTACGCCGAAATCACTAGTGAAGCCCATACTTCCGGAGGGAAACGAGTTGCCCAAAACCACCTACAAAGCCAAGAAGGTTCTTTGTCCATTGGGAATGGAAGTAGAAAGAATACATGCATATCCGAATGACTGTATCCTCTACCGTAACGAGTATACAAACATGCATGTATGTCTGGTATGCAACGCATCCCGATACAAGCGTAAGAATCAATCAGATGACGACGAGGGAATTAAGGTGAAGAAAGGACCTCCTACTAAGGTGGCGTGGTATCTTTCTGTAATTCCCCGTTTGAAGCGGTTTTTTGCGAACCCAAAGAATGCAAAACTGCTACATTGGCACTCAGAGGAGCGTAAGAATGACGGAAAGCTAAGACACCCTGCTGATTCCGCCCAGTGGAGAAACATCGATAGGATGTTTGTAGACTTTGGTGCGGAACCGAGGAATATAAGGTTTGGATTGAATACAGATGGAATAAATCCTTTTGGTAACATGAGCAGCCGACATAGCACTTGGCCCGTGACGCTCTGTATTTACAACCTTCCTCTTTGGTTGTGTATGAAGCGAAAGTATATTTTGTTGTCGATACTTATCCAAGGGCCAAAGAAACCTAGGAATGATATTGATGTGTACCTAGCACCATTGATGGAAGATCTAAAAATACTGTGAATTGAAGGGGTACAGGAATGAGATGCGTACAAATGAGAGAATTTCACTTTACGTTCCTTGTTGTTCTGCACCATAAATGATTATCCTGCCCTTGCTAACCTGTCGGGCTAGAGTACAAAAGGGGCCAAAGCATGTACTCATTGCTTAGATGATACCGAGAGTGTGTGGCTGAATCACTCGCGTAAAACCGTGTACATGCGTCACCGTAGGTTCCTTCGGAGGGCTCACCCATACCGCAGGATGAAGAAACAATTCGACAGAGAGAAGGATGACAGTTCAACTCCAAGGCATTTAATTGGAAAAGAGGTCTATGATATGGTTAAGGATTTAGATGTTGTGCTCGGAAAGGGACGTAAATCGAGGACCCGTGAGAAGAACATCTGGAAGAAGAGATCAATATTTTGGGACTTACCTTATTGGGAGCGCTTAGAAGTTCGCCATCGTGATCGATGTCATGCACGTAGAGAAGGATGTATGTGATGACTTGATTGGTCTCTTCATCAACATTCAGAATAAAATATGGATGGCGCTAACGCACAACTTGACTTGGTTGATATGGACATCGACTGAGTTAGCACCAACAAAGACCGATAAAGGATTTAACGTATTCTCCCCGCTTGTTACACTATGTCCAAGGCCGAGAGAATTGAACTGTGCCAGTGCTTGCATGGTGTGAAAGTTTCGTCCGGTTACTCCGCCAACATGAAGAAACTTGTTTCGATAGAAGATTTGAAGTTAATTGGCATGAAGTCTCATGACTGTCATGTGCTAATGACACAAAATGCTCCCTATTGCAATTAGAAGTATTTTGCCGATCAAGGTCCGAGAGACAATCATGAGGTTGTGTTATTTCTTTAACACAATTGCTCAAAAGGTCATCAATCCTGAAGGACTAGATGCTCTGTAGGACGAGGTGGTGACGACTCTATGTGATCATGAGATGTATTTTCCTCTGTCGTTTTTCGATATCATGGTCCATCTAATTGTTCACATTGTGAGGGAGATAAAGATGTGCGGGCCTGTGTTCCTACGTAGCATGTACCCATTCGAGAGGTCCATGGGAATTCTCAAGTCCTATGTACGGAATTGATCTTAGTCGGATGGTAGCATCGTCGAAGGTTATGCAACCAAAGAGGTCATTGAGTTCTGCGTCGATTACATGGCTTCGGTCGAACCGATAGGTGTGCCTCGATCTCACCATGAGGGGAGGCTCGAGGGTATCGGGACCATCGGAAGGAAAGCAATCACTTTAAATATAGATGCGTATGCTCAAACCCATTTCACGGTCTTGCAACACATGACTGAAGTGTCCCCATATATTGACCAGCACAGGGACGTGCTTTGGCGACAGAATCCGGAGCGGCTGGATGTTTGGATCATAAGACAACACAACAGTCAGTTCAACCAATGGTCGAAGGAGCGACTCGCTAGGAGCTCGTCAAGTGATATGCTGACATGGTTGGCAAAAGGGCCAATATTTACAGTTGTGACATGGCGAGGATACGACATAAATGGGTACACATTCTATACGCGAGCTCGGGATATAAAGAGCACTAACCGTAACACCTGTCCGTGATAGATGCATTCAGTACCGATGGGCTGAGGAGCTCCTATTATGGGCTCATAGAGGAGATATGGGAGCTTGACTATGTGCTTTTTAAGATCCCCCTATTTCGGTGTCGTTGGGTCCATCTCCCACAAGTGAAGGTCGACAAGTATAGCGTTACTACCGTGGACCTCGAATATGTCAGATACAAAGACAAACCATTCGTACTCGTTAACCAAGTTGTTTAAGTCTTCTATGTAACCGACCAGGCAAATAAGAAGCACCACATAGTTCTTCATGGAAAAGGAGGATTGTCGGAGTTGAAAATGTAGTGGACGAGAAAGAATACAATCAATTTGATGAGTTGCCTCCTTTCGGAAACGGCATAAGGGTCGTGGAAGAACAACGTAACGAAACTAGCTACATATGCGTCGATCATCATGAAGGGCTAATTTTTAAAGATTAATTGAACAATATGTGTATATATATGTTCTGATGAATGGTTAATTTTAGTTCATTTGAGTTAATTTTTTTGTATTGTGAAATGGATATGCTTGTTTCTGAAATGAATGTGAATTGGATGTATATACATGTACTTGTTGTGTTTTCTGCTTGTTTCAGAGGGCATGGCTAGCATTTCCTGAGGCTAACCAATAAACAGAACTAGATTAACCAATACAAAATAATATCACAGACGGTTTCATCTACAAATCGTCTTTGATACATCATATATCACAGACGGTTTCATTTACAAACTGTCTTTGATACATCATATATCACAGACATTTGTTGATTGGAACAGTCTATGATATATCATATATCCCAGACGGTTATTGATTAAAATCGTCTGTGATATATCATATATCACAGACGGTTATTTATTGGAACCGTTTGTGATACATCACATATCACAGACGGTTCTACTTTAGAACCATCTGTGATGTCCATCCCTATTTATATTCGGACTCTAGGGTTTGCCCGCGCCCCCCTACTCAAACGATTAAGTTTCTCAACTCCTCCCCCGAGCTCGTTGCCGCAGTCCTCGACACCGCCTCCTCGAGCTCGACGCGACCCTCCTCGAACCCATCGCCGTTGCCGCCGCCGCCTCCTCCCCGATCCCGGCGCCCCTTCGACGCCGCCATCCGCTTTGCATCGCTCCTTTTCGTCCTTCTCCTTGACACCCAAAGGTAAGCAATGCCGAGTTGTCAATTCCGACGCCTTTCCTCACTCTTTCTATCAATAATCATTATGTTGTCATGGTCCTCATTGACTCATGATAATTGCGCTGGTATCTGGTTCAAACACTGAGTAGTATGAGGTGTTGTATTTGTTTTAGGAATTTGTATTTGTTCTAGTCAGTGATTCATATGGTATTTGTTTTGACACTGCTAATGGAATATATTGTAATGTGGTGTGGTGGGCTTGAAATGAATGCTCTGTGATGAAAATAGCCTTGTACTGAAATTGTTTTGATAATCGGGTTTGAACTTGAGCTCTAATTGGAATGCTTACTCTACATCTGAGAGTAATATCAAAATATTAAATCTTAGTTTTATGTTGATTTTATTTGTTCACATGATATTTGTGTTGAGCATATTATTCCTTTTAAATGACTTGGAGGATTTACATGTTTATGTCAATTATGTCATTGTATTGGTCCTAATTTCTTCCCTACATATCCCAATTATTATTAATTGGTGTGTATACCCATACACATAGAGATGAAATCTTATGATAATATGTTCATGCGTGTCAGAACTTCTATTTCTTGTGAAGATGTCTTCCGCTCATTCTTTGTCATCATCGCCTCATGTGTCTGATGCACCATCCTCTGGAATATCCAAGCGCAGTAAAAGAAAAGGAATATCGAAAAGGCCTATGGGCCGATTTACCATCACGGAAGTCGATCAGTCTGGGACCCCTATCAATCCTCGCCGAGCAGTGTGCGCATTCCAAAGAACGGTCGGAATAGTTGCATAGGAACAGGTCAACATCACCTACGATTCATGGAAGGAGTTGACCAAAGTTCAGAAAGATCAGCTGCTGACAGATATTTAACGATCGTTCAAGATCCCAGAACAACACCAGGACTCCGTGCGACGACACGCGTTGCTACAGGCGTGCAAAGCGTGGAAGAACTTTAAGAGCACGCTTGTCAAGAACTACGTGGAGAAGGATCTAAGGCCATTCCACAAGTATCCGTTCTTGGAAGAGTGCTAGGAAGACTTTGTGGCGAAGAAGATCACATATGATTTTAGAAGTGAAAGTGCAGCGCACAGGGCCCTCCAGGCAAAAAACAAGCACCCCACAGACTCGGCACCACTAGGTATGCGGGTAAAATCCCGATATGGAGGGATCAGGACCAGCAGATAAACCGTTCGAATGTCTCCCCGCCATTTGCCAAGATCACTGATGAGCGCACCCAAAAATGGTTAATGGGGAGGTTATGTACCTTGTCTACAGGGAAAATCTCCTTTCCAAACCCCACAGACGAGGAAGTGTCCCAGCGCCTGGTAAGATATTGAACTACCTAGTTTGTAATTACTCCATAACTTCATAGGAAGTGAAATGACATGTTGGGCTATTGCCGGTAACGCTGAGTGCACAATCTTTCCAATGCTCATTCCAGGCAGACAGGGAGAGAGATATACTCTCCACGGCCTTGGGAAACAATGAGCACCCGGGTCACACGAGAGGCGTTGGTCTTTATGTTTCATGGAAAGATTGGTTCCGAGAGGACTCCGAATCATACCAGAGTAGGAAGAGAGCCAAAGCCGAGCGCGATGCAAAGCTACAAGAGGAGATTCGTGAATCCCTCAAAGATGAGATCACTGAATCCCTTAGAGATGAGATGATCACGTCAGAGCTGCGACGCAACGGCAGATGGAGAGCTTTGAAGAAAGGCTTAGGGAAGTCCAGTTGCAAGTCCCAAATCAGTTGCAAGCCCTCGCCTCATCAGGCTAGCCACCCCCAAACTTTCGAGTAGTCAAGACGTCCAACCCTAACCCTACCCCAATAGGCGCATTTACAGATTTCGTCGATGACAACCTGTAATAATTATTATCTCCGAATGCTCGATCCATTGATAGGTCTCATGGAGTAGCTAATTTTGTATCGCTATGTAGGTGGCTAAAAGTGCAAGCTCCAAGTGAGATATGCCTCTGTTGCCCTAGATGTTGCTTGGGGCCAGGTGTATACAACTTGTTGTGTTTCACCTTGTTTCAGAGGGCATGGCTAGTATTTCCTGAGGCTAGCCAATAAACAGAAATAGATTTAGCAATACAAAAGAATATCACAGACGGTTCCTTAAGACATACCGTCTATGATGCATCATCTATCATAGACAGTTTCATATACAAACCATTTGTGATGCATCATCTATCACAAACGATTTCATCTACAAACCGTCTGTGACAGTATGTATCACAGACGGTTCGAAAACCGTCTGTGATGACCTCATGTCATTACTGACCCATAAACACAGGCAGCTCACGAAACCATCTGTGATGACATTTTTGAACCATCTGTGAAGACCTTTTCTATAGTAGTGTGCTCTGATTATAGGGAAGATGGCTATGAATACACATGGATTAGGACTTGGATGTGAATGTTTTTTACAAGGGCACATAGACCGGTCTATTTATAGTTTTACAAACGCTGGCAGTTTGTCATAGTGGTGCCTCTTCGCCCAAGGGTTGCGTCTCTTCGAGCCAACAATCGTGTCTCTTCGTGATGACTGTTATTGCCGATATCTCCACATGTAGCTTTCATTAACCACACGTGGGTAACCACTTTCTAGGACCTCCTCTATGGGGGAGAGGTCCTCGAGTAGTCCTGGAGAAGTCCTGGAGAGGTCCTAGAGAGGTCCTAGAGGAACCCATAGAGGAGGTCCAACTGGGCCTCTGGAAGAGGTTTTGGGAACGACTAAAGAAAAGACTTTTTAGGCCCCACCTTCCGATTGTTTAATTGATCTTAGGCCCGAAAACTAATTTAGGCCCAGTAAAAATTCGGCTTATCTATAAATAAGCAAACAAAGATATACCTGGATAATTGACTAGTCAACAATCGTCGTCAAGATGAGCGGGCAGTCGAAGGACACACTCGCAGTACGCCTAAAAGACGGGGATCTGACCGATCTCCCCCGACGGCCAATGTTGCCCGGCAGCCTCAATCCACTTCACAAATTCCCTCTTTGGAATCTTCTTGGTAGCGACCAAGGCCTTTATCTTGGATGAATCCATCTCCGATTCCGCCCACTTAGAAGCGGTTCCGGCCATTTTCTCTAAGTGCGAGTGATTTGGGTTTGGAAGGATTTCAAGAGAGAATGATTTGGTTGGCGGCGGAGAACGCAAGAGCTTGATGAACAGTGCAAGCAAATGGAGAAAAGTAAAAACCCTAAGCTACGCCTACGGTGCCTTCTTATAACCGCACACTTGAGTTAAAAGATCGTGAGAACTCATTAGTTGCCACCTCTTTGGGAACCGCTCCAATGGACAGATTTGTAAGAGTCGATTGAGATTCTTTAATTCACCTGTTCGAGAAAACCGAGTCTGTCTTTACACCTCAAGTGAAATTACCTTCTTGACCAAGTCTATTTCTGGTCAAATAAAATACTAGTTGAAAAGGCTTTTACCTCTGACCGTCATTCTACGACTACTTTGTGGTCGTAAGACCTTCTACGGCTCCTTTTTTAAGTAAGTTATATTCACTTGAAGTTGGGGGGCTAGATGACGAGGATTTAATAATCCTCATTTATTTATTCATCTGTAATTTTTATTATAGGTATTAACATCTCTATATTAGTCTTAAGTATACCCCTTAACATTTATAAGGGAGAGGTCAAGCTGCCTGGTTGTAAACCACCCCATGGTCGTGAGTCTTCTTACGACCATGGTATAGTCGTAAGCCTTTGTACGACTATCAAGCAGTCGTAAGATCTTCTACGACTCGGTTGACTTTGACCAGCCTGGCTTCGACAACCCTGTAATTGATAAGGCTTGCTGACTTGTAGGCCTAATTAGTTAGAGAATATTATGCGCCATGTTTAACACATGGGATACTTAATATACGTTGTTATTCTCTGTGAGTAACCGCGTTAATTACTTTTGTCTCTGACAAACAACTGCCTAGCAATGTGCGGTGCCACGCCCCAAAGTATAACTTCCATCAAGCGCCATTAATTGGAACGTTGGGACGCTTTCATCTGGAGGAACCGCCACCTCTTTATACGCTATATAAGGTTGAAGTCGTAAGGCGTATGAGACAAGCTCAATCTGGAGCACAAGCCGTAGTGTTTCTCTTGATTATAATCAGCATACTCAATATAGCCACACAGGAGTAAGGTTGTTATTATCTTCAGAGAAGGCTTGAACCTGTATAAAATCCCTGTGTCATTCCCTGCGTGATTCTTATCTAGGAGCCCCCCGAAATCAAACAATCATACGTAAGATAGGTTCTAGATCACCGACATTAGTAAAACAAAAAGTGGAGCTTCCGAGCCTTTTTAATTAACCCTTGTCAGAACAAGCTTATGAACAGTACCAATAGGTACAACAAATCCTACAAGATCTAACTCTGTCTTCTGAAGAAGATTGCTGGTCTTACATTTGGAATTCTGGGCAATATTCTTCAGTCAAAGCTTATCAGGTTCTCATGGGCAGCTCTCAAATTCTAGTGTACTTTAAATGGTTATGGGACAATACTTGTCAACTATGACATAAAATATTTTTTTGGCTACTGCTCAAAGATCATATTAACACAAGGAATCTGTTAAGAAGGAAACATTGCCACCTAGAAGATTATACCTATGTTTTATTTGACCAAGGTACAGAGGAAACACTACAACATTTATTCTGGACTTGTCCTTTTGTTCAAGGCTGTTGGACTTATGTTTGCCTAGGTAGAACACCTCTTTTATTGGTTCATGACTCACTTGTAGATCTGAAAGACAAGATTCAACACCCTTTCTTCATGGAGATCATCATTCTAACAACTTGGGCCATTAGGATATTGTGCAATAATAAGGTGTTCAACAATGTTCAACCAAACTTCTTAGAATGGCGAAATACTTTTCATCATGAGTTTACCATGGTTATCCATCGGGCAAAGACAACAAGCCTTTCATTAGTGATTGGTACAATAGTTTACGTTAATTATAGGGTGACTATTTGTATATAACTTTTTTTGTATTATATTTATTTGAATTTATATACAGTAGGATCCTTTCCTACTGTTTTCATTTTTTAAAAAAAAATATATATATATATGCAAGTATCTGGCAAGTACCTTTCCATTCAACAATGACTAACATGTTACAGAGATGCTCAGATTGGTACAAGCAACAGGTACATGACCTCACATGTAACTTTCATTGTAATTTCAAATAATTGAAAAGGAAACTACGAGCTACATCCATCCATTCACTTGCCAATCTTCCCAATTAATTCTATTTGTGTTGGCTTCTTGTTTCTTCTCCATTGGATGTCAAGCATACACATGATACTATTCACATTTCAGAAGCAAGCAAGAACTATGTCACTTTGTGTTGTCACTATGTCACCTGATACTATTCATATCCAGTTTGATAAGGAAATGGCACATCTCAATTCTTCCATAACATTCACTCATTCATCCATCACAAGAACAAAGATTACAATTTCATACATGAAGCTAAAATTAAAATTCTTTTGCTTACAATGTCATACAAAGCTTACAAGAACAAATCTTCTTCTTTTTTTGCCATTTATCTATTTCGGAACAAGCCCCTGTGCTGCTCCGCCAATTAAACTCTCCTAATCCTCCAATTATTCAAAGAAAAGAAGTCAATATCACTATTCCTCAAACATCGCTAGGAGCAAACCTGAAAAAATGGAACCAATCAGCTTTAATACTTTTGCATTCAAACAATCTGATACTATTGCATAAAAAATGATACAATTCTGAATTAACTATCAACAATCGCACAAGAATTATAGAGCAATCACCCAAATTACATAGCAAGGACACAATTCTTGACTTAGTGCTAGCTGCATCAGTACAATATTCAAGCATTCAGTTGTGGTACTAGAAGGTGAACATAAGAAAAATACATCGGTCAGGTGTGCTCCTGGAAGGTGAACATAAGAAAAATACATCGGTCAGGTGTGCTCCTGGAAGGTGAACATAAGAAAATTACAACGATCAAGGTCAGAGCGGCTAGAAAGGAACTCATCTGTCCCTAAAGACCTCACTGGCGCTGGCTGCACTATGCATCCTGCCGAGAGAGGCAATGGTTTATTTGGAGCATCTCATGAGGGCCCATGGCGGCATTGGAAGAGGCTTGGGAGGTGGCGGCGGGAGGCCCTGGAAGGCAGCGACAGAAGGACATGGGGCGGCAGTGGCGTGGGTCGAAAGCAAATGTAGGACCAGGCGGCGTGACGCAAGGACTGAGGCTGCGTCTCGCATGCCTAAGGACGGAGGTCACTAGGCCGACCTGCATTTAATTGGGGATGGAGGTGGCTAGGGGTGGCTAGGAGGAGGCGACTGTGCATGCGTGCGTTCGATTCGGAGAGGATATCATATTTTCCAAGAGATTCACGGTGCATGCGTGGGGGTTTTTGCAAAAAGTGCGTAAGTGGGATGGTGGGAACTCCCATCTCTAATTTGGACCACTGAGATGAAGTCAAGTGGTCGAGATGTCCTATGTGCATATGTCCACAGATTATCTCACGTGCATGAGATATGTCACCCCGTGTTTGAAACACATGAATTATATAGGAAGCAATATAATTACCAGAGTAATGTCGTAGTGACAAGGATTCTTGACTAGATCAATATTTTCGGTCAAAATCAAAGTCCGCCAAACAAGGCCCACATATTAGAGATACAGTTTATAATGGTTATAAACTACGACCACTGTTTAAAGGAAGTCTAATCCCTTTTACTATGGTCAAATGAGTCATGAGACGACCAATCATGTACACTACACAACCAGCTATACGGTTTTGAGCCATCTTCGACCAGCAAACTGGTCGGGAAACATGATAGTTTCCTACGTGACTAAACGTGAGAGTGGTTATTGCTGCATCTGACAACTTACGACAACTGGTTACGAGACGTGACGGTTCAAGACTCAACAGAGGAACGTGCATGAAGATAAGATGCACCTTTAGCAGTATTAACTGTCACCCCTTCAATAGTTATAAAGGGGTAGCTCACGTATTCTGTAATATCAATCACTCTACCAATCCATAACTCTATTCTGTAACACATTATCATTGTATTCATATGCATTCATTGTGTCTACGGCAATCTAAACGTGATTGCGCTCTCGTATTATTTTTCGGGATAAGCTCGGATAGGAGACTCCATGTCTCGATCATCAACACGTAGGATTCGTACATTCCAAACAAGGTCTTAGATTTGCAGGCTACCCAGCTCGTTTGCCCTGAGCGAAAATCCTATGATAGAGATTTTGGGTTGGCGAGTATGGCCCCTGTGCAACTTGTCAACGAGTACATAATCAGGCAAGCTGCGCTGGTTAGGGGCCACCGGAGACTGGGCCACTCCACTCAGGTCTTTCGTAAGTTAGCTGGCTCCACAACACATGTACGTCGAGACTAACATATCCTCCCATGAGAACGGTACAATCTCGGGCCGGATGATGCCCATGCTGTCCGTCCATGCGCGCGCGGTAACTTACACCCGTATGATGGGCAATAATACAGCGCGCAACCGGCCACCACGTACGGGAGGGAGCCAGGAGAGGCCGGGCCCGGGTTGCTAGTAATCTGCCGCGCCTGAACTGGGTTGGTGGCAAGTAAGATCTATTGGGAAACCATGTGTTTGGTCCAGCAACCGGCTTATGAATGGTTGTTCCATCTAAATTCTAGCAGAGTCTCTAGATTACAAATATGGTGTACTAGTCATTATAAAATATTGATCGCTTGATGAAGGAATAAAGAGAAGCAAGAAGTCCTCTATATCTCTGTGTTCAATCTACTATTCTGTACTTGTGTTCTTGCATTGTTCTAAGCGATTCTACGCTTGTCTACGAAGTGATCGTTCGGACTGGACTCACAAGCGATGGTTCCTCAACACGTTATCAGCACGACTACGCTCTCCGGCCTGAATTGAAAAGGTAATCGTCGAGAATGACACTCGTAGATTGAATCGTTTTCTAGATCGCTTTCAATTCCGCAATTGTTGCTTTCTAGATTGTTTTATTATACGGTGCAAATTCGCTCTAATCCACCGCGAGCTGATTTGAAGTCGCTGGCACAGTGCTGATCGGTGGATTGCATGAAAGAGCAGATATCGATTGCACCATGGATTGTAGACTTCAAAATCCCTCTAATCTCCGTGAGCCGACTTGCAGTCGCCGGCACAATATCGATCAAATGATTTATTGTAATTAAAAGGGATTGTTGATTCCACAACTACATTGCATGAATAGTAATTTCATGAACAGTAAAGAAAAAATCGGCCATCGTAGTCCTGTATGGTTGCGCCGCCATTGTGCGCCACTTGCACCACCGGCCGAACCATGCCGCCGCCTGGAGTCGGCACCACTGGCCGAGCCGCTTGCACCGCCACCGCATGGTCAAGGCCCGATCGCTTTGAAATCGCCCGGCCACTAGTCGCCATAGGATGCCGCCTCCCCTGGCCGCCGACCTGCGTCGCTGAGGCTCCATGCCCGCATCGCTACCTCGCCACGCCTGGCCGCTGCCGCGAAGCCACCCATGGCGCCGCCGCCACAGCGGCACCCGCATGGCCGCACCACTCGCCATGTGCCGGCCGCGACGAAAGCATGCCGCCAAGAAGTCAAGCACCGCCCAGCCGCCGCCGCGCCGCCCGCGACGGTGCACCTTGAGCCACTCGCGACATGACGCCAGCCCGCCCACGAGCTTGAACCACTGCCACCACTCCCGACCACCATGTCGCGCTCGCCCGCAAGACGTCCTCGAACCACACCTCCGCCCCAAGACGACCATCGCAGATCGCCCTCATTGGCTCTGTGCACCACTACACAGGCGCCACCTCGCGTCCATCACCGCGTTGACGCCGTCGGCCGGCCAGCCGCGCCTCTCCAGTCCTATGCCCACATGCGTTGCTCGCGCATCCGTGCCGGGTTCGCTCGCCTCCTCGGCGCTTTTGAATCGCCACGATGGACACAAGGAAATCTATCCTCGCCTGCCCGATTGATGCAACAGTGGCGCAGGCCTTAAGGACCCAAACCAAGAAAAAGAAAGGGGGTGATCCGGCTGAAAAAAGGAAAAATCCTACAATTTGCAAAAAGGGCCCTCAGAATTCTGAAAACTACGAAAAAAATTTCTAGGATAAGGAAATTTTGTGAAAAACCCCTCGACATTCTGAAAATTCCGCGGATAATTTTCTCAGAATAGAAGATTAGTGGTTTAACCCCTGAAAATTACAGAATTCAGCGACAATACATATTCCAGCAGAAAAGGGTTTCGGGAATTCAAATTTTGAATCATTTTGAGCATTTGAAGCATATTTAACTCTGTTATTATTATTTCTATACAATTTATATATTGTATTTACTGTTTTGATTATCTATGATTGTTTATATTGCTTTTAATCAATGAAAATAGCAGTAAATCATGAAAAATGCATAGAAAAATACGGGATCACGAACTTGGAGTTCGAAGAGCATTATGAGAATTTTGCAACCATTTTATGCAGATTACCAGCAGTAATCTTATGAACTCTTTGCATGAATATGAAGATGATTGGCATCACGAACCAAGAGTTTGAAGAACTGACCTAGGATGGCCACAATTTGTATAGAATTTGTATCAGTCTTCAATTCTGTGGTAAGGTAATCACAGATGAGCAGAAGATTGAGAAGTCTCTCTTTACCTTTTACCCGAATGTGGTGCAATCCACACACAACTATCGTCAAGACGACTACAAGGAGTATGCCGAATTGATTGACATCATGCAAGTTGTGGAAGCTCAACACGATGTTCTAAGGAAGAACTGAATCTCACAGCCGCCTAGTAGCAATTTTGGCTATGAAGCCAATGCTAGTAGCTACATGGTGAGGAAACCTCTCACAAACGAGAGGGGCAAGAAGGGTAAGAAAGTGAGTCACACGTTATTGATGCTTTTCAGTCTAAGAAAAAGGGCAAAGGACAGTATGAGGCACACCTCGTGATTGTAGGCACAAAGGGTCCACAGCCATTAGTTGCACTCATGGATGTGGACAGCCCAATAGCAGCCCCCATCACCCCTCCTTTAGACATCACAACAGCCACAGCCATAGTTGCCCAAGAGGAGAAGATCGCCATGGAACAGATTCAGGCAAAAGTTTCTACATATTTCGCTGATTCGATCTGGTGCACGCATTGCACTTATATTTTTTTTACAGTCACTTGCAGTTTGTGATTGTAATGGAACTTTGAATAATGGTTGTAAGCTCTAGGAAAGCAAAGCATTAAATTCTTATGATGAGTCCTGCAAGGCCTATTTTCCCGTATTTATAATAGCAAGATATGTTCTGGAATCTGAAGTATCAGAACGCGTGTGGCGCCCTATGGAGGAAGTGTGCTTAGCAAACCGTGGCACAACGAATACCATCTTGAGAGAGACTAAATTCTTTCAGTCGATCAACAAGAATGCTAGTAGTCTTATGACAATCACGGGCAGCGATGCTTGTATAATAGGCTCAGGAAGGGTCATAGTTATACTCCCGATGGTAACGTTTTCCACGTAGAGACTGAATAAGAGTATGGTAAGGAATACTTGCTCATTGCATAGCACAAAGAAAGTTTAAGGCACCTGCAGCCTATACTGCCCTGAAAACCGTATTTAGAAGCTCTGAAATTTTCTATCTCTAGCATGATAGATTATGCCACTCAGGTCTTAGGATGATGAGAAATATAATTAACAATTCACAGGGACATAATATCAATGTAAAGAATTTCCCGAATCAGGAAGATTTTGTGTGACCCGCATGTGCTACCAGAAAATTAATTACTAGACCTTCTACTCTGAAAGTGAAGGATGAAGTCCCTGCATTCCTAGACCGTATCCAGGGAGATATTTGCGGTCTTATATAGCCCCTGTTAGGGCCATTTATGTATTTTATGGTGCTCATCGATGCTTCCTCGAAATAGTCGCACATATATTTGTTGTCTACGAGAAACAATACTTTTGCAAAGCTGATCTCGCAGATAATTAAAATTGAAAAATAATTTCTCAGATCATCATGTGAAGTCCATTAGAATGGACAACGCCGAAGAATTTACTTCGAAGGCATTTAATAATTATTGCATGGCAATGGGAATTAACGATGAGCATTCCATACCACATATCCATACCCAGAATGGACTAGCAGATTTTGTAGAATTGTAATTTATCAACTACATGTTGGGGACACGTAGTCTTGCACACAGCAACTCTCATCAATTTTAGACCACCGGCATATAACATCCATTCACCTATGCAACTAGCGCAAGGGTCAGCACCGAAAATATCTCACCTTCGCAGATTTGGTTGCAAGGTTTATGTACCTATGCCACCATCGCAGCGAACTGCAATGGACCCTCTTCGAAAGTCTGGGATATACATTGGTTATGAGATAACATCCATAATCAGGTATTTGGACCCCATGACTGGAGATTTGCATACAGCCCGCTTCACTGATAGCATATTTGATGAGGATTGTTTTCCCGTCATTAGGGGGAAGAAATCAACCCCTAGATGAAAAATATCGGGAAATAACAAATAACGTGGCAAGCCACGGGAAGTCCAGAAGACAATTGAAGTTCAGAAAATAATTGAAATCCATGCATATGACCCGCGCACTAGTGAAGCAAATAGAGCAGTCCAGAAGACAATTGAAGTCCAGAAGACAAAAGAAGTCCAGAAGATAATTGAAGTCTAGAAGATAATTGAAGTCCAGACGATAATTGATTCGCAAGCATTAGTGAATCAACTACCTGACCACTTTAGTGATTTGAGAGCGTGACCAAGTCACATGTGCCTGCACTAATGCACCAGAGAGGGCTGAAATACCGATGAAGGTATCCCTAATCCCATTCTGAGGCCTCAGAAAGGACGAGAACTCCAGCCCCTCAAATCCGAAGTAATCGGGGACGCCTGGTGAAAAAGGATAAGAAGGACTTGACACAGCCGATCACTGAAGTTCTCTAGAATCAGAAGGGAAGCCAGTGGAGACCTGACACTAGTATGGACCCTTTAGTAAAAGGCATACCAGATTTGAACATTCCCACGAAGGGAGATATCAGCATGGATGTGTGCGCACACATCGGAGCTGAAAAACTAAAGGGACTTGTCCTTGTAATTGGAAGCAGCGGTAGGCAAGTAGAATCATTAGAAGTATTAAAAGAATCACCCCATGAAGAAATAGCTATAAACTTGGTGACCATGGGAGAATCTATGAATAAGACAACAGCCAATGTCAATATTTACTTGGCAAAGAAAATTGCCACAATCATCGATCTTGATCCAGAACCTGCATCACTCGCTGAATGTAATAAAAAGATCAGATTGAGAAGATTAGAAGAAGGCAATAGAAACTTAATCATTATCTCTGAATAAAAGAGATGTGTTTGGGCCTATAAGCCACACACCTCCCCATGTGCACCCCATTGGACAAAAGTGGGTATTTGTTCGAAAGAGAAATAAAAATAAGCAGGAATCATTGCACAAGGTTTCACTCAACGTCCAGAAGATGATTATGAAGAAACATATTCCCCGGTCATGGGCAGAACTACCTTTAGATATTTAATCTCAATGGTAGGAAACTTGAATTTAGAAATGAAATTGATGGATGTGGTAACTGCATACCTTATGAAAATTTGGATTCGGACATTTATATGAAGGTACCTGAATGTATCCCTATCCCGAACCAAGACAGAGAAAATAGAAATCTGTACAGTATGAAACTCACACTACTACAAAAAAGGTATTCACAGACGGTTCAAAACGTCATCACGCATTTTCGTGGAGCCGCCTGAGTTTATGGGTCGATGATGACATGAGGTCATGACAGACGGTTTTGAACCGCTCATGATGCATACTTTCACAGAGCGGTTTGTGGTGAAAACCGCCTGCGTGATAAGTACATATCACAGACGGTTTCAGCCACAAACCGACTGTGATAAGTACATATCACAGACGGTTTCAGCCACAAACCGTCTGTGATAAGTACTTATCACAGATGGTTTGTGGCTGAAATCGTTTGTGATGACTTTTCTCTATAAAGCCCCAAGCAGTGGCTGTTTGTGCCATTAAATCCGGCATCATATATATATTATATATATATTGTTCGTAGTCTTTTAGCCACTTTGGGGGGATCGTCCACGCAGCATGAGAAGGATGAGACAGTAGCCACGGGCAACCTCATTGAGCCCCTGCAAGTTTAAAAAGTATGGATGCAAGGAGAGAGTCAGGACATCCAATTACCTGGATTGGACGTTGCTATGTTCAGAAAGTGTCGTTGATCTTGTGTATTACTCCGTCGAAGTGGCATCATGTATTAGCAACTAACCATTCTTGAGCATGTAATCGTCTTTAAACCCAACAAGAACACCAAGCAACCATTCTCATATTTCAAAAGAATTCTCAACTTGTTGCTTGGTATTCTTGTTGGCTTTAAAGACAATTACATGCTCAAGAATTGTTGGTTGCTGATAGATGATGCCACTTCCTAGTCGGAGTAGTTGTGCATCAACGTCACTTTCTGAACATAGTGACGTCCAATCCAGGTAATTGGATGTCTTGACGCTCTCCTTGCATCCATACTTTTTAAACTTGCAGGGGCTCAATGAGGTTGCCCGTGGATACTGTCTCATCCTTCTTATGTCAAGGGACTAATTCCTAAAGTGGTCAGGATCATAATATATATATATATATATATATATATATATATATATATATATATATATATATATATATATATATATATATATATAATATGATGCCTTTTAATGGCACAAGCAAATACCGCTTGGAGACTTTATAGAGAATAGATTATGAATGGAATGGTAGGACATACCGCAGTGCAAGAGGTAGGAGAACTTGACCGGCATGAACAAGGGGACTATTAATATGAACTAATTATCAATTCAATTTCAGCATAAGACTATTGACATCATTACATCACAGAGCAAGGGGACTATTAATATGAACTAATTATCAATTCAATTTCAACATAAGACTATTAACATCATTACATCACAGAGCAAGGGGACTATTAATATGAACTAATTATCACTTCAATTTCATCATAAGACTATTAACATCATTACATCACGAGCAAGGGGACTATTAATATGAACTAATTATCAATTCAATTTCAAATAAGACTATTAACATCATTGAGCGATTCGACAAAGAAGACCAAGAGTGTCCAAACCCGCCACCACACCAAGAGTAGCCCTCGACATCCATCGCAGAGCACTAGCCATTTTCATCACAGAGCAAGGGGTAGAGACAGAGAGGGAGTAAGGTAGGGTGATACCTCAAGACAAATAAGAACCACGACGGCGACCCCACCACCAAAGACAACCCTCATCCATCTCCTTCACCTTGCATAAATCACACAAACATCGAGACACAACTTAAGGCTCAAGCATAAAAATCAAACTCAACACAAGATATTAAGCTAACAGATCTAGAGGAGAATGGAGGGAGGATGGGGAAAGCAAAGACCGGCCAGGGCTCGAGCGCAGGAGGCCGAGCAGGAGAACCAAGCCATGGCGGCGCAGGCGACACGCGGCCAAGCCCGGTGGCAGGTGGCGGCGTTACCGTAGTTGTGGCACGACCACGACATCGCGAAGACATTACTATCGCATTTGAGTGTCTTGTGCAAAGTCGAGTGGTGTCACAACCAAATGGCGACGGCGACGGAGTTGGGCGGCACGGCGACGGGTCGAGCGGTGGCATCGAAAGGGGGAGGAACAGAGTAAATGCTGCAAGCGTGTGAGTTAGGGCGGGCGCAAACCCTAGCGAGCCGGGAGTGACGAGAGTTAGGCGGCGCAAACCCTAGCGGCCGGGCTCGTATTAATAAAGAGAAAGAGTCACGCACGGTTCCATAATGGAACCGTCAGGATATGGGCATATCACGAGCGGTTTCATTATGGAACCATCCGTGATATGCCCTATATCACCGACAGTTCCAAAATAGAACCGTCTGTGATATGTCCCATATCACGCATTTGTTCCATTATGGAACCGGTGATATGGTTTTTCTCAAGTATATTTATCTTGTATATACACTTACATGACATGAAGAAATTACATGTTTATATGTCAATTTTGTCATTTAAATATCATGAAAATTTGCTTTAACTATATATACATACATACATACATATATATATATATATATATATATATATATATATATATATATATATATATATATATATATATATATATATATCATGATCGGATATATATATATATATATAATTAATTAATTTGTTCCACTAAACCGCTCTCGATATAATTAATATTAATTGTAACTTCACCTCCAAACTAGATTTTGTTTTTCCACAAAACCGCTCTATATATATATATATATATATATATATATATATATATATATATATATAGAAATAATTCAACATATAATTAATATAGTAACTTCACCTCCAAACTTTTTTTTATTTTGAATTTTCATATATATGGCCAAACAAAGTGGCGATAAACTAAAAAGATTAAAAAAGTAGAAACCTATAAATAAACAAAGTTTTTCTAGTGGCGGAGGTAGGTCGCTATCTCCGTCTTCAATACTTCATAAGCGGCAGGCGTCGGCATCGGACGGTTCTCGATCATCGCTGAATGAAGCTCGAAATCGCCCACCACGACGCGCTCGCTCAAGTGTCTCTCGAAGACCCTCGATCGTTGAACTAAGAAGAATTGAGCCCATAGGCTCTCTTCTCTTGCTTGAGGGTCTCGGCACCGTCGACTCGATGCGCCGTCATTGCCTCGATTCGTTAGATCCAAGTGACGACAAGCCTCTTGGAGACGGCAACGCCGTTTTAGAGGACTACGCCGATGACGCGATAAACTCGCCGAAAGTGGGAGATCACCCTAACACACGGCGGAGGAGGATGTCAAGACGGCGGAAGGTGGCCGTCACCTGCTCTAGCAAATTCTCCGCCGGCAGAGGAGTGAAGACACTGCTGATCAAACAAGGTTCTTCAAGAAGACGGTTCAACGTGCACCGAGAGAGGTGCTCAGACAAAGGCGCCAAGAAGGCCATCAATGCCGCGACAAGGAAGAGGCGACCATTTCGCTTTTTTATAAATATGTGGGATGATCATCTTGGGCGGGATGATCCTTTTATAAAACAAGAAATAAATTCAGAGCGTGAGACGAAGAGACGATCGAGGAGCCGAAGCGGATGGCGGCAAACGACGCATCGGCGATTTAAGAAACTCACCGTGGAGTCAGATGTCGTAATATCACAGATGATTATTGTTAAGAACCGTCATCATGTTTCACGAGCGGTTCTTTGTTGAAACCGCTCGTGATATGTAGTATTATCACGAGCGGTTATTAACAAGAACCGCCTGCGTGATGTTTCATGACGGTTTTAGCTATGAACCGCTCGTGATATTACCTCTTCACAGACGGTTTTAGCGCCGCGATATACGATTTGTCTCTAAACCAAAACCATCTGTGATTGCATATATCTGACGGTTTTGGTCAACCGTCTGTGATGAGGCGTCCAGTATTAGCCTTTTTGTAGTAGTGTCAGAAAGTTATTGTACGGACTTAAGCAATCAGACAAAATGTGGTATAATCGCTTGAAGTGACTTTCTATACAAGAAAGGCTACACGAACAATGAGTACAATCCCTGTGTATTTATACGACGATCCCATGATGGATTTTGTATAATCTCAGAGTATGAAGATGATCTGAATATCACCGGAACCCTGGAAGGCATTAAAAAAGCAAGCTCTTACCTGGAGTCGGAGTTCGAAATGAAAGATTTGGGTAAAACCAAATATTGCCTAGGCTTGCAGCTGGAGCATGCCCCTGAAGGGATATTAGTGCATCAATCAATCTACACTCAAAAGGTGTTAGAAAGGTTCAGCTTTGGAAAGGCATACCCTTCGAAAGTGCCGATGGTCGAGAAATCCCTGCAGCAAGATAAGGATCCGTACAGACCTAGAAAAGAGGGGAAGGAAGTCCTGGGACCGGAATTTCCATACTTAAGTGCAATAGGAGCACTCATGTATTTAGCAAACTATACTAGATCTGGTATTGCATTTGCCGTAAACCTACTAGCAAGGTATAGTACAGAACCTACCAAAAGGCATTGGTAGGGAATAAATGATATCTTCCGATACCTTCAACGAAGCAAAAAACCTTGGTCTGTTCTATAGAAAGAACCAAGACCTGTCTATGAATAGCTATGTAGATACCGGATATCTGTCGAACCCGCATACAACCAAATCGCAAACATGCTATGAATTTCTATGTGGTGGAACTACAATTTCATGGAAATCGTCTAAGCAAAGTCTTGTATCGACTTCGACGAACCACTCAGAAATAATATCACTGTACAAGGCCTCACGAGAATGTGCTTAGCTTCGGCAGATGATTCACCACATCTAGCAGTTATGTGGATTGAATACCGCACAAACTCCCACTATTATCTATAAATATAATGCAGCTTATGTTGCACAAGTGCAGATGGGTTATGTGAAGAGTCATCTCGTAAAGCATATCAACCCTCAGTTCTTCTATGCTCATGAATTGCAAAAGGTGAATAAAATTAAAGTACTGCATACTAAGTCATGTGAAAATCTTGCAGATTTATTCACTAAGTCACTTCTAGCATCTAGCTTTGAAAGGTGCATATATGGAATTGGAATGATGAGACTTAGAGAAGTGCATAATTCAGGGAGAGAATCTTCACGAACTCAATATTGAAACTTAATCATGAAGATTGAGTACCCAAAGAATAAATCCTGGAGATTAAATGAAATTGGGTGGGTTGTACTATTTTTCCCTTGACGAGTTTTCTTGAAGTTTCTTGGTTAAGGTTTTTAATAAGGCAATTCGTGCAACACAGTAGAACGTGTGTCATGTACTCTTTCTCCAAATTTTTCTCACTGGGTTTTTATGGAGTTTTGACGAGGAATGAACATGTGAGGATGGGTGCTCAAGTGAGAGTGTTGGAAAATCATGGGCTTGGCCCAGTAGCTGGCCCATGGGTGGGCGCCCCATCCAAACCCTAGCAGAGTCTCTAGACTATAAATAGGGGGTACTAGTCATTGTGAAAGGCTGATCGCTTGATGAAGGAATAAAGAAAAGCAAGAAGTCCCCCATATCTTTATATTCAATCTACTATTCTGTACTTGTGTTCTTGCATTGTTCTAAGTGATTCTACGCTTGTCTACGAGGTGATCGTTCGGACTGGACTCACCAGTGATGGTTCCTCAACAAGATCTATGGTGCCAACGCCGAAACGCCTTCCCTTCCATGGAAGAAAATCTTACGAGATCTCGTCACCTTTAAATCCTTATTAGATCTCATCAATCTTGTGAGATGTGTTAAAATAAATCAACCACATATGCATGGACATACATCAAACCACCTCTTTGTATGGACGTGTCATGATTTTAAATAGGTCCAAGCAAGGGTATAAAGATATAGGATTTATTTCTCCTTTCCGTGGCCACTCCCCGGCATGCACCAACTTATATAAACAGATTTGCTATTTCACATGTGCTTGAAATTTTGCAAAATCCCAGTCGATTTTCTCACATTCGGATCGGTGTGAAGATTCATGCTCAAGGAAATCGTCTTCCCCCCTCTCCAAAGGTGCTGTGATGGTGGTGGCGGAGGCCGGTGAATTAGGGTTAGGGTTCGGATTCGCCGGTGCTCCCCGAGCTTAGAGGGAGGGGTGGTGGCGGTGTGTTGAGGCGGCGATGTCACCGTCGGACATGGGTAAGGAGGAGGGCGGTGGGCGGGGTTGGTTGAGGGTGGTGACAACCAAAGTGGTTAGGAGGTGGTGGCGGATTCGATGATGAGCTGCTGGAGACGAGGAAGGAGGCGGCTGGGGGATCTTGTGTCAGAGGAGGAAGAAGGGAGGCAGCGGCGGAGGGAATGGGAGGCGGGGCGGGGTAGGGCAGAAAGAGCTTGCTGGCGGGCATCCCTGGCGCCCAAGGTGGTGGGAGTTAGGGTTTTGGGTGAGTTATATACGTGAGAGAGGGAGATGTGAGCCCGAGGATCTTGATCCAATAGTGAAAAAAATGACTACAATTTTCCAAATTCTTAGGCGCTTGTGAGACGGCCCCTTACATAAGAGCCGTGCCACGCACACCGATCCCACCTTCCCTGCATATTTCCCTTTGCCTTGCACTGTTTCTTAATTTCGAGCGTTTCTTCCTTTCGTTTGTGCCATCGTGGCCTCTCGGTCTCGTTCTCGAGCGCAAAGAATTCCTGCTTCGATCGCCGAGTATACCGGTCGTGTGAACGCTGATCAGTGTGTTCGACTAGTTCTTTCTTTGGCATGGAGAGGCGCCATTGCCACGGGAAACACCCGCCCCCGCTCGCGCCGCCGCGCCGGGGGCACGGGGAGCGCAAGCAGAGCGGTGCGTCCTTCTCGGCGTCGCTCCTCGACGCCATCTACCGCTCCCTCGACGATGGTAATGGTGGCGGTGCTGCGACCGATGTTGTTGATACCACGTGGCGGTCGGAGGAGAAGGCGACGGCGCCGCCGCAGTTCTGGTCGCCCAAGGAGGCCGCCAAGCCGAAGCAGACGGCAGGCGTGGACAGGCTCCGGCGCGAGACCGCTGTGGATCGCCCGCGCCACTCGGGGTACGCGTCGTCCACCACCTCCTCGTCGGACTCATCGTCCAGCTACAGCTTCTCCTGCTCGTCCGCGTCGACCACCGATACTGAGTCCACGCACCGCCGGTACAGCCCGCCGCAGCCAGAGGCGGTCGACGCTGACGCTGCAGAATCTGCTGCTCCACCGAACAGCAAAGTAAAGAAGAAGGGCAGGCCGTGTTTCCCCGGAGCTAGGCTCTGGCCAAGAGGCGCAGCACCATCATCGCCCGGGCCGCTGCAGCCGTCACCGGCGACGTTCGCGTGCGTCCTCAAGACTCTGTTCACCACAGCGCGCCTCCCAAGGAAACCCAAGACTCCGACAGCGGGCCCTCCGCCGCAGATCACATCTCCGGCGCTACCACAGCCATCATGCACATCGGCGACATCCACCTTAAAAGCGTCGGACGTGACGGAAGCGGCGGAGCCGAGGTCGGTGAGGTTATGCCCAGACGCCGAGGCGTCGGTGGTGCGGCGCAGGATCGAGGAGCTCGTGCGGAGCCTCGGGGACGTGGACGAGGACGAGGAGGGGAGCGACTCGAGCTCCGATCTCTTCGAGCTGGAGAGCCTTCGCGGGGCGGACGGCGACGAGCTGCCCGTGTACGGCACGACGTGCCTCGCGGCCAACCGCGCCATTCCCCAAGGCGCAGTTTGTTTGTTCGAAAGACAGTGCTCCTTTCAGGCAAAAAAGAACTGCAAATATCCCTAAAAAAAGAGCTGCAAAAGTGTGATATCTCGGTTTGCATTACTTGCGTGTCATTTTGTTTGTACTATGTACTAAATTTGTCTATATTTAAAGTTTGGTCGTCTCAAAATTGGGTGTAAATTAGCACGACGTCATCAAAATATTAAAAGAAGTCCAGTGTCTCGTATGATCAGCAAGAATCGAGGCATCAACAAAGTTCAAAGCTAATTGTGGAGCAAGTACAATCTCTTTGCTGATTATGTATGTATTGCATGCATGCATGTGTAATAGTTCGGCGCATATTCTTGAGTGTACATATACTAAATGCACATGTACCTACTATCCTCCCCTTCATTTTGCTTCGAGATTTGCACCCTTCCTTCCCTCTATCTGATCCCCTCTCTCTCCCGGCTTGCCCCTGCGCCGCCGCACCACCCGGAGCTGTGCCGCCACCGTCCCTCCAGATCCGCCTCGCCGTGCCACTGCTGCGCCTCCGCTGTCCTTCGCCGGCGCCGGATTCGAGCCGCACGGCCCGCACCGCACCGCAGCCGCAGAAACTGAGCCGCTGAGCCAGATTCGAACTGATCTCGGCGTACACAGAAACATTGCTATGAAAAAAAATTTACGGCCTAGATTGGTTAGAGACTTTGTTTTCCTACGTTTCACAACTGTCAGACTCATTTTAGAACAGTTTATTTGGTTGCCATCCACAATCACGCTACCAAATTTACTACAAAAAGTACTTGTACATTCTCCAGCATTAGTAGTTAAGTATTTCATTTTCTTTTGCGAGATAGCACGTCGCACCAGTATGTCCTACATGTGAAACTTGCTGAGCCAAACTCTATACATTGTTCACCAAACAAACAAAATATCAATAGATGCCTCCGTGCATGGTTAGGCTTAATGTGCTGATGCTCTCTACCAACCGCTGTGTGAGAGCCCCAATTGGCTAACACATCGGAGTATATAAGGCTCCACCGACCAATATTCCATGAGCCTTCTCAATTCTTGCATTCTTTTCATCAGCTTTTGAACTGCAAATGTGCCTAGTTCTTGGATGGATCATAGATCTGTGTAGCTTCTACCTGAAGCACTTGTTTTTCTTTATGCTTTTCATCAGCAGATTGTTCAAAAGGGGTCGAGAGGATGATGATGGTTGCGCCATTTGCAGATGGCATCATGGCAAAGATCTGTGAAATGGAAAACCATAGTAACAAATGCAGTGGTGAAAGTTCTTGGACTGGGACAGGGAATGCTTTGTCAACAAGCGATCGATGCCATCAGACCATGGCGCTCGTGCTAAAGTACCCCACTAATTATAAGTTCCATTATCTATATATTGTTATGAATAGCGCTTGTATTCAATATGAGGCCAATGTGCCAGTATATATACACAAATACAGGTGGTGAATATGCACAAAACCCCTTATAACAATGGGGAATAACATACTTAGACATATATCTCTAACACCCCCCCTCAAACTCATGATGGATCAACAACATTGAGTTTGGAAAGGTAGAAGCCATGCTGTGCTCGAGTCTGGGCCTTCGTGAAGAAATCCGTTATCTGAAGCTCAGAAGGCACATACTGAAGAGCAATCACCTGATCATGCACACAAGACCGCATGAAGGAAGCATCAACACCAATATGCTTGGTGAGCTCATGCTTCACAGGATCACGGCAATCTTGATAGCACTGTCTTGTCGACAAGAGAGGAGTCGGTGTAGTGACAGAAACACCAAAATCCTCAAGTAACCACCGTAGCCAAATAATCTCTGCTGTCAAAAGAGCCATAGCTCGCAACTCAACTTCTGCACTCGAACGGGACACCGCAGTCTGTTTCTTTGTCTTCCAGGCAATGAGAGAACCATCAAGAAAAACACAAGATGGCGAGATAGACCGTGATCGAGGGATCGCCGCCCAAGTAGCGTCTGAATAAACTGAAGTCAGAACGAGCCGGAGCGTGGAAAGAAGAGTCGGCGAGAGATAGTCCCGAAGGTATCGCAGAACTTCGAAGAAGGTGGCTATAGTGGACTGAGTGGGAGTAAAACGAATCGACTCGTAATGTGAATCGGATAAGTGATATCCGGACGAGTAATGTGACAAGGTAGACAAGACTCCCAACAAAATGGCGATA
This sequence comes from Phyllostachys edulis, assembly GCA_036346405.1. Classification (NCBI taxonomy): domain Eukaryota; kingdom Viridiplantae; phylum Streptophyta; class Magnoliopsida; order Poales; family Poaceae; genus Phyllostachys; species Phyllostachys edulis. The sequence goes on along the minus strand of CM070562.1, from coordinate 20,058,164 downwards.
GCGAAGTCGGATCGAAAGAGGCTCGCCATCGAGAGGATCGGAGGTGAACATTGAGCTCCATGGGAGTCTCAACAGTATGCTGATCAGTGAGAGAGGCGCGATCAAGAAGATCCTGAATATACTTCTCTTGGGACATAAAGAAACCATCTGAAGTGGAAGTAACTTCAATCCCAAGGAAGTAACGAAGAGGACCAAGATCTGACATGAGGCACTGCTCACTAAGACGAGCCTTGACAAAGGCAATGTACTCAGAATCATCTCCGGTGATGATCATATCATCAACATATAGAAGAAGAAGAGTCCGACCACGAGGCGAAGTGTGGACAAAGAGCGCAGGTCATGATCACTTCTGAAAAGCCGCCAGCGGTGACCACAGAGGAGAAGCGCTCAAACCAAGCACGAGGGCTTGCTTAAGGCCATAGAGAGAGCGACGAAGGCGGCAGACCATGCCCTCAGGAACAGAATACCCAAGTGGCGGATGCATGTAGACCTCCTCACGCAACTCGCCATTAAGAAAGGCATTCTTGACATCAAGCCGAGAAATGCAGACCCGACGCAGCAGGCGCCACCGAAAGAAGAGTGCGACAAGTGGTCATGTGGGCCATAGAGCAAAAAGTCTCGTCGTAGTCACGACCATGCTCCTGCTGGAAGCCACGAGCAACAAGACGCGCCTTATAGCGCTCAAGAGAGCCATCAGAGCGAGTCTTAATCTTATAGACCCACTTACACGTGATAGGACGAGAGTGAGATGGAAAAGGAACAAGATCCCAAGTACTAAATGCGCTCGAGGGCAGCAATCTCCTCGGCCATGGCATGCTGCCACTCAGGATGAGTAACAGCATCCCGGTAGGAGACAGGCTCACAAGTAGCTGCGCCAGCAAAGGCAAAACGGGCAGGGGGCCGAATCGACTGGCGATCGCGAAGAGCGTAGCGAGGAGAAGATGACCCATCAGGGGAAGATGGAGCATCAGAAGAAGATGGCTCATCTGGAAGATCCTCAATACGAGGTCGACGAGTGTAGACGAGTGTAGTGGGGGGAGCCTGAGGAGCCGCAGGAGACGGCGGCGGCGCATAACGGCGGAAAGACCATCTTTGGAGGAATATGTGGAGACTTAGTGAGACAAAGTGGGCGAGGGCAAGACAGATATAGGTGTATCCGAAAGGTCAAAAAACAGAGACTCTCGAGAGGCAGCCAAAGGAGAGCAGGGCGTGGGTGGAAGGGACGAGGCGATCGAAAGTCACATCCCGAGAAATCCGCATCCGTCGACCAACAGATCCCAAAGACCGATAGCCCTTGTGCTCGACCAGATCCCGTATCGACGCACTCAACAGATGACGATCGGTTTGGTACGTTCTCGAGGGCAAGAAGAACGAGCAAACGCAGCCAAATAGACGAAGGCGAGTAGTCGGGAAGGAGACCACGAGACGCTCAAAAGGGATTGCGCTCAAGAAGCGTAAGAAGGCCGGATGTTGACGAGATAGGTGGCGATGGAAACGACCTCGGCCCAAAAGTGAGGTGGAATAGAGCGGCAATCATCGAGCACGAGCCGACTCAAGGAGATGACGATGCTTATGCTCAAAGAACACCATTCTGAGCATGAGCACCAGGACAAGAGAACTGAGCGAGAGTGCCCTGCTCAGCAAGGAAGCTGCGCAGATGACGAGAGAGGTACTCACCAGCAGAGTTAGCACGAAAGACACGAATAGGAGTGGAGAACTGTGTGCGAACCATAGTGGCAAATTGTTTATAGATAGACAAGGCCTTACTACGAGAAGACATGAAATATATCCAAGTGTGGCGAGAGAAATCATCTATAAATATGATATAATATCGATGACCCCCTTTCGAAACGAAGGGAGCCGGACCCCAAACATCTGAATGAACAAGATCAAAAGGACGCTGAGATACTGACTCACTATGAGGATAAGAAAGTTGAAGCTGTTTGCCTAACTTACGTACAGCAATCTAAAGACACGTCTCTGAGATGCAGACCCGAAGACCACGACGAACTAAAGGCGACAGACGAGATCCACATAGATGGCCAAGACGGTGATGCCACTTCTTTGAAAGAGCCAGTGAGACGGAGTGGCGAAGCGGAGAGGCTGGCGGCGGCAGTGGCAATGGAAGGAAGGTGAAGCCAGTCAAGCTCGAGACGCTGTGAGTCAAGGCGCCGAGGCAGAACCAACGAGCTCCGTGTGGCGGTCTGAACACAACAAGAGTCGAGTCGAGAATGACCCGACAACCAAGATCGATGTCGCCCAGCAGAAGAAGTCGCATGGTAAGACGAGGAACATGAGCAATAGACGGAACATGAAAGGATGAGTTGCTAAGAGATCCTTGACCAGAGATAGAAAGAGATGTAAGAACACTAACAGGAGAATCAAGAGGTGTAATGAAGGACAGAGTGGAAGCATCAGAAGTCATGTGAAAAGATGCTCCAGAATCAAGAATCCACGGGGAGGTACCTGACTGTGTAGAGGGTGGTTTCTCGGTGCAAGAGTCGATGAGCGAGCCTGCGAGAACTGTCGAGGGAGAACACGGCGGCAAGCGGCGTCGAAGTCCGCTATCTCTGCTTTCGGAGAGAAGGCTGCTGAAGGAGTCGATGCAGGCGTCGATGTAGAAGCACCAGTGCCAGTGCTAGTAGAAGAACGGCGTGAAAGATGCCGCTTCTTCTTATAGCACTGGACTCAATGTGGCCGACCTTGTCGCGGCGGGAAGCGATGAGGCGGCTACCTCGGATGGAGCGGCCACCACCGCTGTGGCGGCCACCGGAGGAGGCGGTGTGCTAAAGCGTGGAGCCGATGGTGTAGCAGTGGACGAGCGAAAGCACGAGGGGAGTGGCATCGCACCGGCACCACTCAAGCGAGTCTCCTCCGCGTATCTCGGTAAGAGCCTCCAGAGAGTGACACGAGGGTGCCGTGCAAGGAGCCGGGCACGCCTGCTGCGAACTTCGGGGCGAAGCGAGTAAGGAACTTCGTGACCCGCTGAAACTCAGTCAAGACGCGTCTGGCTAGGCAAAGACGAACACGGCGACAACCAAAGCGATCGAAGAGAGTCAACCGACGCCCGATGCAGCGAGCTCGGGCGTAAAAAGTGTCAACAGTAGCATCACCCTGCTGAAGAGAGTGCTCCTGGCGAACCACGGACAGGTACAAGGCATCACCAGAGTGCTCGTAGCGCTGACGAAGGTGAGTCCACATCTGGAAAGCCGAGGAGAGTCCCACAACCTCAGAAGAGAACTGAGGCTGGACACTGGCAATGAGGACAGCAGCAGCCCGAGCGTCGTCGTCGTACCACTGAGTGTAGATGGTCAGTCGATCCTTGTAGGAATCCAGAGCCTCTTGGTAGGCGAGAGCGACCTCATCATCGAAGAAGGTGGCGGCCTCAACAAAGACCTTTGTCACCGTCGGGGTAGCGCGACAGGCGTAGGCTCCGTCGGAGGAGTAGGGCAAGGCGGGCAGATGACATCGCCAGAGAGGATGCTCCAGAGACGAAGACCACGCATATGGATGCGCATGTGAGACACGAAGTCGGTGTAGTTAACACCATCGAAGATCACCGGAAACGAGGAGAAAACAAGACCCATTGGTAGGCGGTCTTTGGGCCACACGGCGACCAGGGAACGAAATCTAACGGTATTGACGGCTAGCGGCGTTAAGCGATATATTTTTTTTTTGCTTTTCGGCCGACTTAAATAAAAACTCGGCAAGATGAAACAAAAAACAGGCCGGCTGTTTTAATCAGCGGGAACCTAGGGTTCCCGAGTTACGATGGTGGCGGCGTCGGCGTGGCGATCACGGCCGTGCACAAGGTCGCGCAAGGGCCCGGGCGATGCGTTCAGTGCGAGGCAGCTCTGGTCGCCGCTGCACCGCTTCGAGCAATGCCAAGTTCGTGTAATGTGGTACGGCGCGCGGCGGGCGTGTACAGCGGTGGAAACACGGTTCGACCGAGGCGCGGCGGCTCGGATCAGCGGAGGAGCGACCGGAAGGACGCGCCTTCATGGCGGAGGAGCGGTCCGGGAGGAGGCCTTGGCGGCCGGAGGAGCTCCGGATCCGGCGGGAGGAGCGCCTTGAGGAACTCCTTGAAGGGCCGGGCTGCAGCGGCCTGGCAATGCAGCAGCCAGCGAGCGTCTTGCGCTGGAGGTGTCGAGACAATGGCGACCAAGACGGCGGAGGATCCGTGAGGAGCCCGGATCCGATGGCGGGGTCGACGGAGGCGGCGGCGGCATCCTCACGTCGCGGAGAATCCGGTGCGAGATCCGTGTGGCGGGAGGAGGCAGCGTCTTGGCGCTTGGGGAGGAGGCCGTCGTCGGGACGACAAGCGAAGCGATGGAAAACCCAAAACCCTAGGTAGGTTTTGATACCATGTTATGAATAGCGCTTGTATTCAATATGAGGCCAATGTGCCAGTATATATACACAAATACAGGTGGTGAATATACACAAAACCCCTTATAACAATGGGGAATAACATACTTAGACATATATCTCTAACATATATAAACTTGTCAGTGATACGAAGTATATGTCCTGTTTATATAGTATTTACAGCTTTGTTTCGTCGAAGGTGCAAGTAGCTAGCTCGATCTTATTTTGAATACTGATACTGAACATCTCATCAGAGCTCGAATAATCTTCAGTCTGTACAGTACGGCGTGCCATGAGAGTGTACGACACCGAGAGACTGAAGATGCCCTTGCTTGTCCTGATGCATGCCTGATCAATCTCAGCCTTAGCAACGGTATAGGCAGAGCAGTTCATGTCTACTCGTGGCCATGCATGTCTTAGCGACACAGCTGTGCGTACAATTTTTTAAGCTCAACGATTGTCACGAACATTCAGTTGTAGGACTACGAAATGCATTATTCAGTATTGCAGAGCTGGATATTCCTTTGGAAGGTGAAAGATTACGATGATAATTCAGCTAGCTCTACGTTCAGAATATTGTTATAATACAACAGTATCATGTATTTCCTTTTCAATCTGCATGCATACTGTGGGTGCGGTACTGATTGCATGGAAATGTAGAAGAAGATTCGAAGTACACACACATCTCTAGACTCAGCGGCGAGAGAGACAGCTGATCTGTATGTTGGCATATGATCTGGACAGGATGTGCTTGCATGAAAGGGACTATACTAGTGTGCAGTGTGCTAGTACCTGAATCGCACTTCATTTTGGCTAACCTTGCGCACGTCAGGAAGAAGACAATTTCCAAGAAACTTCCGAAAAGCACTGCCCTGACAGCGCACTCATACGAACGTAATATCTTGGGAGATCCATGTGTATGATGCACTGTGGTCGTGCCGTCGTGGTATGTCAACAGTTCCTACACCACCGAATTGAAACAAAAGTTAAGTCAAGTCGATCATTCAGGTCAGTTCGATGGCCAGTTCCCCATGATTACACACTGAAAGTGTGAGATCCATGGTAGTGTTATGATATGTCTGATAGATGCATAACCGCTGTTGTATAACAACTCTCTATATCATATGTAGACAAAGACTAAAGACAATTTCATCTGATAAGATGCATAAATTTCTTTGTCTTTATAAACACACAATCTTTTAATATTTTTCTTTTTTTCACGTGTTATATAAATTTCATGATTGTAGACAACATCTTTCTATCTCTTCATTTTTTTTCATTCACGTCAGCAAAAATCCTACATAATAATAATTATAGACGACTGACATAAACTCATTATATATGCTCTAATGAAGTAATGAACCGGGCAGGAGGCGAGAGAGGCAACAACGTTAATACTTAATACGCACCGGTCAGTGTGTGCTCATCCGGTGAAGGGCAACCGGCCCCTACGTCAATAAATCACGACCTCCCCAGCGGTATCTTGCTACTCCAAGATGGGATGGCCTCTAACTGCATGCGACGCGCATCAGTCGATCGATCACTCGGTGGTTGCGCCCGGGCCGGCCGTAGCCGAGGCAGACGCGGACGGGGCAGCTAGCCAAAGGGAACCGAGCAGAGGATGTCGCGTCGCCTTACCAACGCCTTTTTCGAGGCGAGGCAGCAGCCGTCCGGTCGCTCGAGGTAGAAACGAACGCGCGACACACGGATCCGACCCCAGAACCGTATCAAATGTGGCATCGCGCGCGGGGCCCCGGGGGAAGGGTGGGTATTGCCGTGTGCACGGCGGCTCGGGCGGGGCAGGCTCGTAAATGCGCGCACGCGCGCGGCCGGTTCGGAGCACCTGGAGCGGATCGGCGGTGGGTCGCGCGCCGCTTTCACGGGCACATGCGGTCGCGCGCCGGGAGGGAACGTGGCGGCCACGTACCGCGTCGCTTTGGCAGTTTGGCCTCTCATAGAAATAGGGGGCCCTGCCGCGCCCGCGCGCCGTGCCTGTGCGCTTGCTCGACGTAGGCCCGGACCGCAACATTGCATCTCGGGCTCTCGGCCGTTTCAATATTCTACTAGCGGTTTACCTTTTTTTTTTCCACCCTTTTTGAGGGGACTACGGGCGTTCACCGACGAAGCAGCCACCGCATCGCGTCTCGGCGCGGGCGGAAAGATTACCGGCTGCTTGGTTGTGGGCCAACCAACAACAGTCCACAACTTTTTCAGCCCAACGAGACTATCTCGGCCTAACGTGTAGACAGAACAGTCTCATCTCATGTCAAGTGGGCTTGTTGTAGCACCGAGGCTCCCTCAAAAAACAAAAAAAAGTTAACAGCGAGGCACCGATTCGTCCGTTTGATTCTGATTTAAACACGTGCCATCGTGTGCCGAACCAACGACATCACGCGCGCGCGTGGCTACACGGTTGCACCGTACCCGCCCCTTAAAATAATCGACCGTCAGTATCTATATTTAAAAAATTCTAGAAGTGAAAGTAATTGACGGTAATGCCATTCGTCTAATTTTTTTGTATTCACGATATTATTTTTCAGTGCGTCACGAACGGAGTGTCGTTCCTCCAATTACGCTCTAACGCGATGTCACTGAGCTAATTTCCCCAAATTATAAAGGCCTACAACTTTCGTTTTAGAATAACAACATTAATTCCTCGTTTTGACACTGCATTGCATTCATGAAGCAGTGCTTACCAGGTGAATTGTGTCAGATCTGTTATGCCAGCATCCTGCAATAACCTGCAAACCAAAACATTAGTCAATGCCAATGCGAATTTTTTTATATTAATTAATCCTTTTTTAATTTTATTTTAAAGTTAATCCCGGCATACTTTATTTCCAATTCTGACCTCTTTGGTCACGCCACGTGACAAAACAACGCTATCACGCCAGCCCGTATCTGAGGCAAGCTCTTGTCACGCCACCACTCGTGGCGTGACAGTGTTGTTTGGTCACACTAAGACCAGTGGCGTGACAAAAAGTGCTATTTTGGAGACTTATCCCGTGGCGTGACAGCATTATTTTTTCACGCCACAGGTGGTGGCGTGACCAAAAGGGTCAGATTTGGAAATAAAGTGCACCAGGGGTTAACTTTAAAATAAAAACTAAAAAAATGTTAAATAAAAAAAAAAGCTCTACCAATGTAGACTCTGTGAATTGAAATTAGTTTTAGAGTCAAGAGTAGAGGAAATATAAAGGGCTCATTCGATCATTCCACTACTTCCACTACAAAATGCGATTGTTACGTCACATGATATGGGAAATAGACTCTTACTGTAAAAGAGGACGATATGGGGATTAGATAGTGATAAGAAATGGATGGTAAACCAAATAATAGTCCAGTGCTTCGAGGAGCTTCATTTCCACTTCAAGAATATCCTTAATTTCAAATCGATACTTCTTATTAGAACCTGCAATTTGGAAAAATCAAATGTTTAGTGTAGCTCTTCCAGGTAAATATGTGTTCATCTATATGATCATGAGGCTTACCATACATCTTTTTTATGTAAAAGACAAGAAGTCTTGCTTGCACTGTGCTCTCCTCTACCTTTGATGCCAAATACAAACAAGTTGGTGCTACCAAACGAGGAACATACTCGGTCATGTTCTTTTTATAAACAGATTCAGCATTAGGGCAAAGTTCTCACCACTAGAAGTTCCACTAGAACAAAGAATTATTCGTGCCCAACTTTTGCTCACAGAAAGTATTGCAACACGAGTTTGGAGCTTGAAGTTTAGAATTTTGCAAAAAAAAAAAAGTCATTGCCTAGTAAAAGTTTCTGTAAAACAACTTAAATAAATCTTACGAACACAACACACCGTCTAAATGAACAGGAAAAGTGCAAGTCACAGTCAATAAAACAAAAGACTAACAATGTGTGCTTACAACACAAGAATTCAGCTCTTACCATAATGTTAGTGATGCCCTTTTCATTTTCCATACCTAATCTGTATGCTACAGCAGACACAAGCTCATCTAAGCTTTCTGAAATTGCCAGAAACTGCAGAAAGGAAGGGTGTAATCAAGCAGACAAGGATAGGTTTGTATTACTTCATCAACAAACTACAATCAGGAAAGAACGGTGAGAATACACCAACCACAACAGAATCTGCACATACACCCCTTTCTATCTTGAATCTTAAAACAGAATGAATTGCCAACATGAGGGGGTATTTGTTTCCCTTCAGTATTGTCCGATGCTGCCATACGAGATTCTTCACTGCACTATATAACAAAAGACTAACAAAAATGTTCTTTAAAAACAAAAGGAACTAAGCAGATGGAAAAGGAACAAACCTACGGGCATCAAATTCCTCTACAGGATGAAAGGCAAGAGCCGATGTAACACCCCAGTCCTACAAAGGTCTGGAATGCTACTAAACTAACATGTTAACAAAGTTAAAACAGAAGACAAAATTCTAAATTTCGGCAGAACCTCCTCTGTATAGTTAGCTATACCGGAGGTTCCAACAATCATAATTATCAAGACAATAGTGAAATCAACAAATATCAGAATCAACACAGAAGTATAATCTGATCTCAAGCAATTATAACAAAAGGATGAACTAAGTTCACGCACAGTTCTTAACCAATCTTAACGGAGAAGAGTTACCAGGTACAGCCAATATTTATTATTACAGTTCATCAATAATGAATGATTAAATCGAACTAAAATGAAATCATGGACTTGATTAAGGTGAAGTGAAAGGGTAGTGTGTGTCTATTCCCCCCCCATGGAGCCAACATCAAGGATCACCTAAAAAAAAACAACAAACAACACAAGAGTGAGTCCGAGACTCAGCAAGTACAGTAAATGAATAATACATATAACAACTATGGGCATGTGAACATCATTAAGGAGTATGAAATAAGCACAGAACGAACACTTGAATGAATGGAATGAATGATTTGGATGAAATGAAGGGACTACACACATGCATATACCGGTATTGCTGGTGACACACCCGTCGGTGTTCACCTAAGCCCGTATTTAACAAAATACGGGGATCCAAGCCCCGTCGAAGAACGTTTAAACGGGTGTCCCAAACGCCCACATTGGAATGGTGGGTCTTACGTGCCCATCTTGGAATTGATGGGTCTTATATATTGATCCACTCTGTGGATGAAACATGAAATGTGGATCTTTGGGTATGACATATGAATACTGAACAAAAACAACATGCTCTCTATCATGGAGGTAACCACATGGATTGAATACGAACATTTAAGTATTAACATGGTACTTAAAGCACAACACCAACTCATCATTGTTATCATTAACAAGGTAATCTCATTGCTCACATTGTCTCATCATTACTGCCATCAACATGTAACCATTCTCATGTAAGCATACCCATATAGACAATCATCATGTACGCATCATCATGTAACTATTAACATGTAGCATCATGTAAATATTCCCAAGTAGTAAGCATCGTCATATGAACACTACCATGTAAGCGTCATCACATAAACATTAGCGGCGGCCGTCGGTAAACATTTCCATGTAAGCTTCATCCGTAAGCATCATCATAAAAATCATCATCATTCAACTATAGTATTCATGCTCATCAACGTGACCAAGCGATAAGCATTATCATTAAACTATAGCATTCATGCCTATCAACATTACCAAACAGTAAACACCAACAATTATGAAATATAACCACTCAATAATACTACTTGCACTTGCCTCAACCGTGAGATGGTAGACGATGACAGAAAGCACTAGCCCCGGGTATTCACCACCACCTGGTAACTAAGAATATACTAAGCTTCAATCAAACCTGCTTAACAAGACTTCACTCGCAACACTCTACATCGTCTTCCCATAACCCAAGTTTAAGCACTTACCTACTCAAGCTAGACAACATGCTAAACAGAAATCTACTCGGGACAAAGAAGTTAAAACAATTTCTCACACTGGTAAAAGTGTTTGAGCACATAAACCTCGTGGCTACTAGGTATTAGGCACTAAAGCATAAAGAAGAAGGTGATAAAGTCTAATTGAACGCACTTACATGAAGGCAAGGTAAAAAGAAATGGATGAACTACTGCAATAGTGAAATAGTCGATTGACTGCGGTACAATCAGCATGTTTTCAACTAAAATCCGATAAGGTAACGTAACCCAATAAAATATTTGAGCTAAAGCGTACGCATCTAGTGATCACCAAATTTCTGAAATAAGATTGTAGAGTTACACTCAAAGACCTTACTAAATTTAGTTGCCAATTTTCAGTTTCAAAGCGGACTACAGCAACGTATGCAATATTCTTGTATTAACACTATAACTCTGACCGATCATGAGTTGACGAAAAGCCGATATTTGCACTTACATTCCATTGCCCACCACCAAGAGTAATTCGTCCGAACACATCAATACCCATGTACACCCCCTACTTCCTGTCGCTGTCGAATAACTTCATGTCGAGCACGCGGCCGAACATCTCGGCGATGTTGCCCTCCATTCGATAGCAAATAATCTTCAACCTTCTGTATAATGCAGCAGAATTACTCCAGGTTCCATCAAGCAAAACAAAGTTCAAAGGTTCATCTTGCACATCCACATCCTGAAGATCAGAACTCAAGTTCACACTATCAAATCTAAGATTGTTGACAGACTTCGGGGTTAAACTCTTATTCGGATACAGAAACAAGTCATTTACCTTTCCTCTTGTTGTTGACGCATCATCTCTAGATCAAATGTATATTTCACTACCCCATCGGTAAAGGTATCACCTGACGCACAATCAACACCAAACACAGCAACGATTTGGCCACCATGTGCTTCTTGAATATCCTCCATCTCAGTGGAGTGCATCCTTACCAAACGAGGAACTTTGATCTTCTTCCCTATATTCACATGGTATATGAAGTCACCCCTTTCGTATCACAACATCATAGATTCTTAGATATGTCAACTAACCAAAACGACCTTCCTCAAGCTTAAAGGCTAATGCAACAAGTGGCTCAGCTGGAGTATCAAAGGTATAACCTGGTATCCATTCTAGGTGCAGCAGGTAGCGGCCGACTGAGTGGTTATGCCCTTCTTGCGCTCGGGGTCCAGGGAGTCCATCTTTGCACCGACACCGTTGCGGCCATTTTGTCGAACACCTCGCGCGCGAACCTGAGGAGGCCGGGACGGTGCCGATCCACCCGGATGCAGCGCAGAGTGGCGGCGGCAAAGACCGGACCGAGCCGGTCGTGTGGGGGAGACGAGGGCGCGCGACGGTGCCGCTGGTGGCGTCGGACTGCAGCAGTGGCAGGGGGAGGCGGCGTGGCTCCATGGGTAGAAGGAGGAGCGGCGCGGCCAGCGCGAGGCCATGTCCGACGGCGGCGGCGACACCAGAGGCGGCGGGGAACGGCGATGGGTGGCGTGGCGCCGTGGTGCGAGGGGAGGCGCCAAGGGGCGGGGTTGAGCTGGGGACCGGAGGTGCCGAGGAGCCGACGGCACCGGCTGGGCTGACCTGACCGACAGCGGCCGGGCCAGGAGAGCCCTGGTGGCGGCAGCGTGTCCAGGGAGAGAGAGGAGTGGGGTGACACCAAAGGAAGGAGGAGGCGGCGCCACTGCTGGAGGGGGCGGCGGCTTGGGGAAAAAATTGCTGTGTGAGGACTAGTGGTTGGGGAGGAGATAAGGTTTAGGGTTGGTTGCCCTCACCCTTGGCTGTCTCCCCACATGGGCCAAAACCGTGGACCAAAAGCCCAAGATAAATTCTCCTCTGTTTTTCTCCTTTTTAAATTCCGGTTAAATATCTCTCTCTTTTCAATTAAATATGTAATGTTAAACGAGATATTACAGCTGAATCCCAAAACTTTCTACATCATAGTATTTGCCATAACATTTGTTCTAGATCCTCCCTCAACCTAATGAGAACAGAAGATCGGGATTAGATAGTAATAAGAAATGAAAAAACATCTTTATATGGTAAAAGCTTACTCAAGCACTTCAGATGGTAAAAAGAAAAAGCAATTCATTTCAAGTATGTTCTTGTGGCTTAATTATTTCAAACTTTCATGGTCTACTGTTACAAAAAATAGAAGTTCCCTGTCGGCGCTTTGTACACAACTAATGTTGGTTGATCACAATGATAGGCCCCATCCTGGTCGACTGTTGCCTTACCTGAAACATAAAGTAAACAACAATATCATCAGTGTTCCTTCTTCTCAAACTATCATAAAATAATTAAAATCAGAAAAAAAAACATGCACGTGTACAAAGAGAGATTAGAACCAAGGATAAGGAACATACTCGAGGGAGTGACCTTCTTGAAGAATAGATCACAACATCATCATCAATGGCTTCCACATTTTTATTTATTTATTTAGAAAGGGAAAGAACCCTGGCTTTATATTGAAAGCAAATATAAGGTTCTTACAACGAAAACACTAAAGGGAAACGACATGCTGGGAGCACCAGCTATCAAAGCAAAAGGAAACCAAGAACGACACCAGTTCAGACTAACAGCTATCCTATTACAGGAATAGTGCCAGAATCATCCAAGATGCAGAAAAGTCTGCTCCAATCTTCTGCTGATGACAAAAAGTGATTCATCTTCTCCCTTTCAGTCCTTTTGAGAAGAACACTCTATTGCTGTAAACAAGACATAAATTTGAAGATCACTTCCATTGGTTGCTTAGGAAAAATCTTGTCAGAAGCTATTTTGTTCCTAGAATTCCAAAGAATCCAGGCTAAAGCTACAAAACTAAACAGAACAAGATTATAATCATTAGCTCCCTTCTTCTCCAACCAATTCATTTGGAAATCAGCTAAAGAGGTTGGTGCACGCTCCCAGTCCAGCATATCTCTAATGTAGGACCAAAAAAATCTGGCCAGATGCAAGAAAAAAGAACATGGTCAATAGTTTCATCATTACTACACAGGCTACAACTAATCTCTCCCTTCCACCCTTTTTTTTGAGTTGATCAAGAGTTTGGACTCTGTCGTGAAAACGCAACCACAGAAAAATTTTAACTTTCAAAGGTAGCTTGCTTTTCCATAATTTCTGTATTTTAATGCAAGTCACACCCCCCACCCCCCCAAAAAAACTAAATGTCTATATAACGACTTAACCGAGAAAACTCCAGTCTTATCAAAACCCCACACCACTGTATCCCTCTCATCAGTTCGATCTACATCACCAATGAAATATTTCATATTCTCTCACTAGGAAAACTATTGACCAAAATTAATCTACCTCCCAAAAAAAGAAATTTGTTCCTCCAATTGTCAAGCCTTTTATGCACTTTGTTAACCACAATCTCAGCTGCCTTCATACCAACATGTCGATCCCCCACAATTATCCCCAAGTATGTCATAGGGAAATGAACCAACTTACAATAAAAAATGTTAGCGACTCTATTGGCCTCCTCATTATCCGCCCCCAAAACATAGACTTCAATCTTATGGTAATTAATTTTCAAACCCGACATCCATTCAAAACAGTAAAGCAAAAACTTTAAGAGCATATTGGAGGATGGGAACCCCACCAGGAACCAAATAAGAGATAATCCCATTCACCAAACCCTTATCATGGGCTAAATTGATGATTTCGGCTAAAGCATCAGCAACTAAGTTAAAAAGGAGAGGTGAAAGAGGATCTCCTTGTCTCAATCCTCTGTAGGTCTTAAAGTAAGGACCAATCTCACCATTAATGTTAATACCAACTTTTCCACCCCTAACAGAACTCATAACTAGTCTAATCCATCTATCAGAGAAACCTTTTCTCATCATTACTTCTTCCAAAAAAAACTCCATTGGATCTTGTCATAAGCTTTTTCAAAATCCAGCTTCAAAAACACCCCTTTCCTTTTTGAGCATTTAACTTTATGAACAATCTCATGAAGGGCCACTACCCCATCCAGAATATTTCTACATTTTATAAAAGTAGATTGGCTGTCATTAGTAATCTTATCAACAATCATCCCCAGCCTATTAGCTAAAAGTTTAGTAAGGATCTTGAAACTGACATTAAGCAAGCAAATAGGTCTGTATTGTTTGATATTATTAGCCTCTTTGAGTTAAGGAATCACTACTACAAAAAGGCTAATACTGGATGCCTCATCACAGACGGTTGACCAAAACCGTCTGTATTAAATACAATCACAGACGGTTCGTGTTGAAAACCGTCTGTGAAGTATCATAGTCTAACACTCAGAGTGTTAGTGATTTCAAACCATGGTAAAATCAGAGAGTTAGTGATTCCAAGCCATGGTAAAATCAGAGTGTTAGTGATTTCAAGCTATGGTAAAATTCAAGCCATGGTAAAATCAGAGTGTTAGGCATTTCAAGCTATGGTAAAATCAGAGAGTTAGTGATTCCAAGCTATGGTAAAATCAGAGTGTTAGTGATTTCAAGCCATGGTAAAATTGTAGAGTAAGGAAAATTCAAGCCATGGTAAAATTAGAAAGTAAGAAAAATTCCAAGCCATGGTAAGGAAAATTCCAAGTCACAGACGATTTTTAATACAAACCGTCTGTGATAAGATACTTATCACAGACGGTTCTTAATACGAACCATCTGTGATAAGATACTTATCACAGATAGTTCGTATTACGAACCGTCTGTGATATGTCATCACAGACAGTTTTTGTATGAAACCGTTTATGATTCGCAGTGCGGGAGTTCGAAAAATTTTGAATGCGCGCACGGGAGGCAAAATGTTTTGGCACTGTCCTTATATATTATAGCCACCCCAGCTTTTTTTCCATCAGTCTCTCCCTCTCCCCTCCCCACACCGAGCTCTGGCAACCACCCTCGATTCTCCGTCGCGGTTCAGCGGGGAGACACAACCGACGACGATGACGAGGAGGGATGTGGAGGAGCTCCTTGTTTGCCGCAGGAGGTAGACTACCAGAAGGTACGTGTACATCCCCATAACATACATAATTTGTTGGTTGTTCGTTGTAAAGAAAATTATCTTAATTTTGTGTTACCTAAGGTCGGGCGCGCCACGGAGGTTTTCACCGTCTCTCCTTGCCGATTTGAGCTTGAGTCGAACTCGACGACATGCAAGAAAATCTTGTGATATGACGGTGAGGTACAGAGAGGAGCTCACAAGACCAATCCAAGAAGTCAATGAGTTCTTCAGGAGCTTGGAGGCATAGATAGTTTCTAGCTAGTTTAACTTTGTAACTTTATTCTTTTTTTCCCATTCGGAGGGGACGTTGTGAAACCTTTTGATTTCCCTTTCCTATAATGTGTTTGCCATCAGAATTTTAATTGGATTTTAGTTGTCTTGCTAGAGGTTGCATATGGAAACTACTGTTTAGCAATTGATTGGTTTAGCTCAAAATCCGATTTTTTTTTGCAATAGAAAAAATATCACAGACGGTTCTAAATAAGAACCGTCTGTGATAATTACTTATCACAGACGGTTCTTGTTTAGAACCGTTTATAAAAATATACTATCACAGACGGTTACGAACAAGAACCGTGCAGATAATTATCACATCTTGTTCTTGTTCAGAACCGTCTGTGATAACTTTTTCACAGACGGTTCAAAAACCGTTTGTGATGACCTCATGTCATCACTGACCCATAAATTTAAATGGCTCATGAAACCGTCTGTGATGACGTTTTTGAACCGTCTGTGAAGACCTTTTCTGTAGTAGTGAATAAGTGTGATCACTCCCAAGTTCAGCCTTTGCAGGTCCAACTCCCCTTTGCAGAAATCTTTAACCAACTCAAGGAAGTTCTTTTTTATCACCCCCCAAAAATCTTTATAAAAAAGTTAGGAAAGTCGTCTGGTCCAGGGGCCGAGTTAGCTGGTAATGCTTTAACAATATTCCACACCTCCTCCTCAGATAAATCTTGGAGCAAAAACAGATTGTCCTTATCTGCAACTCAGAGTTTACTACTCCAGATATCTTCCACCAACCCCACATCATGAACTCCATTAGAGCCAAAGAGATTCTTGTAGAAGCCATAAATGTGATCCCTTAACTCACTCTTGCTTCTCAAAAGGATGCCATCATGGTCCAAATGAAAAATAAAGTTTTTCCTTCTCCTCCCATGGGCACAAGTGTGAAAATAACTAGTTTTAGCGTCACCTTGAGTAATCCAATCCAAATTACACCTTTGCTGCCAATGCTTCTCTTCCACTCCAAAGACTTTTTCCAACTCTTTTTCCAAACAATATCTCTGAGTTCACTCCTCAGTGCTCAGATCCTTTGCCTCTGCCATAAAGTTTAGGGCTTTGATTTGGTCTAGAAGATTCTTCTTCTTTAATTTATAAACACCATTCAAAGTAGCACCCCAGCCTCTCAAAAAACTCCTTAAAGAAGCCAAATAACCATTCCACCTATCTATAGAGTAAAAATCCTCAGGCGCTCCGTTTTCAAACTCCCTCCATTTGCTATGAATCAAATTCCTGAAATTCTCCTGATAGAGCCACTTTTTTTCAAAGAAAAATCTCCCCTTCTTAAAAGTCTCTCCCTCGCCAGAAGTAAGCATAATAGGACTGTGATCCGAACCAACTTGCACTAAACTCTGAACATGGCAAAGAGGAAAGTTAGCCTCCCAATCAGTAGAGACTAAGATCCTATCGAGGTTAGCCATAATTGGACACTTCTGCTTGTTAGTCCAAGTGAAACTAACACACCTCTTTTAATCTCCAGAAGCTTATTTTCATAGATAAAATCATTAAAGAGGTCCATAAGGTTTTAGTTCAAGTTATTATTGTTTTTATCCTTCAATTCTCTAATCAGGTTGAAATCCCCCCCCCTCCCCAAATCAAAGGGAGGGTAGTCCTTTTGCACTTCATGTCCAACTCTTCTAAAAAGACCTAAGAAAAATCATGATTGGTAGGCCCATAGAAGTTGTGTTGGGAATGCCGACCCAATGAACAGAAATCTAAAATTGTGCTCGCTCGCACATATTAAATTGCAATCGGATCCCTATGAACATATAATCAAACACATATGTCCTCACGCCACCTGTTTTCCAACTCAATAACACCTTCCCCTTACTTAAACAAGCGGCGCCCACACACCGCGTGTGGAAGTACGTATGGTACTTGAATTGACAACCCAATGTTCGGTCCTTAGTGATCCGGACAAAACTACCACAATACCCAAATCTCGTGCACGAAGGCACCATCACTATCAATCACTTGTCCAGATCTAAATCCTTTTTAAATAGCAAAATTTTAGACTCAAACTTCATATTTAAATATCTCGACAAATTTATAAAGATAACAATGTTCAGTGTTTCCCACGATTGACAGGCTAATCTCGTCAATCGAACTACCGTAACTACTGACTTGCATGGCTAAACATTCACAAAAAGACTATATATACCATCACATGATTTCTATCTTAAGCATAAGTGTATGAAATGATTAAGGGTAAGCCACAATGATTAAGATATAACTAACTAGACTTACAAATTATTGATACACCAAAATAGCATGCAAGCAATTATCATTGCATTTCATAATACTAAATTACCAAAACTGGGATCAAAATGATGCAAGAGGATGCTTGCCTTGATTATATTCCACTTGTTCAACCTCAGGGTGCTCAGCAAAATAAACACTCGCGTCGGGTAACTTAGAATCTAAAAAGAGTGATAACAAATGAACACCGAGAAAAATATCAAAAATACCAAAATACTGAAAAAAAATGCATCATAAATTCACAGCAGTAAGGTTCTGTCTTTAAGTGGATTTAGGTGAAAATTTTAGTGCATTTGGAGTTCATATGAATTTGTTATGAATTTTACAAAGTTAAAGTCCTTTATGTACAATTAAATTAATTAACAAAATTTTAAGTAACAGAGATATGTTTAAAAGTTGCTCCAAATTAAAGTTCAGTAAAAATTAGAACTAACAAAATTTATTTCACTTGATTTGGAGTTATAATAAATTACTTATGAATTTTTGAAGTTTAAACCATTTTCAGAGTAAAATTAATTCATTTCAGGATTTTAAAACGTATTCAATTTTTTTTTACTGAGTTGAAGCTAGCCCTAGTCACTGACGGGCGGGACCCAAGGTCAAGGGTTGACTCGTTAGCCTTGACCTAGCCCTAGCCAAAATAATGCTGAAAGCGTAATCTACAAAATACGTTTTCCAGTTACAATAACGTACTTTCGGTTTGAACGTATAAGAAATATGTTTTCCTTAATAGAAAATGTATTACATAACTTTACTCCATCACTGAACCAGTCAAGCGGACCCACCCGCTAGTGTCTCAACGTGAAAATCAGAGGCTAAAGTGCATGGGTTTCTGCTCGTGGTCCCCACCAGTTAGTGACACTAAGAGACATCAATTAATAGCTAATCAGTTCTTTGACCTAATCCGACAACGTTCAACTCTAATCGCGAGCTACAGTTGCTGGTCGGGATTTTCGACAATAGAGCTTTTGTTCCCGCGCTTTTGGCCAGCGGCTAGCCGGCGTGGTGGTCCACGGCCGCGCAAACCAAAAGTCAAAATGGAATCACAATAGCGTGGCTGTCGGGACCCAGAATTACACTTCGGGACCCTCTGTGTTTAATGCACTAGTCCAGGATCACGCTAGTGCACACAGTGTCAACAAAGGTGGATATCGATCCACACAAGCGAATAATAGCATAAATGATAATTTGATTAATAAATAATGGTTTGACCTTACGGTCGAGTTTACATTTATTTAAGCCACGCAGGGCTAACAGAGAAATAAAGCAGCGTGAAACAAAAGCGGTAGTGGCATCCCATCGATTCACCACAGCAACCAATCGGGATCAAGACCTCGCAATCGTGCACCTTCGATAAACTCGTCCTCAAATGCTGGTGAAGACTCCTCCTCTTCTGCTTGATTCATCAAAACAAGCGTGAGTACACACCGTACTCGCAAGCCACACCATAGAAATGCAATATATACATGTTGGCATTTTACAAGGGAAAGGCATACTGTGGTTCTTTTGTAGAAACGTAATGTTTGCAATTGAATACTATTAATAGATTGAAAACCAGTAAAACAAATAGATAACAATAATTTTAACAATTGATTTCACAAAGACACACATAGCCTAACAGGTTATTCACATAACTAGATGATTTAATCACATAGCTCCCTTCCCACACAGTTTTATGAAGATCTACCCTTAGTGTGAAATCCCCGAGCATTGTCCATGACCACAGACGCGGCTATTCGAATAGATTAAATTACACTCTGCAGAGTTTGTACACTTTACCCACAAGATATAATTAGTGTAGCTAGCACTAATCATAACAAAGCATTTCAGAAATTCATCTTACTATGCTAGGCCCGTCCCATAACAGGCATGTGGTTGTATAGATGGGCTCAGTTCAATGGCGCACATGGTGAGGTCCTTAATTGACCAAGGCAAGACTACCATATGCTACTATGCCACACAGACAATCCCATGCACACACTCACACACCACACATCCACCATATCACACAAGATCCACCCCTTGCCTCACCAAATCCTTTTTACCACCCTTTGATTTAAGTGCAACACATGCCACAAAGACACATAGTACACACAGATTATTACAAGATTGCATATTCACTTAGTCAGATTAATAATTGCAGTCTCACATGAATAAGTGATTCGTGGCATGGCTAAGCAATCTACTCGTACTAATCAACCCATGTTGGTGCTACAATATTTACCAACTAAATATCAACTAGGGTGACAAAGGATCAGGGCATAACAATTTCACAAGGAAGGCATAACAATTTGGAATTAACTACTGCACCCAAAACATTTAAATAAATACTTGAATTAAGATGCAGTAATTTGAATTAAAATACTTTTAGCAAACTGTGAAGCAAAATGGTCAAGGGTATAGCTTGCCTTGGAATAGGTTTAGGTGCTCGTCCTGGTCTTGGAAAGCCCCTTCTTCTTCAACTCTTCCAACAGCGTCGAAGTTTACTCGCAAACGAAGCACAAAACAAAATAAATAAATAAATAACAGAGGCAAAACAACTCCAAAAAAATAAATAAAAATCTCCATTAGGTAGATCTTGATTTTATACGAATTTATAAATTTGAATGGGCTGATTTGGAGTTAGGATGCAAAAGTTATGAGGTTTGGAAGTTTTAATCTAAAGAAAAACCCTAGAAATTGAATTATACGAATTTCTCGAATTATTTCTTAAAAGAAAAACCCGGATTATTGCACAATCTCAAGGCGTCGTGAAGGAATTTCGGAAAAGATAAATAAAAAGAAATTTCGACGTGTGGGACCCACATCGTCACGACACTACCACGGTGGACCAAGTCCACCGAGCCTCTGAATCTGACTTCGAGGTGGCACACCAGCGTGCGGCGGCCGACGCGGCGCCCGTACGTAGTCATCACGTATATCCACCACGGAGGCGAAACGCTGAGGCGGAGGTGACGTGTACGGCGGCGGGGCGGCGGTGCAGACGGAGCCAACAAAGACGGCGAACAGCGGCGTCTCACCGGCGGCGAGTGGTACGGAGGGTAGTGGCGTTATTGCGAACCTCGAGTGCAGCTCCGGTGGTCGAGACAAGCTGTGGCGGCCGCGGCGAGGTAAGCGGCGGCGGCTTGCCGGGCTCGGCAGCGGCAGCGCTAAGGCGGTGCTCGGCTAAACGAAGGTGTCCCCTAGGTTCCCCTTACTCGCGCGATGTCAACGGTGTAGGCGTTGAGGTTCCGGCGGCTTCGGGCTCGTCGGAATTGCTCATCGGAGTAGGCGGCGGCAAGATCGAATCTCCGAGCTCTAGTGGCGGCTAAGGTCAGCAGCCTTGGCGAGGCGGCTAGGGTTGGGCGCCGAGGGTCGGCCTCCCCTTAAATATGACGGGGAGAGTCCAAAGCGCGACGCCTAAAACGGTGGCACAAGGCGGCAAACAACCTCTCGCGACGAAATCGGAGATGAAGAACGATAGAGGTGGGGCCCGCTTGTCAGCGTCTGGGGCTCGGCGCGAGTGGAAAAAAAGGGCGCGGTGAGGTGCGCGAGTGCGGGCGAGGATCTGACCATCAAATTCAGATCGGACGGCTCACAAACAATGTGACGTTCGGACCGCTCCAATCGGCCATCAAGATCGGGACGCCCATTTGCGATCCAACGGCTGCCATTGACCGGAGAAGAAAACACGCGAGGGGGAGAGAGAGGCTGACGGGTGGGGTCCGCCTCGATGGAGTGGTAGCGCGCAAGATGGGCTGCATGTGTTGGGCCGGGGTGGGAGAGAGAGTGGGTTTAGGCCCAAGGACTGTTTGGAGATTTTAATTAGCTTTTTCTTTTTAGAAAATAGCAGAAATTCCAAATGGCAATAGAAATTAGCAAATGAACTTGGAAAAATTCTAGAAAATTTTAGAAAATATATCCAAGCACATAGAATCCAAATAAAATAGTTTTGACCATTGTTCATGTTGACTTTAGTCACATTAAATTGTTTTGCTACTCAAAGTCCAATATTAAGCTTTTAAATTAAATTCAAATAAATCCAAATGGTGAATTTTCTCACTACAACTATTTAAAAGATTTTTAAAGCTCTGAAAATTGGGATGTTACAGTGGCGGTCCTGGTGGTGGCCGGAATTTGGCCGGCGGTGAACCATAGCAGCGGCGCGATGTGGAGAAGCATCGACGCAAATATGGTGATTGTGCAAAGGACAACCTGATGCCATTTTAAGCTAATTAACATGTGCATTAGCACCTTTGAGAGGTAATAGACCTACCGGAAGGTTGAAAATGGTCGGAGGGTCACGGTGGCTCGCCGTCGATGATGACCGGAAAGCGGTAAAAGGGAACTTCTCGAGGAGAGAACAACCTAGGCAAAATCAAATGGGGTGAATGGTCGGGATAGGTTACATAGGCACATTAGATGCTAATACCGGAAGGAATCGAGAAATAACCTACCAGGCCAGAGATGGAGACGAAGGAGTTGATTTCGGCCAAGAAATGAAGAACTTCAAATCTGACAATTCCTGTTCAACATTTTGTGCAATTAAATGAGGGTGTTGGACCGAAAAGGCGACTAGAGGGGGGGTGAATAGGATCTCAAATTCTTTTTCGAATAAGATTGGATCCAATAATAATTTCACTCCAATAGCTATGAGAGTTATGAAGATCAATATACAAGTATAGCGGAAGCCTTGTATTGAATCCTAAACAAACCCCCAAAGCACGAGAGCAAAGAACAAAAAGTTGTCTTTGAAATCTCGTGAATCGGTACTACCACCGTTGAAGATGCGGTACCACCTCATCAGCGGTACTACCGCAGGCAAAATCGCGGTACTACCTTTTATCCTGACGATGAACAGAACAGCCTGAAAACGAAATCGAAAATCGTCGTAACTTTTAAACCATAAGGCCAAACTCCACCAAATTTGGAACACACCTTCCTAAGGATATTAGGAACCTATTCCAATCAAGGATCGCAGAGATCCAAGCCAAAGTTCCTATCTTTTTCAGTTTGAACGAAGTGTGCTTCAAAACCGAGCAAAAATCGAAATATGATCTAGAGACTTGCTCATGGGTGATTGATGATCAAGATGATCCTAGATGGGTTCCCACATGTCACAGCAAGTTAGATCACGGCAAGAAACCAACTAAAAACTCGCGGATCAAAGAAAGACTCAAAATCATCAAATAGAGAGAAAGAAAGCAAATGAACTCATCTTTGAAAGAACTTTCTTTGGATTGATTTGATATGGTATTGGTTTACAGCCACTCCATCAATGGAGGACAAAGACTCAATACATGAGCACGAAATCAAATCCAACTCTCTAGAACCCTAACCTCCAACTATCAACTCCCTAAGCACAAAAGCAAAACTAGGGTTTACAAAGCAATGAAAGGGTTGGGGTGGCTGTCCAGCACACCCCCTATTTATAGTGGAGGCTTAGACCTTCTAGAAGAGTAACCCTAATGGGCTCCCGTTAAGGCCCAAAACAAACGGGTCACACACGCACGCATTTTAAAGCGCCGTCTTCAATTCTCTTGACCTAATCCACTTCTTGACGCACCGTCTTGCGCCGCGGGTTGGCATTAGGTCACCAAGGCGGTATTTGGTAAAATTACCAAAATACCCCTTCTCGATCCTTTTTGAAGACCGAGTCCCATCTTCGTGAAGCACCTCCCATGCTTCGCCACGTGTAGGTTGATCCAGCGGCTCTCTTCATGTCGGCAAGTCTCTCCCATCCGGCTCCCACCGAAACCACCATGGCACTTGCACCGACCTCGCCGCTTGATCGAACTCCGTCGCACCGAATCGCCTGTTCGGTCACCTTTGTCCTTCTTAGCGCAATGCTTGACTCCATTGACCTCACCCGCATCCCGATCGTTACGGACCTCGGCTCTCCAAGTTTAGTCCCGATCATCCTCGCCGCTGACGCTCATTGACCTCCAAGCAACTTTGCACATCAATAGACAAAGAAATCGAATCCGGAACAAGTTCTTCACAACTTGACCCACGTTAGTCAAAACATGCATCATGCAACACATATGCCATGACACCCATGAACTTGACCTAACCCATAACCATTTTACCAAGATGGCCCAACTTGAAAATGCAATCGGTACTACCGCAGTGTTAAGGCGGTACTTATCAAGATTCATGAGTATCAAGACCCATAACTACTGGTCGTACATCTCCTCAAGGAAATCCAAAACTTCCCAAAAACACTTGTTCGGAAAAACCATACCGCTCACACGCGGTCGTTCAAATCATCGCAAGACTACCAAGAACTATAGCGCAGTACTACCGCTCCTCGAGAAATCCAAAACACAAGTTACACTCGCTCGAAAAACCATACGCTTTGCTAGCGGTAATACCGCCAATGGTACTACCGCCAAACACAAGCCGGTACTATCAAGATCATGTAGTACCGCGCGATACACGCCAGACTACCGATTATCCCGACACTTGCTGAAAACAGAATTTCAACAAAACCGAAAACGATCGTTTCGACAAACCAAGGAAGCTATTGCCAATTGTACCATCACATTAAGATCATGAGCATATCCCCATGATATCCACAATCTCCCCCTTGATGAACACATTGGCAATTTCCCACAAATGCAAAATTTGAGGTTTGAAAAAGTAAAAACTCGACGTTTTCGTTCAAAAGCATAACTTGGTCCAAATGCAAGAAAAAGCAAAGAAAATGACCAAGCTAGCTCCAGAATAGTATCAGCAAGTGAGATACGGCAAAAGAAAGCATGAAAGCTTCAAAATCCAGAAAGGTGTCAAAATCTCACTTAAGGTCCATATGAAAGAATAATTGTTCGATATGACCTTTGATCATTGTGAGGATCAAGAATTGCAATTCTAGTTCAGAAATGATAATAAAACCATAAGAATGCAAATAAGAAACTCCACCTCACTATGATCCTTAGATTTCCAATTTTCCTCCAAGTAACTCCCCCTTTTTCAAACATCTTCTCCCCAAACAACTTCTCCCCTTTTTAACATTTTTACAATATCTTCTCCCCCTTTGACAATGGAGTCATCAAGGAATCACGCCTTCCTCTCGTCCAGAGATGACAAATGCAGAATGAGGAAAAAGCATAAGAAGGAGCATGCATGAAATGCAATGGAGTGGCTTCAATTTTTTGTATTTTTCAATTGTTGAGTACAAGAAGCTTTGGAGATTACCCAAAAGAACAAGTTAGCATTTCTAAAGTTGCACAAACAACATATCAAGCCTAACTATGAGACTAGCAAAATCATGATAAAACATATATAACAAAGCTAAGCAAGAAGGCTCAATATAAAGCAATGAATTTTAGCATTTTAAGCAAAGCTTCAAATCTAGCAAGTTCATCAATAGTGATCCTAAAATGATCTTCGCCATGTCAAAATGTCAACGTGAGATCCAAAAGCTAACCATGACCACATTAAGAGACAAACAGGTCCCGAATTGAATCATTTTGCTCAATTTTCTCAAATGCCCATTTTCAACTGTTTTTCAATTGCAATGAATATTCAAGTTGATAAAAGGTCTATCTTAGTAAAGAAGATCCTGACTAGGAGCCATCCACAATCTCTTCCTAAGCTTCAACCAATTTGACAATTTGCATTTTTAGCATTGTGCTAGATCTCAAGCCTCACTACGACCATCCCAAGCAACAAAAGCTTAAGAGAGTGGTCTAGGTCATCCAAAACTCCCCGAGTTCATGCCTAGTACCATGGCAAGCGGCCTCATGAGAAAGAATTGGTGAGATCGGTTCTTTCGCACAAAAGAGATCATTTTTATTTTGCACAAGAGCGCTTTTAGATTCTCAAGAACATAAAAAGCTCAAGTAATGATCAAAGCTAGATTCAAGAGCTAACAAAGCAATTTTGACAGGCCAATGTCATAAAAGGAGCACTAATTAAGAATCGGTGAACAATTCACAAATTGCTAATTTCTTAGTTCAAGTTGTTTTTCAAGTTCTAGCTCATACAAAGAAAGACTTAGCTACACATGTGAAGGCATGATAATTCTAGCAAGTCAAAGAACTAGACATGGCATTGAGCAAGAATTTGAAACACTAAAGCTCCAAAGGGTAATAAGCAAAGCTTCATCAATTTAAAAGATAAGCGTAAAAGCTTATATTACAATGCATCTTTTGGATTTTTCATATGAATGCAATATGATACAATGAGATGCAAGAAAAGCTCAAAAAGCCTAAAAAATCAAAGAGATCAACAAGCTCAAAAAGAAAATCAAGAAAAGATCAAATGAACAGGAAAGATCGAAAAGATCCAACTCCCCTCAAACCAACCCATAGGGATAAATTACCCTAACTCACTCCTCAAGGTGGCAAACCTTGTTGGGTCTAAAGGCTTGGTGAGGATATCACTAATCGAGCCTCGGACTCCACAAAATGCAAAGACAATATCACCCTTCTCAACGTGGTCTCTAAGGAAGTGATAGCGAATGTCTATGTGCTTGGTCCTAGAATGTTGCAATTTGGGTTCTTAGCAATGTTAATAGCGAAGTGTTGTCACGAAGAGAGGAACACTAGCAAAAGTTAACCCAAAATCCTTAAGAGTGGAGACCATCCACAAAATCGACTCAAACAACTAGCAAAGCTGCCTACATATTCAACCAAAGAAGGATTGTGCAATGTAAGACCGCTTCCTAGATGACCAAGAGACAAGAGAAGTGCCTAAGAAATGACATGTGCGGAAGTGCTCTTCCTATCTAGCCTCTGACCCATAAAATCGAATCAAAACCCCGAATGGACAAATAAGAAGAACAAGAATACCAAATGCCATACTGAAGGGTAGAGTGTAAATACCTGAAAATGCGCTTAACGGCTTGGCGATGTGAAGTCCTCGGTGACGCCTGAAACCTCGCACAGAGGCAGACCGCGAAGTGGATGTCCGGTCTTGAGGCCGTCAGGTACAAAAGGGAGCCGATCATGCTGCGGTACTCGCGTTGATCCACGGCTTCTCCTTCCTCATCTGGATCCAAAATAGTCGATGTCGCCATGGGAGTGGCGATCGGCTTGCAATCACCCATCTCAAAACGCTTGAGCAAATCCTTGGTGTACTTCGTTTGATGGATGAAGATCCCTTCCTTGCATTGCTTGATTTGTAGCCCCAGAAAGTAATTGAGTTCTCCCATCATGCTCATCTCAAATTCCTCGACATGGTCTCGTAAAAAGCGAAACAAGAGCATTAGAGGAACCACCAAAGATAATATCATCAACATAAATCAACAAGCAGAAGTCATTGCCATGCCTAAGAATGAAAAGAGTCTTATCTACTTTTTCCATTTCAAAATCATTCTTAAGCAAGAAGGTCTTAAGTCTTTCATACCGTGCTCTAGGGGCTTGCTTAAGACCATACAAGGCTTTAGATAGCTTAAAAACATGATCGTGGTGCTTGGGATCCTCAAAGCCGGGGGTTGCCTAACATACACTTCCTCCTCTATAAAACCATTCAGAAGGCACTCTTAACATCCATTTGATGCAACCTAAAACCTTTAGATGCAAAAATGCAAGCAAGATGCTGAATGGCTTCTAGTCTAGCAACAGAGCGAAGGTCTCATCAAAATCTAACCCCTCAACTCGCTAAAACCACGAGCTACCAATCTAGCCTTGTTTCTAACCACGTAACCATCCTCATTTTGTTTATTTTTGAACACCCAACGGTTCCTATAACATTATGACCACTAGGAGGATCTACAAGGTTCCAAACTTTATTTCTTTCAAAATTCTCTAACTCCTCATGCATGGCATTGACCCAACTAGCATCGATAAAGCATGTGATATATCTTTGGGTTCAAAAGAAGCTACAAATGCAGAGTGAGAGAAAAGACTCGGATCATGATACAGAGCGAGTGACTCGCTCATGGAGATTACCAATCATCGATCCGGAGGTGTTGCTTCAATGTGCAAAGGAGCGCTGGGGGAGATAGCATCTCCTCAACCTCCGCAGTATCTTGATGAAGAAGTCGCAGCAGAGCCTCAATTGGAGGTGAAGCGATCGTGCGAGTTCGGAGCTTGGGCGGCTTGCACAGAACATCGAAGCAATGTGAAGGAGCAAAATCAAGTTCATCCTCATCTTCTTCAACAAAAATGCTCTCACACCAGAAGTCACCAAACATCGGATCTAGCTCGGGGCTAGTCTCATCAAAAGTGACATTGCATGTCTCTGAACAATGTTAGTTTCAACATTAAAAACCGAAAACCCTTGAATGAGCAGATAACCCGAAATAAACCATCACAAGTCCTTGATTCAAATTTATCTAGGTTCCTGTCTTGAGAATAAAACACTTCGATCCAAATACTCGAAAGTGAGAAACATAGGGTTTTCTACCAAAACGAAGCTCATATGAAGTCTTGCCCAAAGACGGTCTCAAAAAGACACGGTTTGAAATATGGCAAGTCAGTAGCAATAGCTTCGCCCAAAACCTCCTCGGTGTGCTATACTCATCCAAAGATCGTTCTAGCCATCTCAACTAGAGTCTGTTCTTCCTTTCCACAACGCCATTTTGCCGAGGGACGTGTGGAAGAGAACGATGCTCAATACTGCCCAAAGACAAAAAGAGGCAAAGAAGCATTCTTGAACTCCGTGCCATTGTCATCATGGATCGCTCTCAAGGCACCGGAAGTTCGAAGCCAAACGAAGAACAAGGTCATGAAAATGATCAAAAGCCTCATCCTTGAAGCAAGAAAGAACACCCAAGAGTATCTCAAAAATCATCGACTATGACAAGAATGTACCAATTGCCACCGATGGATCGAACCCTAGCAGACCAACAAGATCCATATGAAGTAACCGTCTCGGTCCGTCGGTCATGACCATAGTCAATGATGGGTGTGAGGTGGCAACTTGCTTGCCATGCCTACTGAGCGCTTTATACAAACATCCTTGACAGCTTTGAGTTTAGGCAAACCTCTCATGAGATCAAGGCCGCTAACTCGTGTCAGATGATCAAAACCAATGTGCCCCAAACGTCGGTGCCAAAGCCAGATATCAGAAGAAGATGCAATCAAACACTTAAGAGATCCGGCAAGCGATTCAGAAAAGTCAGCTCCAAAAATTCTACCAACTCTAGAAATCCCAAAAACGAGCTCACCAAAAGAATCAAGCACACGACAGGCATTCTTCTTAAAACGAGTCTCATAGCCATCATCGAGAAGCTGTGAGACAGAAAGGAGATTGTACCTTAGCTTAGACACAAGCGCGACGTCCTTGAGAATGAACTTGTCGTTCACCCTAATCATTCCAGTTCCTTCAATGCGCCCTTGTGTATCATCTCCAAAGGTGATGAAGGCATCACCTGTTGATCGCGTGAAGGAGGTGAACCATCTTGAGTCTCCGGTCATGTGGCGTGAACACCCGGAGTCGATTTAACCATATGTTCTTCCCCTTCCGCCAATCCTAAAAATCAAGGAACAAAAGAGCGATGTGTCTCAACATCAAGTTAGTTAAAAGCGACTTGGGAACCCGAGATCGAGACACTCGTCTCTGAAAGTAGTATGCAAAGCAGATGTGCTATCCTTGACTTTATTAGCGCTTCTATTTTGAGCAATGGTAACCGAACATGAGATGCATCCTGTCTAGGAACATGGTGATGAGCATGTGCAACAAATCCTAGGTCAGGGGTTCTTCTTTTACGTGACCATGTCTCATAAAAGCTCTAGGTTGATTAGATGACATTCTAGCAATATTTTTCTTAGCATTCTTCAACCTCACGCCAACAGAACTCAACCAAATGTCCACTCTTCTTGCAATAGGTGCAATGGTATTTTGTACTCTGGGAGAAGCACCTTTTGGCTTAAAAGAAGGTTGGACAAACCTGCAGATTTAAAAATAGTTTTTGCGAGTTGGGTTTTGAATTCAACTAAGCCATTTTCCAAGACACGAATGACATTAGGCTTGGACATGTCTGGGCGAGTTGTATCCTAAACCTTGCTTCTTAAAAGGAGTTTTAGATTTATCTAGAATCATGTTTAACTGTTTTTCACCATTAGAGAATCTTTCTAAAGTATCCTTGAGATATGCATTCTCTTTTTCAATATTAGCACATGATTCACAAGTCTTGCCCTTAATGGCTCTAGCATGTTTCTCCTTAAGATGAGCAACTTCAAGCTTATAGGCGGCACAAGAGGCACAAGATGTAGAATCAATTAAATCCTTAAGCTTGGCAAACTTAGCTCTAACTGCTTCTAGAATATCCTTAACTTCATGTTCGCGCTCTAAGCAGAAAGAGCAAAAGCTAGATTTCACATTACCGAAGCATCCAACTTGCTAGAATCTAAGCATTTTTCACATGGAGCAGATTTAACATCAATTAGCTCGCCTAGCATTTTCAAGTTGATGCAAAGCAATATCATGAGCAGATTGCGCTTTAGGCAGTTTAGTGCAAAGCATGGCGGATGAACATTCATCAACATCTAGACTCTTAGCATTCACAATCTCTAATGTCAAATTCTCGACTTGTGATTCTAGATCCTTGTTCCTAGCCATGGTGAACTTTAAAGCCTTATCCCGACTAAGCAATTGCTCATACATGTTATCGCATCTAGCGGAAAGGACATCATAGGATGGAAGTACCTCATCGTTGTCATCGGCGTCGACGGAGTCGACCATGAAGCACATGCCTGAAGTCCTTGGCCTTCCCTTTCTTGTCTTGAGGATCTCCTCCTCCTTGTCCTCCTCGCTCCGGAGTCCACATCGCTCATGGATTGATCTCCAAAGCGGCAAGGACCCTGTGGCGACCTTCATGAGCTTGACATCATACTTGGACTTGCCCCTTGAGGCTTCTTCCAGCAAGCTTCTCAATCTTGTGGTTGCCCTTACCCTTCACTTAGGGCGGTTGGCGGATGTGATATAGCTCTCCACACTCATAGCATGTCACGGGCCACCTCTCTTCTCTGCTTTCGACATTGTTATATGCCCGTGTGACTTTCTTGGCTAAAAGAGCTAAATCAGCCTCAAGAAGACTCTCAAACTCTTCTTCTTGAATAGCAGATAAACACGCAAGAGAAAAACCAGAAGAAGACTCAGAAGAACCATCAGGAGTCCCCTTGAAAGGATCAACCACCAAAGCCATGTTATCCTTCTTAGGATTACCGCCTCTCTTGATCTCATGAGTCTTTAGCTTACTATAAAGCAGCTCCAAAGTGAGATTAGAGAGATCGACGTTCTCCTCTATGGCAGTTGCCTTCATCTCCCACTCCTTGGTGTTGATTGCACCCAAGAGGTGGGTGGCATTCTCGATTGAGAGTACTCAATGTCAACACTTTCATCGATTGATCACCTTGTTAAAGCGAGTAAAGACGTCATCGATGCTCTCACCAGGGCGATCTCGAATTTGTTGTACTCTCGCTTGTAGACATTCTCGACGCACTTGCTTGATCCGGGACGATCCTCATGGTAAGTTTCGAGGGTGTGCCAAATCTCATGTGCGGATCGCAAGATTACAAATCCTATCGTACTCTTGCCTACCAAGCCCAAAGATATAGAAGGTTCTTTGCCTTGTTGTTGTTAGCCAAGAGGGTCTTTGGCTTCTATGCGTAGCAACCGGCAAAACGAATGAGGATCGAACAACCTCCCATATAGCTTGTCCTTCGCTCTCAAGGAAGACTCGCATGCGATTCTTCCAATAGGCATAGTCGAGCCCATCGAAGACATGCGGCTTGGTCGAGTACTTATCCATCGCCAGTTCGGTGGACCGTTAAGATCAAGATTGAACTAACCGGCTCGATACCACTTGTTGGACCGAAAAGGCGACTAGAGGGGGTGAATAGGAGCTCAAATTCTTTTTGAATAAGATTGGATCCAATAATAATTTCACTTCAATAGCTATGAGAGTTATGAAGATCAATATACAAGTATAGCGGAAGCCTTGTATTGAATCCTAAACAAACCCCCAAAGCACGGAGCAAAGAACAAAAGTTGTCTTTGAAATCTCGTGAATCGGTACTACCATCGTTGAAGATGCGGTACCACCTCATCAGCGGTACTACATGAGCAAAATCGCGGTACTACCTTTTATCCCGACGATGAACGTAATAACTGAAAAACGAAATCGAAAATCGTCGTAACTTTTAAACCATAAGGCCAAACTCCACCAAATTTGGAACACACCTTCCTAAGGATATTAGGAACCTATTCCAATCAAGGATCGCAGAGATCCAAGCCAAAGTTCCTATCTTTTTCAGTTTGAACGAAGTGTGCTTCAAAACCGAGCAAAAATCGAAATATGATCTAGAGACTTGCTCATGGGTGATTGATGATCAAGATGATCCTAGATGGGTTCCCACATGTCACAACAAGTTAGATCACGGCAAGAAACCAACTAAAAACTCATGGATCAAAGAAAGACTCAAAATCATCAAATAGAGAGAAAGAAAGCAAATGAACTCATCTTTGAAAGAACTTTCTTTGGATTGATTTGATATGGTATTGGTTTACTGACCACTCCATCAATGGAGGACAAAGACTCAATACATGAGTACGAAATCAAATCCAACTCTCTAGAACCCTAACCTCCAACTATCAACTCCCTAAGCACAAAAGCAAAACTAGGGTTTACAAAGCAATGAAAGGGTTGGGGTGGCTGTCCAACACACCCCCTATTTATAGTGGAGGCTTAGACCTTCTAGAAGAGTAACCCTAATGGGCTCCCGTTAAGGCCCAAAACAAACGGGTCACACACGCACGCATTTTAAAGCGCCGTCTTCAATTCTCTTGACCTAATCCACTTCTTGACGCACCGTCTTGCGCCGCGGGTTGGCATTAGGTCACCAAGGCGGTATTTGGTAAAATTACCAAAATACCCTTCTCGATCCTTTTTGAAGACCGAGTCCCATCTTCGTGAAGCACCTCCCATGCTTCGCCACGTAGGTTGATCGTGGCTCTCTTCATGTCGGCAAGTCTCTCCCATCCGGCTCCACCGAAACCACCATGGCACTTGCACCGACCCGCCCGCTTGATCGAACCCGTCGCACCGAACTGCCCGTTCGGTCACCTTTGTCCCTCTTGCGCAATGCTTGACTCCATTGACCTCACCCGGCATCCCGATCGTTTCGGACCTCGGCTCTCCAAGCTTAGTCCCGATCATCTCGCCGTTGACGCTATTGACCTCCAAGCAACCTCGCACATCAATAGACAAAGAAATCGAATCCGGGAACAAGTTCTTCACAACTTGACCCACGTTAGTCAAAACATGCATCATGCAACACATATGCCATGACACCCATGAACTTGACCTAACCCATAACCATTTTACCAAGATGGCCCAACTTGAAAATGCAATCGGTACTACCGCCGTGTTAAGGCTTCAAGATTATACTATCATGCTTCTAGTAATCAAGACCCATAACTGCGGTCGTACCGCTCCTCAAGGAAATCCAAAACTTCCCAAAAACACTTGTTCTGGAAAAACCATACCGCTCACACGCGTCGTTCAAATCATCGGTATTACTCAAGAACTATAGCGCGGTACTACCGCTCCTCGAGAAATCCAAAACACAAGTTACACTCGTTCTGGAAAAACCATACCGCTTTGCTAGCGGTAATACCGCCCAGCGGTACTACCGCCAAACACAAGCCGGTACTACCGCATCGCGGTAGTACCGCGCATTACACGCCGGTACTACCGATTATCCTGACACTTGCTGAAAACAGAATTTCAACAAAACCGAAAACGATCGTTTCGACAAACCAAGGAAGCTATTGCCAATTGTACCATCACATTAAGATCATGAGCATATCCCCATGATATCCACAGAGGGGTTTTGCTCCTTATAACCTAGCACATGATGTGACATGCAAGAATTAGGAAGGAGCTCACCGGATGTCAAAATGGCGCGATGGTAGCCTTCGGTGCGCGCTTCGAACATCAAAATGACAAACCCGTGTTGGAAATATGCCCTAGAGGCAATCATAGAGATGATTATATTTCATTATGTTCACA
The DNA here is from genome assembly GCA_036346405.1 of Phyllostachys edulis. NCBI lineage: Eukaryota > Viridiplantae > Streptophyta > Magnoliopsida > Poales > Poaceae > Phyllostachys > Phyllostachys edulis. Next base: position 20,024,454 of record CM070562.1, on the reverse strand, counting down.
ATATTTGATAATATGTTCCTTGAATGAATCATCAGTCATGAAGATTAACGAGTATGTGACTTGTTGGTGAAGCTCTTTTTAACTTATGATGATGTCGTTCTAAAAGTATCCCTGGTCGAAAGTCATTGGTCGGAACACTAGTGACTCTACGACTAGCACATGCATTGATTGATGACCATGTTTCACCGGTCATGGATATAAGGATATCGAATCAATAATGTGGACACGTGTTAGAGAACGTGGTGTTGGATAAGACCCACCTTGAGACACTATTGAGATTGTTATGATTCTATGTGTCGTTAGTTGGTCTCAAGCAATGATGATGTATAATCCTTAGACACGAGATCAAGATGGTTTCCTACATGTGTAATAGCACTCTTAGGGGTTGCCAAACGTTACTCAGAATCGGGTAGTTATAAAGATAGCTTTGGGTATGCTATGAAATATGCAGAGGATGTGGTCGGTCGGATATGTGATTTGCCCTCCTAACATAACAGAGAGATATCTCTCGCCCTCGGTGGTCGGATAAAGAAAGTGCATGGCCATGCCTTCGGTGGTCAAGAGTTCGACCACATAAGGTTATCCGATACTCGACGAGAAAGCATTGAATACCCATGGATGACACAACATCTCACCCGAGTTCAACCAGATATCGTGAGGCAAAGGGAGAATACATGAGTAGGTCGCTTAGTTCGACCGATTCTGACCGGGTCATATGGAGATACAAGCAAGTCATAGACGGTCGAGCGTAATGACAGAGTGGTCGAAACCAAGTCGTAAGGAGTTACGAGTTGGTCGTGATCAAATCTGAATGCGGTCGATAGAGATAGGACACAGTCGTAAGTGATGAGGACTTGGTCGTAGATCATATTGCATTAAGGTTCGTCCGATATAATTTGTGTGTATTCGGGAATCGTTATGTCCTGCTAGGAACCGCTATGACTCGTGGCCGGAAAGGGTTTCCGAGTCACAACCGAACTACACATGAACCTAACGGGTCACACACTTAACGGGTTGGAACAAACCATTACGAATACGATTCGTAAAGCGTGTTTGGATAGGATCCGTCACAGGCCTATATAAGGAGATGCATGAGGCTGTTGGGGGTGGACGTGAGTTGCCCTACCGAAACCTTAGTCGCCATCTTCTTGAAAGCCTCCCCGTGCAATTTGGTGCTAGCACACCGGCGTACGGTTGTTCCTTCCCTGGACGTGTGGATACCATAGAGGCGCTTCTATGTTGTTGCGCTTAAGGACGATCCGCGATCTTCGCAAGGAACTGCAGAGGTGCTGAAGGAGACGATCAACCAACGAGGACGCTGGACAATCGACTACGACCAGTACATCGACGCGCTCTTCGTCGGACCAGGTACGCCCGACACTTCTTTCACGCTGTAAGGTCTAGTGGTAACGATCTGTGATCATCTTCTTGCTTGGCTTCCTAGTTTACGTGGTAGAAATTTTGATTTGTTGCTATCGTAGCCTACCCGTATCCCAACAACCCGTGGTCTGAGAACTACGAGCAAAATCACAAGCTCAAATTAGCAAGATACACACAGCATGGGAATAGAAGAACAAGGGCGCAAAGATGATTAGAAATGCCTGAGTGGCGAAGGAGAACGATCGGTTGCGTCGACTCGACCGAGAGTGCAGCAATGGAGTTTTCATAGCTTTTCACGACAACAGATAGTTCGGCGATGATATGTGGCGTCCATAGGATAAGTGACAAGCTAGGTGGTGAGGCTACATGGCCTTGCATGCACAGGAGCAGCTAGCGCGATGCCACCTCCTGCTCGGCTGCGCGAGCTGGCACGGCGGCGAATCAGTGAAGAGAGGAAGAGACCGACAGGTGGGCCCAGCTTGGCAGTGGGAGAAGCAAAGCAGTGCGGTTGGGCTTAGGTGTGGGCGAGTGGGCTTGGTCCAGCCAAGTCAATTGGCGCGGGTCGCTACAGTTCCAAGGTGGCTCGTCTGAGTCCGAAAGTAAACCAATTTAAATTCTAATTTCAAAAGTTTGACCAGTGAGTTAAAATTAGCAAATAAATTTATAAAAATATGAAATTTTTCAGAGAAACTACTGGGATGATATAGATCCCAAATAAATTTTAAAATATCACTGTTCATGACTTAACTACTTAATTTAAAATCCTTAACCAAATAGGTTTAAATAAAGAACATGGATTTTTCTTAAGGTCAAAATGAACTCTAAAAATTTGTGAAAAATTATATTAATTCGTGATAATTAATCTAGTATTTGATTAAATTAATTTCTAGGGTTCATTACAAACATTAACTTAATTTTTCTTTTGGAGTTTCATTTCAAGTTTTAGATTTGATTTGAATTTGAGGTTTTCAATTGTAACAATTTATGCACATGCTCCAAAATGATAGGTATGCTCATGAAATGCATATAATTACCATTTATTTAAATTGAGGCTATTACAATCATGTTGATCACAACTCCACGGGAGTGGAGAAGGTCCCCGATCCTTAAGGAGGACGAGCTTGAGAGTGTGTCAATGACGAGTGAATACTCATGCTATGCCGGTATACGCAAAAAAGTGCATATGGACATATAATGTAGAGATGCATGGAATGAAAGATTGTTGATCATTGTGTATATGAATAAAGAAAGAGAAATGAATAATTGAGCTTGAGAATAAATAAAAGAGAATAATTAATGTTGTTGATGATATTGTGTATTGTTGATTAAGCATTGTTCATTGCTTACTTTTGTGCTTGCTGAGTCGTGGATTCACCCTTGATCAACTGTTGTTTTTAGGTGATCGTTGACGACGCTTCACTTGGGAAGGGTTAGCAATTGGAACACTGCTCACACTCAATTACTTGATTAATTGCCATGAGAAAAATCTACCTTAGCGTGATGGTTTAATATCTTAGACTATGATAGACATTGATTTATTCTAGATGATTAATTGGAACTAGTTTATTCATTCGATAGACTCTGTTTGATTGTTTTTTGCTTAAGTCTTGGATTTCTATTCTACTTTGCTATCTAGAGTTTAAATATCTGTGCTTGCTATGTCGTTATTTATGCGTTATTGTGACCCGTAGATGGGTGTTAGTATTGAATTGCTTACTGGAATTATTGTTAATGATTGTTAAAATTAGTAGTTAGGGTAGTGTGGTGGCATTTCAGGCACAGTGTTAGGCCGGGGTGTTACAGCTCGGGGTGGCGGCGTTGTGGCTCAGGCCGCTCTGTGGCGACGTGGCGGCCGGCCGTGAGGAGGAAACAAGGTCAATAGTGCTTGAATGGGAGAGGGGCCAAACTAAGAGGAGCATGAGCATGAGGAAGACAAGGGAATCTCACTGGAGCACTCGGTGGAGGCGAGGAGGTGCCAAGGCAGTCCGACGACAGGAACTCGAGGCGGCGCGGTGAGGTCGCCGTGACGGTGGCACTGTGGAGAAATAGAGTGGGAGTGAATGGTGGGAGAAGCTAGAGGATGGTGTGGAGATGCTATGGGCGAGAGGAATTGGCATGGAGCTCACCCGAGAAGAAATGGCATCGGCGGCAGCGGTTTCAGCTGTGAGCAAGGAAGACGACGGTGGCATGGTGCTCGTGAGGATGAAGAAGTAGATTGGGTGAGAGGAAATGACCCTCGGGGGCTAGAACATGTCGTGACACAGTCCATTAGGGAATGGGCTCACCGATTTGGCTAGAACGACATGTGGAGGCGGCGACCACAAACCGAACGTCGCTGGATGCAAGGAAGAAGGTGTGTGTTCCCGGAGCTTCGGCTGTAGAGAGAGAGGAAGATGGTCAGGAATGGAAAGAGAAAGTCGAAGATGTCAAGAAGGAAATCAAAAGAGTTGGTCGTAGCCCTTTGGTGCGGCTAGGAGGCTTGGTGGCAGCGTTGTCCACGTCTAGCACACGGCACTCGGCTTCGAGCTCGATTTGAGCTCTGGAAAGGGAGGAATAGGGAGGGAAAGGAAGAGGACGAGCAGGCGCACTCGGTGCTCAGGTTGTAAGGGCGAAGGGGGAAGGGACTCATGAGAAACTATGAGAGCTGGCAACGAGATGTTCAAAGGAGATGACGGGAGGTGGCGGTAGGGCATGGGCGCGAGTGTAGAGCAGGGAATGGGCGCGAGGAGAAACCGGGGACATGGTCCAAAGCTAGGGCGAGGCGAGCTCCGCTGGTGTGGCTATGCTAGCTAGCGTGCACGGGGCAGAGCAGCGCATGGAAGAAGAACCCTAACGAGTGGGGCTGGCTCGTCAGGGATAGGGAGAAAGAAATTCAATTCTAGGATTTTTGAAAAGGCTGACGAATTGAAGGAATTTCTAAATATATAAATCGAGCTCCAAAAATTATAAAACATTTTGGGAATGCTCCTAACAGAGTGTATATGATTGTGTAATTTTTCAAGAATTTTATTTGTTCTTAATTGTTCTCTATAATTTTTTATAGCTTCTATTTATATGCATTTGTATTATTTGATTTGTGGAAAGTTTCAAAACATGCTTAAAATATATCCCCATTTCATTAACAGTACAAGTACCCCAAGTTTCGATTTTTAACTATCATACTTCATTTCAATTTGTTTTAATTTTCACATAGTTTTGTATTTCTAAAATTTTGATTCTTAACTTTCTCAATTAGACAAAAAGTCTTGAATAAAATCCAAGAAAAATGAATAACAATAATATGCATCAAAAAGTTTTATAAAGTTCTCATTTTCAAACAATTGAAAATGAGCTCAAATTTTGGGATGTTACACAAGTGTTTCCTGGAATACACACTGGAAGGCTATACTTACCGAACGTAATCCCGTGTGCATTTTCCAAAGTGTTGGACCTCTGGAACCTTTGTCCCGATTGTCTTTACCGGTCTCATGTTTGTTTGTTGCACTCGAAACTTAACATATTCTGGTAGTGGTTGTGCCACTCATTGTTAACAGAAAACCTTTTCAGTTTTAATTCCAGAACATAATTTATCTCATTGTAGCTCTATTTTGTGGCACAATTACTCTATATTTGTAAGGAGGTAAAATCTTGCAACTTGAATATACATGTGCATTATTTTTGTCAATCGTTGTGTTGAGATAAAAAAAATCTATATCTTACCATGTTAATCTATATCTTATCAGATTCCAATGTTGTATTGTCCTACAGTTGCTTTGATTCATCCTAGTTGTATGGGACAATTATTTTGATTTCATTTGTTCATGTCCTATAAGCCTGCGAGCCTATTAGTTACTAGGTTGGATATTCAATGCTACAAGGTAATGTATGATGGTTTATTGTATTGTCAAGGTTGATCAATGGCGCAATGACTGGGAAGTGAGGGCCGAGGCATTTCAATGATCTGAGTACATGTAATAAAAAAACATTTACAATTTGATTTATTTACTAGCTTGCTGAGATATGTTTCGTTTGATATGTGTGTAAAAGAAAATTGATATTTACTGTACGGTTATTTTAGATCATGTATTATAAAAAAAAATGTTTATAATTTGATTTGTTTACTAGCTTGCATATATATGTTTCTTGATATGTGTTTGAAAGAAAATTGATATTTATCGTACAATTTACATCAACGTCTCACTCTCTTTTGGGATTCCGTTGCAACGCACATGCATTCTACTACTGTTAACTATTAAAAAAAAGATTTTACCCCGCGCAGCGAAACCATCGTCCACACGGCTCCTCCGGGTAAATGAGCGCTGATGAGCTGCTTCCCTGGTTCCCCTCTTCTCCCACGATCAAGAAATGTAACTGCCCAAAACTTCATAATTGTAAAAATGAGGGATTTTTGAAACTTTTTGTATAATGTCTATTGTTGTTCGTTTGCCTGCATCTTTGAGCTTTACTTAAGGACATTTTGCATCTCTTCTGCTCTCATGATTTTATCTACCATCCTATCAATTTGCCTTTCCTTAAGTCTATCTAGTTTTCCTTCCTTCTCCCCCTACCTCTTGTAGCTAAAATGTTGATCAGCCTAGTGTCTGATCCGACCCACCCCGCTCCCGTGCACCCCTCTCCTGTTCTTCCGACCAACAGTGGTTAAGCGGGGCAGTCATGCCCCTCACTCGTGTGCTGCGTGCACCAAGACAAAGCCACGACCTGGTGCTGTCCATCGGCCATTAATAGCCATCACCTAAGATATCACTCAACTGCCCATACCATCCACAGCCTCACCCACTCCTCCTCGTTGAATGTGCCAAGGTGCATGCACCTATTTTGCTCCAAGCCCCATAGTGCTTTCCTTTGCCATTCCAGTGTTAGTCTCACTTCCTTCCTCTTCCAAGAGAGCTTAAGCTCTAGCCTGGCTCCAGCGCTCATCTCTGTCAAGCGCCACCACACCACCGCCTTCTCCATTGACAACAATCGGTAAGGCCACTCCCACATAGTGTGCATACACCCACACCCATGCCCTCAAAGTGGCGTTTCCTCCTCAAATAACTCTTCTCCTTAATCCACAGAACAACTCATGATCATCGCTTCTCTTCCCTTCCGCCGGGATACTCTAAGACCTCCCAAAAGGATCGTTTACTTGCTTCCACTTGAGCGCCCTTGAAGAGCAAGGACCACTCTCCTTCCACAAGCCACTATTGCAGCACGGAGACCTCTCGCTGACACGGTCCACCGTCGAAGGCTCAACTCCGGTTAGCCCATCCTCCAGTCCCGTGCTGGTAAGTTTGTAGTGGCCAGATATTCTTCCTAGTTCGAGCAGCCTTGTTCTCTCTTAGATGTTCCTCTAGTTCTTCCTTTGGCTTTTCCGCTGGTTCATTCGATTGCATCAATACAGTCAAACCTATACTTCTTTCGACCCCTGCTGTGAAGGTGAACATTTCTCTTATTCGACTACGCACGGTTAACACTCCCATGACCTCCCTCCTTGCACAAACCTCCCATTTTACAAAGACCACCATCTTAATCGTGGCCTCCCTTTTTGCAAAGACCACCTTCTTGGTCTTTTGCAAAGACCACTGGCTTTTCTGCAAAGACCTCCTCAGGTCATGGTGCCTCCATGACCTCCCCTGGTTGCAACACTCTCATGACCTTCCCCTGGTCTTGGTATCTCCAGGACCTCCTTTGCATTCATCTTGACCGCCAAGACCTTCTTTGCGTTCATCTTGACCGTCGGGACCTCTTTTGCGTTCATCTTGACCGTCGGGACCTCCTTTGCGTTCATCTTGACTGTCCAGATCTCTCTTCGTTTAAATCTAAGGATCCAGACCTCCCCTCGCTTGGATCTAAGGGTCCAGACCTCCCATCGTTTAAATCTAATGGTCCAGACCTCTTTTCGTTTAGATCTAAGGGTCCAGACCTTCCTTTGCTTAGATCTAACGGTCCAGACCTCTCTTCGTTTAAATCTAAGGGTCCAGACCTCTCTTAGTTTAGATCTAACGGTCCAGACCTCTCTTCGTTTAAATCTAAGGGCCCAGACCACCTTTCGTTTGGATCTAAGGGTCCAGACCTCTCTTCGTTTGGATCTAACGGTCAAGACCTCTCTTCGTTTAAATCTAAGGGTAAGGGAGCCACAATAAAACCACACGGCGCAAGAGGGGGCCTCCTGGGAGCGTGGCTCCGGGCGGTGAAACCTTAGCGGGTGGAGTTGCGTCGAGGTTGAGCATTGTAAAGGCCTTGTGGTAATCTCCCCTTGGTTCACACGTCTAAGGAAACATGTGTATATATCAAGATGATTACCTCTTGTGGGTAAAGTATGCGAACTCTGTAGAGTAAGAAAACTATCATGATAGTCATGCTCACGGTCAAGAGCGGTGCTGAGAACTTACTTGATATAGTTTTCGTTTTTATAAAACCATTTGTGATGAAAAGGGAAGGCTAGGGTGGTACCCCAGGGATTTGAGAAAGGCCTGGTCAGGGACCAGTGGTAAATACGGGATAGCCTGAGCATTGGGTGGATGGAGCCACTCAATGGTATAGGAGGTGGAACCTCCGCTAGTACTTTACAAATGAAAACTCATTTATGAAAACAGATTTGTTAAAAATGCTAAGTCTCTGGATTTCCTACTACTCATCTATTTCAAACTTGGCTTTGTGCAAATAAAAGAACTCTAAAGCTTCCCTTGACTAGCCCTCGCATCTATACAAGCAGATTGTGTGTTGGCTCATGAAAGTACTTGTGTACTCAGGCTCTGCCATTTTAATCTTTTCAGACCCAAATGATCAAGGCCCCTACCAGTACTTCACAGAAGCTGATCCGGATGGTGGTGACGATAATAAAGCTTAGGCTGGGACCCCCAGTCGCTTGCCTGTGGACAAAGTGAATTGATCCATCACGATTTATTTTGCTTCCGCACCTGTTTTATATTCAGTACTCTTGACTTTTGTAAAACTTCCGCCTAAGTGGCGCTTTTGTAAAACAGTTGGCCGCACGGCTTGATGATTATGTAATATATTCTGGGTTTGCACTGTTCATAAATAGTACCCTTTACATTGAGCAAAGTTTACGATCAGTTTGTTTACAAACACTAAATAGATGTCTTAAGACCACCCCTAGATGTTCTAGAACCCCTGCTAGGTGACTTGGGACAACCCTTAGCTGGTTGAAGACCTCCACCAAATGACCTACGACCACCTCTAGTTAATCCAGGTCCGCTACCAAGTGACTCACAAACCCCAAGAGTTTATAACTAGCTCTAAAGAGTCTAGGACCTGCACATGATCTCCAGGACCTCCTCAGGAACTCCTAGGACCTCCTTTGGTCTTCGCAGGAACTCTCAGGACCTCCTCATAAACTCTAGGACCTTCCTTGATCTTTCCTGGATCTCCCCAGACCTCCTCATGAATCACAGGATCTCCTCAGGATCTCTCAGGACCTCCATTGACTCTCTGGACTTCCTCAGGACCTCCTTAGGACATCCTTTGACTCTTTAGGACCTTCTCAAGACCACTCCTGGAACAGTACTCGAAGGGATCAGTGACCAACGAAAGGATCACTCCAGGACCTCTTTAAGATCACTGCAGGACCTCTTCAAGATCACCTCAAGACCTCCTCCAGATCACTCTAGGACCTCCTCGGGATCACCCTTAAACCATTCCAGAACCCCTTCGAGACCTCCTTAGGTATCCTTTTTCCATCCAATAGTGGTCGTAACCGTGAACCAAATTGTGTGTCAGCTTTGAGCTCCCGACGTTATGTGAGTGAACCGCGTCGTAACTGTGTGTGTCAGTTACTGATCCAAGGAATGACACGTTATATGTAGTGGATCCCAAGCTCCAAATTTGGGGTCCGACAAGAAACAACTGATCCCATCTTTCCTCTCCCTTCAACTGAATCCATGAATCCTATAAAACTCCATATTCCCCTCAATCCCTCATCCCATCCCATTCCCTCCTCTCCCGATTTGCACTGCCTGCTGCCACCGCCTCCTCTTGGCTGCCGGTTCTACGATTGAACCGCTCGCCTCAAGACGATCTCGCATGGTAGGGCCATGGTTCTCCTTCTTGTCGTCTCGGTGGTTGGCATCCAGGACCACCACCTCTTCTTCCCTGTTATAGTAAGGTGGCGGGGGAAGATACACCCCCGAGCCTGCACTCCAAACGCCACCCGTTTAGGGGAACTAGCATTGGCATTGACATCATCAATCCCCATATCGCACCTAAATTAGGTGCTGGCATGGTATTTCTTGGCCACAGTTGGTGCTTTCGATCGGCAACATGAGGCAACTCGACGTCAACCTGCTGGTTTCTTCGGTGAGGATGAGGCGGGTGGCCTGCCTCAACGAGCCCATCGTACTGCCCTGTGCGGGCAACGACGCATTCAGCCCAAACGCTGTCGGTGACCTCGTGCTTGCTCCAAGGTTGGTTCTCGATCCTCTCCTGTGTTCCCTGTGATGTGCGCACCGCCTGTTTGATGAATTGTGTTAGTGGTGGTGCTTGCTTGGTTGTATTGCTAGCACTTTTGTGCACACTAGCTGTTTGATGTAATGTGTTAAAATTTTGTGTGTACTCTTCCTTCGATTTTTTTAAATAATATTATTTTAAAAGATAATTACAAAATTAAATAGTCGAAAAAAACAATTACAAAACTAGATCCATGTCACCATTTGAAATGGCGACATTCTCCTATCACCATTTCAATTAGCAATAGGGACCCTGTCGCCAAAGGGAATAGTGGAGAGGTTCCTGTCGCCAGTTCAATTGGCGACAGGACCCAGTCGCCATTTGAATTGGTGGCAGAAACACTGCTCCCCCTTAGAATATAGTACTATTTCTAAAAATTGGCGACAGGGACACTATTCCCCCCTCAGATTCTGAGGATTCCTATAGCCAATTCAAATGGCGACAGGGTCCTGTCGTCAATTGAACTAGCAATAGAAATTTCCCCACTATTCCCTTTGGCAACAGGGTCCTTGTTGCCAATTGAAATGACAATAGGAACCTAGTTTTGTATTTTTTTTTTACTATTTAATTTTGTAATTATCTTTTAAAATAAATTTTTTTTTTTTTAAAAAAATCATCTTCCTTCTATGCGACCTTGGAGGCAGTGCAGCGGCGGGGATGCTGGTGGATGAGCAAGAACCTCCTTTGGAGTATCACATAAGGTTTGCCCATTTTTTTCCTGTCTTTTGCTTCACCAGATTTTTCAGCATGTTCTTGCTTCACCATGAAAAGAAGTGTTTTCAGCGGCGGGAATTGATTTCCAATTTCTTCACCAGATTTTTCCCCAACATAACTATTGTTTGCTTAGTTGCCAAATGGAAAATTTGCTTCATCGTAATCTTGTACTATGTATTTAATATACTGAATATATTCTATATTGTATTGATTTTGAGATCGATGCCCAACTACAAAATAAACATAATCCCAGAATATGTGCTTATAGATACTCGATTAGTCATGCTGATTAACCCAAACCTTTTCATGGATCAAGAAGAGTGTCGGAATGTGCCGGAAGTTTTCACTTAGCTTCTGTTCAGGGATTGTGACATCGCAAAATTTCCAAAATTTGCATAATTTTTTTTGGCAAAACCTTTTAAACTTGCTTCTGAGTTGTTAGTCGTGCTTTTCCGAGTTCTTTAGAGTTTTCTCCTTGCCGGAAAATTTTTTCCTCTCCAAAATTCCAGAAAATCCCCCAAATCCTATAAGTCCAAAAAAAACCTTTAAAAAATAAATTTTATTTCCCTATTTTCTGAAACTCCGAAATCCTAAAACACTTCTTTTGGGCCATCTGTAGATCATTCTCTATTATTTAGGCCAGCCCACAATCATTTCTCTCCAGCCCAGTTTCCCCTCCTTTCATTTGGTCCTTCTCGACCCAATACGAGGGCCTACTGATACAAGCTTGTCCCCACCATTTCAGCCGTTTTGACAAGCCCACATGCACGTTGCCTGCCTTGGCCCAGTTGGCCTACGCAATCTCCCCGCCTGCCTCGGCCGTCTCGACCGACCTCCACTCGCCTTGGCCCAGCCTGCAGGCTGCCCGGCTCTCTCCTGCGCCGTCCCCGTCCCCTGTTGGCCTCAGTCACGTCCGCCTCTTCTTCTTTCTCGACCGCTGTCGCTCACTCCTCCTTCATCGCCAAGCTTCACGGCCACCTCACTGGATGCGCGTCGCTGCTCAGCTTCTGTCTGCCCTGCTGTCGTGCCACATGTCTAACCCAAAGCCTCACCACCGTCTCGGATCATAACCGCCCAGGCCACCGCTCGATCCAGCGGCCGTCGCCGTGGCCACGCCGCCACCTCTGCAGCTATAAAGCCCAGGTCGCCGCAACTTTTCTCTCCTTTTCCTCTCCTATGCACCCTAAGACCATGCCGTGCCACCCCGGGCTCCATCGTCTTCTCCAGCCTGGTGAGCTCTGCCCCTATTTCTTGAGCCGCCACCGCAATCCGCCGCAATTTGTTGTCCATGTTGCCCCTCTCTCCAAATCAAGCTTCCTCATGTTTTACCCACACTCCCTTGCTATCCCGTTAGGCCCCTTCTTCGTCGTCTCCACCAACGTCGAAATCTGCCACTGCGCCATGACGGTGCTCTGACCCATATCCCCAAAGATCCGAGCCTCCCTGAACCACGCCAACCGCTTCACTAGCGTCGCCTCAAGCTCCGAAATCTCACTGTGCCCACACCCTAGCTGAACTGTCACCGTAGTTCGCCGCCACCGAGCTCCTCCACCTCGGCCATGTCCTCTTCGTCGTGCATGTCGGCCCAGAGCTTCGAGCATCCCCTAGCTACGCCGACCGCGTCATCGTGACCGCCGACCCCTCGTGAATCTCTCTGTGCCAACGCTTAAGCTAGACCACTGTCGGAGCTCACCGTCGTCGAGTTCCCACGACCTCACCATGTCTGTCACCAACGCCGGCCGCGCTCGTGCCTCATCGGGCCAAGCCGCCACCACCAGAAGGACTCCTGTACCCACGCCGTGCTTGTGTCGTTGTGCGCTAGCTTCCCCTCCGCAGCCACGGCCCTTGCCACACACGTTCCGGCCACCTTCGTTCTCCTCATGACCTCGAACAGCCTCAAATGAGCTCCCCATGTCCGGGAACACGCAGTGCTCCCATCCTTCTCGTCGTCTCCCCACCCAAGCTCGCCGCTGCACGCGCCCCTTCCTCATCTGTTTTCGCTGCTAGCAGAAGAAGACGCCTCTGTGCATATGCGGTCAAACTGAGCCACATCGCCCAAACCGACCGCGCCCGGCGCACCGCACCTGATACCGACCCGAGCCGCCCCACTAGTTGGTCGAACCAAACTGCTTAACCGAATCCGACCGAGCCTGAGCCACACTGTTCCTTAGCGGTTAAATCAAGCCAAATTGCCCGAACCCAAACCGAACCATCTCTGTCTGACCAAGTCAAATCGGACCCAAACCCGAGTTAGATTCGGCTTATGCCCGGTTTAACCCTATTCCCACCAGTTTATGGCCAATTCTAACCATTTTAGCCCCGGTTCAGCTGGGTTTTCACCGGTTCTTGCTATTTTGATTCCGGTTCTCAACAGTATACTAATCCTAGCCCACCGTAGACCCTCCTAATGCGACTATTCATCATCCTTGGTCAATCCCAAGCTTTCCAAAGCTTTTCAATGAACGGTTTTCTCTCCCAAGAGTCCTCCGGTTGTGTTCTCTCTCTGGTTATCTGCAGTGCACTGTTTGCAAAACCCTAGTAAAACCACCACGTACTAGTGTCTGCTATCCTTCATTAGTTTTGAGCATTCTAAAACCATCCAATCATCTATTTCCCGCTTCCTTAATATGCTCTCGCTCCGTTCTCTTTCATTCTTTTTGCAGTATTTCTTTTGCAAGAGTTGTAGCTGTGTGAGTAGGCTTATTTGGTGCTGTTGCCGTGTGTGTACATTAGATCACACTAGAAGAGATGCGGAAGCTACAACTGAGATGGACCCCGGAGATTATTTGGTGTTGTTGTCGTGTGTGTACATTAGATCACACTAGAAGAGAAGCGGAAGCTACAACTGAGATGGATCCCAGAGAATATGTTGGAACTGGAACTTAAGCGAATTCAGAAGGATTCTATGGAATGGATGGAGTCGAAGTGAATCCCGAGAATCGCAGTGAAGTGAATCCAGAAGGTTATGTCAGAGTGAATGATGACTTCAAGCCACAAGGCAAGGCAAGCCACAATCCTTGATCATATTGAACTCCTATTAGTTGGGTATATTATATATGGGTTATTTCATGCATTATTTATATGTCAATGCTATTTATTATCAATTACTTTCGAATAATATTGCTTAAGTAGTTAATGTCTTTAATTACATTGTTTACATGCCACCTTGACGATAATCCGATTTGGTTTTCCTTGATAAACCTAGAGCTAGAGTAGTATAACTTAGATTAGCTTAGTAGTGGAAGAATAAAACCATAATCACTTGTCACATTGTGGTCCGCCATCACGAGTTGATGTGTCGGAATCTATGCTTATTATGATGTGTGAAAATGTAGATCACTCGTCGAAAGTGATGTTTCGAAAGGTAGCTACAAACAAGGATGTTGATTGCCTTGTCCAAAGCTCATTAAAGATTAGGAACCTTATGCTAAGTAATAACATAATTAATCGCTCAACCACAAGTTCGACTTGTCGAACCTGACCTAGTACGCTACCTATGTGAAGCTACTTTTGCAGCACACGTGAGATTGATTGTGGCCTTGGTTTAGCCTCCATCTCCACAGCGGTTGGTGGTACCGGTATAGATTCAGAGAGCCTAGGTGAGTCATGTACTGCGGCTCTCCATGAGGGATTGAGCGTAGAGATCAAGACCGCTCATCGGATTACACTACCCGATGGACCTAAGCCCTATCATGCGAAAGTAGTGTTAGTGAGAGTAGTAAAATAGCATTGTTATCTCCCCTCCGTCGCACACTATCATATTTCGTGTTTAAAAGCACTTGATAGTATGAGATGGAGATATCTTGTGGGTAAAGCCGGGCAAACTCTACAGAGGTTAACTTTTTGTTTGAACATATCGTGCTTCTGGCATAAAGAAATTGTGTTTCTGGGTTATTCTTTGGAAGGTTAAAATGTGGTCAAATGGTGATGACGTTGAATCATTACTCAATACGTACTCTTGAAACTCATTTATAACCTCATTTTGGTTTAAACTAAAAATGTTTTGTCAAATAAAATTATATGGGTACTATTCAGTGATAGGTCCAATGAAACCCTCCTTGTTAGATGTAACATCCCAAACTTCCAGGAGTTTTGAATTTTCAAAATAAAAACAACCATTTGGTTTTGCTGCATTGCTAAAGCTTAACTTGAAGATTTTAGAAATTTAAAGAAATTCAATATGAATTAATCAGACTTCAACTAATTTACTTTGGTAGAAGCTGCATAGTATTTTGGGTACGGACCTGAATTTCAGCACAGCTTACCACCCGTAGATAGATGGCCAAATAGAAAGAGTAAATCATATCTTGGAAGATATTCTGAGAGCCTGTGCTCTATCAAACAAGACCAGTTGGGATCAAAGTTTTCCATATGCAGAGTTTTCCTACAACAACAGTTATCAATCAAGTCTGCAGATGTCCCCGTTTGAAGCTCTTTATGGAAGAAAATGCAGGACACCCTTATATTGGACTAAAATAGGTGAAGGACAAGTACTCGCGGATCAGATATCTTGAAGAAAGCCCAAGATCCAGTTCAGTCAATTATAGAAAAGCTGAGGACCGCTCAGACCAGGTAGAAGAGTTATACTGATAACCGTCGTCGCGACTTAGCTTTTGCACTTGGAGATCACGTGTACCTGAAGGTTTCACCTCTCAAAGGAATGCATCGTTTCAAGATAAGCGGGAAACTTGCACCAAGATACATCAGGCCCTTTCCAATTCTGGTCAGAAGAGGAGAAGTCGCTTACAAACTGGAGCTCCCGCCTCAGCTGTCAGATGTGCATGATGTCTTCTATGTGTCTCAGTTGAAGAAGTGTCTGCGTGTGCCAGAAGAGCAGATGCCGTTGGAAGCAATTGACCTGCAGGAAGATCTCACCTACAAGGAACAACCCGTCAAGATTTTGGAAGTGGCATAGCGAGTGGCAAGAAGCAGGATAATCCGTGTCTGCAAAGTTCAGTAGAGCAATCACACTGAAGAGGAAGCCACCTGGGAGTGTGAAGAGGACCTGAAGGCCAAGTTTCCGCACCTATTCTTTAGTCAACCCGTCAGATTCCGTTTAAGTGGGGGTAGGTTTGTAACATCCCAAACTTTCAGAAGTTTTAAATTTTCAAAATAAAAACAACCATTTGGTTTTTCTACATTGCTAAAACTTAACTTGAAGATTTTAGAAATTTAAAGCAATTCAATATGAATAAATCAAACTTCAACTAATTCATTTGGGTTTATCTTGAGTTTATTGGAGTTCTCCGGTATTTAAATCCCTTTCTCTGTTCGTTCTGATTTCCGTCGGCCGTCCCTTTCCCTGCGAATCCCGCCGCTCCATTCTTTCGATCACGACCAGCCTCTTGGTTTCGACCATCTCTTGGTTTCGACCGCCTTTTGGTTTCGACTAGCCTCTTGGTTTCGACAGCCTCTTGGTTTCGACCAGCCTCTTGGTTTTGACCAGCCTCTCGGTTTCGACCACCCTCTCATTTTCGACCACTCTTTTTCGCAGCGTCGTGCGCATTAAATGTTGTTGTTTCTGCATCACCGTGCTCATTAAAATGTCGTCTGCACATTAAATGTTATTGTCTCCGCCGTGCTGCCGCGAATCCTGTCGCTCCATCTTGACGTCCAGTCCCTCCTTTATCTATAAATGGAGCACTAGGGAGCCCTTTTGCCTCCTCTTGTTTTCCCCTCAACTCCTCCCTTCTCTCGCTCTCGCCCTTGTTTCGTCGT